>OX596020.1:18068001-18712895 GCA_951394055.1 Villa cingulata | reverse complement strand
AAAGAAAATGATGATAATTCAGGGTTGCCGTAGCTACTAGGAGTTTTGATTAAATTTATAAAAAAAATATGAATTTATGATTAAACCATATTCAGTATTTTTAATTTTATTTATAAAATGTGTTCAGTATCAATTTGATATTAAATTTTGTATACATACGTACATACATTCATTTTCATATTTGTTTATTTGTCCATTTTCTTCTATTTTGTTTCCTTTATGTACTGGTTAATGATTTCGTTACGTTACCGTTACATTCTGAATTTTATTTTTTGTTTTGTCTTTTCTTAGAATAAGAAAGAAAATTATTTACAATGCAAATTGCTATCATATTATTCAAATCAGCTTGTTATTATATGTTATTTTGTAAAGAAATGAACATATTTCATAAAATTTCCCAAAATGTCACAAAATTACCTGTTTTTTTGTAAAATCTAAAAAAAAAGTTTTTTGCAAACTGGTAGCCCTTCATAATATAAAATTTAAAAAATTTCCCTCGGATTTAAATTGAGATCTGATCACCCCACACACGAGACAGATTTATACAAACGCAATGTGAAAGAATATAGAAAAGCATGCCTATCTTGCCTGTACTGACTTCGATTTCTGAAAATAGTATAGTTTTCTCATCTTTGTAATTTTATAGTATCTTTGATACTACGAAATGAGAAATACTACTAAAACCACACGGTTGTCATCACGATGTACAGAATAAATTCGTCTTTACACTATGCCATTTTGTCATATATGGCTTTTCATGTGAAAATTGAAGTAGTCTTTCAAATTCTGAATAAAATGTGTTTAAATACAGAGTGATTTTTAAATTTTATATCAAATTTCCAAGCCTACTTTAATTTTCACACGAAAAGTCATAGACAAAAGATGTTTCTGTAATTCAGATATTTTCTAACTTTCCAGCCAACTCGTATTATTTTTACAATAAAAAATATATATATGTGTGTAATTAGATCAAAAATACTCTAATTTTATTTAGCGTTAAATGAGGTTTGAGTATTTTTGATATAAGTTAGAGACATTTATCAGATTTACCATTACAAGTTGGGAATTATGCAAAAAAACCGGTTAATTTGATAAATTTTTAAAAATTTATCATATTTACCAAGTTTAGTGGTGATTATGCATAATTACTGGTTATTATATATAATCACCAGTTTATTACTTTCACGGTAACATATACAGTAAAAAATTTGTATTAAAATTTTCAAATATTAAAAACATAGAATCATTTTTTTTGTTAGTTCTTAAAATAGTTCTTATTTCCTTTATTTATTTTTTTTATTTTTTATAATTTTTTTATTAAAATTCATTTTTCACAATTTTTTTCCACTCAATACATCAAATATATGAACTTTACACATTAACTTTATCGTAATAGAAATAAAAAAGTACCTGTTATCGTAAAAGGTTCATAACAGAATTATAACAGATTTTTGTTCACGCATAATACCAATTTCAAACGTAACAGAATCTGTTATGAAATGTCGAACTTTTATATGAAGAATAACAGACTGTCAAAATAACAGAAACTGTTACGTGTGTACAGAATACCACCCATTATGTCCTCTGAAAGATTTTACTTCCTAAAAATTATATAAATAAGCGCCAGTTATAATCTATTTTGTACATAATGTAATCCTACGAACTTTTTGAGTATCTAATCTAATGCTAATTTTTGTGAGATTCAATCTATAGTTATATACACTACACTACGTAGAAAAAATGTTAACAATAATATTATTCAATTTTTTTTAAATCTTTTTTTTTTACCTTACAGGAAAATTTATATTACAATACTTTTGGGTTATATATTTTCGATAACATTGATATTATCAAATTTATTCTTTCTCGTTAATGTTGTACAAAAAAAATCTGATAATAGTTTTAATCAAAATCATAATTTATTTATTAATCAATTTCGTACAACAATGAATTCATAATGATTTTAATTGTTGTGGATTAGAAATATTGCAAGAAGATATTATACAACAACAAAATGATAGTGTTATATAGGCAACACTAATTTTATATATATATATATATAAGTACGAGTATTAGAGACAATATAATATTTCTATAAATATACAATTATTTAAAGTAATTGTCTAATTGATATTATTATAATACAATTTGTCATCTTTTATCTTGTTTCTTCTTATCACATTTTGTAACTATAATTAGAAAAACTTGAAATAGTAAATCTCTATATTCATTTTTAGTCCGCAAGTAACCTTTGTATCAATTAGTGTATTATAAAAATTTGAATTTAAATAAAGTATATGAATTATATATAACATTGGTTATGGGCCCAGATTTGTTCACCGGCACATTTGAGAGAAAAATTTAAATCCGAAATTTTCGAAGTGATCAATTAAATTATTATTAAAGTTTTTCTAAATTTTTCAAGAATCATTATTTTTAAAAATATCTGTATAAAAATTTTTTTATTAAATAAATCAGTGATGGCATATCAAAATCTAATTAATATTGAGCAGCTCAACACTGAGAACTACGACACGTGGAAAGTGCAAGTGGAATCATTATTAATAAAAAATGATTTGTGGGGATATGTTTCAGGTGAAATTGAAAAAACAAGTACCGATAAGAATAACGATTGGATCAAAAACGACAGGAAAGCTAAAGCTGATCTGATTTTATCAATTGGACCTTCGTTATTAAAAGATGTCAAAGATTGTACAACATCCAAGGATGTTTGGGTAAAACTTAAACAAATCTTTGACTCAAAAGGACCAGCCAGAAAGGCAACTTTATTAAAGAAACTTATTTTAACAAAAATGAAAGCTGATGATAATGTTAATGATCATATCTCAAATTTTTTTAGTACAGTTGATAAGTTGAATTCAATTGAAATTGAAATTGATGATGATCTTCTTTCAGTCCTGCTTCTTTATAGTTTACCTGAACAGTTCGAAAATTTCCGTATAGCCATAGAATCTAGAGATACGTTACCAAAACCATCAGACTTAAAGGTAAAAATTATTGAAGAATATAATGCCAGAAAATCCAACCTCGACACAGATTCTGAAGTCTTGATTGCAAACCAGAAAGAAAAAGGTAATGACCCGAATATCCATCAAAAAGATTATAAAGGTAAGAAACCATATGTGAAAAATAAAATTATTTGCTATATATGTAAAAAACAGGGTCATAAATCGTTTAAGTGCAAATATCGTTTTAAAGGAAAAGATAATACCTCTTATTTAAATGAATCAACTTTCTTAGTTAGTAGAAATTCAGGTTTTTCATTAAAATGGGTTTTAGACAGTGGTGCCACCTCCCACATGTGTTTCAATTTAAATAAATTTACACAAATTAATAAATTAAAAAATATGAAATTGAAACTTGCTAATCAAGAAGTTACTGAAATAAAAGGTAAAGGAACAGTACATTTGAATACTAAAATTAGTAACATAAAACTACAAGATGTTCTATATGTGCCGGATTTAAGAACAAATTTGCTTTCAGTAAATCGGATTACAGCGAATAATCACTCTGTAAAATTTTTTAAAGATTCTGCTTTAATATTAAATGATCGTAATGAAGTTGTATTAAAAGCAAAGAAAATAAACGGTTTGTATGAAGTATGTGAATGTAAAAATGAAGAAGCAAATGTGGTTAATGAAATTAATGAATTAACATTATGGCATAGACGATATGGTCATTTGAATTATAATACTTTAAAACAAATGATAAAAGAAAACAAAATTAAAGGTATAAAACAAGATATATGGAAATTACAAACTGATTCTAAATGTGAAATCTGTATTCAAGGTAAGCAAACCCGGTTACCATTTAATAAAATTTTAACTAAAAGATGTAGAGAACCTTTAGATTTAATCCACAGTGATATATGCGGACCCATGAAAACGAAAACTCAAGGTGGTAGAAGATATTTTTTAACATTCATTGATGACGCCACTAGATGGTGCAGCGTGTTTATAATAAAGCATAAAAATGAAGCCTTACAAATGTTTAAAATCTTCAAAGCTAAAGTTGAAAATTTCCATGGAAAAACAATTAAAGCTCTTCGAACAGACAATGGCAAAGAATATGTAAATAATGATTTTTCAGAATATCTTAAAAAATGTGGAATACAACATCAATTAGCAGCAGAATATACACCGCAGCAAAACGGTCTAGCCGAACGGATGAATAGAACATTGATAGAAATGGCTAGATGCTTGATCATTGAATCCAAACTACCAGCAAATCTATGGGGTGAAGCAATTAATACGGCGTGTTATATAAGAAATAGATCTTCTACTACATCTTTAAATAACGCAACACCATATAAGTATTGGTATGGAAGAAACCCTCAAGTAAGTTATTTTAGAACATTTGGTTCTCTAGCCTATGTACTCACGAAATATCCAAAAAGTGAAAAATTTAGTGCAAAATCTAAGCCATACTATTTACTGGGTTACTGTGAAAATTCCAAGGCTTATAAATTATGGGATAAAAACAACAGAAAAATAATTAAAAGCAGAGATGTAATTTTCGCCAGAGAATGCCAAAATAAAAATGATACAAATAAAATTATGTTTAGAAATGAAGAGATAATTAAGGAAGGTGAAAGTGATGAGTGTAAAATAAATAAAAAAACTGAAGAAATTAAAGAAGATGAAATATTTGAACTTGAAAAATTGAATACAGAAGAAAATAAAGCTGATAAAAATAACCTTAATCAAAGAAAAAATAATGATGATAAAAGAATAAAACAGAGTGAAGAAATTATAAATTCTGAATCAAAAAGGACTAGAGGAAGACCTAAAATTCTACGAGATGGTAAACCCGGAAGACCAAAGAAATTATTTCAAACTGTAAATGAAATTGAAAAAGAACAAAAATATGACACCACAAAAACAGATAAGAAAGAAAAAGAAGATAAAGCTGTTACAAGTGAATCATCAGAAAACTATGATACACCAGATGAAGAAAATGAATTTGATAGTGCATTTTATACATGTGAAGATGATCCTGAAACTATAGAAGATGTAATGAAAAGCCCTTGGCGACAAGAATGGGAGGAGGCAATTAAGAATGAATTAATGGCACATGACAAAAATGAAACATGGAAATTAGTAAAAAGACCTGAAAATGTAAGAACAATTAAATGTAAATGGGTATTTGCTACAAAAACAAATGCAGAGAACAAGATAGTAAAAAGAAAGGCAAGATTAGTTGCAAAAGGTTGCAATCAAAGAGCTGGCATTGATTACACTGAAATTTATGCTCCAGTTGCAAAATATAGATCCATACGACTTCTAATCGCTATCAGTGTAAAATGGCACTTAGAACTATTCCAATTTGATATTGTTACGGCTTTTCTAAATGGTTCTTTGAAAGAAGATATATACATGGAATTGCCACAATATTATGAAAAATTTAAAGGTCAACATGAAGATTATAAAGACAAGATATGCAAACTTCAAAAGGCAATTTATGGCTTAAAACAAAGTGGAAGACAATGGTACATAGAACTAGACAAGCAATTGAAATCAATGTCATTCCAGCAACTTAAAAATGAATATTGTATGTACGTTTTAAAAAAGAAAGAGGATATTGTATTATTAACAATATACGTAGATGATATAATAATTGCAACCAATAACGAAGAAAATGTAAAATGGTTCAAACGAGAAATGACGAATAGATTCGAAATTAAAGACATGGGTAAACTTACATATTTTCTTGGTATAGAGTTTGAAAGAATTGATAACGGAATAATGATGCATCAACGAAAGTTTATTAAAAAACTCTTAAATAAATTTGGTATGGAAAGTGCAAATACAGTTAAAATTCCTATGGACATCGGCACAAAAATTTCAAAAGAAATGTGTACTGCAAATAAAGATTCTTTACAACTTCCTTATCAAAATCTTATTGGTTCAATTCTATACTTAGCAATAACAACGAGACCTGATATATCTTTTATCGTTAGCGTCTTAAGTCAATATAATAACAATTATGGAAAGGCACATTGGACTGCGGCAAAAAGAGTCCTTAGATACCTTAAGCAAACAATTAATTACGGTTTATATTTCAGAGAAACAGGTGAAGAATTAGAAGGTTTTGTTGATGCAGATTGGGCCTCAAATTTAGATGACCGGAAATCCTACACGGGCTATGTATTCAAACTTTCTGGTGCAGCTATTTCTTGGGAAGTAAAAAAGCAGAAAACGGTAGCACTCTCTACTGCTGAAGCAGAATATATGGCAATAGCTGAATGTGCGAAAGAGGCTATTTACTTGAAGGCTTTTCTGAATGAATTAGATTTTAGTCAAGATAAATCGGTGACATTGCATAACGACAATAAAAGTGCTCATCAAATTGCAACAAATCCAATAATTAGCAACCGTAGTAAACACATAGATATTCGCCATCATTTCATTCGAGATGCTATTGAGGATGGAAAAATTAAACTTGTTTACTTGGATACTAAAAAAATGCCAGCAGACGTATTGACAAAAGCATTAAGTATAAATAATTTTTATAGATGTATTCATGATATAGGTGTTCAAGAAATAAAACATAATAATAATGAAATTAATGTTGAAGGGTAGTGTTATATAGGCAACACTAATTTTATATATATATATATATAAGTATAAGTACGAGTATTAGAGACAATATAATATTTCTATAAATATACAATTATTTAAAGTAATTGTCTAATTGATATTATTATAATACAATTTGTCATCTTTTATCTTGTTTCTTCTTATCACATTTTGTAACTATAATTAGAAAAACTTGAAATAGTAAATCTCTATATTCATTTTTAGTCCGCAAGTAACCTTTGTATCAATTAGTGTATTATAAAAATTTGAATTTAAATAAAGTATATGAATTATATATAACAGATTGTAACAGTAAAAGTGATTATAAAAATTCATATTCCCATAATAATTTAAATGCAATTACAAATAATGTAACAAATAAATATATTATTTTCTATACTACAACGTCATCAACAAATCCAAATGCAATTAAAAATTGTTTTTCATGTTTTTCAAATTTAACATCCGACGACGAAATGAATTTAACAAAAAATTTTACTACAAAAAATTCCATTAGAACAGAAATTATTAATCGAACTGAAAAATTTACGAATACATATCATTTAATATTAATTAATTTAAAATTTTGTCCCAAAACACGTGTTATTGATCAAACTGATGATGATGAATATCGTCGAGAATGTGGTTGGTTATTATTGACTGCATACGAAAAATATATAAATTTATTAGAATTTTATGGAAATTTATTATTTCCAATGTTAATAATATTGCTGCTGTACTGTGTTGAAACGATTACAACAAATACAATTATGTGAATGTTATAAATTAATGAAAAAAAAATACAAAACGAAATATAAATAGACAACAACAAATAAATCGATTAAATAATTTTGTTAATACAACCATTCAGCATAGACAACAGTTAGAGGAAGAAGAACAACAACCAAGAAATCAACAGCAACAACAACAACACGAAAATCAAAATATGTAATTGAATAATATAATCGAAGAAATTATAATTATATTATAACAACTGAGATCAGAAAGTGCTCGCGGCAAAACTTCCGAATTGGTGCCGCCAGATTTTAAAACGAAATCTTCCAAAAATGATAATTTGGAATGTCCTCTTTAACGTGGTATATGTCCCTATCGGCGCAAATTCATCTTAAGAACGCAAACTACGCCTAAAAATGTTTGTTCCAAAATGGCGGGTTTTACGAAATCCGTTATTTCTCCAGATCAGGATCTTGGATTGCATTAGTTAATATACCATTTGAAAGAGAACTACCTGTTCTATTAATCACATTTTATTTCACTTTGATTGGATTAGCGGTTCTCGAGATAAAAGCACTCAAAATCAAAATTTCGTGTTTTTTAAAAATCAATTTTTCAACTTCTTTTGATAACGGTATAACTTCTAAACTTGAAGGATGACATATACATATGTTTTGTTGTGTCATTTGAAAGGTTTTTTTGTCCTCTTTCCAATGATATGACATTTATGTGTAGAAACTGCATAAATAAAAAAAATAAATGCACAAATATACAAAAAAATGCGAAGAAACACACATCTTTCATGCATTTTCAAACATTTTTGAGTAATTATTTCAAAGCTTATTTACTATTTTTCGTAGTATTATTTGCCTTTTACTAAATATGTACGTAAAAAATTTAGTGAAATTCAATTTTATTCACCTTTACAAAAATATACAAAAAATTGAGTTAAATGTTAAGTTCAACTTTTGTATACCACTTTTACTAAAATTTATATAAGTTTTATGCCCAATTTCACAGTGGAAGTTTAAGCTCAGGATATGGCTTAAAATTCCGCTTAATAGATTTTTCGATTTCACAGTGGTGGCTTAACTGCTGGTTTAACTTAAGCCGTCAAAATCCAGCGCTTAAGTAAAGATATCTGGTAAAAATAAGTGGTGAAAATCAAATGTCAAACCTATATAAATGAAATTATCGTGTTTTGCAATTAGGTATATAGAATTAATTTGTGAAAATCTGAAATCATAAGATATAAAATTGTTTATAAAAATATAAATTTAAATCATAATATAAAAACACCACCCAAATTACATTTACAAAATATGTACTTGAACTTTATATAAAATATAAACTTGACAATTTTTGAAAAGCTAAGTAGTTCACAAATCACAAATTAATAAATGCTAATATAAATTTGATATTTTTGATATTTGTGACAAGCTACAGTAGCTTACAAAAAAGATTCTTTTTCGTTAAGCTTGGTTTAATTAAGCTATAGCATAGACTAAAATATAGATAGGAAATGCTTATGGCAGGAATCGTATTCATAACTATTAAGTAAACATCAAAATAGCTTTTGAGAGATTTTGAAAAAGCTATAAAATCAGAATAAGGAAAATAAATGAGAGAACTTTTGTAATTTTTTGAAATCTTGTATACCTTGAAGAAAAAACATATTTAAAAATCAAAAATCTATGTAGCTATATTCTTATCGGAAATGATAAAAAATATCAAATAACAGGCAAATGTACAAAATCGTATATTTTAAAGGAAATTTAAATTTTCAACAAATTTATGTTATGACTGGCAATGAATATAATAATATATATTATCACAGACAAATATCCTTAACTGTGATATTATATACAATTAAAACTGGTTTTGAAAGTATCTAACACATATGTGCATGCATACTATCAAAGAATATATATCTACTAGTTACGTTAGTTATATATTCTTTGATACTATGCAATCTGTATTGTTGGCTACATGAATATAAATATTCTATATTCATGATTCAAGTAAGACCATGTATGACGGTATAACATAAGTATAACATAACCGTATAACACAGTACTACTGCCAGCTATTGCAATGAGTATGTATTGTGTATTGTTTTTTAAATAAATATGCATGTATTTTCATTGCCAGCTATTGAAATCACAGTATATCTATATTCATACAGTAATGACACTGAGCACGCGTTAGCAAAAATTTCTCATGACCTTTGTCCCGTTATTCATTCGGCCTTAACGGTTTTGCTAAAAGTCGATAGCAATTAAGAGCCTTTGTATACGAAAAAGAGACAAAAAAAATGGAACTGCAACACCAACTGTTTTAAAAAATATAACATTATTACAGTGTATACCTACTCATTAAAAAAAGTACAAATTTTGTTATTTAAAATTTTTTATCTAAAATAAACAAAATTAATTGTAAATGCATTACACTTAAAATTTTGTGTTTGATATCAAATGTTTTTACATTTTTGTTAAATTTCTTAATTATAAATTAAATTCTTACTCTAATATATAGCTTAACAAAATAAACTTTTTCTTGTCTTCAAAATTCTCAGAAATTATATGAATCACCTTATATCTTGATATAATGACGCGTCAGGTAGTCAAAAAAAAAGTTCCAGATCGCCTTTAAAAATGCATTGTGAAAAAATGATTGTATTGCTCACATGTATATATTGTTTTGTATCTTTTCTTCATTACGGCGGTTTATAAGGAAATATGGATTTGACATAAGTACATTAATTCTGTACTGTTTTTGTAAATTGAATTTTGATTTTTTTTATTATTTTAAAATAAGTAATTATGTGTGTTAGTAAATTTAAAAAAAAAAAGAGTGTCACATCTTATTGCTTTGTTGATCAGTGATAAATATTCTATATTGATTCCAGTACTACTGCCAGCTATTGCAATGAACATGTATTGTGTATTGTTTTTTAAATAAATATGCATGTATTTTCATTGCCAGCTATTGAAATCTACAAAATATGTAATATATATGGAAATTCGTGAGCGAAAAATTATCTCTCCTCTCAGTAAAAGCTCCTGCCAGCCATTCTTCAAGTTTCTGCCAGCTATGATCGATTTCAAAAGTGTATTAAAAATTTATACGGTCATTTCCTATCTATATTTTAGTCTATGGCTATAGATAAAATTCTAATGTGAAATCCAAAAAAATTATAGTTTGTTAAAAATTAAAAGCGAATGGACTGCGCATGTTGAGAATAAAATAATATGTTTACACAAAATGTAACATTGTATTTGTGTATTCCTCTCATTTTATTCTCAAAACAAAAAGAAAAAAAAATAATGAAAAGACGCATATCCCCACGCGCATTACATTTTTTATCCATCTCAACCGCCATCCACCGTGGTTGATGACTGACTGAGAAATTAAAAATAGAACACTCACATTAAAAATGCTTTTTTAGACGATATAATAATAATTTAGACGATTATACCAATTGTTTGAAAATGGTCGTAGCATTAATCAATAGAAAGCTACGAAAATGATGAGTAAAATGCTACACTATTAGAAAATTTCAGGAAGTGTTTGTTTAACCGATGGTGAAATTGAAAACATGCTAAAATTAAGAAAACTAGAATTTTAATTTGTTTTAAAATATTTTATTAAAAACACAATTATTTCTAACCTCTGTTTCACACCTATTCTTAATTAGAACAGAATATGAATTATTTATTTAAAAAATATTTTTAAATATAAATGCTTATTTTTGTACCTACTTAACCGCATATTTCTCTTTAGTTTGTTTTAATTTGGTTTTATCTACCTGTTGGCCTGTATAATGACTATTTGTTGTTGTATTCGGCAATATAATAAAGTGCACATATTACGCCCATTTTATTACATTTATTTAATTTTGCGTTTTTAGTAAATAGTAAGGATTTCAATTTCTATAAAAATAATCCTTTATTATGATATATTATGTCCTGTAAAAAATGTTATTTTACAGCTCTACCGTCTATATTCGCAGACGTATGTATGCTTATATATAAAACTAGATAACAAAGTGAATTTGTTAGCTTAAGAAAAATAAATCTTTAAATGTCTGGAGAAGAAAAACAATAAAATTACAAATGTTATAGAAATAACATATTTTTTATTAAAATAATTCTTAATAACAAATTATAATTTAAATCATACATATTAAACATTTTTATTGTATCAAAAATACAAGATGAAATAACGAATTTTTTTCAGTGTAACCAATACTAATGCAAATTCGACCAAAATTACTCACTGCGGAATTATACCATTCGCTTTTAATTTTTAACAAACTATAAGCCACATATTAAGCTCTTCTGCAGGCTTAACTAAGCCAAAAACTTAACCTTCAACTGTGAAATTGGGCATTAGTAACATTAAGTTCATTTACTTTTTACAAAATTTTATAAAAAAAATTCAGAAAAAAATGATTACTAACTTTTTTCTAAAAAATTATTTGGTATGAAAAATGTGTATTTTTTCGTATTTTTTTGTATATGTGTGTATTTATTTTCTTTATTTATGCAGTTTCTGTACATAAGTATGGTATCATTGGAAAGAGGACAAAAAAACCTTTCAAATTACATAACAAGACATATATGTCATTCTTCATGTTTTGAAGTTATACCGTTATCAAAGAAGTTGAAAAAGTGATTTTTAAAAAACACGAAATTTTGACTTTGAGTCCTTTTATATCGAGAACTACTAATCCAATCAAAGTGAAATAAAATGTGACAAATAGAATAGGAAGTTCTCTTTCAAATGGTATATTAACTAATCCAATCCAAGATCCTGATCTGGAGAAATAATGGTTTTCATAGAGCACCCCATTTTGGACCAAACATTTTTAAGGGTAGTTTACGTCCTTAGATGAATTCGCGCTAATAGAGACATATACCACGTTAAAGAGGACATTCCAAAGTATCATTTTTGGAAGGTCTCGTTTCAAAATCTGGCGGCACCAATTCGGAAGTTTCTCTGAGCTCGCATCTCATCTTACACTCAATACAAATACATTAATTTTAGTTTGACATTATGAAGTTTTCTTAACATCGATAGATCTTCAGATCTTCACTCATTTCATTATTAGGATTACTCAACATTATTATGTACATAAAATTAAAAATGTGCTGCATTATACAAAAAATTTTTATCATACCAAATTGAATTCATGAACTGGTACTGGTTATTGAATTCAGTACCCTTTCTAATTATAATTTTTTTTCTTTTTTGGTCTTCCTACTTGATACGATGAAAAATTTACGTATTTGTGTAATTAAATTTTAATTTTTCGCCTTTTTTTTTTAAATTTTTACACACTTTTTGATCTTCTTCTGTGCGACCCATTATTAAATTAGCTGGAAACTAAACAATCAAATTGTTTCCTGTTTGTAATTTTTACTCTATAATTAATAAAATTGAATTTATTTTTATTTATAAAATAGTTAAAAAAATAAATAAATAAATAAATAAAAGAATTTCACAATTATTAATAATTTGTTTTATTTCACTTACATTTTTTTGTCCATTTTTTACATATAAACACAACCACACTGCACACAAACAAATAAACAAATGAAAATGAATTAAGAAAACAACAGCTCTCACGACAAAAAACAAGGTGACGACTGTCACTTATTTTTCGTGACATTTCTCACGAAAGTGACTACTGGAATATGCCGATTCCACTGTCACCGTGACAAGCCCGTGACGTGACTATGGGAATTGGGCTCATACCTGTGTTTATTGTTATTATCCGCTAAACATACTATTCCAGTCCCTGATTGCATAGAGTTTTCTGGTAACATTGTCTTTCCAATTTCCATCTATGATATCTGTCCATGATGGTGTTAGTTTTCGTCATTTGACCTGCAGCATCCTTCAAAATAGTTCCCATGTGGTTGAACAAGCGCTCTCATCGGTATTTCTAATTTTTGAAGTACTTCTCTAACCTAATTTTGGAATACTCTTTAGTGCAATCTTTATGTTAGTTTCATCAACCATCTATTTGTCATCAAACCGGCGTCGTTTAAACGGCATTTTCAATTTTGGGAAATCCAAGAATCATAGAAGCCTTTATCCGGACTCTATAGTTCAGATGACAGAATTGTTTATTTTTTCACATTAATTGCCCCACATATTTTATATGTAATTCTTTAAGGATCATCCTCTAATGCTAAAAATTTATACTGGTAGTGTTTTTTCCAATTTTCAAGAAAAGCTTAAGGAAAAAAGATTGTATGCTCAAATCATCAACACACGCTCACGATACACTTTACGAAAATGATTGTACGATAAAACCAACAAAAAATAGTTTGCACGATACAATATTTTCCTCTTAAGCTTAAGCGAGAGATTGTTGTATATCTTCATAGTGTATGAGATGTCCTGCTTATGATATATCAGAAGTCTTTTGTTTTAAAATTATTTTATTAATTGAATAAAAAGTTAAAGAAAATTACACTGGACATATTATGAGACTAGCCAATACAGGCAGCAGACAACATAGCTGTAGAAAACCATAAATGCTATTATATGTTATGAAAACCCTTGACGCAAGCTATGAAGCAATACAAAATAGAAATTTATGGAAACGTAGGACCAAATTAATGAGAATAAAGCTAGGAGAAAGAAGAAAAACTATGTAAAATATTTTGTAGAATGTGTAAGACAAATGTTGAGCAATATGTTATGTAAACAATGTTGAGAAACAAAAATATAACAAGAAATTTGAAGAAAACAAAATATTTTGCTCATTTTTATTACAAATTTCAAATACAAAAAAAAAATAATTTTTAAAAATTTAATTTTTTTTATGATACCAGATCAAATATTTAAATGATTTTGTTTTTCTTCTTATGCTCTAGACACATACAGCTCGAAATCACCATAATTTTACGAAATCAACCTTTTGAAATCATATACTGACACACTGCATGTTGTTGATTTTGAATGAATGAATTTTGAAGTTTTATACTTAATTATGTATTAAAATGAACTTTTAGTTTTATTAAAATATAACCATTAAATACATAAGAATGTATAACCAGTATAACTATATGAACATATGATATGATATTAATGACAGCTGAAACTGGAAAATGAAATTGGAAACTGGAAGTGTTATCGTGATTTTGATCAAAATCAAGCAAATTTTTACGTAATTTCAATGAAATTACCATAATTTCGATCAGTTGAAATTATATGAAAAGTTGATTTCGAAAATTATGGTGATTTGTATTTATAAATGTAATGTAAATTTATAAATAATAAATGTAATTTTATCATTTATTTTCGTTTTATTGTTGTTGATAATGGTGATGATTCTAATGATTTTACTTCATAAATTCTACCTCTTTTTGGTCTATATAATTTATAAATTGTATCATTATCATCACTATCTTCGGTTCCATCTTCATCATCATCATCATCATCATCATTACAATTACCATTATTTAATTTTGACTTTTTTGATTTATAATTTTCTTCTTCAGCGGGTGGTGGTTCAAATAATATTTCTGAATCAGCATTTAATTTATATTTTGTTAAATTTGTATAACCGTTATTAAATATTTGTTCTGTATAATTTTTACCGATTGTTTCCTCTAATAATTTTTTAGTTAATTTTATTTTACTGCTACTTCTTGATATTATTGTTGAACTTGTATTACAACTGTTTTCAGTAATTGAATTTCTTGATGATTGAATTGTTTTATTTATGGATGATAATAATGGTGAATGTATTACACTTAAATTTGTACGACCAATTTTTTTAGATAAATCTGTTATCCTTGAAACATTTATTTTATTATTATCATTATTATTATTATTACTGTTAAAATTCTGTTTTGTGCAATTCATTTCATCAAAATTTAAAATTTCGGTTGAATGTTTATCTGGATTAAAATTGTTAGAAATAAGATCATCATCATTGAAAAATGATTTTTGTGATGGACTCTTTGATTTACGTAAATGTGATGATAATGGTAATTGTCGTGGTCGTGATGATGGTAGTGGTGGTATTAATCTTATTTCATTTATATGTGATACTTGTGGTGATGGTGTACGACGATGGTACATTAAATTACTGTTATATAATAAACTCTTATTCGATGTTGCTGCTTCTTCTCCTCCTTCTCCAACACCTCCTCTACATTTATGTTGTTTTAATGATTTCATTTTAATGCGATGATTTGTTGATTGTCTATTAATTAAATTACAGTCTGCTGATTTAATTATAGCGACAGCAGTGTCAGATTTATGACTATGATGATGATAATTATGATAATCACTGCCACCACCGTATAAATTTTTTGATTTTATTCTTTTATCATGAGAATGAGAAGAACCTTTAAAATATTTTTTCGGTATTAAATAACATTTTTCACTATTGCTGACGCAATTATCATCAGAATCAGTTTCTTCTTCGATATCATTTTCGCTACTATCATCGTAATCACACTCGTCATCATTATCAGCATTATTATCATTAATCATTAAGAATTTTTTTCGTTTTCGTATTTGATGTTGTCTTGATGATAATAATGGCACTGATATTACAGATAATTTGCTACTCTTACCACTTACAGATTTTAATTTTAATTTTTTCCAACGTTTCTCAGCTTTATCTTGATAATTTTTTGTATTACAAAATCTTTTTATTTTCATATTGTTTGTTTTTGTTTTCATTTTATTGTATGCTTTACGATTTGATAATATATATTGCGCTGTATCAACTGATTCTAATGATGAAGATAATGCATAACTTTTATTTTTATTAGTTTTCATTCGATATTTTTTATTTAATTTACAACTATTATTTGTAAAATTGAAATTTTCATCACTGTTATTTGTACTACTCGACGATGAATCTTCATCATACATACGTCGACGTCGATTTAGATTTAATGATTGATTTCTTCTGATTTCAGCTTGTTTTTTAGATTTTTTCTTCAATTTTACGTTTTTTATATTCTCATTATTGTTATTGCTATTAATTTTGTTGGTCCATGATTTTAAATAATTTTCATTTGTTTTTAACCATTTATTAACTTTATTATCGATTTCTTCTAAACAAAATGTATCTAGAACATTATTAATACCTGTTTTTTCCCATTGATCTTTACGTTTTTCAATAACTTTTAATGTTTTATCTAATAAATTTTTAACTTTATCATCATTATCATTAGTATCACCTGATGATGAACCTATAAAGTTCGGATCACTTATTGTTGCATCATCATCATCATCATAATTTTCACCTTTTTCTTTCTCTATTAATTTTAAAAAATATGGATCATCCTCATTGAATATATCAATTATTTCCGATGTATCCTTTTTATTATATTTCTATATATTTTATGAAAATAAATTGAAAGAAAAAAGAAGACGTAGAAAATTTTACAAAAAAAATTACAATAAAATTCTCTAAACATTTTAACTGTTCGGTGTAAATTAAGTCTTAAAATTTGGGGGAAACTTCCGAATTGTTGCCACCAGATTTTGAAACGAGATCTTCCAAAAATGATTCTTTGGAATGTCCTCTTTAACGTGATATATGTCTCTATTGGCGCAAATTCATCTAAAGACGCAAACTACTCTTAAAAATGTTTGGTCCAAAATGGGGTGTTCTACGAAAACCAGATTTCTCCAGATCAGGATCTTGGATTGGATTAGTTAATATAACATTTGAAAGAGAACTTTCTATTCTACTTGTCACATTTTATTTCACTTTGATTGGATCAGCGGTTCTCGAGATAAAAGGGCTCAAAATCAAAATTTCGTGTTTTTTAAAAATCACTTTTTCAACTTCTTTTGATGACGGTATAACTTCAAAACATGAAGAATGACATATATGTCTTGTTATATCATGTGAAAGGTTTTTATGTGTAGAAACTGCATAAATAAAAAAAATAAATGCACAAATATACAAATATACAAAATGCGAAAAAACACACATGTTTCATGCATTTTCATACATTTTTGATTTATTTATTTTGATTATTTTGTTTTATTTCATGCATACATTTCGCATTTTTTTGTATATTTGTGCATTTATTTTTTTTATTTATGCAGTATATGCAATTATTTGCGCCGCCACTTTCCGTCCCCCAAGGTTTGACCACCAAAATGTGGTCAGGGGACATGTCCCTACCACCCCCATCATTAATTACCCCAACCTAGTGTGTGTACGTAAATATCTACCAAATAGGTAAAATTTTCCGATATCTCGCTTCTTTTTCGAGAAAATGTAAAAAGAAAAATGAAGAAATAAGAATTTGTGAACGCAGAACTAAAAACTTCAAGCCTTAATATCTCGAAAACGAAGCGAAATATCTGAAAATTTCATATATGTTTTTCGTCTTATTTTGGGCTGTTTTATAATAAATCATCGTCAAATCGCTGGGCTACGGAAATTGTAGTATCCCCCTGCTATCTAACGACATTTACACCGAACATTAAAAAACTTTTTATATTTTATTAGTTGGAAGACCCACTTACCATAAAAAGTTTTGACCAATCTCTAGCTCTATATAGTAATGTAGCGTCACTTGGCAAAATATTTTCGCATCTATTGTATCAAGAAGAAAAATATGAACATTTGTCTGAAAATTAGTAGATCAAATTTTAAAAATTAAAGCTATAGGCCCTCTAGACCAAACGTGTATAAAAAGCGATTCGATGGCGATTTAAGACAAACACAGAGTCAAAGAGTACAACTACACAGAACGAACTACTTAACATTCATGAATGTTTTGGTCTTATTAGCAGATTGCAGACACTGATCAACCATTAACAAAATCTATGAATATAGATTTAATGTGATTGCAGATTCCAGATTCTGCTTATTTTCACTCACACCAAATTTTGTTCATTTTTTTTCTTCGTTTCGCTAGCTATTCGTTATCATGATATCTGCTTCAGGTAAGGTACTTTTGTGCGATTATTACAATTGCAAACATTATTGTTACTACAAAGAACTAATATTTGGATATATGATGACTTTGTTGTGGTTGTAAATACTACACGATACACGTTTGATTTACTGGACCATCATCACCATCATAAAATTAATAATATACTTACTCATAACCAGACATTATTTTCCTCCTTTTTTATATTCTAGCCTTTGTTTTTTCTTTTATTTTAAATACATAATAATCGAATTTATTTGGAATACCGCGTTCAAAAATTTATAATTTATTTTTTTATCCAGAAATTCACAAGGCACAATAAACACTAACTTGATGTTTCCCAATTTTTGTTTATATTTTATAAGTAATTTTGACTTTTTTTTTATTTTCATGTAGTCCAGTAATGTCATTAAAAATATGTATACTTTAGTTTATTTCAAAAACACTTTGTCAACAAATATCAAAATAAAATCAAAATGTACCAAGAAAATATACAATTTTAATATTATTTTACGAAGCAGCTATTATAATTATTTCACCATTTTTTTTAAATCATACCATAGAATATAGGCAAACATAAAGAAAAGACAGTTCATGTAAATTATTTTTCAATTTTCAAATTTCTTCTCACAAAAAAATGACACTTTGCTAAAAGTAGACAGAAAATCAAAATTAGGCCTAAAAATTAGTTAGAAAGAGAAATAAAATTTTATTAGTATGTATGTATAAGCTCCCCCAATTTTAATTTATTTTTTATATAGCTTGCTATAGGGTAAATAGGGCTAATAAAATTGACAGTATATACATAGAATAATATATATTTCATATAACAAAGAAAGGCAAGCTTGAAGAAAACTGCTGATTTTACTCGTTGACCTCGACTTATTTCTATTGTTTAAATTACAATACATTCAAACTTTTTTCACTATTCCACACACTTTTTTAAAAAAATAGATAGACATAAGAGTAATGAAGGATGGAGAAAGAAAAAAAATGAAACCCTTTTTTTTAGTTGTCGTCGGCCATGTTTACAGCCATGTTTATTTTTAATTTTGTTTTTATTGTTTCGTTATGCAGTGTTACCAGTGTTGTTTTAATATTATTAAAGATGCCATTTTTTGAATTTTCAATAAAAAAGTTGTTTCTTTGTGTTATTAATTCTTATTTATTTATTTAATTATTATTTATTTATTTATTTATCTATCTGTACATGAATTTTTATTACATTAATTATTTGTACTCCTGCATATATAACAATTGTATTCTTGTGTAAAAACTTAGCTAAAAAGTGTAATGTTCACAAAAATACCATTTGATATCAAGTCCTAAATAAAAAAAAAGCAATTGTATTATACATCATTGCTATGCATAAATAATTTTTGTAACATTATCAGTATCAGTATCATTTAAATAACATGTAACATTATCAGTAACGGTAACTGTAAGTACTATATCCTAAATGCTACTTATATACATATTTCACTTTTGTTGAATTTGTTTTATAAAAATATATAATTTAAATTTATTTATTTATGTTATTTTAAATTTGTAAAGTTTATTTATATAGGTATATAAATTATTCATTTATATATACATACTTATATTTTTAATATAAGTATTCTAATTATTTTTCATATTACTTACACATACAAATCTTTAGGAAATCTAAAAAACCTTTTCCTATGATCATTATTAACATTTACACTCACTTCAATTTCACAGCTTCTTGCACAACACTTCATCTTTAAAAAATTTCAATATTATTAAATATTTCAATTTAAACAAATTTTAAAAATACTTTAATTTTAATAAAAAAATTTTCTATTCAAAAGTTGTATAAAATTTTATACATTAGCTTATAATATAATTTTTTGTACTACGGTAACACCATACAACAATAAATATCAAACTTATAATATAATTTTTTGTACTACGGTAACACCATACAACAATAAATATCAAACCATTAACATTTTTTTGTACATGTTCGTTTCGCTGGATTTATATTTTTGTACATTTTTGTGAGTGAATTATTTAATGTTTTTATTATATTTAATTTTTTAATCATGCAATTAAATATTAATAATATAATTTTTCAACTTTTTTTATAATTATTTCCTTTTTTTTAGTGTATTAATTAAAACACTTTAATGATTGAATAGTACAAATAGTGTTGTTTTGTTGTTTTAGTATACATTTTTGTGGGTGAAATAATATGATGTTTTTATTATATTTAGATTTAAAAAAAACATATAATTAAATAATAATAGTGTTTTTCAATGTTTTTTTTTGCTCATGCATTAATTTTCGAGACATGAACATGACAATATTTCTAAATATTTTTTAACAATTTTTAAAAAATATAATTTTCATGCAACCATTACAATACATTCTCATTTCAATGCATTGAAGTAGTGTTTGTGAAAATTAGTATAATTGAGTAAAAATGCATTGTACAGATAGGTGATAGATAGATAGAGGTACAGATTGATAGATAGGCTTTACAATTACAAAGTATACTTTGTATAAAGGTAAGTAAGCACACTCGTAATGTAGATCAAAAGAAAAGAGCTGCAGATATAATAATAAAACAAATAAAATAAAAAAAAAATTTTCTCTAAAGAAGAAACAGGCAAAAGAATTTCTCATAGAAAATTAAAACATGATAGAGCAGTATCGTACTATATCATTACAAAAAAAAACAAATACCAATTTTATATGGCTGAAGTCAACTTTTGAATATGTATTTGTATCACCTATCTGTACAATCATAACCTTCTATATTACAAGCCTGTCAACGTATGAAGTCACTAACACAACCATAACAAATAGTAGAGTCATCAATCATAACCTTAAACTATCAGAAATAATTGTATGTCAGTAATAATTTTAGAAAAATTGGTGATAAATTGTGTTGTTTTAGTTAAAAATTATAAAAAAAATATAAAAGTGTAATTTAAATTTATAATAAAAAGTGTAATTAAAGACAAAAAACATTCAGATTTAATGTATGGACAATATTGTGTTAAAATACTTATGTGAATTCATAATTGAAGACACTTAAGAAAAAGTTGTAAAAATAGTTAAAATATTATTAAAAAAATACAAATTATCGAATTGAAGATTATAGATTTTTGTAAACAATTTATATCTTTATCAGCAAATTATTACGAAATATAAAAGGTTTGTGTTTGAAAAATTGAATAAAAAGACAACATAATAAAATAAAAATTTATTTATTTATTTTTTTCATAAAGATAGAAATTCACAATTGTATAACTTTTACAAGGATGCTGAAGTTGGAAATAATTTCAATAGCAAATATTTTAGAAAAACTTGAAAGTCTTGTTCAAAAATAATTAGAATTGTATCCAGATCATGCAGTTCTTAACGATGTAAATACGATCATTTTAAAGTTTTTCAATTAACAAAATAAGTATTTTATTTTTAAATTTTTCATATATTTTTTTATTAAATTTTAGATAATTTGCATCATAAATTTTTAATGTTATCAACATTAATTTCTGCTGCATTAACCACTTGATGGATTTAGAATGGAACAAGTTGCCGAAGGACACCGGAAATGGGATGAAAATGTTGAATTACAATAATTAACATCAACATTTTTAACTGGTGTTTATGGTATGTGGAATATTTATATATTTGCATTGATCGTATTATATGCACCAAGTCATAAACAATGACCAAAAGATTCAAATTCAAACGAGAATATGGTAACGAACGGCGAAGAGATTGAATTCAGTCATTTACCATCATATTCAAATCCGAGTGAAATATCATCTTTAACATCATTTTCAAGAAAAGCTGCTTTCGATTAAAATAATAATAAGAAATTATTTATAGCAATAAAAACAGTTAGGGTAGAATTAGGGATTATACAAATAATATAATTTATAGATTTGATTAAATTAAATAAATTAATTACGAATTTATGTAAGAGAATAATAATGTGTATTGTGAAAAGATATTATAGGAATAATTGATTAGAAATGAATGTATTATTTAAAGATAAAGTTCTATATGATTTAGTATGTTTTGTATGAATTAGTATGAATGAATTAGTATGATTTAAAGATAAAGTATAATATTGATTATTGCATGATTGAAGTAATTTTAAATGAATGAAATAAATTAATTTAAAGTCATTATGTATATTTAAATATTACTGCGTTCTCTTAGAGCAGTCGTTTGACTGTTTGAGGCGTATGTAAAGTAAATAATAGAATAGATAGGGAATAAAAGAAAATAATTTTTTAAAACTGAAATATGATAAAAAGTATGATGTAAAATAATGTAAATAAAATAAAAAAAAAAAAAAATAAAAATGTTGGCAAAAAACATGAACAATATCAATTACAATTCGACGTCTAAATTTGAGAATTCATTACTATCAGTATTACAATTTTTTTTGTTTTTAAATAACACCGATTTTTTTATATATTTTTTAAAACAAGTATTTGTAGTCAGTATATGCATTTAGAAATTAATATTCCATAGAGTGTATTCAGAGATAATATTTAAATGTAACTTAGTAAAAAAATTAGATTAAGCACATAAAATTCATTGCGTTTAGAATCATAAAAACGCTATATACACATTGACATTACATAATGTACTTTCATAGATTTGTATTTAAAAATATGTACAATGACAATCAATTATAGTTTTTGAATTAACGCTTTTTTTTAAGTATTAATGTACGCTTGCTTTTACATATTTTGTTTATGATAATACATCGCACAATAAATTAGATATTTTAATTTAGAACATTTGAAGTTTTCATTAATTCAAAGTGTTTTACATAAGGAAAAATATGAACATTCAATAATTTCAAATTTTTTAAAATAAACAAAAATTCGAATAGGATTTTTTTATTTAGATCCTTTTAGCTTTTTACAAAAATTGTCTTTAAAACTGTCTTGAAAAAAAAAAACGATTAAAAAATCTACAAACAAAGTGATAGAATTTTAGTGTAAAATGTTTAAAAATTGTTCATTTCTTGAAACGTTTTTGTTGTCTTAAACGATAAATATCATTTGCTGGTGGCACTGGAGCAGCAGTTTCTTCATCACTATCATCACCGCCAGGTAACATTCGTCTTCTTTTCATGCCACCATCACCAGCATAAGTTCTGTCATCAACGATCCAATGAACCGATTTAGCTAAATCGAAAATTTTTATATCACATCCATGATCTCCAGTCGGAACAGGAGTAGCTAAAAATTTCAAATCGAATATTACATAATTTATTCTAAAATTAAATAAATTTCTCATAAAATTTTTCCATACCGTCTGGAAGTTGAATACGATTAAAAATATCAAAAAGCATATCGATCGACACAAATGGACCACGAAAACAAATTGCTGGAGGTAATTGAGTACATAATGCCGCTAAAGCTGGAGGTTTTGGAAATGTACCACCATCGAGTGGATGTTCTCCCGGAAAAGCATTCGATTTTGGCTTATATGGTATCATAAGTGAAAAATCAAGCCGTGGATATTTACTTGTTTGTTCTGGAGATACTTCTTGAGTAGCGGGTTGTTTTGGACCACCACTTAATACACCTCGGGTCTAAAAAAAAGTTTTAATTAACTTGAAATTTCATTTTAAATTGTTTTGCTTAAATGTTAAACCTACATCACTGTAACCAATCGATTTCAATTCTACTGAAGAACAAGTATATAAATCCAAAAACTTGTATCTATCAACAAGTTGAGCAGTTTCTTTGTCTTCATATTCTTTCAACTAGTTTCGATGGAAATTAAAAATCAATAAAAGAAATGAAACTATCTGAAAATTATAATTTTAAAATATAAATTATAAAACAAAAATTTTAATTTTACTTACCTTCTCTATAATTTCACTTTTAATTTGCTTGCAGTTCAATTTCAATATCAACACTACTAGTAATTTAATTTGACACTTGTTTGTTTACATTTTCGTGACTCTACTATTTAATACATATGCACGACGTTGATAGGCTTGTATAAATATAGAAGGTTGTGGTACAATGCATTTTTACTCAATTTTACTAATTTTCACTAACACTACTTCAATGCATTGAAATGAGAATGTATTGTAATGGTTGCATGAAAATTATATTTTTTAAAAATTGTTAAAAAATATTTAGAAATATTGTCATGTCTCGAAAATTAATGCATGAGCAAAAAAAACATTGAAAAACATTATTATTATTTAATTATATGTTTTTTTAAAAACTAAATATAATAAAAACATCATATTATTTCACCCACAAAAATGTATACTAAAACAACAAAACAACACTATTTGTACTATTCAATCATTAAAATGTTTTAATTAATTTTATTTTATTATTTATATTATTTATGTATTTATATTTAATATTTATTCAAATTATTAATTTATTTTTCACCAATAAAAAATTTTTTTTAATAATTTTTTTTTAATTGTTTTTAAATATTATTAGATTTTTAATATATAATGAAATTATTTTAATTTTGAAACACCAAATTATAAGCATTTCACTTCACTTTCAATTAACTTCACTTCACAGTATAAAATTATTTTACATTTAATATTCCTTTACCTCTACTTTGCCATAAACTACCAGGAATGATGTCATAAGTCATAACATCTGGTTAAAACTGAGCACATTGTGTAAAAACACGTGTAAAATGTAACAGACAAAAAAGTGACCGGCCATCTTTAACATGTGTTAGTAAGAGAAATTATATACAAGTTAAAACGAAATATCCTCTGTATGTGAATAAAAGAAGTAATGGCAAAAACAAAAAGAAAAAATAAAAAAGTCTTACTATCTAAATCTATGTAGAAAAAAACGCAATACATTGAAGAAATTATGTCAGTGATATGAAGTTGTTGGTGTGTGTTTTTTCTATCTTGTTTTAACACCTGCATATTTTTTATAAAGAAATTGGTCATAAAATATGGTCCCTTTTAGATAAAGGGCTGAATCCTGAATTTTTTACTGAGTTGATTTTTTTATTTTATTTTTTTAACATTATATATTTGTACTGTTTTTTTACATTATTTTTTGAATTTATAAACGCTGAATCGAGATGTGTCCGTACATTAAGTTAGTGTGCGATGATCATACATTGAAGAAAATGCTGTCATTCATTGTCAAGTCAACGTTAATAAAATTATGAAAAATAAAACAAAAACCACAAAAATTGAATGTGGTGATAACATTGATCAAAGATAATACCAAAGTAAATATAGGTAAACCAAGTAACAAATCTCAGCTATGTTGATAAATAGAATGGGAGATCCGAGAAAAAAGTAGTTCAAATATACATGTTTATCAAATATTGTCAGCAATTCTCACAGCAACAACAATTTTCTTAAAGTTTGAAAAGTACTTTACCTGTCAATTCCCAAATTACTATATTTATAATGTAAAAATGTGTACATGAAAAAATAAGATAAAAAGTACACATACTATCAAACTTCTCATTTTCTATATCACCGACATCACAATAATGCAAAATTCTCTCTGCTTACATTTTTTTTACATTAGTTTTTAATAGCCTCCGTGATATGCACTAGTGGTAGTTGAAAATATTCTTATTTGATTCACATACGAAGTCTATTTCGCTTCAACTTTTTTATTCGTTGTTCTTCTAACATATGTATGATAATAGCCTCCGTGATAATTTGACGGTAAATACACATGCTTGTAATGTACACGTGCTTGATGTTGTTGTTGTTGTTTGAGTTGTTTTTTAGAGTGAATTTTTGATTGTGTTGTTTTTTACGTACTCAATTTTATAAAAAGGGGTGGCTTCTGAATTATTTCTTTCTTTTTTCAACTACTTCTTTAGTCTTTATTTGATTTTCTGTCTATTTTTTCGTAGCTGTCAGTGTATTTGTGTAACAAATTTCGAGGTCATTGAAAATTAAAAAATATTTTATATTGAGATTTTCCACTTGTGAGGTATATATACACTTTGATAATACCATAGAATATAGACTAACATAAAGAAAAGACAGTTCATATAAATTATTTTTCAATCTTCAAATTTTTTCTCCAAATACAATGACACTTTGCTAAAAGTAGACAGAAAATCAAAAATAGGCCTAAAAATTAGTTAGAAAGAGAAATAAAATTATTAGTATGTGTAACGTGTAAGGTCCCCCAATTTTAATTTGTTTTATATATAGCTTGCTATAGGGTAAATAGGGCTAATAAAATTGACAGTATATATCAATGCGATTCAATAGCTCAAGATATAATATTTCATGCATAAAAAAATATACAGAAATTAATAAAATTATGAAATTAAATTATGAATTATGAAATACATAAATAATTTATATTATTTATGTATTTATATTTAATATTTATTCAAATTATTAATTTATTTTTCACCAATAAAAAATTTTTTTTAATAATTTTTTTTTAATTGTTTTTAAATATTATTAGATTTTTAATATATAATGAAATTATTTTAATTTTGAAACACCAAATTATAAGCATTTCACTTCACTTTCAATTAACTTCACTTCACAGTATAAAATTATTTTACATTTAATATTCCTTTACCTCTACTTTGCCATAAACTACCAGGAATGATGTCATAAGTCATAACATCTGGTTAAAACTGAGCACATTGTGTAAAAACACGTGTAAAATGTAACAGACAAAAAAGTGACCGGCCATCTTTAACATGCGTTAGTAAGAGAAATTATATACAAGTTAAAACGAAATATCCTCTGTATGTGAATAAAAGAAGTAATGGCAAAAACAAAAAGAAAAAATAAAAAAGTCTTACTATCTAAATCTATGTAGAAAAAAAACGCAATACATTGAAGAAATTATGTCAGTGGTATGAAGTTGTTAGTGTGTGTTTTTTCTATCTTGTTTTAACACCTGCATATTTTTTATAAAGAAATTGGTCATAAAATATGGTCCCTTTTAGATAAAGGGCTGAATCCTGAATTTTTTACTGAATTGATTTTTTTATTTTATTTTTGTTAACATTATATATTTGTATTGTTTTTTTACATTATTTTTTGAATTTATATACGCTGAATCGAGTTGTGTCCGTACATTGTGAGTTAGTGTACGATGATAATACAGTCTACTAGATGAACCATTTCATTTTTTTTATTTAAATGTTTGTATGTTTGCCAAAAATAAAGATCGAAAAAGTTTTTCGAAATAATATAGAAAAAGAGCGAAAGTTTATAATTCAGGAGGGATGTAAATATGAGAGAAACATAAGAATATTTATATCATCGTACACTAAATTAATGTACGGACACAACTCGATTCAGCGTATATAAATTCAAAAAATAATGTAAAAAAACAGTACAAATATATAATGTTAAAAAAAATAAAATAAAAAATTCAATTCAGTAAAAAATTCAAGATTCAGCCCTTTATCTAAAAGGGACCATATTTTATGACCAATTTCTTTATAAAAAATATGCAGGTGTTAAAACAAGATAGAAAAAACACACACCAACAACTTCATATCACTGACATAATTTCTTCAGTGTATTGCGTTTTTTTTCTACATAGATTTAGATAGTTGTTGTTGTTGTTGTTGTTTGTTAGGGGGGAGGTATGAAACCAGAGCACTCAGACATAACGTTGTCCATTGTACTCGAAGCCCCCGTCTAGTCAAACTTCCTCGTCGCTCTCAGATAGCGAAGAAGTTCAACTCGACTTTCAGGCCCAATTTGTTCGGGTCTAATGACATCAGTGCCGAAAATGCGCATTCTAATAGCGGAGAAGGCCAAGCACTCACACAAGAAGTGTTCCGTGGTGTCCTCCTCCTCTCCACAAGAAGCACACAGTGCATCACTGATGATTCCTATGGTAGCGAGATGCTTTCCACAGGAATTATGCCCTGTAAGAGCGTTGACCATAGCTCTGCAATCCTTCCTTCCCTGTTTGAGTAGGAAAGCTGCTAGGGCCCGGTTTGGCTTTTTAATAAAGCGCTTGGTCTGCCTGCACATTGGGAGATTTTGCCATAGACTCTCATGCAGATTACCTGTGAGTGCATCTATAGCATTTTTCACCACCGTCGAGAGCACACCAATTACTGGTTCAGGGCCTATGAAACGCGTTCCGGCGCCTTCTTTAGCAATGCTATCGGCTGCCTCATTGCCTTCAAAGCCCTGATGTCCTGGTATCCAAATGAGATCCACGGAATTATGTCTTGCAACATAATTCAACTTAGATCTACATTCGAGAACAATTTTTGAGGAGACGATTGGGCTGCTCAATGCTTTCAGCGCAGCTTGACTGTCGCTGTAAATACAGATGGACCTGCCCTTCCATCCTCTTTCAATTGTCCAATGAGCTACTTTAAAAATCGCATATATCTCCGCCTGAAAGACAGAGGTATGCGATCCAAGTGGGTACGCATGTCTAGAATCAGAAGATTCCAGACACCAGCCGGCTCCAGCGTTATCGCCAGTTTTTGAGCCGTCTGTGTAAAAGACATCAGTATATGTACAACCGTCAAGTTGGAGCGTGTTGTTCCACAAACTCCTGTGTGGGCACATTATACGATATCTTTGTCGGAATATAGTCTGAGGGATGGTGCTATCTGTAGGCATCTGAGAGAGAATCGAGATTCCTCCTTCAGCCAAGACAGAACCATGTCCAACCATATCAGAAGACTTCCATAGACCTAAACATTTAAGTCCATAGGCAGCTTTCATTGCTTCACTTTGTACAAATAAGTGCAAAGGAGGCAAGTTTAGGATAGCGTCTAGCGCGGCACCAGGAGTGCTACTAAAGGCACCTGTGACGCCGATTTAGATAGTAAGACACTTTTTTTTTTTTTTTTTGTTTTTGCCATTACTTCTTTTATTCACATACAGAGGATATTTCGTTTTAACTTGTATATAATTTCTCTTACTAACGCATGTTAAAGATGGCCGGTCACTTTTTTGTCTGTTACATTTTACACGTGTTTTTACACAATGTGCTCAGTTTTAACTAGATGTTATGACTTATGACATCATTCCTGGTAGTTTATGGCAAAGTAGAGGTAAAGGAATATTAAATGTAAAATAATTTTATACTGTGAAGTGAAGTTAATTGAAAGTGAAGTGAAATGCTTATAATTTGGTGTTTCAAAATTAAAATAATTTCATTATATATTAAAAATCTAATAATATTTAAAAACTATAAAAAAATTTTTTTATTAGTGAAAAATAAATTAATAATTTGAATAAATATTAAATATTTTTAATATCTAAAACAATTAAAATAAAAGAAAAACTTAAAATATACGAGTTAAAAACAAATATTTTTATCGTTAAAAAATAAATTAATAAATAAGTGTTTACATACAATAAAAATAAAAATGGAAAAAGTGGGTGTAAATAATAAAAAACAATTTTACAGATGTGTGATTTGTGGGGAAAAGCCTGCTGGAGACAAGAAAATTTATTGCAATTTTCCAAAAAATCTTGAGAGGTAAGCAAATTATTCAAATTATAATTATATATTCAAAAATTTTATAGTCTTTATTTTATTAAATGTTTCCTTTTTTTATAAATGAAATAGAGATATGTGCATATAATCATTTCACGGAGCAGATGTTTAGAATTAGTGGAAAGCAGTTAAATCAATCTGCCATACCTGTTGTACGAATACCAGGTACTAGTAAAAATGATGATGTGGATTTATTCATGCACTTTGTAAAATCAGTTAATGTACATAAGTGTATTTTTTTATGTAATTAATTTGTAATTGTCTGCCCATTTTAACTGTAATTGTACCACAAAAATCTATCCCTGTATCAACAAATAGACAAGTGAATTGTGTGAATTAAGTACACAATGATGTGGAATAAAAAATATATTAGATCAGTTGAATTTCCTTTCCATTCATCCATTCAAATCTCTGTATTCATTTATAAAATTAATGTAATACAATTTTTGAAGAATTTCCGATCTCTAATATAAGATAAGCAAATCCAATAATCTCTATTCCACTTTTTTTTATCGAACTATAATTTTTTTTTAATCATACGAATATCATGATGACGACTTGGAGGAAAATAAAGAAAATCTAGGAAGTAATAAAATTAACATTATTTCTGATGTGCAAGTATCTTTATCTGAAGAAGATATTTTATCTCTGACAAATTCTAAATCTGCAGTAGAGAGTACAGACGAAAGTACCCTGACTGTAAATTTGGATAAGGCTCTGTTGAAATCATCTTCGATAAAAAGTATACAAACCACTGAAGAAATTAATGTTAATTCTCTAAAAGAGACAAAATTAATAAAAGAGGTTCAACGGTTGAAAAATCAACTTAGGGAACAAAAGAAAATTAATTTTAAGCTTAGGCAAAGTGTGTTTAGTGTAGAAAATTTAGTAGCTAATGTTAAGAAATTTTTGTCTACTGAATTAGCGGTCATAGTAGAGCACTACGTTAGAAATATAAATAGAGATAACAAAGGAAAACCATATTCTAACGACATGAAATCTTTTGCTTTAAATTTATATTTCATTGCACCGAAAACATATAGATTCATGTTGAAAGTAATGAATTTTCCTACAATTAGAACTTTGAATTGGTACGTTCAATCTTGGCTTTTCGGACCAGGTCTTCATAGAGCATACTATGATAGTCTGGCATTCAAAATTGCTAGCCTTCCTCCCATAGCGAAAAAATGTGTGGTTTGTCTGGACGAGATGTTTTTAAAAACTCATCTTTTTTATGATAAATTTCAGAAAAGAAATTGTGGGTCTATCAGATGATGGATTTGAAAAAACACATTTCCCTGCTAAATATGCACTAGCATTAATGGCAAGAGGAATAACTCACAGTTATAGGCACTTTTTAGGATATATTTTCTGTAATTCCTCTTGCCCACCAAAAAAAAATAAATTTGCTCTTAAGAGAAGCATTAAGAAAACTCCAAATGGCAGGAATGGAACCCAAGTTAGTTGGCTGTGATCAAGAGGCTAATTTTCGAAAACTTTTCAAATTGTTGAAATTATCCACTAAAAGAAAGTCCATATTTTAAAGTTAACGGAGAACAAATTTTTTTCATGTTCGATTCTCCTCATTTAATTAAATCAGTGAGAAACAATTTATTAAAAAATAGAATAAAGTACGAAGATAATAAGATTGCAGAATGGGAACATATTGCAAAATTTTACGCTGTAGATAAATGTAGAAGATTTAGATTAGCAAGACATTTATCTGATTTGCATATAAATCCCAATTATTTCCAGAAAATGAAAGTTAAATTAGCTACTCAAGTTATAAGTTATACTGTGGCTAGTAGCTTATATATATGGGCAACAGAAAGTTCAGGAATCGTGGAGGAGCCCACACCGCAGAGTTCCTTGAAAAATTTGACAAATTATTTGATGTGTTAAATTCGTCTAAGTTCTCAGAGTTAAAAGAATTTAGACGACCCTTTCAAGGGAGTGAAAAACACATGGATTTTCTAGACTAGACGAAATGAGCGTTTGTCTAAAAAGTCTAAAAATCATTAACCAAAAACAACCAAGATATAACTCATAAAGTGAGTTGCTTTAGTGGGTGGTTGGTAAATATAACTAGTCTGAAGCTGCTTTATAATAATTTAAAACAGGAGGGAATAAAATTCCTGTCCACAAGTAATTTAAACCAAGATGTCCTAGAAAACTCTTTCGGAGCGTTGCGAAGTGCAGGAGGAAACAACAGTCTTTTAACTCCATACCAGTTTGCTACATTATTTAAAAAAACATTTTCGGTTCGATACATGAAAGTATCACACTCTGGAAATTGTGAAGAGCAGCCAGAGTTATTATTATCTCAAAGCAAAAGCCCAATAATATTCCCTGAAACTTCCAAGCCTACTGATGGCTTTATTCCTTTAAAAAATGTACCAGAAATGAATTTTGGAGAGCAAAATGCATTTCACTATTTTGGAGGATGGATTTTAAGAAAATTCTGGGACAATCACAATTGCACAGTGGTAAGGGAAGCTACTACAGAGGGATCCAACTTTATATATACAAAATATTTAAGGAATATGAATACGCCAGGCTAGTTAAACCAACTGATGATTTCATGCAAAATTTGGAAAGATTGGAAACAAAATTTGTTCAATTTTTCCAAGAATTTGCTATCGAAAAAAATATAGAAGAAAAATTTTACAAGGAACTCATAAAAGAATTTTCATATTTTTGTTGCCAAAATGCAAAAATTGAATATTTAGTTAAACTTTTTATTAGAGTTAGGATTTATTACATTATAAAATATTATAACAGGAAAGTCAAATCAGTACACAATAGAAATAAAATTTTATATGTTACCCACATGTAGATAGCGCAGGTATTAAAAAACTAATTTTAAACAGTTTTATTGTGTGATGTAGGAGCTAAATGTTGTAACCGTAGAATCTCTTAAATTTATTTAAATTTTTGGGGAGTAATGTAACTCGCCTCCTCGTGGTGCTCCCTGAATTACGCCAAATGAGTTACAATTTTATTTTACGTGTACTACGTAATATCACGTAATATTGAACATTTCAACTCAACTCAACTTATAACAACTTCATTCCAATTTAATCTCAAAAGAAATTTTATTTTATGTTTAAAACGTATTCATTTTATTTCAAAAACTCTAAAAAAAATAAAAAATAATAGATTTAATTCTAATAAAATTAAAAAATATCAGGATTATATATTTTATAGCCATTTTTGAATGAGCAAAAACACCTTCAGTATACTTATTCAGTATACATTCAGTACTTGTATAATATAATACTCTCCATTTTTTTGGAATTTGTCATTAATATTAAAACAATACACATTAAAAATTCCAATTTATCATCATAAATGTACAAATTTTTTGTTTAAAACAGACTGACCTTTGGTTCCATATTACAAAATTCGTATAAAACTAAATCATTGAAATGCTAGTGAAAAAAAAATTCATTCAAATCGATTTTGCATCATAAAAATTCAGGATGCGTAGATTGCTTGACAGATGCGTATCAGATGCATTCACAATGAGTTTTGAAACTGTAGACATTGTCATTGATTTAAGCGTTATCGTTTTGAAACCGTTGATTATGCATTGAGGCGGTATTTAAACGTTTTGAAACTCACCCTAAGTAAAAATAAATGTATTTTTTGTACGCAAATGCTTTATGAATACAACAATTGACAATAGGACTGGTTTCCAAATGTTTTTTTTATTGTATTGATTTGATAGTCGTATTTAATATATGAATGAGTTTTGAAAGGATGTATTTCATATTTCATGTATTTCTATATATGTATGTATGTGTTGTTTTGTTAATATGCCTTGTCGCGTGCTATATGCTCTGATATAAATTACTACTACTACTTCTAATTAAAATACATATATACAATTGTAGTTATATCAAAGGCGATATAAATATATACATTTATATGGTCTTTGGTTGAATGTATTACTTGTATAGATCTACATTATTTTCTAATGTAGGATTGTAGAATATTTGGCAACAGAGGTTTTTACATAAGCATACATTACAATTACTGTAGCATTATACCAGAGATACTATATAAATACATATAAATATGTTTTTACATAGTATCACAGATCAGACACCCTTATCTGTGATAGTATATAGTATCTTTGATTATACATAATATATGTATACATATGGATATATTATGGTTTTTTTTTTGTTATCTTTTTGAGTTCATTGACTTATGAATGCAAGTTACGATTATATATTATATCATATCCCGTGAATTGAATTTCTTCTTGAAATTTTTAATGAATGTCTTTTTTAATGTTGGGGCCTTATTACTTCTGAATACATAAAGTATTATTCTGATTTATGATCATAATATAAAAATTTAAAAATCAGGTGTTTTGAGCATTACCAAATTTTTTTATAGACTGAGTCAATTTTTTTTCTATAACTAGGTAAAAATTGATATATTATTTTTAATTAATATGGAACATAATTTATAAATTATTTAAAATATAATGAATTTTAAATTATTTAAAATATTTTTTAAAAACAGAAAGCTTAAAAATATTTATTTGAAAATTTTTAAATTTTATTTCGTTGATGTTTTTTCTGTGTGGTATAAAGTATAAACTCAAAAAATTCTAAATACTAGCGCTTATGAACATTTAATTAGATTCAATGAAAATTGATAATTATTTGTAGCTTGAAAAATATTATATTTTTGTTCACAAATTATAACAATAAACAAGATGTCATGAAATCGAAAATAAATTATTTGTAAATTTATGTATTTTTATGATTGAGTACAATCAAATTTTTTTCATTCATGTTTGTTTAAAAATAAATGATTAAGTAGAATGTGCCTATAATTCTAGTCCTAGATATATGTTAAAGATACGTATTATCAAAATATATTCAGTAGTGATTCAAAAAATTATGTTTGAAAATAACGTGGAATAGGTTTACGTATAGTAAATTATAATTGCTTATTTGCATTTTGATTTCAAAATTTATCTTTGTATTTTAACATTTCTATTAAATTGATAGCTCATAAACTTTTTAATATCATTCTTAAACCAAATTGCCGACAATAAGAAATAAAATTGTAAAATTTATAATATATTTCTACCTATAACTTTGAATGAAAATTTATAATTTGATACATTCATTTAAAAAGCGCGATAACTGGTCAGTTCTGCATGGTGCGGTCGTGGAGTTGGCAAAAAAGAGGAAGTTAATCTGACCTGCCTCTACTTTAGAATATATTATCAGAAATTTGAATAGCCTTTGACATTTATTATTAGTCATAAATATTTGTATACAGCATTTTTTTTAAACAAAAGTTTTTAAAATTGCATGTTTTTTATATAAATAAAATAAACTCTGTTGAATCGTCATTCAACATTTTAATAATCTGAAAAAGAAAAAGACAAATAAAAGTTATTAGAAATTACAATAATTAATAATAGTAATAAATAAATAAATTAATAACAAATAACACAAACCCACAAACAAATAGTACAAACAGAACAACACAAAATATAAACAAACAACATAACCAAAACATATCACACATAACATAAATACAACACATAATACTTAACGTATACACAACATAAAACCTGTCGATAAGCATAGCACACAAAACAAAACTATTCACATTGCACAAATATAACATAAAAATTTATAAACACAACATCACAACACTGATATCACAAACATTTATCACAATAAACAAAATAAACCAATTATTACTAGCACAAAACTACTAGCACGACACTGAATCATTATTCTAAACACAAAACGGAAAATATAAAAAATATTACAAAATATTAAACACAAAATACTTAATTACACTACACTTTCATTAAATTTAAAACTTGAACACTATATTGAACGTAAAAATATCACGCATAATGAATACACCAACAAGTAAAACAAAATGAAAACATTTAAACATACATGTATAATATATAATATACACATATAGATATATGACCATGCCAGTACTGTCAAACTGTCAAAAGGGTACCAGCTGAATATAGTTACCAGCAAAGTTATTCACAATTACCATAAATTGTCATTCGAATTACCAGACACAATTTGAAAAAAACAGTTTTATAAAAAAGACGAGAATATGAGATAAATAGTAGAACATTTCAAGAACGGGAATATTTTGATTATAAAGAATTATTTAATTTTATTTATTCATTGATTTATATGTATGTATATATTATATTTTTTATTTGTTTATTCAATACCTGCTGTATTTGATCGATCTCTTTGACCATTTTCGACGTCATTTGGTAATTTTATTGTGATTTTACATTTTAATAGTTTTTTGAAAATATAATAGATAATGGCTATTATTATCAATATGCTTATCAGTGTTAAAACTGAAATAAAAGTAATTTGCTTGTTATCCAAAGTTTCGGAAGGTTCGTCATAATCTATAAACTTGTTGGTATTTACCAGATCTTCCAAACTTACACTAAATTTTTCAAAATCAAGATTTTCGAAGTTTATTTTATTAGGAGATTTGAAAATTAGGTGATCAACATTTATTGGCAGCTTTTGTTTTTCGTCCACAATATTGGGATTGAAATAGAGAATATTTAGTTTTCTGCCAGATACTTCTTTTCTAGTCTCTAAATTTACTTGTTTAGTATACGCTTTACAACCCGGAGAAAGCTCCAGAATTCCACTACGTGAAAGTTGTTCGGTATATATCGCATCCTTGCATGCTATTCTGATGTTAGTATCGTTTGGTACTACATATATCCAAGTATTAGTTTTTAAAAGCGAATACCACATTTCGTGAGTCGCTTTGAAAATTTTGATCTCACAGTTATCAGAGTTCCTATAACCCAAATGTAGTTCTATTACACAGTTATGTGTATTTTCGTTAAATGTTAAAAAATTCTGATTGCATAGGAAGAGATTATTTTCTGCATTTAGACAGTCTTGAAGTTGGTTCTGTTTCAAAAATATATATTGTTTCAATTTTTCGTTAATCGCGACATAATCCGAATCTGGTTTAGTAAAGTAATATAAATCGTTCTTGTATATTGCAGGTATACTTGTAATTTGGTATAATTTAAAAATATCGCTCATGAGAGGAATTTTGACTATTAGCGTTAAATTGTTCGCTGCGTATATAGGTTTAACAGAAGATATTCGGTCTAACAAAGGCAAGTTTTCGATGCTCAGTTTCATTGGGAATTGTAATTCATGTGGGAGTTCTATTTGGACTTCCTTTAGAGCGGTGACCAGAAGGGCAGAGTTAGAAAGATGTCTATCCAATTTGCCAATTCGCGCGTCATGTACAATGTCGCTGAGCTCGATTTGTTTTGTGAGGAATTGTCGCAACGTTAGAATCATTATACTACAAATTTCATCAAATAAATGAGATGTTCTCTGATATTTGGTCTCGTTATACTGACTTTCGGACACGTTAAACAAAAGCTCTTGAAGTTCACTAAATCGTTTGCTAAGGACGCTTTCTGTTCTGTTTAGTATTTCAACAACGTGTACTATTATGGATTCTTGTTCATGGACCGCGTGATGCAGCTTGATATTTTTGTTTTTTATATTTTGAAGCGATGCTTCGATACGTTCAGCATCTTCATCGTCCATAGTTCCAAAAAGAAATTTTGAAAGTTTTCCGATTCGATTGATAAGACATTCGATTACGGATAGATGACATGGATGGTTTAAAATGAAATAACTGATTTGGAATTTCATTGCTAATGCTAACTTCATCTAAAATAGTCTTAATTGATCCTAGTAGATTTTTACACGAATCCCGTTCGAACCACGACAGTAGTTTCTCACAGTAAGACGAAAGTACATCAAACCTTTCCTTTAGGAGAATTTCTTCTTTTTTGTATTCCGTGAAGTTGAAATGAATTACAAATTTCCAATAAGAAGTTGTTTTCCCTAGAGTGCCAATTTCATTGAAATACATTCCGCTGGCATTGGACACTGGCAAGTTTGTATAATTGCTTGCAGCCGAGTGTATAATATTTATCGAACTTGAAAGTAGAAAAATTCTGCAAAGGAGGAATTTATGTTATCAAATAAGTGTGAAGATTTGAGAAACAAGTAATAAATTTTAGGAGCTTGAAAAAAAATTATATTTATTTAATTAACAGTTTCTATGAATGGTTTTAGAAGATTATTGTGCACCATTTTAGTTTTCCTTCCTATTTTAATCAATGTGGTTTCCGGAGAGCGGACATCCAAGACAACATAAGGACCTTCATATAGATGATTTAATTTCTTGTTGCCTTTCGCTTTGCGTTCTAAAAGAACTTTATCGCCAACATTGAGAGTTAACTTATGAGAATTGAGGTCGTAGTAGCTTTTTGAACGAAACTTGGCTTTAATTTGATTTTCTCGTGCCATTTGGTAACAATTTTGAAGCCTAGCCTTTAATTCGATGACATAATCATCATAGTTGTAGACTGGATCTATCGCTTTAGTTAGGGAGTTTGGGATTTCAGGCTTATTGCCAAATAATACTTGGTACGGAGAGAAATTTGTCGCAGAATGCGGAGTTGAGTTGTAACAAAAAACAGCGTAATCTATCCAAGAGTCCCAGTTATCGGGATCTTTTGAAGCATAGCTTCGAAGATATTCTCCAAGTGTCCTATGACATCGTTCCAATGAACCATTGGACTGAGGGTGATACGGAGTCGTCTGGATTTTCTTAATCTTTAATAATTTACAACATCTTTTCAGTAGATCACTGAGAAAATGTTGACCTTGGTCTGTGAGTATAGAGGAGGGTGTCCCAAAAACACAAATTATTTTTCTTACGAAGTATTCAGCGATAGTGCTTGATTCTTGATCTGGAATAGGGATGGCTTGTATAAACTTCGTCAAGTCATCTTGGAATGTCAAAATGTATTTGTTGCCATTTTCAGTAACTGGTAGTGGCCCAACGATATCCAATGCTACTCGTTCAAATGGCTTGGTGGAAGTTGAAGTAATTTTCAAAGGCATTTTAGTTTTTAATGTTGTTTTATTTTTCTGACAAGTTTCACAGGCGGTAATAAAATTTCTGATATCTCTGAACATGTTTTTCCATACATAATCTTTTCTAATCCGTTTGAAAGTTCTCGAGACTCCTTGATGTCCTCCAATTGGAGTATTATGATATTCACGGAGTACACAGTCTACTTCGTCCTTAGAAGTCAGAAGCTTAGGACTGGAATTCAGATGTAGTTTTGAATTTTTTGAATTTTGATTAGATTCTAATTCGGAATTTTGTTTTGTTGAAGAATCGCGGTTCGTCGGCTCTTGCGCTTTGACTTGAGATCGAGTAATTGCATTGATCTTCTCTGTTTCCAACCGGGATAATGCATCTGCATTGGAATTCAAATGCCCCGATTTATGGATGACAGTGAAGTCGAACTCCTCAAGTTTGATTCGCCATCTCATTATTCTAGATGAGGGGTCCTTCAAGTTAAATATCCAGACTAAAGGCTTGTGATCAGTAACCACAATGAATTGTCTTCCGTAAATGTACGGTCGGAATTGCTTTGTAGCCCAGACTACTGCAAGTGCCTCTTTCTCAATCGTAGAATAATTCCTTTCAGCTCTGTTGAGCACCCTACTAGCGAAAGCTATGGGTAGATCAACATTACTAGAATCATTAAATTGGGAAAGCACTGCACCTATTGCAGTATTACTAGCATCTGTAGTTATGAAGAATCTTTTCTTAAAGTCTGGATATTGCAAAACGGGAGATTGAATTATTGCCTGTTTTAAAAGATCAAAAGACTCATCACAGTGAGCGTTCCAGTTAAATGGAATATCTTTCTTTAACAGTTGATTTAAAGGATTAGCGATTTTAGAGAATGACGGGATAAATTTTCGATAGTATCCTATGAGTCCCAAAAAAGATTTGAGTTGTTTAACATTTTTAGGTGGTGCAATCGCTTTGATTGCCTCGACTTTCTGAGGATCTGGCTTTATTCCATTCTCCGTGATTATATGTCCTAGATAGGCAACTTCATGACAAAGGAATTTGCATTTGTTTGGTTGAAGTTTTAGTTTGTGTTGTTTGAGACACTCAAAAACTTCTCTAAGTTTAAAATTATGGTCGCTTAAATTTTCCCCGTATACAACAATGTCGTCGAGGTAGACAAAACACTTAATTCCCTGCAACCCTGTCAACACCTTATTCATGAGGCGCTGGAAAGTCGGTGGAGCATTACGTAGTCCGAAAGGCATACGATTAAACTCAAAGTGCCCATAAGGGGTACTGAACGCGGTTTTCGGTTTGTCTGCTTCAGATACTTGTATTTGGTGAAAACCATTCGCAAGATCTAGAGTTGTGAAATGCTTTGCGTTCCCCAATTGGTTTAATATTTCTTCGATATTCGGAAGAGGAAAGGCATCTGCCAAAGTTACTTCGTTAAGTTTACGAAAATCGACGACTACGCGCCATTTTTTATTTCCTTCTGCGTCTGGTTTTTTCGGCACGACAAGTAAGGGCGCATTCCAGGGACTCGAGCTAGGACGAACAATACCATCACTTAGCATTTGATCAACTTGATTTTTAATTTCCGCTCTATGTATTTCCGGTAATCGATAAGGTCTTATGTTCAATGGTGCTTGATTTTCTAATGTTGGAATTGAGTGGGATATGGAAGGGGTGAACGACAACTTGTCTCCCTCCAAGAAAAACGGAGAGTTGTACTCACGGCAGAGTTCAAGAATAGAATTTGACTCCTCTTGGTTTAAATGTTGAAGGTCCAGAGATGTTGCTAATTTAGCAAGACGTTGTTCAATTTTATTATAATTTTCGATATTTCTGATATTATAGATTTCGTTGTAAGTAATATGATGTAATTCAGTAAGTGTTGTACTATATGTAAGTACAGTCAACATAATATAACTTTATGTGTAGTCCACACTACAACATAAGTGTTTATCTGAAAATAAAAAAAATTCAAAATACATAAAATTTGTTTTATTTCATATGAGTGTTCAAATCGTATGACGTCACAGCAGTATCTTCCATCCTAATGAGAGATGGAAGCCCACTGTGATATCACACGACCCAAACACACACAATCATAAAACACAATTTAATATTTAACATAAGTACAACAAGCATTTAAAACTTGATGTACAGGGCCGGCTACTGAAATTGAAATTTTAGTAGCAACACTCATTACGTCATACTTACTCATGGGAGTATGGAGGGTGGTGGTGGCGGCTACGCTTGTTGGCTAGCACGAACTAGCTCGCCGGATGGGGCGTGAGTATGCCACTGCTCCATATCCCTTTTGTTTACCGTAGCCTGAAGCGGTAGAAGGTTGTGGAATCCTTCTACCCAGAATGCTTCAACAAACAAAATTTAAGATATGATCACCCACACCGTAGACCTGAAACATTATGTGGCCCCGCTCTGGCCCAGAAACAGCTTCTACCATCGTTGTGCTGAAAAAAAAACTCGTAAAAGAATGCCTCGTCCCAACGATGATAGGTACTTACCCACCTCTATTAAACATAGTTGCTGTTTTTTTTTAAAATAAAAAACTATGTTCCCAACCAAAATAAAAGAAGAAAAGTAGAAATAAAAAAAAAATGTTACATTGTTAAGGTTATTTCTGTCAGGGGCAGGAATTTAAGACAAAAGCCAAAAGTTGAGCAATTCTACCAGTTCATTTTATTTAGTTACCATAAAAAAAAATATAAATTATTCATAAATTATATTCTAAGGTATAATGTATTTTTTTTCTTGTTCTTCAGTGCTTACAATGCAATATTTAATTTTATTGTTTATTTAATTTTTGTATATTAAACCTCTTTTTGTTCTTTCTTCAGCTAATAAGTATTATATGAACTATCTAAATCATCATAGTTATATTACATTTTTTTAATATAGAAAAGTAGCATCAAATAAAATTTTTGCATTATTTTTCAAGTATATCCATTATTTATGTTATGTCTATAATATTCTTATACCGATGGGTATGTTTATAAAAAAAAAGAAAACATGCCTTTATATTCCTTTTGCTTTTTAATTGTAAACAAAAAAATTTTAAAATGAAATTTTATTAAAATATTTAGTGGGCATTACATACTTAATTAGTATATGTGACATAATAAAAAAATAAAGATAATAATCCAAATTTTTATGTTTGAACAGTATGTTTTGGTTATAAAAGCATGTTATTTTTTTCTTTTTTATTATTTTCATAATACATACATTTGTTTATGTTGTTTTTTTTTTTTTCTTTCTTTTATTATTATTTTTTTATTTTTTATTTTTTTTATGTTTACATATCTGATTTGAACCATAACTTTCAATTTAGGTTCTCTATAAATTGAGCAAAATATATACATCTAACATGCTTAATTATTAGGAGTCTTATTATAAGATACTAATTTGTGTAACTTTTTGGGGCCCCTATAAATTTATAAAAAAATAATTTTATTAGAGTAAGCGCGCTTACCGGGCTGGTGAATATGATGATGCAGCTGATGATGTTGATGATGAGGTTGCTGGAGGTTGCTGGTGATGATGATTTGGCGACGGTGGAGCATCCAATGCAGTTATGAAACTGTTCAATCTCATGAACTGACGTTCCATCGGCACCCTTGTTTTTAATATCTCCAGGCGTAGAGCTCGAAGCTCCTTAAGATGCTCCTCATTCATTTTATTATTTTTGCTTTCCCTTTCTTTGGTTTATTCTTCGTTATTTTATTTTTTTTTTCTTTTTTTTTTTGTTTTTTAAATATTTATATTGTGTAGATAAATAATGTTATATACGTATTTGTGTATATGTTTATACACTATATATTTCATTGATTTCAATGTTTCAAAAAAAATTGTTATATGTATTCACATATGTACACTATATATACTATTATACATGTAGTAGCGAATAATATGCATTACTTAGATTTTAAATAATCTATATTCATATGTAATATTTAATATGCATTATAATGTATGTACATATTTTGACTTTTAATTTTTATTCTATGTATGTAAACTTGTGCGTTTAATTATATTACATATGTATGCTTATTTTTAAAAAAAAATGTTATCATTTGTATATAAGTAGTATGTACTAGTTTAACATATTATCATTAATCCACAGACATAATTTTTTCAATATTTATAACACTAATATATTATCAATATGAAATATTGCTTTTAATTTTTTTTTTTTTTATTTTTCAAAAATTTGTTTATGTATTTTATTATTATTTTTTTTAAAAAAAATACAATATATTACTATTATTATTATTGCAAAACAAACTTCATTATCGAAATCTTGAAACAACACCACCATATACCCCTTAATACCCTGCATTGAATTTATTTGTTCATAAAATAAGGATAATTCAAATAAATGATTGGAAATTACATCCACCAAATAAAAAAAATTTTCTTTTTAAAATTTTAGATATACTACTTAAATACATTTATTTTATTTATTTATTATATATATATATATTTTTTTTTTTCTTAATTATCGTATTTAATTTTAAAATTCAATTATTTACACACATTACTTTATAAAAATGCACATATACCTATTTACTATTATATAATATAATTGTGTTATTTTAACGAAATTTTCCATTTTTAATTAAATTATATTTTTAGTAAAACACCTATAGCGGACACTTATTATTAATATCGCCTTTCTATTTATATGTACATATATTTATAATAACTAATAGTTTAAGTGATTTAAAAAATTTTTTTTTTTTCTTTTCTTTTCTTCTTTCTTTATTCTTATTATTTATTATACTTCATTATATGTATGTACATTTACGTATATCATATGATTAATATCAAAAATATATATTGTATTATGTTTTATTATTTTATTATTCAATAATTATATTTTCTAGTACGTATGATTGCATTTGATACATATGCATATTTATTTATATTAACTTCTTTTATTCAGATTTATTTGTCGACAAATTTATCTTATAAATGCAACTTCTACTATTAAAACTTTCAAAATATTAATATTTAATATCAAAACCTCATACACCTAAAATCACTTCATGTATTTTATTTTATTTACGTTATCAGTCAGCCATCTCAACAAATTGATCAACGATATGCAAAATTTAATATTTACTAGGGCAGAGGTTGCCCTTATCAAAACCAAAATACCAACTTCTTAAAAAAAAAATATTTAAAAGTCGCTCGGGCAGAGGTTGCCCTTAAGCAAGGTAGAAAAAGACTTTTTCAAAAAAATACCGGCCGAACAAAAAAAAATTCTGTAATTACTCGGGCAGAGGTTGCCCTTAACCCAATTCAAAAACAAGACTTTTTTGATGCCGATACGCACCGCGTATTTATATGAAAGTGAAAGTCGGAGAATTTGGTGGGGGTAATTTTTAATAAATTTAATAATTTTAATTGATGAGAGAGAAATTTTTATGAAAATTTAAAAATGGTGTAGTACCGATACAATAGGTACTTATTTTTTTAAGGAAAATTGACATACAAGGAACCTATCGACATTAAAATTTATGTAATTTTAAAGAATATGAGTGCCCCCTTTTAGATAAATATGTTTTTTTCAGATATTTTTATTTATTTCAGAAAATTTTAAAATTTTAAAAATTGTGGTGGAAAAAGAAAGTACATATAAAAAAAATGTACTAATAAGAAAAATGATAAATGGTAACACGGAAATTAATAAAGGTGAGTATAGTTATACAAATATGTCAAAATTTTTGCATGTATATGTGAAAATTGAGCGAGTAGCCGAAAAGGGATTAACGATCGGCTACAATAATCGTGCTTTTGAGTACACAATAGGGGAAAATATTGGTGAAGCATAGAAATTTCTGGAATTTTTACCTCACATACCAGAAACATGCAACTGCATCATCCGATGCATATATATGTATATACAATAATGCTATAATATATATGTTTGAATGCGCGTGTAAGGGTAAGAAGAAGAATTAGTATTGTAATGCATTATACATAACCGCATTACAATACAACAGATGGTCAATATGACCAAACGGTTTAGTATATATATTAGGAGGTATATACTAATGCAGGGTACTCAACCTAGTACTAAATACAGGTTGTTTATTAAAGTACCCTCACATTACATCGTAATCGGAAAGTTTGTCGTATCTAAAGTTTATTTCATTATTTATTACAACATCTTCTCCCGGTGAGTTTACTATGGATAGGAAAATATATCCCAGTGTGGGTTTGGCGATGCAACCTGATGTATAGACTTGGGGAGCAATTTCTTTAGAAAAACAAACGATTTCCTCTGTTTCCAAAATGGGTCCGAATTTAAAAGTAGTTTCTGTTCTTGCGGGAATTCTAATATTTTTCCCAGAACATTGAAAAGGAACATTTATATGTCGTTGATTTATAATTAAGGAAAGAGTTTTGGTTTGATAATTCAGTACAGAGTTGAATTTAGAAAAAAATCTTCTCCTATGATTCCATTACTAGTAATGGGAAAGTCGGACGATACAACATGAAACGGATATTTTAGGACTGAATCTTGAAATTGAATGTGTAAAAAACAAATACCTTTGGTGTGAATGACGCAATCGGAAACACCTTTTATAGGCGTAGCTAAATCAACGAAAATTTCTGTTTCGCCTTTGAGACTTGAAAGCTTAATTAAACTGATTGAAGCTCCGGTATCTAAAAGAAATGAATTTTGATTGTCTGAGGACTCTAAAATTTTAAGGACAACTTCACTTTGAAAGGTTTTACAAGCATTGAGGTTAAGAATATTTTCGGAAGAGACTATGTGCTTCGATTGGGGGCACACTATTGAAGATCTTGTGCCCGAACCCGTGTGCCACTGGTTCCGGGACCAGGTACGTTTCCCGATTTCACTTGCAAATTGTCTCGTTTAACGAAAGAATGAGGATCTTGACGTTGAGAATTATTAGGTATGGAGGAAGTCGAAGGGTTTTCTCGTTTAGAATTATTAAATTGCCTTTTCCTGCATTCTTGAATAAGATGCCCAGATTTTTTGCAATAACGGCATATAGGAATATTTTGCAAAGCATTTATTCGATTATTAGGGGTAAATTTAGGTATGTAAGCGTTATTACTTGAGGGCAACTGTTTTCTTTTATAACATTCTCTAAAAGTGTGACCTGAACAATACAATATGAACATTTTTTATTTTGTTTAGATTCGAAATGAGGTTTTGGGTCACTTTCTGAAATATTTTCCTCTTCTATAGCACATTCAATTGCTCCTGAAAGTGTTTCATGTTTATTCGCTTTAACGATAGTCTTGATATTCGATTTTAATCCCCTTTTGAAATTATTAATTGCTATATTTTCATTAAATTTCCTAATCGCAGCGCTACCCTCTTCTGTCTCATTCTGGGTGCTTGAAATATTTAACTCATCTAACAAAACTGCTACTCTTTCGCCAAATACAGATACTGTTTCACTAGGCTTTTGTCTAATAGAAAATAACTCGGTTTGAATAACTTGAACCGATCGGAACTTTGAAAAATGTTTTTCAATTGCTGTTTTCAAGGAATCCCAGTCTTGGTAATCACTGTATCTAAGTATAGTGTTGTAAGCTTTATCTGTTAGTTTAGATTTTATTAAGTCGAGAAATTCGGCTTTATGAAGTTCAGACGTTGCTTTAGCAGCTTGTATTTTAGAGATCTGGAGAAATCTGGAGAGATGTTTAGGATCCCCATTGAATTCTGGGACGAGTTTAATGGCGTGGTCTAAATTGAAAGTGGACATGTTACTTGGTTCTTTATCAGTGGTTTTAAAAATTTTGTTATCGCTATCGTTATCACTATTTTTTCTAATGTTTGGATCAGGTTCAGGTTCAATTTCAATTTTATTAACGTCTATTTTCGAATTAATGTCTTTGGGTATGTTTGCGGTTTCTGTATTCACGCCGTCTTGGCTACCTTCAGCGTTTAGTTCAAAATTTGGTTTTTTTACCTTTCTGCCACTTCTCAGTGTGATATCTAAAGAATACTCGCTCATGCGGCTTCATAAACATAACCACAGGAAAATCTTGATTGAATTGAAATGCTTAACATATGAATTTCTATATATATATATATATTTTAAAATTTTTATATATATTTCTATATTTATATATATATATATATATATATATATATTTTAGTTTAAATGAAAGATTCAATAATTTTATCACAAAATAGATTATTCAATTTTCAGTTTTCACGAAAAATTTACCAAACGAATTCGCAAACCGAGAATTTTACGAAAAAAAAGAAAATTATTAGAACGAGATTTCACCAAATGACTTCCGAAAATAAAAGGGAAGAGAAAAATAAATATGATTAAAATTTAATACATAGGTATCGCAAACTCACAAAACACTTTTTTTTTATAAATTTTTTTTTTCAAGGAGAGAGGAAAGAATTTCTCTTTTTTTTTTTGATGATACATGAATTTCACAAAAAAAATATTAAAGAAAATTTACAATAAAACTGACATTCTCACAATTGTTAAAAAAAATTTTACAAAAAGATACTTTTATTTATAAATACATATTTGATATTATTTTATATTTTTTCTTGTATAAAAACCTTTTTTTTTTTTTTAAAAAAAATGAAGATTAACTTACAGTTTGATCTTCATATCCATTGAAACTGACTTCGTGTTTTCCTTCAGATGGTGAATTGATAACTCTAACCTTTTACGTGCTTTTACTATAAAGTTGCTCTAAGTTGGGCTGGAGTTCCGAATAGGTGTTCCCTCTGATCCTCTTGAAATTTTGACCACAGATAGTCCTTGTGACACAAAGCACAGAACTCTAATATTTTTTGTCGGAAAGCCCTCTATCGGTCACAATTCGCATTTAAAATTTTTTGTCAAAATTCTTATTTTAGCAATATCTCTGTAACGGTACATGATGCAGGTATGTTTTACAGCTCAAAAGATGCGTCTTAAGATGCTCTATATTCTAAACAAAGAAACTTTCAAAAACTCCTAGTAGAAGGATAATAAAGGACATTTTGTGATTTTTGGCTATTTTTATATTTTTGACAATTTCTTAGAAACGAGTAGGGATAATCGGTTCAAATTTTTTTGCAAATCAAAAAGGACACCATGAGCAAGATTTTTCATTCATTACTTTGATCCTGATGAAAAAGGAAAATGTCCTGCAGAGAAATAATTTTATTAATACTGAATTTTGCAATTTTATGTTCGTGTGCACGTGTATGTATGTGAGTATGTGTATTTGTAGAAGTCAAATATATGATAGTTTGTGTATGTGCGTATATATGCGTGTGTATGTGCTTTTGTAGAAGGTAAATCTAACAGTGTGTGCATTAAGTATTTTCTATACAGGCATACATATACACTACGCGTATATGGCAAATATGATAGAGTATGCTTGCGGGCTTGTGTGTGTATGCATTTGTAGAAGGCAAATCTGGTAGTGTGTGTATGTAAGTGCATGTGTGTGTGCATTTGTAGAAGGAAAATTTGATAGTGTCTGTATGCACTTGTAGAAGGCAAATCTGATAGTGTGTGTATGTAAGTGCATGTATGTGTGTGCATTTGTAGAAGGAAAATCTGGTAGTGTGTGTATGTAAGTGCATGTGTGTGTGTGCATTTGTAGAAAACAAATCTGATAGAAAATGCTTAATTATCAAATTATCAGATTTACCTTTTACAAATGCACATACACAGCACGCACGCACACACAACACAAACGCGCGCGCGTTTAGTCTGATAGTGTTTGTATGCACGTGTATTTTCAGATTGTTTGAAGAGTATTATTCCATTCATTGAAATAAATGTAATATAATATAAAATTATATCTAAAAATAATAGTAATAAACACACATGCACTTACATACACACACTATCAGATTTTCCTTTTACAAATGCACACACATACATGCACTTACATACACACACTATCAGATTTTCCTTTTACAAATGCACACACATACATGCACTTACATACACACACTATCAGATTTGCCTTCAACAAATGCACACACACACATGCACTTACAAACACACACTATCAGATTTGCCTTCTACAAATGCACACACACACTACCAGATTTGCCTTCTACAAATTCATACACACACACACGCACACAAGCGTACTCTATCATATTTGCCCATATACGTGTAGTGTATATGTATGCCTGTATAGAAAATACTTAATGCACACACTGTTAGATTTACCTTCTACAAATGCACATACACACGCATATATACGCACATACACAAACTATCATATATTTGACTCCTACAAATACACATACTCACATACATACACGTGCACACGAACATAAAATTGCAAAATTCAGCATTATTAAAATTATTTCTCTGCAGGACATTTTCCTTTTTCATCAGGATCAAAGTAATGAATGAAAAATCTTGCTCATGGTGTCCTTTTTGATTTGCAAAAAAATTTGAACCGATTATCCCTACTCGTTTCTGAGAAATTGTCAAAAATGTAAAAATAGCCAAAAATCACAAAATGTCCTTTATTATCCTTCTACTAGGTGTTTTTGAAAGTTTCTTTGTTTAGAATATAGAGCATCTTAAGACGCATCTTTTGAGCTGTAAAACATACCTGCATCATGTACCGTTACAGAGATATTGCTAAAATAAGAATTTTGACAAAAAATTTTAAATGCGAATTGTGACCGATAGAGGGCTTTCCGACAAAAAATATTCCGTGACTTTTCTGATATTGTCGAGTAGAATCTGTGTTCAAAATTTCAAGAGGATCAGAGGGAACACCTATTCGGAACTCCAGCCCTAAGTTGATTTAAAGATGGATTTGATGGTGTTGAAGTTGAATTTGGATTTAAGCTAAAGATGAAATTTTATATATTTTGTTGATTGGAAGTTGACTACGATTCTGAACTATAGATGAATATTTTAGTAAAGTTGATGTGAAGCTGGTTATGTAAAACTTATGTGAACTTGTTTTTTTTTTTTTTTATTTATGATAGCAGGAGGAGAAAAAAAAAATTTTTAAATTTGGTAGACTAGACTTAGTCCACCCCACACCTGACACCAAATTTTGTTGTGTTAAAACACTAGTATTTGTATTATTTAAACACCAATTTTTGTTTTATTTTTTTTTATTTATTAAAAAAAAACTTTTTTTAAATTTTAAAGACAATTTTATTTTTGTTGTATTTTTATACATAGTACACAATTATATTTGTTTTACATTTTTAATTAATTTTTTGGTTTCTAATTCGAACTCACTCAACCGACTGTGCTGAACTAACTGTCCTCTACTACTTATCTGAGCTCTTGTTTTTTTGTGTACTGGACCTTTTTATTTCTTTTTCCTTTTCTTTTTCTTTTTGTTGTGAAGTATTATACCCCATATACAACAAGGTGAAATTTGATACTTCGCATGTATAGATATGCGAATTTTTGTTAATATGCATAAGTTAACCAAAAGCATTTGCAATACATGTGATACATGTACGAAAATGCTTTGGTTAGCATTTTTGCTGATAAAGTATTCTTTAAGAATTTGAACGCTAATAATTAATTTTTGCAAATTTAAAGTACATGTGCACTAAATAAGTAAAAATGCTAATCATCAATTTTGAATATATTTAGACAGGAAATGAATGAAATTTGATGTCTGATTCAAAGGGTATTCTACTTCACAACAGAATCACCAAGAAGAATACCAATAGCAGTACGAGAGCAGCTAAAAGCGACATTAAACGAAATGGAAAAAGCAGGAGTAGTTGCGAAAGAAACAGAATACACAGAGTGGACAAGCAACATAGTAATGGTTAAACGAAACAATAAGCTGAGAATCTGCATAGATCCCAAACATTTAAACAAAGCTTTAAAAGACGTCAAATATCAATTACCGACTCTGGAAGAAATACTAACAGAATTAGCTGAAGCAAAAATATTTACGACGCTAGATGCGAAGCATGGGTTCTGGCAACTAGAACTTGACGATAAAAGCAGTAAATTGACAGCATTTTGGACACCTTTTGGTAAATACAAATTTCGCAGATTACCATTCGGTCTAAAACCAGCTATGGAAATATACCAAATGAGACAAAACCAAATAATAGCAGGACTAAAGGGTGTAGTTTGCATTGCAGACGACATACTAATCTTTGGTAAAGGGGAAACAAAAGAACAAGCATTAAAAGATCATAACAGAAACTTAGAAGAACTATTTAAACGACTACGTAAAGCGAACCTGAAAATAAACAAAGACAAAATGAAAGTATGTGAAGACAAAATAAAATTTTTTGGTCATATACTAACAAACGACGGTACTAAGCCGAATCCTGATATAATCAGTGCAATAACGAACATGCCACAACCACAGAACAAAAAGGAGACACTGAGATTCCTAGGAATGATAACATACGTAAGTAAATTTATACAAAATTTATCTAACATTACAGAACCGTTACGCAGAGTATCAAATTCAAGCAACGAATTCGAGTGTAAAACAGAGCAACACGATGCATTTGAAAAACTAAAAAAAGTTGTCACATCAATGCCACTTCTACAATTCTATAACATAAACAAACCTGTAGTAATAGAAACAGACGCATCATCACACGCATTGGGATGTGTATTACTCCAAGAAAATCATTCAGTGGCATATGCATCTAAAACATTAACAACAACACAACAGAGATACGCACAAATAGAAAAGGAAATGTTAGCTGTATTATTCGCATGCAAGAGATTTGACCAATACATCTGCGGAAAATCAGATGTAACAATAAAAACAGACCATTCACCTCTGATAAACATATTTAACAAACCATTCATAAAAGCTCCAAAACGACTTCAAAGCATGTTGTTAACATTACAAAGATACAACATTAATTTAGAATATAAAAAAGGAAAAGAACTATATATAGCAGATATGTTATCACGAGCACCAGAAGACAAAAACAACACTACGAACGACTACGATATATATAACATTGAGAAAGAACTGGAAAATCTCGACGATATAAACAACACTGAAAATACAAGAGTAAGCTCAAGTACAATCAACAGAATTCAACAATTTACAAAACAAGATAACATCATGCAAATATTAAATAAAACAATTCAAGATGGTTGGCCAGAACAACTAAGAGAATGCAAAGAAGAAATAAAAAACTACTGGAATTTTAGAGAAGATCTAATTGTCGAAAAAGGATTAATAATAAAAAACAACAGAATAGTAATACCACAACAACTAAGAAAAGAAATATTGCAACGCCTCCATGAACCACATTTAGGTATAGAAGCAACGACAAAGTTAGCAAGAGAATCAGTATTCTGGATCGGTATGACACAAGACATCAAAGATCTTATAAGCGGATGTAACATTTGCAACATACACGCGAGAAAACAACGAAAAGAACCAATGATGATACCAGTAATTCCAAAAATACCATTCGAAATAATATCTATGGATGTATTCGAGATACAATACAATCAAACAAACAAATATTTTCTGATAACAGTCGATCACTACTCCGACTTCTTCGAAATAGACGAACTAAAAAATTTATCAACAAAATCAACTATAGATACATGTAGAAAAAATTTTAGTAGACATGGTATACCTGCAAAAGTCATAACAGACAACGGAACAAACTTTAAAAGTGAAGAATTCCAAAAATTTTCATTAAACTGGGAATTCAAACATGAAACGTCAAGTCCACACCACCAACAATCAAACGGTAAAGCAGAAGCAGCTGTAAAAATAGCAAAAAACATCATAAAAAAGCAATAGATACAAAACAAGATTTTTACAAATTATTATTAACATGGAGAAACACACCAAACAAAATGGGTTCAAGTCCAGCTCAAAGACTATTTTGTAGATGGTTAAACTGCAGCATACCAAAAATAAAAATAGAACAGAAAATTCCAGAAAACGTTCAACAAAAGATTTATAAGCAACATGTATATTCAAAGAAATTATACGACAAAAGAGCACGGAAAGCGAACTGCTTTGAAGTAGGCGATCCAACATACGTCAAAATAAATCCAGAAGGAAAATGGATACCAGCAACAATAACAAGTAAAATAAACAATAGATCATACACAGTAAACGCAAAAGGAAAAACATATAGAAGAAACACCATACACATAAAACAAAGAACAGAAACAAATTACAACAAAAACGATTACGAAAGAACAAACAACAGAAACGAAGCAATCACAGAACAGCAAAACAAACATCACGAAAATCAACCACTAGCGCCACCATATCAGCAACAAGAAGTACACCAATCAGAACAACAACTTCAACACGAACACAATCAACAACTAGAAGAACTAGAACACAACAAACGTGAAGGAACTCAACAAACACAATCACCAGTCAGAGTTGATACAACAAGAAACCAAAGACCACAAAGGAACAGAAGGCTACCAGAGAAATTCAAAGACTACAACCTAGAATAAACACAAACTCATAATAAACAAAGGGGGATGTTATAGTGTAGTCTAAGCCTTACAACTGTCAGGTGAACACCTACCCTAAGACATACAAACACAACACATGTCAGCAACAAATGACATACAGCAAACATATCTTTCTTCTACATACAGCAGCCGATATAGCAGCAAGCAAAAAGTAGCAAGCGTAGTTTTAAGTATTATATTAATAAATATCATGTATTCTAAAAACTATAAATATTTGTTTCAATGAATTCCTCACAAAATATAACAGTAAACCTATACAAGTAATACATATAATCAAATACCATATAAATGTATAGAGTACAGTACAAATGCTACAGTAATTATAATGTATGCATACGTAAAAACATCTGTTGCCAAATATTCTACAATCCTACATTAGAAAATAATGTAGATCTATACAAGTAATACATATAATCAAAGACCATATAAATGTATACAGTACAGTACAAATGCTACAGTAAGTATAATGTATGCACGAGTATATGTAAAATCCTCTGTAGCCAAATATTCTATAATCCTACATCAGAAAATAATGTAGATCTATACAAGTAATACATATAACCAAAGACCATATAAATGTATACATTTATATCGTCTTTGATATAACTACAATTGTATATATGTATTTCAATTAGAAGTAGTAGTAGTAATTTATGTCAGATCATATAGCACGCGACAAGGCATATTAACATAACAACACATACATACATATATAAAAATACATGAAATATGAAATACCTCCTTTCTCAAGTCATTCATATATTAAATACGACGATCAACTCAATACAATAAAAAAAAATTTGAAACAGCCCTATTGTCAATTGTTGTATTCTAAAGCATTTGCGTACAAAATATCCATTTATTTTTACTTATTCAAGTATAATATCATATCAAGGATGCGTTCATGATTTTATTTTCCATTATATACGATTTTATTTTTATTTCAATTCACTTTTCACTATTTAGCCTATTCACTAATATACTTTTTCACTATAACCAAAAACTTAATAAAACACAAAATATATACAAAAACGAAAAGCTGATATTTTGACAGAAACAAGATGCATGCATCCTCAATTAGAAATATTTCCTCATTACAAATTTACATCTCAATCGTGTAAACAGTGTAACCAGAATGTTTTCAGGGAAAATGCTAAAGGAAGCTCTAAAAAGTGCTAAAAAAGGCTAACGGCTAGGAAAAAATAGCTAAAGAAAAGTGTTAAACTAAATTTCTTGTTTTTTATAATTCTTTTATTCCACAAATCCATAATAAACATAACAAAATAAAAATAAAATTAACAAAAACATTTTTCTCTCAAATAAAAATAAAATATAAATGTATAAAAAAATAAGTCTTTTTGTCTTTTCAAAAATTCTCCAGATTTTCGTCTTCTTCTGACGTACCTTCGACTTCAATATCATTTTGATAAAAATTAATTGTATTTACATAATTTACCATTTCTTGTGTTATTATGAAATCATGACAACATTTTTCATTTTTTTTAATATAAGATTTTATAAATAAAACAGCATTTATCATATTATTTTTAAATCTATTTCTTACTTTAGTTTTTAACAAATTTATTTGACTAAATTGTCTCTCTATTTCTGCATTTGATATTGGTAGAAGTAAATATGTAAAAGCAAAATCTATCAAGTCTTTAAATGGATTTTCTCCCAATGCATTTTTATATGTGCATACTTCAGCCCAAAAATTTAAAGTTGAATCTGTGTTTTTCCATTGTATCACGTTTAAATTTTTCCATTGATTTTCGATGTCTTCAATGTTTTCTGATGAAAAATTAAATGAACTCGACCTAATTAACTCTAATAATGAGCGTTTTGTAGCATTTAAAGTATTATTTACTGACAATATTTCAATTTTCCTCAAAATTTTTACGTTTTTTGGGATCCTTTGTTGAAGTTGTTTTATTAAATTTACTGTAAAATCTTTGCAGTTTTTTCTTAACAAATCTTCTTGATCTTTTGAAATTAATCCAGACTTTGACTGTAAATATTCTTCCAGTTCCCATCCAAATTACGGGTGAATAAGTAAATGGTTTTCAATTTTCATAGACAAATCAAAAATATCAATATCGTCCGGATTTTTTAAAACTGATTTTGTTATATTTTCTATTACTAAGTACATTATACTGATTACTAAGTACATATTCAAGTCAATTTTAGTGTTATCGTTCTATATTTATGTCAATAAAAGCAATTACTTTTAATTACAATTTCGAAAGTTAATTTAAATTGCAGTTGTAGAACATAAAGAGTAAATTTTAAATACAAGGTTTTGATACTGAAAAAGGCTAAAAAAGGCTGACCTTTTTTAAAAAAAGATTGAGGCTAGATGGGCTGAAAAAGTGCTAAATTTAGCCTGAAAAATGCCAAGTTGGCCACACTGGTAAATGAGATAGCATGTGAAGAAAAGAGTATATATATTCCACCAATCAAAATTTTGCAATTTTTTGTAATTGCAAAACACGTAAATTTCATTTATTAGGTTTGACATTTGATTTTTACTTATTTTTACCAGTTAACTTTACTTAAGCGCTGGATTTTGACGGCTTATATTAAACCAGCACTTAAGCCAATTTACGGTGCGATTCTGCATAAGAGATCTCTTATTTCTATTATTCCTCTTATCGTTTTTAGTGCAAATTACATTACAAATACATCCTTTTAGGAGTTAAATTAAATTAGATAAGAGATGTGATCAGCTGATCTCTTAACTTCAGTGGTGAATTTTTTAATGAATTTTGACATTCTACTTTTGAACGTTTATAACCGAAAAATTCTGTTTTAACGGACAAAAATCTCTAAACTTTAGAGGTCATTGATGAGGACCTCTTATATCTCTTATTTATTTTATTTATATTGTTGATATTCAAATATTGTATTCGTGTCGTGCCGTGCGCATATTGTAATTAATTTGATAATAATAATAATAGAATTGTATTAATAATAATAATTATTATAATTATAAATAATAATAATTATTATAATTATAAATAATAATAATTATTATAATTATAAATAATAATAATTATTATAATTATAAATAATAATAATTATTATAATTATAAATAATAATAATTATTATAATTATAAATAATAATAATTATTATAATTATAAATAATAATAATTATTATAATTATAAATAATAATAATTATTATAATTATAAATAATAATAATTATTATAATTATAAATAATAATAATTATTATAATTATAAATAATAATAATAATAATAATAATAATAATAATAATAATAATAATAATAATAATAATAATAATAATAATAATAATAATAATAATAATAATAATAATAATAATAATAATATGAATAATAATATGAATAATAATAGTAATAATAATAAAATAGTAATAAAAATTGTAAAATAAAAAAATAAAAATGAAATAATTACTAATAACAAAGATGATAATACAGTGAAACTACGTTATCTTTGTATATGACAAGTAGTAAATTGAACAAGGTGGGTTTAAAATCTATGGTGAATCTTATGTCATTTTATGAGGTGAATCTCTTATCCAGAATACCGATTCCTCTTAAAAAATATATTTCACCAAAACTTTAGAGAAATAAGAGGAATAAGAGATCTCTTATGCAGAATCGCACCGATAGCAAAGTGTATATATAGCTAACAAGTGGAAAATCTCAATATAAAATATTTTTTAATTTTCAATGACCTCAAAATTTTTTACACAAATACACTGACAGCTACGAAAAAATAGACAGAAAATCAAATCAAGACTAAAGAAGTAGTTGAAACAAGAAAGAAATAATTAGGAAGCCACCCCTTTTTATAAAATTGAGTACGTAAAAAACAACGCAATCAAAAATTCACTCTAAAAAACAACTCAAACAACAACAACAACAACATCAAGCACGTGTACATTACAAGCACGTGTATTTACCATCAAATTATCACGGAGGCTATTATTAATAATATCCTGACTCATTGGGATAAAAAAATTCAAATTTCAAATTTAATTCAAACTTTATTTTATGACACAATTTATAATTTTATTACTTATACAATAGATTTTATTTTTAAGACTCACAATTAATATTCAATTAATATTTCTATTTTATTTTTATAATTTTCTAATAAAAAAAAATTCAAACTTTAAATTTAATTCAAACTTTATTTTATTATACAATTTATATTTGTTACAATGGATTTTATTTTTAATTAATTACGCCGACGACGAATAACCCCAGACTGAAACTTTTTGACTGACTTTTTAATTTTCACCGTGTAATTTCTATTACTGAAAATTATGTTATTATGTTTTTGTTCAACGTGATCGAATATTGTTCAACGTGATCGAATAAAAAATTTTGATTATATTTCAAAAATGCATATTGTGCGAAAGTTTCAAAATTGACGGGAAATCGCATAAAAAAAGAATTGCATGCGTCTCATAAACTTTTTTTATTTTCCGTTAAAATTGTATTCGTTGACAAAAACTTGTGGGAACCAAGAAATTAAAGAAAGTCAAAAAAAATTAAAGAAAATCAAGAAATTAAAGAAAATATGTATATATGGTATTTATATGTATATGTACGTATATGTTTTACTATATGATTTTAATGGGTAACCTATGTTCTTGGTTTCTATCTACTATAACTCCCCCACCGTTTGTCTGAGGCTCCGACGAAGAGTGTATTACAATTGTTTTTGTTTTCTTACAAATAAATTTTTTCGCAATTAAAGTTAAAATTACAATGACTATCAGTATGGTAAAATTAATAGATATATTTATAAAATGATTTGTGTATTTTTCGTCAATGATTTCATTTATTAGTTTCCTATTATTATGTATCTTTTTAATATGAATTTCTTCTAGTTTTACTAAATCTACTGTTTTATTTTCTATAACTTTTGTTACATAATGTGGTAGTAAAATATTTTCGTGTATTTTTGTATAAAAATTTTCATAAGATTTATTATTTATTTTGATTTTACAATTTTCGTGTCTTATCAAATTATTTCCTACTATATTTATTTCGAAATGATTACAATTATGCGTAAGATTAGTTTTTATTAAATTTTTTGTTACAATAATGCCAGGAATAATTTCTTTGACTTCTATATCATTAAATTCTTGCATTTTACAATTAGCTTCTTTAAAATTTACAATGTTAGAAATACATTGATCTTTAATCATAAACAAATTTCTTTTCAAGTTGTCTTTTACGTTATTGCTATATATGTTACCATCTTGATCTATTAATATTTTATATTCTTTTAATAAAATTGTTTTATTCTGTTTGTTTGGTAAGGGTTCGATTAAGATTTGTGAAAATGTATTGTCTGTGTATTCTGGAATGAGTATTACAATAATTATTAATTCGGAATGAAATGCAACGGTTATTTTAATATCTTTGAAGTTTTCTAGCTGAGGAATCAAATTAAGTTCTTTCTGGGTAAGGATGTTCCTTGAAAGTACACCTAGTTTACTTGTCAATAAGATTTTGTAAGTAACATTACGCAATGGCATCCGCATGTGTAGCCAAAGCCACACATTTGGGCGCCATTTTGTAAGTAATATGATGTAATTTATGATAGTGTTGTACTATATGTAAGTACAGTCAACATAATATAACTTTATGTGTAGTCCACACTACAACATAAGTGATTATTTGAAAATAAAAAAAATCAAAATACATAAAATTTGTTTTATTTCATATGAGTGTTCAAATCGTATGACGTCACAGCAGTGTCTTCCATCCTAATGAGAGATGGAAGCCCACTGTGATATCACACGACCCAAACACACACAATCATAAAACACAATTTAATATTTAACATAAGTACAACAAGCATTTAAAACTTGATGTACAGGGCCGGCTACTGAAATTGAAATTTTAGTAGCAACACTCATTACGTCATACTTACTCATGGGAGTATGGAGGGTGGTAGTGGCGGCTACGCATGTTGGCTAGCACGAACTAGCTCGCCGGATGGGGCGTGAGTATGCCACTGCTCCATATCCCTTTTGTTTACCGTAGCCTGAAGCAGTAGAAGGTTGTGGAATCCTTCTACCCTGAATGCTTCAACATAAATAAATAAAATATAACACACCCACACCGTAGACCTGAAACTAAATATGGCCCCGCTCTGGCCCAGAAACAGCTTCTACCATCGTTGTGCTGAAAAAAACTCGTAAAAGAATGCCTCGTCCCAACGATGATAGGTACTTACCCACCTCTATTAAACATAGATGCTGTTTAAAAAAAAAACTATGTTCCCAACCAAGATAAGAAAATTTAGAAGAAAATATATACATTACATCGTTGAAGTCATTTCCGTCAGGGGCAGGAATGTTAAAACAAAAGCCAAAATTGATCAATTCTACATATTATACATTTTATTTTCTAATAGTATCCTAAAATTAGTACAAAATTCATGCTGTATAGACATTTCATAGTGAATTTATATCTTCACATATATTTATTTATCTTTTCTTTTATGTTATAATTAAATATTTTTATTTCCTTCTGTATATAAAAAAAATTATTACGATACATAATTTTTTTTTTGTTATTATTCACAAATATTTTGTTTATTATTTTATTTTTTTTTTTTTTTTTCATTCAAATAAATTCCATCACATAATTTCTATAAGCAAAACAAATAAAGATTAAACAAGATGGATTATAATTAGATATCAAAAAAAAATCGTAAATCATTTATATATATAAGACATATGAAGAAATAAAAAAAAAATTTTGCATTAGGTCCTTAATAAGAAAAGAATAGAACATGAAACCAATAAGAAAATATTTTTATCATAGCAATAACAGGTTTCGTGCTTGAATTATCTAAAATAAATTTGATTCTTTTTTTTTTCTTTTTTTTTTTATAAGTATTTAGATGTGGTGATATCTATAAATTCTTTCATTGTATTTATTTTAGTAGTTTTATGTTAAATATGCCGTGCATTTTTCAAGCGTTTCGAACTATAATTTTTGAATTTACATACATTTCGCATTTAAATTATTTTATTTTCTAATTTATTTTATTTTATTTAAACTTTACTTTCAGTAATTAAATGAAAATATTAGTTCTACAGACTTTAAAATATTTTAAAATAACCTTTAATTTTACTTTTAGTTTTAATAGATATCTAATTTTGTTTTCATTTTGTTTAATTACATTTTGTTGATTTTCAAACAATATGCGTTTTGATTACATAACTTTTAGTTTACATTATTTATGGGGCCCCTTTATTTATGTTACATATTTTGGTTTACATATGTGTAATATAATATATATTTCTTATATAAAATAAATTCGTTGGCGCGCTTACCCTTTTGTTGTGATGATGGCTAGATTTTATGGTTGTTCATGTTGTTGTTGATGTTGTTGCTGATGATTTTGCTGATGATTTTGGAGTCTGATGTGAGTCTAGTGATGCAATAAGGTAGTTGATTTGACGCAATCGCTTTTCTATTGACACCTTATTTATTAAAATTTCGTGCTGCAGAGCACGAAGCTCCTTGAGGCTCTCCTCATCCATAAATTTATTTTGTTGTACTAATAAGTTTTTTTTTTTTTTTTCTTTTATTTATTTTTAAATTACTTCAAAATTAACTAATACCTAAATATATACAAAGGTTTATCAAATGTTCACTACCTTCAAAACTATTATTTTACAATTAATTAAAATTTTTTTTTTTTTCTTCAATTTTCCTGTAATCTTCTTATTTTTTTTTTTTTATATATCAACTATCTAATATTATGTATACACATAATTATCCTTGCAAATTAATTTCCGAAAGGTAAGTGTTTATATTAATCTGTTATGAAAATCACATTTTTCGTTGTATTATACTTAAAAAAATTTTTTTTTTTTTTTTTTTAAAAAAAAAAATTACTAGGTATAAGTTGATTTAATTATTCACTATTAATTCTTTATATAATTATTTTGGATTTTATTTTATATGTATATTTATGAAAGTAGGTGTAAGTATTATTAGATATTATAAAACCAAAGAACATTCATGTACACAAACTGAATATGAATTCGTGTATTATACACATTTTAATTTCCGTCAATATTTTCTTCAAATAGAATTAAAATATCAATAAAATACTATGTCGAAGGATACGCTATACGTAACAATTTTTATACCAAACGATATGTATGTAAAACTTAAAATCAACAAAATATACTCAACGCATACTCAATTTAACCAATAATTTAATTTCATCCGGCTCATTAACTACTTTTTGTTTTGTTAGTTGATTGCTTTTTTTTTCTTTAATTATTAATTATATTTTTTTTTCCAATTATAAATTATACACATCATCAATTAGATTTTATTTAATTTTCATAATATATGTATGCATGATGATAAATTTTCCTTTTTTTTTTTTTTTGTTATACGTGTATAGATATGTAAGGCACTTTATATTATTTAATAGATCTTTATCTGTGATAGATGATGTATGTATCTTATGATATTTAAACCTAGATTACTAAATATTTTTTTAATTTTATCTTTATTTTTACATATGCACATATTCAACTATCTAACCATAGGAAAATATTATGTATAAAAGTTATTTATTAATTATAATTTACATTTGTTTAATTAAAATGACGAATTCATCACATCTTTCAAACCAAAAGTTATGACATTAGGTATAATTAGCACATGCTTATGCATACATGAAACGTTGTGTATATTTTGTGTTACATTCGAAGCACATTTGAACAAATATTTAAATTATGACTTCTTCGTTTTAATAAAATTTTGGATTTCATTAAAACCCTTAACTAATTATCTAAAGATATTTTATATAGTTAAAAAAAAACTATAAACCAAAAAAAAATTCTATCATGTCTATATGTGTAGGTATTGTTCTGTTCTTTAAATTAACTTTTCAAACTAATATTTAAGATTTTTACTATCAAAACTACATACACTTCCACAATTAAACTAATAAAATTTATTAATACTTATGTAAATAAAGTATATAATGTAAAATTATTTGTAATTAATATTATTTTCTATTTAATATATTTAGTTTATTCCAAAAAAAAAAATGTCTACTTGTTGAATTCGAAATTATATGTCTATTATCTATACCCTTCTTCTACACTACCGGTATCAAAAAATATAATAAAAAATTTTTTTTTTTTCTTTTTCGGCAGGGGTTGCCACTAATCGAGATTAATACGAAAACTTTCTACAAACAAAACAAATTTTTAACCGGCCGACTCTATAATTCAAATTAAGCTCGGGCAGAGGTTGCCCTTGACCAAGATACCAAATAATACTTTTTTTGATGCCGATACGCACCGCGTATTTATATGAAAGTGAAAAGTCGGAGAATTTGGTGGGGGTAATTTTATGAAATTTTAATAATTTTAATTGATGAGAGTGAAATTTCATGAAAATTTTAAAAATGGTGTAGTACCAATACAATAGGTACTTATTTTTTTAATAAAAATTGACAAACAAGGAATCTATCGACATTAAAATTTATGTAATTTTAAAGAATATGGGTGCCCCCTTTTAGATAAATATGTTTTTTTCAGATATTTTTATTTATTTCAGAAAATTTTAAAATTTTAAAAATTGTGGTGGATAAAGTAAGTACATATAAAAAAAATGTACTAATAAGAAAAATGATAAATGGTAACACGGAAATTAATAAAGGTGAGTATAGTTACATAAGTGTGACAGGAATTCTACGTGTATATGTGAAAATTGAGCGAGTAGCCGAACAGGGATTAACGATCGGCTACAATAATCGTGCTTTTGAGTACATAATAGAGGAAAATATTGGTGAAGCATAGAAATTTCTGGAATTTTTACCTCACATACCAGAAACATGCAACTGCATCATCCGATGCATATATATGTATATACAACAATGCTATAATATATATGTTTGAATGCGCGTGTAAGAGTAAGAAGAAGAATTAGTATTGTGATGCGTTATACATAACCGCATTACAATACAACAGATGGACAATATGACCAAACGGTTTAGTGTATATGTTAAGAGATATATACTAATGCAGGGTACTCAACCTAGTACTAAGTACAGGTTGTTTATTTAAAGTACCCTCACATTACATAACAGGCTCATTAGAGGGCTTGCCAGAAGAATGAGGCTGAAGAGGTGAGGCTGCTATGTATGTCTATGAATGGTTAAGTGCCCAACGTGGGGAAGCCCCATGACCCTGAGATTAAGAGTCTCAAAAAAAATGAAAAGATAAAGAAGATTGAGCTAGTCGGGCTACGCGCACAAATAAAATTTGATACCACGAGGAAAAATTGGTGTGTCCAGCACAAAAGGAGAAAACTTGAAACGAATTGGATACCCTTAACTGAGTATGTTAGAGCATACTGCCATTCGTACCTGCAGTAAGCTCAGAAAAATAAACTTTAAGGAAGTAGTACTTTGAAGCATCGTGTTAAGGGTATGGATGATGCATTACTCTACATAATTCATATAACTCCCATCCACACTTTATATCCAATGTAACCATAGGTTAAAATGACCACAAGATCTAATCATGTAAAGTAAGGAATTATGATAAACTATTAAGTTCAGTTCGAATAAAAGGAACTGACTTAAAGGGGCATTGTACATTTGAACAAAATGAATGAAGAAAAGAAAAATGAAACTGTCAAGATGTAGTTAGATATACTGATTCAACTCCCCATTTCCAAATTCTTCGACGCACACCTTCATATTTTCAAAAAAAAAAACTCGTTATGTTCACTGCCGAATGTCCCTTGCGTGGTAAATACCGATGGAACGACCTTTCAAGTCCTCTAATTCGTACTGACTGTTGCCTATAGCTTTTACGACGCGAGCCTTTGCAAACCTGTTGTCCAGTTTAGCATTTCTACCTTGGGCCATATTACTAAGGGTGAAAACTCTACGGTAAACTTCTTGACCTGGTATGAATCTAACTGAACGACTACGGATATTATAAACATTAGCGTGACGTTGATGCGACTGAGACAATTTTTCTAAAACACGTTTCCGGATCACTTTCAATTTATCATCAGACGGTACAATCTCCACATCTCCGCCTAAATTCCTCAAGAGAGGGTAGACAGACCCATGCTGAGCCATATATTGCCCAAAGAGCACATAGTATGGGTTCACACCGATGGACTGGTGGTAAGAAGTGCGTAGGGCGCAAGCTATCTTGGGGAGATAGATGTCCCATGCACTATGGTCATCCTTAATATACGCCCTCAGGGCTGCCAGCACAGACCTGTTCACCCTTTCTGCCGCATTAGGATGTGGAGAATGCACGGCAGTCTTGATGTGTTTGATCCCATAAGCATTTAATAAATCTTGAAAAGTTTTCGAAACAAACTGTTTTCCATTATCAGTAAAAATTGTTTCAGGTACACCGAACGTACAAAATATCTCGTCCTCTAAGAATTTGCAAACATTAATGGCCTTTTCTGCTTTAAGGGGCTCTAGGAATACAAATTTACTAAAAGCATCAAGAACAGTCAAAATAGCTACATTACCAAGTTTTGTTCTGGGGTAGGGTCCGAGGAAATCAATGTACAAAATTTGAAAGGGTCTAGATGATTTAAAAGCATCTCCCATTTGAGGTCTTAAAATTTGATTTGGGTCTTTAGTCTCCTTACATGTTTGGCAATTATTCACATACTCACGAATTTGAGATACCATTCCGGGCCAATAATAGTATTGTCGGACGCGTTGTAGGGTCTTATGAAAGCCACCGTGTGCACATTGGGGTGGAGCATGAGCCTGCTCGATTAGACTTCCCGATAATTCGTCTGGAACCCAAAGTTTCCAGGTGAGGTCGTCTACATCTGGGTCACCTGAACGTGGTTCCAGACGCTTATACACATAACCCTCGGAGACACATAGGTCTGGTAGTCTGTCCTGATTGCTCTGGATAGTTGACTTCAGCTCTTCATATTTTCCTGCAGTAAAATATGGAGAACTAAGGTCAACTTCCGCCACATTCGAGACCCCCAGGCCTAACTCCTCCGAGTATACCCGTGATAAAGCATCCGGCACCACATTCAGACTTCCTTTGCGATGTTCTATCGTGAAGTCAAAACCTTGCAGTTTCAGGCTCCATCTCGCCAATCTACCGCTTAAATCATTTTGGTTCATCAGCCAACGTAGACTAGAGTGATCTGTTATGATAGTGAAAGGATGACCTTCTACGTACGCGCGAAACTTTTTAACGCTTAGAACTGCAGCGTAGCACTCTAGTTTGGTGATGCTGTAATTCTTCTGTGCCGGATTTAGTTTTTTTGAAAAATAGGCGATAGGCCTTTCGGAACCGTCGTCGTGCTTCTGGAATAGAACACCACCGACTCCGGTTGTGGAGGCATCGCATTGTATGTAGAAGTGTCGGTCAAACTCTGGGTTGGCCAAAACTGGTGCTTCGCAGAGTGCCGACTTTAATTTTTCAAAGGACTCCACAGCTTCAGAAGAAATACAAAATCCCGACTTACAAGTCTTGAGCGCATCCGTCAACGGAGCGGCTACGCTAGCATAATTAGCGACGAATCGCTGGTACCATCCGGTCATTCCTAGAAATCTACGTAACTGTTTGGCTGTTTTCGGTAATGGATAATCACGAATGGCTTCTATCTTTGAAGGATCGGTCTTCAAAGTGCCATCACCAACAATAAATCCGAGATATTTAACTTCTTTAACACAAAATTTGCTTTTTTCGACATTAATTGTTAGACCCGATTTTCGTAGGTGCCATGCTACTTCTTCTAACAATGTAAGGTGACTGTCAAAATCAGGGGAAACTACCAATAAATCATCTAAGTACACGAATACTTTCTCTCGTAACCTACCCGGAATTACTTTATCCATGAGTCTACACATCCTTTGAGGAGCATTACATAAGCCGAAAGGCATAACTGTGAATTGATAAAGAGGTCTACCTGGTACAGTGAATGCAGTTTTTTCTCGCGAATGTTTCTCTAAAGGGATCTGCCAGAAGGCATCCTTCAAGTCAATACTAGATATAAATTTGGTGTCCTGTAACCTGCTCAACAATCCAGAAATGTGAGGTAAAGGATATGCATCTTTCTTAGTGACTTCATTCACTTTTCTCGAATCTAAACATAATCGGACTTTGCCTGGCTTTCTAACTAGCACGACTGGAGAATTCCACGGACTATTGGATTCTTCGATGACACCAAGAGAGAGCATCCGGTCAAGCTCTTCATACATTAACTTTTGTACGGCAGGCGAGACCGGATAGTGTTTTTGTTTTATCGGGGCTACATCTCCGGTGTCAATCACGTGTTCCTCCAGGTCGGTTTTGCCAAGGCCCATTTTTGTGAAAGACGGAAATTTAGATTTCACAATTTCTAACCGATAATTTTGTGCATTAGTCAACTCATGCATTACATTGATCTCACATTTGGGATCTATATCTTTAATTGACATTTCAGAAATTACCTCTGGTGCGATCTTAAACCTTTTCCAGAAATCTACACCAAGATATAACTCTTGTCTCAATGATGGCACTATGCTCAACTTCATTAGATGTGTAGAACCCATAAAGGTAATTGGAACTTCGATATAACCTTGTATCTGTTGATCCTTGCCATCAGCGGTCATGACTGATTGAGAACGAGGTATGACATCAACATTAATTTTATCAATTAGTTTTAAGGCATTTCGGCCTAAACATGAAATGCTTGCTCCACTGTCTAATAATCCGATAACTTCAACATTTGCGACTTTGACTTTCGCGTAAGGGCGATCGTCGCACGGATGTCTGACTAGACCAGCAAGGTGTATAAGATGTCTACTCTTCCTCAGTTCTCTATGTATTTGACGAAATTTTCGAAGTCTTACTGCACGCTTATGACAATTTACTTCAGACACAAGGGCAGGACTAAAAATTCTATCGCGAACTTGAGAGTAATTGGACCAGCGGACATGCCAAGGTATAATTGGCGTTAATTTAGGACATTCGGTGTTTGGTGAGTCAAACAAATCAGATTTTGGTAATATTTTTATTTCGGAAGGTGAGTCGGTGGGGATTGATGAGTCTGGTTCAATGGGCGTATGGGCTGATTCGCGGGAATCGTCGTCGAGTGGTTCGTCCCGTGGCGAGGGCCACTCGTTGTCCTGTTTCCCGAACACTTTTGACACTTAGGTGACGTTGTGCCAGGATTACCACATTTAAAACAGAACAAATTTCTTTGCTCTTCGGGACAGTCCTGAAAATAATGACCACTTCGACGGCAATTCCAACAAATCGCTCGCACTTTGCCATTGGCCACCTCATCAACCCTCACAGGCTCCTCCTGTCTGGATTCAACATAGTGAACATTTGGAACTGGAACCTCTGGTTCAGGTTCAAAATCAAAGTATGCATCCTGAGGATTCCATGAAAAATTTGTATTAATCTCGTTAATTCTGGGTCGATACGTTTGTCGTATTCTATTTGTTTGTACAGCGATGTAACGCTCAGCTTTTCTACATTGCTCACGAAGTTGTGGCAGAGTTGAGACTGGCAACATATAAATCATTGCGGCTAATCTAGAATTCAAATTGTCTCGAATTATATTAATGAAGTCAAATTCGGACATTGGTGATCGCATCTGATTACGGAGCACTATTAATCTTTGAACATAATCATCGAAACTTTCGTTACCTTGACGCGTATTCATCATTGCACTTACAATTTCGTAGTCGGATGTAAGACGCTGATGATATCGTATAAACTCATTCCTAAAGGAATGCCACGTAAAGTTTCGGGCATCTCTACAAAACTGTGTCCAATACCAATCAGAAGCACGATCTTTTAGTAATAAATGAATATTTGCACATAATTCGCCAGATGATATACCATATTTGTCTGCTAGTGTTTCAACTCTGAAAATGAATTCGTCACAGGGCAATGGATCTGAAAATCCAGAATACGTTAAACCCCATGTTAACATAGATGATTTGTGGGGTAGTTTTGGGACATATCCAGAACTACGAAAGTGTTCACTATTGTTTCCACCAGGCGTATTCGGATTGCGTTGTTCCGGTTGTTGAATATTATTTGACGCGTTTGTAGTTTGAATTCGATTTGGTTGCAGTTTACGGGGTGTAGACAGTTTACTTGAAAGCAATTGGTGATTAAGACCAGAAGACATGATGTAATTTGGATTAGTGTGTGTAGTGATTGAATTGATGGATGTTCTAATTTGGACATTTCTTAAATCAGTTGCAAAATTATTTTGCCATACTGATGAATAGATAGGCTGAGTTAACGATGAAGGACGAACTGTATAGGTAACAGAGACGGGATGTTGATAATCAGAGTTGACAGCCCCAGCCACATTATTTAAAAACTCTTCATTGCTCATGTCAGGTTGTAAAGTCACTCCAGAGTTCTTTTCTTTGGGCACTGCTCCACTACTGGATGTTATAGGTGGTGGAGAGTGCTGCAATGGACGGAAACTGCCAAAACCCGTACTGAGTTGGAGATCTGTAGCATCACTGGATGCTAATCCGGAATCCATGATATGATTTGGAGGGTACGCCTCTGGAACTATAGATGGTATAGACATAGATGGTGAAACCATCGATTCCCCTGATCCTATAACTCCTTCTGAAATCGTTGTCTCTCCCGTAGTTTGAGACGACATTGTTGTATTTGATTTATTTTTACCGCTCGTCACTCTCTGTTGAATAATGATTGGTTTATTCACCTTCTTTGGTGCAGACATTTAATAGTATATAAGGATGAGAATAATCACTACGCTTTATTTAAAGGATAAAAAAAAAAATACAAGGTAATTTAATGGGATAATTAAGGAAATAAAATTTATCAAACAATGTGTGTAAAGATGAAGAAAAGCGAAAATAATTAAAACTACGTTACTTTGTCAAAAGTTTATAAAATTTTATTTTAATAAATTGTTTACAAAAAAAAACTCAGGAAGCCAAAAAAATTTTGAATGATCGATTATTTATAAAAAAAACGAGTAAAAAAAATTATATATTTAACAGTTGTAAAAAAAAATTAAGTAGGTGGGACGTTAATTACGACGCCGACGGTAACATGACATAGCCGAAATATTAGAAGGAAACGTTCAGTGTTTACGAAAAGACGAGAAAAAAAATTTTATTGAACAACCGGTATTAATAAATGATCGTGTATGTAATTTGTTAATAAAATATCCAAATAATACTCAAACGAAGTAATTAAAATAACTTAATATGCAATGTTCTGCTATTATGACGCGGATTGTAAAAAAAATTACGATATGTAAATATGGAAATAAAACTAAGATAAACAAAAAAATTAAGATATGTTATGGTAACATCCGTAAAGTTTGAATTCAATAAATATATTGACGTTGCGAATGACGCGTTATATAAAAAAAATTAATAATACAAAAAAAAATTAAAAAAAAATTGTTCAGCCGTCTGATACTTTTGATAAATCCAAAAAAAAATTCACTAATCCAAATTTCTGAAAATTAATTAAATATGCGACCGCTATTTATTCATATATTATTAAAAAAAAATTGTTAAAAACAATTTAATAACCGATGGATCAATATAATTAACATGCACTGTACGATAATTTAAAAAAAAAACATATATAAAAAAAATTTTATAGTGGACCGTAATTTATGTTGCTGACTGTAATATAACCCGAAATGTATACAAAAAATCGACAATAGCATATATTATATTCAAAATTACATTCATTAATTAAACATTCGTAATTAAATTTAATTACCGTAAACGCGAATTTAATTATGTTTCAAAATAAAAAAATTATTAATTTAATTTAACATATACCGAATTCCACAATCGACGCGTATCGCAAAAAAAATCAAAAAAAAAAAAATTTTAAAAATCAAATCTAAAATTTAAAATAAATCGATGTGTCCAAATATTTTTGTAGTTCACTGTAAAAAAAATTCACCATATATTTATGTTATTCACTATATATATTTCATTAATTTACACTGCTGAAAAAAATTTTATTTAATTTATACATATAATTTGTATTACAAATATACAGACGCGTTAGAGAAAAAAAAATTTCGATAAATTTTATATATAATAAAAAAAAATCAAATGAAACAACAACAAAATTTAAATGTCCTTTATTAAAATTAGGTGGACCTGTACTTTTGTCGATGACTGTATGGTATGTCCCAACAGGGTACTATATCACCATATACTACATTCAAGTTATATATAAAACATGTAAAATACGACTTTGCTGTATACACAATGTAGATGCAGCAAAACTTCACGCGCGCGTCAACGTTAAGTTATAAGTATAACATAAGACATATCAATATAAATGTTGTACGTCAGAGAAAAGACAAGGCCAGGTATAAAGACAAATCAGGGATTATAAATTATAAGTTGATATGCAGAATTTTAAGACCAAAATGTTTTCAAAAAAAAATTTTGCAAGAAAGATATAACGAAACAACGTAGACTTCAGATTTGCATAGGCTCTACCACACGCGTTCATAAATTTTCATACATGAAATATTCGAAGTTATATATAATTGACGACTTCAAAAAGTTTTCAAAAAGAAATCAAAAAAAAACATCGAAGTTATATGGTGCTTTAAAAATAAAAATAAAAAAATCAAAATAATAAAGTAATTACATAAAATTTGGCTTTTGCTTTAGACTTCCCCCCTTTCAGAACTTCAGACCATGGAAAAAAATTTTGTTATGTAAAAAAAAGCGAGGCTGTAATAAAAGTTAAACTACTTTACGTGTAGAGCGGACAAAGAAAATTTTATGGGTTAAAATGACTCATGAATGCGTCACTGTCTGAACTTCACAATAGGATATTGAGGTATGAGATCCAATTCTGGTCCCCAACATTGTAGTTTGAAACCACAAAGTGGTATGCCCATCAGAATTGACTCCCAACCCCAACGTCCCAGACTATGACCGTTGTGATGGTATATGATTGACAGGATTACCGGAACCCAAGTGAACAGTTCGAAAACTATTCAGATGGTATCAACAGTAATCCCATCAATCAGACACCACCACACGAACATGACGTCATTACTACCCATACTTGGAAACTTTTGGGTTGTATAACTCCAAAGAAGCTTCGACCACTCAACAACCTGGTACCCAACATTGCAGCTCGAAGACTGCAAAGTGGTTAGCCAATCAGGTTGATGAGTAACCAAAACAACTTCAAAGTTACCCAACCCAAATTTCCAAAACAGAATGTAGATTGATAAAACAACGGTGTGTAGTCAGTAAAGGACATTAGGTGTTAGCCTATGCTAACAAGGGTGTATAAAATGTTTTTCCGTAAAGGAAGAAAGTGTTGAAATAATCAACAAAGGGAAATTTTGTACATCCATATGAATGTACGAAGTACCACCTAAGTTTGTCCGTGAAGGACTGAATGTGACACAGATCCGTAAATCTGTGTCCACGAAAAACCAACTTTGGGCGCCATTTTGTAAGTAACATTACGCAATGGCATCCGCATGTGTAGCCAAAGCCACACATTTGGGCGCCATTTTGTAAGTAATATGATGTAATTTATGATAGTGTTGTACTATATGTAAGTACAGTCAACATAATATAACTTTATGTGTAGTCCACACTACAACATAAGTGATTATTTGAAAATAAAAAAAATCAAAATACATAAAATTTGTTTTATTTCATATGAGTGTTCAAATCGTATGACGTCACAGCAGTGTCTTCCATCCTAATGAGAGATGGAAGCCCACTGTGATATCACACGACCCAAACACACACAATCATAAAACACAATTTAATATTTAACATAAGTACAACAAGCATTTAAAACTTGATGTACAGGGCCGGCTACTGAAATTGAAATTTTAGTAGCAACACTCATTACGTCATACTTACTCATGGGAGTATGGAGGGTGGTAGTGGCGGCTACGCATGTTGGCTAGCACGAACTAGCTCGCCGGATGGGGCGTGAGTATGCCACTGCTCCATATCCCTTTTGTTTACCGTAGCCTGAAGCAGTAGAAGGTTGTGGAATCCTTCTACCCTGAATGCTTCAACATAAATAAATAAAATATAACACACCCACACCGTAGACCTGAAACTAAATATGGCCCCGCTCTGGCCCAGAAACAGCTTCTACCATCGTTGTGCTGAAAAAAACTCGTAAAAGAATGCCTCGTCCCAACGATGATAGGTACTTACCCACCTCTATTAAACATAGATGCTGTTTAAAAAAAAAACTATGTTCCCAACCAAGATAAGAAAATTTAGAAGAAAATATATACATTACATCGTTGAAGTCATTTCCGTCAGGGGCAGGAATGTTAAAACAAAAGCCAAAATTGATCAATTCTACATATTATACATTTTATTTTCTAATAGTATCCTAAAATTAGTACAAAATTCATGCTGTATAGACATTTCATAGTGAATTTATATCTTCACATATATTTATTTATCTTTTCTTTTATGTTATAATTAAATATTTTTATTTCCTTCTGTATATAAAAAAAATTATTACGATACATAATTTTTTTTTTGTTATTATTCACAAATATTTTGTTTATTATTTTATATTTTTTTTTTTTTTTTTCATTCAAATAAATTCCATCACATAATTTCTATAAGCAAAACAAATAAAGATTAAACAAGATGGATTATAATTAGATATCAAAAAAAAATCGTAAATCATTTATATATATAAGACATATGAAGAAATAAAAAAAAAATTTTGCATTAGGTCCTTAATAAGAAAAGAATAGAACATGAAACCAATAAGAAAATATTTTTATCATAGCAATAACAGGTTTCGTGCTTGAATTATCTAAAATAAATTTGATTCTTTTTTTTTTCTTTTTTTTTTTATAAGTATTTAGATGTGGTGATATCTATAAATTCTTTCATTGTATTTATTTTAGTAGTTTTATGTTAAATATGCCGTGCATTTTTCAAGCGTTTCGAACTATAATTTTTGAATTTACATACATTTCGCATTTAAATTATTTTATTTTCTAATTTATTTTATTTTATTTAAACTTTACTTTCAGTAATTAAATGAAAATATTAGTTCTACAGACTTTAAAATATTTTAAAATAACCTTTAATTTTACTTTTAGTTTTAATAGATATCTAATTTTGTTTTCATTTTGTTTAATTACATTTTGTTGATTTTCAAACAATATGCGTTTTGATTACATAACTTTTAGTTTACATTATTTATGGGGCCCCTTTATTTATGTTACATATTTTGGTTTACATATGTGTAATATAATATATATTTCTTATATAAAATAAATTCGTTGGCGCGCTTACCCTTTTGTTGTGATGATGGCTAGATTTTATGGTTGTTCATGTTGTTGTTGATGTTGTTGCTGATGATTTTGCTGATGATTTTGGAGTCTGATGTGAGTCTAGTGATGCAATAAGGTAGTTGATTTGACGCAATCGCTTTTCTATTGACACCTTATTTATTAAAATTTCGTGCTGCAGAGCACGAAGCTCCTTGAGGCTCTCCTCATCCATAAATTTATTTTGTTGTACTAATAAGTTTTTTTTTTTTTTTCTTTTATTTATTTTTAAATTACTTCAAAATTAACTAATACCTAAATATATACAAAGGTTTATCAAATGTTCACTACCTTCAAAACTATTATTTTACAATTAATTAAATTTTTTTTTTTTTTCTTCAATTTTCCTGTAATCTTCTTATTTTTTTTTTTTATATATCAACTATCTAATATTATGTATACACATAATTATCCTTGCAAATTAATTTCCGAAAGGTAAGTGTTTATATTAATCTGTAAATCACATTTTTCGTTGTATTATACTTAAAAAAATTTTTTTTTTTTTTTTTTTTAAAAAAAAAAATTACTAGGTATAAGTTGATTTAATTATTCACTATTAATTCTTTATATAATTATTTTGGATTTTATTTTATATGTATATTTATGAAAGTAGGTGTAAGTATTATTAGATATTATAAAACCAAAGAACATTCATGTACACAAACTGAATATGAATTCGTGTATTATACACATTTTAATTTCCGTCAATATTTTCTTCAAATAGAATTAAAATATCAATAAAATACTATGTCGAAGGATACGCTATACGTAACAATTTTTATACCAAACGATATGTATGTAAAACTTAAAATCAACAAAATATACTCAACGCATACTCAATTTAACCAATAATTTAATTTCATCCGGCTCATTAACTACTTTTTGTTTTGTTAGTTGATTGCTTTTTTTTTCTTTAATTATTAATTATATTTTTTTTTCCAATTATAAATTATACACATCATCAATTAGATTTTATTTAATTTTCATAATATATGTATGCATGATGATAAATTTTCCTTTTTTTTTTTTTTTTGTTATACGTGTATAGATATGTAAGGCACTTTATATTATTTAATAGATCTTTATCTGTGATAGATGATGTATGTATCTTATGATATTTAAACCTAGATTACTAAATATTTTTTTAATTTTATCTTTATTTTTACATATGCACATATTCAACTATCTAACCATAGGAAAATATTATGTATAAAAGTTATTTATTAATTATAATTTACATTTGTTTAATTAAAATGACGAATTCATCACATCTTTCAAACCAAAAGTTATGACATTAGGTATAATTAGCACATGCTTATGCATACATGAAACGTTGTGTATATTTTGTGTTACATTCGAAGCACATTTGAACAAATATTTAAATTATGACTTCTTCGTTTTAATAAAATTTTGGATTTCATTAAAACCCTTAACTAATTATCTAAAGATATTTTATATAGTTAAAAAAAACTATAAACCAAAAAAAAATTCTATCATGTCTATATGTGTAGGTATTGTTCTGTTCTTTAAATTAACTTTTCAAACTAATATTTAAGATTTTTACTATCAAAACTACATACACTTCCACAATTAAACTAATAAAATTTATTAATACTTATGTAAATAAAGTATATAATGTAAAATTATTTGTAATTAATATTATTTTCTATTTAATATATTTAGTTTATTCCAAAAAAAAAAATGTCTACTTGTTGAATTCGAAATTATATGTCTATTATCTATACCCTTCTTCTACACTACCGGTATCAAAAAATATAATAAAAAATTTTTTTTTTTCTTTTTCGGCAGGGGTTGCCACTAATCGAGATTAATACGAAAACTTTCTACAAACAAAACAAATTTTTAACCGGCCGACTCTATAATTCAAATTAAGCTCGGGCAGAGGTTGCCCTTGACCAAGATACCAAATAATACTTTTTTTGATGCCGATACGCACCGCGTATTTATATGAAAGTGAAAAGTCGGAGAATTTGGTGGGGGTAATTTTATGAAATTTTAATAATTTTAATTGATGAGAGTGAAATTTCATGAAAATTTTAAAAATGGTGTAGTACCAATACAATAGGTACTTATTTTTTTAATAAAAATTGACAAACAAGGAATCTATCGACATTAAAATTTATGTAATTTTAAAGAATATGGGTGCCCCCTTTTAGATAAATATGTTTTTTTCAGATATTTTTATTTATTTCAGAAAATTTTAAAATTTTAAAAATTGTGGTGGATAAAGTAAGTACATATAAAAAAAATGTACTAATAAGAAAAATGATAAATGGTAACACGGAAATTAATAAAGGTGAGTATAGTTACATAAGTGTGACAGGAATTCTACGTGTATATGTGAAAATTGAGCGAGTAGCCGAACAGGGATTAACGATCGGCTACAATAATCGTGCTTTTGAGTACATAATAGGGGAAAATATTGGTGAAGCATAGAAATTTCTGGAATTTTTACCTCACATACCAGAAACATGCAACTGCATCATCCGATGCATATATATGTATATACAACAATGCTATAATATATATGTTTGAATGCGCGTGTAAGAGTAAGAAGAAGAATTAGTATTGTGATGCGTTATACATAACCGCATTACAATACAACAGATCAGAGTTGTTCCAATTTTTTACTTTACATTTTTTACATTTTTTTTTACATTTTTTACCATTTTTTTTTACATTCGATTTTTAGAAAACAATTTTGTAAAATATGTAAAAAATAAAAAAAAACCGAAATTTTGTTTTTAAAAAAGAAAAAAATTTTAAAATTAAATATTCAAGAGATTTTAAGGTGGTGAAAGAAAAGACATTTAAAATAAGTACGCTATGTAAATATATTTAATCATTACATATCATCGTCATCACTGTCATCTAAAATTTCTAAATTGTTAATTGTTTTTAAATTTAATGAAAAATAAACGTGAATTAATTTTTTCGACCTTTCGAATGTAAGACGATTTCTTAAAGGAGTGTGAATCTGTGCCCAATTAGAAAAAATCCTTTCCTTTTTTACATTTTTTACTACTTTTTTACATTTTTTACTACTTTTTTACATATTTTTACATTTTTTACCTTTTTTTACGCGTTTTTTACCATTTTTTACCAGAAAAATGTAAAAAATATTTTTTTACATGAAATTGAACAACTCTGCAACAGATGGACAATATGACCAAACGGTTTAGTGTATATGTTAAGAGATATATACTAATGCAGGGTACTCAACCTAGTACTAAGTACAGGTTGTTTATTTAAAGTACCCTCACATTACAATTTGTTCAATATCATCGACTTGTTTTTCGAGTAAATTTATATCGTAGTTTATCTGATAGACGTATTGCATATATTCAAATTCTTCCTCTATTCGAAGAATTCTATTTCCATTCTCCTGAGCAAAATTATTCAAGTAATTTGTAATGATATTTTGTTGAATTTTGATTTGTCTTGTGATATTTTTAATTTGGTCTGAAATTTCGTTATTAATTTGAACTTGTTTATTACTTTCCTCTATGAGCTCTTTATTATTTCTTGCCAATGCTTCCAATTTGTTTCTAATTTCTTTTTCATCATTATAGTCCATAGTTCCGGCTATATATTTTAATCCAGTTCCTAATGCGTTCACTAAGCCTCTGACTGTCCTTTTGCGTGGTTTTAGATTACTAATTTTCTTTGTTAGTGTATCAAAATTCTGTGTGATAGTGCTATAAATTGGTTTTATAAGATGAGCTCTTGCCGAAATTGTCTTAATATTTTCTTGAATTATATTCTCTGCGTGTTCAAATTCTGTGGTGTTGATAATGTGCATGATTTTCTGGAATCTATCTATAATTTTCCTATCTTCGAGTTTTATAGTGATATAGCCGTTGCTCTGGTCTAAATTCTGGACTTCAATTAGTTGAGAGGATATTAGTGGGAGTATGACCAAGATCGCGAGAGTTATCGTTGCCATTTTGATCTGAAATAGAATTAGGTTTTTTTGATTTGAGTTTGGGTTTAGTTTTTGCTTTTATCGTAGGGGACTTATTATTTTGAAATTTCTTTACTTTTTTAAGATGTGATTTATAATATTTCAAACCTGTCGCTTTATCTGTAATATGGTTCTCATCTAGTACTTCTGCATCTATTTTTCTAAATTTTTCGTGGTTTTTTCCTCCTCTAGTGTCTTTAATAAAGACTGGGCCTGAATCTACATTAATTTCTTCCCTTTCGTGATTTAGTTTGCTAATAACTTTTTCTTTTATTTTCAAAGTTCTGTTTCTAATATCATTATATTCATCTTCTTTTATTTTCCCATTATTGAAATCAATTGGTTTTCTATCTGTCGTCGAATGTATAGAATTGTTATAGAAGTATATTATTTTTAAAATTTTTTCTTCAACCGTGTCTATTTCTTTATTTGCATCATGCCTTAAGAGTCTTAAGTGTTCATTTATCGTGTTGTGTAATCTCTCAATGTCTGAATTTGAATTATGATTGTTGTTTGATACGAAATGGATATCAATATTTTCGTTTTTCAGGAATTCTCGCAGAGGAAGTGCTTTAAAACCTAACTCATTATCTACGACAATTTTCTTGATACTTCCTACAGCGGATAAGTATTGAAGGATGGCTCGTTTGAATTCTACCCAAGTTCTAGAGTTTATTTGTATAGCCTGTGCAAATTTACTAAATTTATCTATAAAGGTCAAAAATAGTTTCTTTTCTAGAGTGTAAAAAACATCTATGTGAATGATCTGATTCGGGCCTATGGGTGTTTCAGTTAACTGTAGTTTATGTTTTACTGGTTTCCTTTCATATTTTTCGATGTTGCAAATTTCACAGTTGTTGATAAATTGCGAAATACGAGTGTGTAATTTTGGGTGAAAATACTTTAACTGGAGTTCTTTATATACTTCTGTGATGCCACGATGATTGTTTCTAAGGTGCTCGTCTTCAATCAATTTGGCTAACTTCTCTTCGTCTATTATATCCTCTAATATTTTATTGCATCTTATGAGTTTTAGTTGTCCGTTTTCAGCAAAGTGATCCTGAAAAGCTTTTTGTAAAATTTCGAAAAATTCGGAGTCTTCGACGTAGATAGCATTGCGAAGTTTGGAATTAGTATGGTTTTTAAGAAGAGTGATTGCTGTTTCATTGTCTAGGGTTTTTACGTACACTATTTTTCTATGTCTATTAAAAATTTTTAATTCTTTAATTCGGAGTGAACCCGATGTAGATTTGAAAATTGCCATTTGCTGTTTAAATACATTCAAGGAGGATTTACTATTAGGGATCTCTGTTTCGTTTGACATTTGGGTTAAATTAACTTCGATGCGAGATAAAGCATCTGCATTGCTATTCTTAACACCCTTTTTATATTTTATTTCGTAATCGTATTCAGAGAGCTTTAGTCTCCAACGTACTAGCTTCGAATTTGGTTCTTTGATGGAAAAAAGCCATTGGAGAGGTTTATGATCAGTTTCTATTAAAAATCTCCTACCAAATACGTAAGGTCGAAAGTGTTTTGTTGCCCAAACCACTGCTAGCAATTCCTTTTCGATGGTGCTATAGTGTTGTTCATGGTCGTTTAAAGTTCGACTCGCGTAACAAATTGGATGATTGTCTTGTGACAGTATTGCGCCTAGTGCATACTGACTTGCATCCGTAGTTATGGTAAAAGTTTTGTTGAAATCTGGGTAACTTAAAATTGGTTCATTAATTAAAAGTCTTTTTAATTGTTCGAAGCTATTGATATATTCAGAGTCATTAATGTTTAATTTTTGGTCTTTTTTCAAATATTTAGTCATCGGCTTGGCGATTTTTGAATAATCTCGAATAAACTTCCTATAGTAGCCGGTGAGACCAAGAAACTGTTTAATTTGTTTGGGGGTTTTTGGAATAGGAAAATTTTTTACACAATCGATTTTTTTTTTGGATTGGGTTTTATACCTTCTAACGTAACGATATGACCAAGGAATTCTGTTTCCTTTTTTAAAAATTCTGATTTATCAAGTTGTACCATTTATTTTACTTCTTCGAGTCGTTTGAAAATTTTCGTCAGAGAATCTAAATGTTCTTCGAGAGATGTTGAAAAGATAATTATGTCGTCTAGATAGACAAGGCATATCTTATTGATAAAATCTTTTAAAACATTATTCATAAGGCGCTGAAATGTTGCAGGCGCTGTTTTTAACCCAAACGGCATACGAAGAAACTCATAGTGACAATTTTCTACGCTAAATGCCGTTTTATGGACATCTCTTTCATCAATTTCTATTTGATGAAAGCCTTTTGCGAGATCTAGAGTGGTAAAATACTGGCATCTCCCCAGTTTACCAAGAATGTCGTCTATATTGGGAATCGGATACTTGTCGTCTATTGTTATCTCGTTTAACTTACGGTAATCAATTACGATTCGCCATTTAGCTTCTCCGCTGGCGTCCATCTTCTTCGGGACGATCCAAACGGGCGCTGAGTAGGGTGAATTGCTTGGCCGAATAATATTTTTATTCAACATATCTTCGATTTGTTTTTCTACCTCTTTCTTGTGAACATATGGATATCTATACGATTTAACATGGATAGGAACATCATTAATGGTCCTTATCCTATGTTTAATGACGCTTGTAAAGGATAAGTCTGAATTTTCATTATAGAATATTTTTGAGAATCGTTTAATGATTTTAAAAAGTTCTGTTTTTTCTTCAGTATTTAAATGGTCGGTTCGAAATTGCTCTAAAAGAGGTTTATTTTCTTTTTCTTCTATAATGTTAAAATTTTGGCCATCTACCACTTGAGTCTGAATGGGGTCTGGTTTGAAGTTTTTATGCTCGTCATCATTTATGTGAATTCCTGTATCAATTCTATAGTTTTCAACGTTATATACGCCTTCTGGAAGGATTGTTTGATTATTTGAAGACTTCTGCTCTTCTATAAATGCCAAACCTTCTCTTTGTAAGACGGGGATGGTTACGAAATTTTTCTCAAGTTCAATTTTATAATTGGAATTTTTCTTCTCGTCAGAAAGATTTAACTTTGATTCTTTTGTTCCTGTGATTAGAATTTGTTTTTCAAAATCAACTTTTGCTTTCAACGGAATCAGAATGTCATTACCGATCAAACCGTCATAATATTCGTGAAATGGAAATATGTACATTTCAATTTTTATTTTAGGGTCACCTAACTCTTTGAATAACGGAATTCTTGCTTTGTGGGTTATTACTACTCCTTTACTTATTGTTTTAAGAAAAATATTTTGTTTGAGAGGTTCCAGAAATTTTGGACTACATATACCAGGATTTATAATAGACTGTGTAGCCCCTGTATCGATTATAAATTTTAGGGGTCTAGTGTTACTGTCGACTATGATATGGGGTAGTTGTTGGTTGAGGCCGGTAACCGAAAATTTTCTGAAAAATTTATTTCATGGTTCATGTTTATGTCCATTGGTTCAGGAGGTGGAAGTTGGTTCTGGTTATTATACGAGTTATGATGTTGATTTGGGTGTGTGTTATTATAAGAATGTCTATATGAGTTATTTCTAAAAGATTTATCTGAATTTTGATGTCTAGATTGATTAGGATTTCCATTTATTGTTTGATTATGATGTTGATTCTGTGGTCTCTGTACAAAGTTTGTGCGTTGCCAGTGTTGGCCTTGGGAGTTGTTATTCCTGTAATCATGATTGGGTGTATAGTTTTGATGATTGTTATTGTTGTTATAATTGTTATGGTTACTGTGATTTCCTTTGTTGTTTGGGGTTCGTGGCCCGTTATTTTTGTTGTAGTTTGAGCCGTTTTTGTTGTTTCTATTGGAATTATTATTAATTGTCTTACCTGCATTGAAGTACGCATAGCCAGCTTCGTGGAGAATATCCATAGCTGTCTCTAGGCTATCAGGATTTCTGCAATATAGGATTGAACGCATGGGTTCGGGAATTTTGTTTTTGAATATGAGAAGAGCAGAATTTTTATTATTTGAAACAGCATGTTCAATCATTTCATCATCATTTGAGGAGAATTTTGTTTTTACATTAAGTCGACGTAAAATTGTTTTAATTTCATTATAAAAGTCTACACTATTCGTTTTAAAGGTTATGCTTCTTAATTGATCGAACAATTCTTCTAATGTTGCGCGCTCACCAAAATTGTTAATTAAAATTTGTTTGATTTCGGACCAGGAAGTAACATGATTGTTTATTTCTATTACTTCTCGAGCTTTGTTTTTTAGTTTAGATTTTATCATGTCTGAAAAGATACCTTGTGAAGGTGCATCATATCGAGACAGAAGAGGGTGTACTTTATCAATTAGGTCTATAAAATTTTGTAGGTCTCTGTAATCACCAAAGAATTCGGGAAGTCTGTCAAGGTATTTCAAAGGATCTATTGTTAGGGATAAAGCAGCCATTTTTACTTCAAAGATACTATGATTTTGAATACACCGATTGTGAATTGAAGAATTATTTGAATTATTGTTTTTATTTAGACTTTTATTTTCACAATTCTTATTTGGATTAAGTTCTTCTATATCTGAGTTACTTAAATCTATATACAAATTATGATCTTTTATATCTGGACTACTTAAATTAATATTTTCTATCAGATTAATTAAATTATCTAAATCGTCTAAATTTTCAGGTTGTGAATCATTGCTCATACCTTAATTTTGCAGGTGTTGTTCTGATGTCCAGCGTTGATTATTTTTGTGTTTTGTTTTTATTTTGTATAGTCCCACGCTGCCTTTTTAGTCACTTATTCTGGATAACTTCCTTTGTACAGTTGTTAAAAAAAATATTTTGATGCAGTAGTATTCACCCAATTGTTAAACGTTTCAGCTCTTGTAGTAGTCTTCTGCTTTACTTGTTTCACTTTTCTTTAGCTCAATAAATTCGCAGTTATGTTAATTACGTTTCAATTCATTTAATTTTAACTATTATTTGTTTGCTCCTTTTTTTTGTTATTATAATTATTATTATATTATATTTTTAAAATTTTATTTATGTGCTAGTTATCTATTTGACACTTTTTACTTTAAATGTTTGTACCACTTCATCTGATACCAAATCAATTCATATTTCTTTCCACTTCTTTTGAAAGAGAAATAGTTTGTAAAATAGTTTTATTTTTGTATGGAATACGCCACAAAGTGTAAAAACACAAGTAATCTTTTACTTGGCGTATCCTACCGACTGCGCCATTAATAATATCCCTGACTCATTGGGATAAAAAAATTCAAATTTCAAATTTAATTCAAACTTTATTTTATGACACAATTTATAATTTTATTACTTATACAATAGATTTTATTTTTAAGACTCACAATTAATATTCAATTAATATTTCTATTTTATTTTTATAATTTTCTAATAAAAAAAAAATTCAAACTTTAAATTTAATTCAAACTTTATTTTATTATACAATTTATATTTGTTACAATGGATTTTATTTTTAATTAATTACTCCGACTTTTTAATTTTCACCGTGTAATTTCTATTACTGAAAATTATGTTATTATGTTTTTGTTCAACGTGATCGAATAAAAAATTTTGATTATATTTCAAAAATGCATATTGTGCGAAAGTTTCAAAATTGACGGGAAATCGCATAAAAAAAGAATTGCATGCGTCTCATAAACTTTTTTTATTTTCCGTTAAAATTGTATTCGTTGACAAAAACTTGTGGGAACCAAGAAATTAAAGAAAGTCAAAAAAAATTAAAGAAAATCAAGAAATTAAAGAAAATATGTATATATGGTATTTATATGTATATGTACGTATATGTTTTACTATATGATTTTAATGGGTAACCTATGTTCTTGGTTTCTATCTACTATAACTGCTATTATCATACATATGTTAGAAGAACAACGAATAAAAAAGTTGAAGCGAAATAGACTTCGTATGTGAATCAAATAAGAATATTTTCAACTACCCCTAGTGCATATCACGGAGGCTATTAAAAACTAATGTAAAAAAAATGTAAGCAGAGAGAATTTTGCATTATTGTGATGTCGGTGATATAGAAAATGAGAAGTTTGATAGTATGTGTACTTTTTATCTTATTTTTTCATGTACACATTTTTACATTATAAATATAGTAATTTGGGAATTGCCAGGTAAAGTGCTTTTCAGACTTTAAGAAAATTGTTGTTGCTGTGAGAGTTGCTGACAATATTTGATAAACATGTATATTTGAACTACTTTTTTCTCGGATCTCCCATTCTATTTATCAAAATAACTGAGATTTGTTACTTGGTTTACCTATATTTACTTTGCCGATAGTTTCAATGCCAGCGCATAATAAACAAAGTGTGAAAAGCAATTTAAAAAAAAAATGTGATTCTTACATAGATATGAGTTTTACCTGATTTTACACAATTCAAACACTAAAAAATATTAAACAAAGAAAAAACTGTAGGAGATAGACCTATACTGTAAAAGGCAGACATGAATTAGGTATCTTGAACTATCAGCCTATGTAAGTAAAAATTATTGTAGAGGACGCTGTACTTCAAAAGCCTGTATTTTCTATGAAAAAAATCGCAAAAAGTCACTAAATTCTGACTTTGAAGCACAATAACTCTTGAAAGGAAAGATATAGAGTAACATACAAGGTATCATTAGATAGTGGGGAGAGTTTCCTACAGATTTGTATCGAATTAAATTTTGCTAGCAAGTAAATCGGAGTTGTTGTAGGGTGTTTCGCCGAGAAAGTGGGAAAAATCTTCATCGCCCTCTAGCGGCTTAACGGTTGAGATTTATTATGTACAAAACAGTATATTTTATATATTACTAGCTGACCCGGCGAACTTCTTTCCGCCGAAAAAAAGAAATCCCTAAAAGACTTTGTTTTATGACAAAATTAAAAAAAACTAAACAATAGCTTCTGGTTATACAATTGGACCATATTGAAATAAAGTTACTATAAAATAATACGACAGCATATATTCATCATATTAATTTTTTATTATTAATTAATTTATTATTTGTTCTTCTTTTTGTACAATTCTCATGGTAAATAAATACTATTCCTAAAATTATTCTATCTCATACTTATATTTTATTTTAATGCCTTATAATGTACAATATTCTTTGTTTTTCCTTTCGGAGAAAAAACATATAGCGCCGATGGTTTGCCGACTCTTGAGCATGCAACGTACAACTGCCATTGCGAAAAACATTGAAATTCAAGGTTTATTCTACAGACTTCTAATGATTGGCAAAATTTAATTTAAACATTACATTAAGTCGTTGTCGATTTTTACGAAGGAGGCTATGATTAAAAAAATTTTTAATTTTGACGCCAAACGCCGTGAAATGTCAATAATTTCTTTTGTTATTTAATATACATAATATAATATTTTATTTAATTTTTATTATTTAATTGGTCGATTTTTTTTTTTTTTTTGTATATAAACCTTGCCGTGGCGATAACGAACACAATAAAAAAAGAATTATCCAATTTGGTGCCGGCGTTCGGAAGTTATGCGCGTACATACATTTTGGAGATTCATTTTTATATATATAGATTTATTACTTCTTACTGCTAAAAATTTAAACAACTACCAAATAGATACGTGTGTTAAACAATATAGTTCGTTAACAATATATTTCGATGAACGATATATTTCGATATATTTCGTTCTTAAAAACTAATTAACTATACTATTTTCAGAAATCGAAGTCAGTACAGGCAAGATAGGCATGCTTTTCTATATTCTTTCACATTGCGTTTGTATAAATCTGTCTCGTGTGTGGGGTGATCAGATCTCAATTTAAATCCGAGGGAAATATTTTAAATTGTATATTATGAAGGGCTGCAGTTTGCAAAAAACTTTTTTTTTAGATTTTACAAAAAAAAAGGTAATTTTGGGACATTTTGGGAAATTTTATGAAATATGTTCATTTCTTTACAAAATAACATATAATAACAAGCTGATTTGAATAATATGATAGCAATTTGCATTGTAAATAATTTTCTTTCTTATTCTAAGAAAAGACAAAACAAAAAATAAAATTCAGAATGTAACGGTAACGTAACGAAATCATTAACAAGTACATAAAGGGAACAAAATAGAAGAAAATGGACAAATAAACAAATATGAAAATGAATGTATGTACGTATGTATACAAAATTTAATATCAAATTGATACTGAACACATAATTTTATAAATAAAATTAAAAATACTGAATATGGTTTAATCAAAAATTCATATTTTTTTTATAAATTTAAGCAATACTCCCAGTAGCTACGGCAACCCTGAATTATCATCATTTTCTTTTATGCCCATCTTCCCGCTGACACGATTCAATCAACATTTTATACTTTGAGTGGACATCGGCTGCGCAATGACTTCATATTTTATAGTTCGGTTTTTTATTTTTCATATAACCAAAATGGTGTTAACCTGTTAACTGATTAAATCAGTTGCCTTCACGCTGTGTGATAGGCAACATCAAAGGTTAGGGTGTATTTCTTTTTCCCAAAAAAACAGGGTGATTCATTATTAGAAATGAAAAAATCAGCAAACAAAAATTAAAATTTGTCTTAAAAACCGAACATTTTTATGATATTTTCAAATAATGCTACTTTTTTATCAAATATAAATTTACAGGAATGTGAAATTTGTACACAATCTCCCTTTTAAGAATTATTTGTGAACAAAATTATAAATTTATTTATGCACAATTTGGAACATCCTGTTAACATATTTTAAAAAGTACCTTCTTCAGGGTTGACAGAGATATATTATTCAGAATTTCCTACAAAATATTATATGTGAAGTTATCAGAACCTCATCGGGTAACTATTTCCATAAGCACAATACTGACTTCGATTTCTGAAAATAGTATAATTATTCGTTGGTATAGGTCGACTTACACGAATAGATGGCGCTGTAGTAACTATGTTTGTGGCAACACCGATTCAACATCGTGAAATGTCAGTACAAAATTCATCACAACTCACCTTTCCTGAACTCAACTTCAAGAACTCAACTCAACAAAATACGTCTCGTGCTGATAAAAAAGAAGAAACTCACTTTTTGACTGAACAGCAGAAAAGGAACATCGTGACCAAACAAAAACGAAAACAAGAATTAATTCCGAGAAGGTTAAGTTTTAGTTAAGGAAAAATAATGTAATAATTAGACTTAATAATAAAGGCTTCATATAGAAAATATAAACGTTTTAGTTAATATAAACGAGTTAACTATATGTTGATTGAAGAACGGATGCTGAAGATAACGATGACTGTTTGAATTTCAAATTTTTACAAAAGTCGATATGTGAACTGAATATTGCCGACGGGAATTGATGACTGTCGAAATGAAATATTTCTGACTGTCTCGATGAAATTTTATGTGTACTTCAAATACTTCTAATTTTGATGATGCTTTTCCGCGATGTTTTCTTTTAGAAAATTTTCAAGTCTTTAAGAAATTTTCTAAGTATTATAAAATTTCTAAAATTAAGAAATTTTCTAAGTCCCCTTGAAAAAATCAACTTTAATAATTTTCCGATGACGAATTTCCAGTAGAAAATTTCTGTTTAAGAAATTTTCTAAGTGTTTGGTGATGCTAAATCCCGGCTCTATTTTTCACAAAATTTTCTAAGTCTTTTCAGAAAAAATTAACTTTAACAATTTTTTCTGATGACGAATTTACAGTAGAAAATTTCTGGTTAAGAAATTTTCTAAGTGTTTTGACGAAGATTAAATTCGATGATTCCTTAATTCTGTAAAAATCCTAAATATTTTTACAGAAGTTCCTAACTTTTCCCTACTTACTAGCTCAACACGCTAGATTTTGAAAGGACTCAACACGTCCAGGCTGATGAATTTGGTCTCTTGGTTTCCTTGCTTCAGTCTCAACACGACAGTATACACAAGTAATTGCAAAAGACAAATTCTTCTGCGAATTTCATTCTTTATATAGCAAAATTTGCAAACTTTGGAATTTTCTATTTTCCCCGTTAGTGATAAATTTTCTATTTGTTTCATCGTCTGTCTTTCTTATTGGAACATTTTTCCGAATGGTAACTGATGTGACATATGGTACATTTTTCGATTGTGAATGATAATAGCTGGTACGTTTTCAATTCAGCTGGTACATTTGATAGTGATCATTTGGAATTGGAACAGCTAATAATTAATCAAATAACTTGGTAAATATTTGTTTACATTTACCTACATTTTTTTTAGAAAGTGTCAAATATAGTGTATTTGTGATGTTGTGTAATATTGTATTTTTATTTTCTGTTTAAATGTTATAATTTTGTAATTAGTGTAGTGTTTTAATTTAATTATATTGTTGTGTGACTATTTATGTATTTTTAGTGTAAATAATTCTATTTATTGTTTTGTGGTGTTTTTTGTAAATAGTTTTGTGATTGTGATATGTGTAGTTTTGGTTATGTTTTTATGTTTACATTTTATGTTGTTCTATGTTTTGTATGTAGTGTTCTATTGTTTTGTTATGTATTATTATTGTAATATTAATTAATTAATTATTTATTTTCTTTCTTTTTTTCTATTTTCAGGTCAAATCATGTTGACTGGATTCAACAGTATGCATTTTATTTTCGAATCTGTTATGAAGTTGTCAAATCATTTTCGAAAACAGTTGTTTCTTGTTTTGTTTACAATTAGTAAAAAGTAAAAAAATAAAAGTGAGTGACAGTGATAGGAATTTAAATTAAAATTTTATAAATTAATTATATTATAGTGTACAACATTTTTTTTTTAAATTTTAAAAACTAACATTGAGAAAAATGTCAGAAAAATGTAAGTACATACATATATACAGTAAAAAATTTGTATTAAAATTTTCAAATATTAAAAACATAGAATCATTTTTTTTGTTAGTTCTTAAAATAGTTCTTATTTCCTTTATTTATTTTTTTTATTTTTTATAATTTTTTTATTAAAATTCATTTTTCACAATTTTTTTCCACTCAATACATCAAATACATGAACTTTACACATTACACATTAACTTTATCGTAACAGACATAAAAAAGAGTCTGTTATCGTAACAGGTTCATAACAGAATTACAACAGATTTTTGTACACGCAGAATACCAATTTCGAACGTAACAGAGTCTGTTATGAAATGTCGAACTTTTATATGAAGAATAACAGACTGTCAAAATAACAGAAACTGTTACGTGTGTACAGAATACCATCCATTATTCCTTGTTATTTGATAGTAAAAAAAATTGAAATAAACTCTCTACAATTTGAATTCAAAAATTCAAATAAAAAAGAAGAAGATTGTAAATTCAAAAATTAAAACAAAAAAGAAAGAAGAAGACATAATAGCTGCTTTTCTTTGGTCACAATTATCTGATAATTCTCAGTTTGACATCTCACTTAGATCATTTATATTATTCTTTTTACTAATTGAGCAAACAAACTGAAAAAGAAATGGACTGATACTTTTATTCTCAGTTGATTGTCATTTTGAAAAGAAATAATTAAAAACATTTTTATTTTTACAAATTAATTTTCACAAATTATTTATTACAAATAAACTATATCCAAAAAATTACGAAGTATGAACACGAAAATTGTCAAAATTGTTTTTTTTTAATTCTCAGTTCCTCACATCAACTGAGCAAAAATATTTTTCCTCAGTTGGATTACATAAATCTCACTTCGTTGCTGCTGCCACCTATAACAGAATAGAAAAAACACATACCAAAGAAACGCATTGCTCAATTGAGAGCTGAGAATTATCAGATAATCGTGACCAAAGAAAAACAGCTAAGTAAGATAAATCTGTCTGTAAAATTCTGTAATTTTCTTAAAGAGGGGAAATGTAAGAATTTTACAGAACAAATTGTATTAGAACACCACAGCTGTAATTTTCTTAACTTTCTGTAAAATTATTAAAGCTCTGTAAAATTCTGTATCAATTGGAACAGGGCTATTTTCTTAACCTTCTGTAAAATACTGTATCATTGGAACAGAGCTAATAATGGATGCCAATTACCAAATTGCCAACGACGCCTAATGCCATTAAGGCTCTTATACATAGCTCGCTGCAGGCTGCACCTCGCTTTGACAACTAATACATAATAAAATATTTGTTGTTATATGGAAGCTGTTACATGTTACATGCTCTAACAGCTATCGCATCAATTGGAACAAAGCTATTACTACTACACCATGCATTCCATATCATTATATACCATATACCATAATAGCGAAAACCCAATGTACGCTGTGCTTGCTTTGCTTGTTTTACTTGCTTTGGTTGTCAAAGCAAGCAAAGTCATTGCCGCCCCCAATGTACGCTTTATTTGCTTTGCTTTGAGAATAACAACATGAATAACAACTATATAAAATAATATGGCTGGAGTTCCGAAAAGGTGTCATCCCCGATCCTCTTGAAATTTTGTCCACAGAAAGCCCTTCCGGCCTAGATCACGGGATTTTTGTCTTTTTTGGCGCATCGCCCTCTGTCGGCCTTAAATGACATTTTAATTTTTTTGCCAAAATTTTATTTTTACTTATAACTTTATACTGTAACTAATACTGTAACTTATTACAAAATTTAGCACCATAAAAATCATTTCTCTCTAGAATATTTGCCTTCTACATCCGGATCAAAGTACTAAATAAAAAAAACTTGCTCATGATGTCCTTTCTTATTTGCAAAAAATTTGAACCGATTACCCTTACTCATTTCTGAGAAATTGGCAAAAATGTAAAAATAGTCCAAAATTACAGTCTCCTTTATTATCCTTTTACTAGGACTTTTTGAGAAAATTTTTTTTCAGAATATAGAGCATCTTGAGAGGCATCTTTTGAGATATATACAATATCTGTATCATGTACTATTATAAAGTTATAACTAAAAATAAAATTTTGACAAAACAATTAATATCCCAATTATGGCCGATAGGGGGCGATGCGCCAAAAAAGACGAGTATCCCGTGATTTATGCCAAAAGGGCGTTCTGTGGACAAAATTTCAAGAGGATCTGGGGTGACACCTTTTCGGAACTCCAGCCAATAATATTACATATACATATATATATTATATTATATCACATTATATTATATATACATACAATTAGAGGCGGCTCCTCGTATAGGGCTAGGAGGGCTCAGCCCCACCAAGATTATCGTATTTTCAATCTTATAAATACAAATAAATAAATTTAAAAATTATTTTTCATATCAATAATATTTTTATAATCATTTGTTCAACAAAAATATGTGAAATTTAGCTAATTTGGTAACACTCAAGTGTGTATAACGTGGTATAACGAATACATTATTTTTTCATAAAATACGCATAAGAAAAAATCGTTATAACTGCCTCTCTGAATTTTAAAAATATTTATAAATATCGAAGATAATGTAGGGCTTAGCATTTGAAACTGTATTATCTTTGTAAATATGTACAACAAAAATGTATGAAAAATAAATTCGAATCAACCATACCTATAATTCTATTTCTGTTTCACTCAGTATTAATGTACATATATTTTTATCTCATCCAGTACAAATACATGCAATAACAATTACCATTCAATCAAACATTCAAACTGTCTGACTGTCTATTCATCGGGACTAATTCACTACCAGCCCGGATGAACTCACCATATAACTCTGTGAGAAGAATGAATAATTCGTTTTAATTCATTCCGTTTTGATTTTACAAAAACAATTTATATGTGCTCGATACGGGCTGTTTTGAATTAGCCCTCTCATATGAATTGTTATTGTATTTCATTTTTGTATTACAGCACAAACAATGATCATAATGTCTATTGTTTGTGCGGTATTGTGAAGTAAATGGTGGTATGTATGTATGTATGTATACTGCTTTTCTTATCTTCTATTCCTTCATTTCTTTCTTTTCTTTTATCTATTCTATATAAAGATTGACATGTATGTATTATATTTATATATATTATTTACATACAAGCAAGTTTATATTGGATTGTATTACTCAGTCAACAGTCTTATGTATTTTTTATTGTTGCGTTAATACAAACACGAAATAATTTATATGAGATGGGGCTAATCGGTTTACAGTCCCATCAGTCCATTATGTTGAATAATGTTGAATATGGTTGAAATTGTTCAAAAGCAAAGTATGAAGTATGAATGATATAGATATATTATACATTATACATATAGCTGTATGTAATATGTATACTTATGTTTTCGTATTAACAAATGCATCCACCAGAGGATGTTTGTATAAATTTTTGTTCGTTTTATATTTAAAAAAGTCGAATAAAATATCCGTTAAAAATTAAAAACCGTCATATTTTAAGTGTTTTTTAAAAATAAAAATTGTAATAATTTAAGTACAATTTTAATTTCTTATTTCAAATTCAACTTAACTCCGTTTTTTCCTCTTTTTGATCAAAATAATTTTTAATTAAGAAAAAATTTTTCAAGTTTACAATTTTTACAATTCAAAAATTTTTGCTTTTGAGTTTTAACAATTTTTTTGCATACTGGATAAGACACGAATTTTCTATAGATTGAAAATCACTTCATTTTAAATAATTACACTTCTCTTGAATTTAGAACTCTGGAATTTTTTTCTCTCATAAAAAAATGAAAATATTGTTTTAATAAAAAGCCAGTGTTGAACGATTTTTGTCGTTTTACGATTTTCATAATTGGTTACCAACGTAAATGGTATGTAAGATATAAAACATTTTACGCTAGTTCCTCCGAATGAATAAATGATATCGAATTTAATTTATGAATTATCACAACACAAATAAACACACGTTCTACGAGTTTCATTCATAATTTATCATTTTATGTTGCAGACCCAAAGAAATTTCTTGAATTTTAGGTTTTTCGCCAAAAATTTAAAAAATGTTTGTGATTCTTACCCGTTCGATTTGAAGAAATATTTCAAAACAGGACTAACCGCCATTTAAAGTGATGATATGTTTTAAAACGTTTTTCCACTTGCGAAATTTTCAAATTTTCTAACGATGAAAATGAAAATAAAAATTTTCAAGAATATTTAAATGAATCCTATCAGCATTTTGATATCTAAAAGGGTTTTTGGTACTTTAATAAGTATTAAATTCTAAAATTAAATATAATGGGAGTCTAAAGTCGACTAAATTCCTTTGCAATTATTTCAGTACCCGGAGAATTTATAAAAACTTTAGTTTTTATTTTAGCAAATTTGTTTTTGGTCAAGAGAAAGATCGAAGTGTTGAGTATTTTTTTAAATGAAATGTTAGATTATACAGAAATGATGCAAATCAATATTTTTAAGTTTACCAACGTTTTTGTTAAATTGTTTTTTTTTTTAAAGAAATTTATTATTAAATTTCTTTTATTATGAAAATATTTTGTTAAGTATTTTTAAAGTTTTATTTTTATGAAGTTTGTAAATTTTAAAAGAAGCCCAAAATACATAACTTATTTTCTAAAAAACAATATTCTGGGGAAGTGTATCATTCAATATCGACTAACGCTCTAAAAGCGTTACTTTTTGGGTGGTGTGGAAACCCTTGAAACCATTAGCCCCACCATAAATTTTGGTCACGAGCCGCCACTGCATACAATATAATTTATAATAAAAAATATATGCTACAAAAACAATACATTTTAATAATTTTCTCTAGTAAAATTATTTAATTATTATCATAATATATCATAATATATCATAATATATAATATTATATAATCTAATATAATATACATGCATATTTAATATACACATATATACATTGATTATTTACTTATTTATTATGGAATGCAATACATACAACACACCAACACCAATAATCAATTATATCATGTATTAATTGTCAAAGCGTTCAAAGTTGTTAAAAAGTAGAAAGTAGACCAACTTTCGATTCGACTTTGCTTGCTTTGCTTGCTTTACTTGCTTTGCTCATTGGGGCAGTCTCGGTTAAACACATTATTTCTACTTAGTTGTCAAAGCAAGTAAAGCAAGCACAGCGTACATTGGGTTTCGGGTTTTCGCTATAAGCATAAAAAGTGCAGTTGAGTTTTAAATTGAAAAATAAGTGAATTTCAATTTATATTTTATATAATTTTTACAATTCGTTCATTACAACTGAAATATTTTAAAAAACATCTAAATTGAATTCCAAACCTTCACAAACATTAAAATTATGACGGAAAAATTTGATTCAGATTTTGGTAAGATTTTTTCTATGATTTTTAAACTAATTCCATTATATTAGATTTTTAAACTTTTTTTCAGGATTATTATCAAATTCACCAAATGATATATTTCCAAATGATAATATGTTTGATGGAGAAACTGGTGGAAATGATGTTCAACCAGACGATGTCATTATCATATACATGGATATAAGAGAACCATTAAGTAAATTAAAGTAAGAACAATTTAATTTACAAAATTATTATTTTTGTAGAAGCACTAGTAGGTGTATAAAAAGTTGCAAATAATCTTAAAAGGAGATATTGGAAAAAACGTGTGTTTATTTAAATATTAAATGTAAATTTAGGTTATGTTTGAATTTGAATAGAAACTAAATTATGTATTAGAACATTTCAGTTCAGTAGTCTTCTTGAAGACAATAACAATTTTCTTCATTCTCTTTCTTTTAATTTTTAAGATCAGTATTACTTGATGAAATTATTTGTTGCAAAACTGTAGGGTATATTATTCCTCTAATTTCTGGAAAATTGAAATGTGCTATCAAAAATTTATAGACATCAAGAGATTTTCCTTTTTTTTTAAATAATGGTTTTGACTTTGTCTCTTATAATAGCATTTATCTTGCTATATACTGCTCCTTTTCAAAAGCAAATGATGTATGTAGTGTAGTGATGCCTATCATCATCAGTGGCGGTACAGCCCTTACCGAGCCTTGACCTCTAATAGAAGCGTCAATTTTTCCCGGTTTCGTGCTCTGATTTTTAAGTTGTGAATTCTCATCAACTTTATATAGTTCAAATATCTTTTCCGTGATCTGCATTTCTTTCTTTTGCCATTCACACCACTGTGAAAAACTATTCGTTTTACCCGCTCATTATCGTCAAGTCTAAGCACGTGCAAAATCCACCTCAATCTTCCGCATTTAATCACGTCAACCAATTTCATATCGTCGAATATATGATACAAATTGTGATTGTACCTTGCTCTCCATTGACCATCTTCATTCGTTGTTGTTGTTTGTTAGGGGGGAGGTATGAGACCAGAGTACTCAGGCATATATCGTCTTCATTCACTGGACCAAATATTTTTTTCAATACTTTTCTTTCGAACGTATTTAATATTTCTTCATCTGTATTTGCCATCGTCCAGGTTTTAGATGCGTACATCAATATTGGTCTAATTATTGTTTTGTACAGTTTAATTTTTGTACTTCTTTTAATAAAGCGGGAGTTAAGCTGTCTCATCAAGCCATAGTACGCTTTATTGGCAAGTGTGATGGTGCTTTAATTTCTTCAGTTATGTTTTCATGTTGACAATAGACCTTATATACTTAAATTTTGACACTGCTTCAATATTGTATTTGTCCAGTGTGAGGTTTTGTCTTTGATTAAATTCGATGGCACTTATTCGTATGTATTTCGTCTCATCTTCATTGATTTTTAGTCCAATTTTTCCGCCGCTTTCTTAATTGCGACAAAAGCCTGTTTTGCAGAGGTTAGCGAGCGTCCGATTATATTAATGTCATTCGCGTAAGCCAAGATTTGCACCCATTTGTTAAATATGATGCCGTTAATGTCAACATCTGAATCTTTCATAATTTTCTCCAGTGCCAAATTGAACAACGCACAGGATAGCGCATCACCCTGTCTGAGACACATAAAATGAACGATGTTGAAATTTCGTTTCGTATCTTTACATTATACACTCTGCATTGTTAATCTTACCATTGTTACTAAATGGGACGGTACACCAAATTCTGACAAGGCTTTGTAGAATTCGTTTCTGTTAATGCTGTCATACGCGCTTTTAAAATCAACAAATGTATGATGCGTCATGTTAAATTCTATAGTTTTTTCTAGTATGAATCGAATCGCACAAATTTGGTCTGTAGTTGACTTGCTTTGTCGGAATCCGCACTGATATTTACCTACTATTTCTTCAGTGTATGGTCTCATTCTTGCGGCTATAACATTTGAAAGCACCTTGTAGGCCACATTCAGTAGTGTTATTCCACGATAGTTACTACAGTCCAGCATATATTCTTTTTATGTGTTGGCACTGTTAGTCCTTCATTCCAACATTCTGGCATTTTCTCATCTTTTCAAATTTTTGAATTAATTGGTGGAATCTTTCCTCCAAGAAAGGTCCTCCCTGCTTTATTTATTTATTATCCGATGTTATCCGATCCTGATGCCTTATTATTTTTAAGTTTTAGGATTGCAGCCTAAACTTCCAAGGATTCTATCTTGATCCACAACTGGACATTTTGTAATACTTGATATATCTTCTGATTCTATGAAATTATAGCTCCCCAAAATGCTGTTTCCATTTCCAAATTTGCTTCCTGCTCACTCAGCATATTACCACTTTTATCCCTACATGATGTCACTCGTGGCTTGAAACCTTTTCTCAATGCGTTCGAGATTCTATAGAATTGGCGACTGGCTCTTGATTTTAACTGTTCCTCCATTTCGGTCATTTTCTTTTTCTTTTTGTGCAGGCTTTTTTTTTACGTCAAAGTTCTTTGTATTTTTCTACACTGGCTCTCGTTCTCTTACCATGAATATTTCCCCCTTATGCTTTGTTTTTGTTTCTTGTGGCTTGCAAGCATTCCTCACCAAACCGCTCATTTCGGACATTTTTTGTATACCCGATTGTTTCATTTGCTGCATTTATCACTGCATTTTTACACGTTGGTGTTGCTTATATAGGGATAAATTTTCATAATTATAACATTAACGTATCCTCTCTGTTATTCTTTTTTTTAATCAAAAACAACAAAATTTTTTTTATTTTGTAATCGTATCTCAATTAATAATTTATTGTAGCAGTTTTTTGCGAATGTCATTAGACATTTTTTCAGTCTATCTATTCTGCCCGTCTTAGCATTCTCCATATGTAGAATGTAGGTTATCGATTTGATATTTTTGTTCATTATTCTATAAATAAATTTCATGCTTTCCCTTGCAATTATGTCGTCAATGTTTACAGAGTTAGTCTCTTGTAACATTCCTTCTGTATTCTTTGTCAAATTGAACCAATTAGTTCAAAACTGTTTAAAATTTTTGATAAACGCTTAGTTCATGATAGGATTTGTTGATTGTACAAAATTATATCTCAAAATTAAAATCATAATGATTTTCTCAAACATACATTTAATAATAATAAATTATTTCTTTGTAGAACACTTTTAGAACAGAAAGTTGGAATGGCATTGAAGAAATATAGATTTTGGCTGCAGGATGCTCAAATGGTTTATATATATATATATATATTTTTTTTTAAATACAAAATTTATTTTTTTTGTTATTGATAGTTTTTGTTTTCCATTTAAATTTAGCTTGAACCTCATAAAAATTTAGTAGACCAATGTGTTGAAGGTGAAGGCATCGTTCAAATAAATGTTCAATTACAAGCAATAAATCGTCGAATAAATATTGTTGATGTTTTAAAACCAACTGAAGAATCATTAGGTACGTAAAATATGAAAAAAATGTTGTCTATTACATCCTGATAAGGATGAACTGTGAACGTTAGGAAAAATACCGATACCGCTTAACAAGAATGCAATATTTAATATTTTACATAGAGCTCAACATAGATTCATTGTCATTTTTCTTTTCGTTTTTAGAATTCTTGGCCAATGAATTATCTTTACCTGATACAAAGCCATTTAATGATATGAAAATGGATGATAATCGAAATAATAACACTGATAGCAGCGATGATGTTGGTGATGAAGATGATGATGATGGTAGTAAAGGTGGTGGTTATGCTCGTGATCGTGATGACGATGGTATTATAAAAAATATATTCAACGATGATGAACTGACACCAAAATGGATATTAGATAATAATTGCAAATTTAAAAAAGATCAAGCAAGATTAAATATTCCAGATGATCCATCGGAATGGTAAATAATTGATAAATATAGTAGGATATCGATTATCGGGGAAAGCCTCTTATTATCGAGATTCTACTGTACATGATATTGAAATTTTTTCCTCTAAATTTCTAATACATTGCGCGCCAATACATTCATTCGTGCGTGATCACTGTAAATTTTTTCCCCTAGTATACCGCCAATACATAATTGGTGATCGCTACCGCAAACAATTTTTACTCATAAGGCAATATCTCACCGGCTTTTAGGGAGGTTATTTATCAGCTTACCCATGATGTAGAAGTCTGTGATGATCATCAGTTATGGATTGGTTTGCACAAGAGAAGCAATTTGCAGCGATTACACTTATTGTAATGGCGAGTAAAATGTTTAAAAAACAACACTTATTTTTCTTTTCGTCTATTAGGAGCACATCTCAAGTACAACATTGGCTTCAATGGGCTGTACGTGAATTTCATATGGTAGGTTCTCATGGAGAATTTCAAAAAAATTTTTTAAAAGCCATATTCTAAAATATCAAATGCAATTAGATTGACGATAATCAAAAATTCGAAAACGTCAGTTGCATGCAAAACCTGAAAATTTCTGAAAATCGTAGGCATTGTCAGATCTGATCTGATCAAATTGATGACGGATTAGAATATGGACAAATTTTTCTCTTTTTTTAATTCTTAACTAACACTTGCGTTTTTATTTTGTTTTTTAGACACAGATCAAATTTAGCGATTGGCTTATAACTGGAAAACAATTATGTGAAATGCCATTAACAGGTAAAGGTTTAAAAAAATTGCAAAATAAATCTGAAGTTTCTTGTTTTTTCTTTCTCTTTTCTTCTTAAAGAATTTGATAAAAACGTGCCTTATGATCCTGGTAATATATTTCGTACACATTTTGAATTGTTACGAAAATGTAAATTTGTTGCTGTATTACAAAATCGTAAGACATTAGATTTGAAAATTTTTGGAACAGAGAATAATACAAAACCAGTTAGAGCTATGAGGAAAATGCCGAAAAAGGTGACGGCATCGATTAATGATGACAAACATTATATGTTATCAGGTAAGTGGCTAAAAAAATTCTTCTCTTTCATCATTCCAGTGTGAACTTTGTAATCTTCGTAGTTCATTTTTGATTTTCGTTCATTTCATTTCTATTTCGCCCTCATTTACGAATTAATGAAAGTTTCGGAAAACTGACAAAAGTTTCGTGCAGTTTCTAACTTTTGTACTTCGTAGTTTCATAATTGATGGTCGTGTTTTATTATAAAAAAAAATGATTAGTGTGAAAATTATTGACTACAATTTGATGATTGAACAAGTTTGTAGTAAGAAATGATAAATTTGCAATAAAGAAACGTCCTGCAAAATTATAATGACGATCAGTTAACACTTTCAGTTATGGGCAACATTTGATAGTTCTCGGTTACCGGTTTTTTTTTTTTTGTTGACTGTATTATAAATGGATTACGAAGCGTATACCCTCTAGATGCAAAGTTTTAAAATCCCATTGCAACTTGAAAATTTTCTTTTGCACAAACGGAAGTATTGTTTCAGTGAAATTGAATGAATTCCATCAATTTGATTCGCATTGTGGTGACTGTATTATGATACGGTAGCTTCTCAATTAACAACTACAAATATTTGTTGCGAGAACAAAATTATATTCACGATAGTTTGCGTTTGTTCTCCAGTGTAGACATATCATAAAGGTGATATTACATGGGTCTATCAAACTGTCAAATATCTGCTCATTTTCAAGTCAGATATGTGTAATCACTAATCACTGTGACAGATTAAGACACACGTCTACCTTAGAAATCTGGCAGTCAAAATGTAAATATTGGTTTGCTCTATGCACATTATTCTAAAGATAAGAGTTGTTTAAATCAATGAAAAATTTGTAGTCAATTAAGAAATACTATTTTGTACAAATGTGGTATTAATCAACATGCGTATATAGAAAAATCATGATTCATGATGCAATGCATATCTTGAACTTTAAAATATTTTTTAGCAGATACAAAATAACATCTTCCAGATAAAAAAAATTTCAGACCATGTAGCTAGAAATATGTGGCAGATATCTAGCGAAAATCTGTCATCCGTTTAATCAGTAAAACATCTACCAGGAAAATGATAGATGTCTGGTAGTTTTCCACAATCATTTAGGAATGTCTTAACGTTTTTATATTCAATATAAAAAAAAGGAAATAGAAATAAAGAAAAAAATTAAAATATTCACAGATACATTACATCGTAATCCAGTCGGACAAATACAGTTATGGCAATTCCTTTTGGATCTATTAACTGACCATGAATATCGCTCAATTATACATTGGATAACTCCAGATGGTGAATTTCGTTTAGCTGATCCAGAGCAAGTTGCTAAATTATGGGGTCTACGTAAAAATAAGCCATCAATGAATTATGAAAAATTATCTAGAGCTTTGAGATATTACTATGATGGTGATATGATATCAAAAGTACATGGAAAAAGGTAAGGATTTATAAATACTTTTTTAACTGTAAAATAAATTGAATTAGTTAATTAGCCGTGTTTACATCAACTTTACGAACAGATCATTTGCGAAGAACAAATGTTTTCGTTAAAATGCGTATCCAACGCTTAACGAACAAATCATTTGCTGTTAAGAAATGTGGACATATGGTGTTCGATAATTCTTTGATCAAAACGATCAAGGAATGATCAGTCGTTACGAAATACAACCGCTTATTACATGTTGTGTAAAATTTTCGTGGCTTTTTGTTCGTTGAGTGTCGACACGCATTCGACATATAGGAAATTCAATTTTTTTTAATTTTTTCTTTGCAGATTTGTTTATAAATTTGTTTGTAATTTAAAGCAATTGATTGGATATGATGCACGTGAACTTGCTCGTTTAATTGCACATTGCGCTATGATGAAGAAAAAGGAAAAAGCTGATAAAAATGCACATATTTGAGAATGCATTTTTTGGAATTGGCTATTTTCTAACTTGAGTGTAAGGGTGAGTTCATTATTGCTTCGAAATATTGTTAAAAACATTATAAATCTTATCTTATCCTAGAGATAATGAAAACTATGAAAATGATAAAAAGTAAAGTGGAATAAAGTATAAAATAAGTAAAAACCATAATGTACAGATTATAATAATTAGAAATTAGCAAAAAACTAAAATTGACAATAATGATCATTGAAACATTGTCTTGTGTCAGAAGGTTTTAAAATTATCATTTAACTAAATAAGACCAATAAGACCACAAAGTTAAATTACACTTTCAAAGAAATATACCAATGGCATATTTAAATTTTAAATTATTTTCATTTTTTCAATTTCCTATTGAAATTAAATATTTTATCGAGGTAAAAATTAGCCTATGTCACTTTCCGGTGCTCCCACCATTCCTTGTAATATACAAAAAGTCACATCAGTTGGTTACCAACAACATAACCCTATTTTGTCAGATTTTAAAAAATACGTATTTCATACAGCCTTATATGACTATTTTTATTTTCCCATTTCTTTTGGGAATTCTATATTTTCCTTTTCTAAAAAGTAGCCTATTTCAATATTCCCCCTATCTGTAATAATCCATAAAATTATAAGAATAATCTATTCGAAATTAGTTGTTTGATTTTGAACTGAACTTTTATCTAAAGGCCGGTACTCACATCGAAAGCTAAATTTTTCTCCATATAAAACCTATGTAAAAAAAATGTCGCTAAATTGTTAGCTAAATTTTTAGTTTCAAATTTCGCTTTTTGGTACTCGGGTTCCACACAAAATCCAGAAGCGACAAAATCCAGAAATTTTTAAAAAATCCAGAAACGATAAAATCCAGAAACGAAAAAATCCAGAAATGACAAAATCCAGCGCGACAAAACAAAAATCGGTAAAAAGAAAAAGAATTTCATTGATTTCATGAATAAAAGACAATTGAATTTAAAAAACATTAGGTACATTTTATTGCACTTTAACATAATAAGTATTCATATTAAGATACATTTTCATGAATGAATTTAAATGCACAAAATTTAAAATTAAATGATTTGAAATATTGAAATTTAAAATGAAAAAATAAAATTTCAGTTTAATTATAAAATAAATGATGTACATAGATAACTTAAATTTAAGCCAACGAAAAGTTTGTTGCGATATTTTTTAAATATTCTTTTTTAGAATACGTTACTCTTCTAGTCACTAATTCTTTGATTCTTTCTTCTTTCTTTTTTTGTGCTTTTTTTATTTCTATTTTTATACCGTAATTAATTTTTTCAACTAATGTTTTAACCATTATTTGTTCCTTTTGGAGGTTTTGTATCAAATTGTACAAATTTGTTTGTGTACCTATTAAGGAACCCAATCTCCTATGCCATGCTTCAACTTTGTTTTGAGTTCGTTGAATGTTGTTAACAACGCTTTCATAAACTGACCAGAATGATGGGGGGTATACTGGTGGCTTTTGTACTCCTCGTTTAGTTTTTTTCCCGTAAATATAATTTGTTTCCAAAAAACCTGCGATTTTTTGGAAATCCTCATTGCAAGTTTTTATTGCTTCATAATATTGTGGAATTTCTTCCACTGGTACGAAAGCAAGTGCTTTTAACTGTCTAACTTGCAATGAGAACTCCTCGTTTGTTCCATATTTTTTCTCTAATTTTTCTTTTTGTATTTTGCGCCATATAATTTGGCCAAAATGAAAAGCATCCTTTATATACAGCGTTCGGAAAAAATCCTTTAAAATAATTTACGCTAGCTGTTTCAAAATCCGACAATATTAGCCTGGGATTTAAACATTATATTAAATTCAGCTGCCGATTTTAATAATTCGTATAACATCTCATCATAACATTTTATGTTTTTCCGAGACATTAGGCAGTAAATTAGGGGTACTATATCATTATTCGACTCATTCCCAATGCGTCCATGAATCGTAAATAATTGTCGCATCAAAGACGGCACTACTTTAAATGTCCCATCCATTATCCACACATCTGACTGCGACAACCAACGAATATTTTCTGCTGTACTAAAAAGTATTATGCAGTCGTTGTCAAACATTTTATGAGAAAGTAGAAATCTTTCTCCTTCAACTACTTATATCTTTATCCAACGAATATTTTCTGCTGTACTAAAAAGTATTATGCAGTCGTTGTTAAACATTTTATGAGAAAGTAGAAATCTTTCTCCTTCAACTACTTGTAATGATTCAGGAATATCTATTTCACTAATAGCTTTCGGCTGTTTGAAAAGTAATTTTCGCCGCACTCTTTGAATTTTTCTATTTTGTGCACTTTTTGTAGGTAAATATTTCCTACATGATGGTTCACAATTAGCTGCAGCAGAAGAAATAATTTGACAATACTTTAGTCCGCTGTTTTCAGCTTTTTCTTTAACTGCACTGTTTGTTTTAGCTACACTTTTATCAGACGCCATTGGATCGTGATTATGCTCTGTTGGAGATCGTGTGATTGTGTGACTACCTTCACCTGTATAATTTGTTGTCACTCTTGCTTTACATTTAAAAGATTTTCTTTTTACACATACCCAGTTTATATTTTTATCAGTTTTTTTATCTACGTGGTATATATAACCATTAAGTGATAACTTTATACCACCTTTACTAGATTTTATTATTTGTAATTCTGTTCCACTCATTATTTCCAATAATGTAATCTTTTTTTTTCAAAAATAATGTCCAATTTCACTGTTTTTTTATGTGTATATTTCAATTATTCACTTTATAGAAATTTTTTAATATTTTTCTTGGTTATTCACCATTTACTAAATTATTTAATACGATATTTACATGGAATATAGTAACTAACTAAAATTATACTTTGATTAATTTTAGAAATTAAATTTTATTTATTGTCATTTTAATTATAATTATGAATAAGGTGATTCATTTCATTTTTCTGTTTTCAAGTTTCGTAGTTCTAATGAAATGAACGACCATATAAAATTTTTTCGTAGTTGTTTTTATTTCATTTGTTATATTTATTTTTTAATATGTATGTTCAGTATCACTAAGAGTTTTTAGTGATATTAATAAATAAAAAAAATTAAAAAACGCGAACCTTCGCACGAAGTTTCTTCCTTTATTTTACACAAAGATTTTTAGTTTAACAAAATTTTAGTTTTTACAAAAATACTTCTTTACTTTAACAAGAACAATCAATAACAAAAAATATTAAAATACGTTAAGTTCCAAGATTTAAATTGAGATATTCTCCGATGATATCGATCGGTCCGCTCCACTGTCAAGATGTCAGTGATTCAAAGAATTCAACAGTCCTTCGCCTTTGTGTTGGACGGATCCTTCTTCAAAGAATGAAAAATCTGTAACGAGAAAAAAGGTGTGAAATGCATGTTTCGGTTTGCGACTACACGACAAATTTCACACTGAAGTGAAATTTGTGTAATAACACTATCCTTTTTTCTTTGATCTTCCTAGATCTTTGTAGTATGCTTCATTCCGAAGCATAGAAAGTTTATGCAATTATTGTATTGGTTGATAACCAACGAAATCTTTGTTACTGAGTATCAATATACCCATATAACGAAGTATGCAAGAAAACGATATCCTTTGTGATCATAAAGAAAGGATATAATCATCTTAGCAAATATTTGCATAGGATAGTGTGAATGTTAGAAATTAATCGAAACATGTGCATGCTTGTATCGCAAGATGCATTTGTTCCATACCAAGCAACAATATGCTATAGGTATTACGATATAAATGTGTATCTTGTACAAAGCAACTGTATGCTAAGTACATCTAGATCTATACCAAGCAACTATATGCTATAGGTATTGTGTGACATGTGTTATGATCTACGCAATTATGTTCTTAGGTTTGTATCAATAAAAACCTAATTAAATATTTGTACAGCCATAAAACTATGGTTCTAAGACCAAGACAAAGAATTGTGAAAGATGTGTTTCAGTTAGAAGTACCAGGCTATATGCCGAAGAAATGCCCATTATGTGGTGACAAAAAAATTATATTAACAGAAATTTCTATCGACCCTATTTTCGACGCTAAAGGGCAGGGCGTTGAACATTTTGAGTTTTTTGCAGGACCTTCTAACACAAAATCGTGTATAACTTTTTGTGCACCATACTTTGGAAAATTTAGTGTTCTAGAGAATAATAGGAAACTAAATTATCTTTCTTTTGATATAATACAACAAGTAATTTGGAATTCGGATCTAGATAAAAAGAATTCCTGAAAAAAATTTTCACTACAAAAAATCTTTTTATTTTTTGAATTGAAGCACAAAAATGTTCTGTTTCAAACAAAGAAAACGAAAGCATGATATCTTTATCCATTATCGGATTATTAAGGATCAAAGTAGTGCAGAAATGGTCAATGCAAAAATATACACATTTTTCATACATTTTCATACATTTTTGAGTACATAATTATTTCAAAGTTTACTATTTTTCGTAGGAATTGAATATTAAAGAACTTAATCAAATTTATATTAGCCAAGTGATGTTTAAGAACATTTTACTCTTTGTATTTTTGGTGGTCCTGAAAAGGACCGATGTTTTTAAATCAATAAAATTAGTTGAGTTTAGGTACTCTTTGTCCAAATCTTTTTATATCACCATTGTTTAAAATAAATTTAGTTTCATTTACCTTTTACAAAAAGTGATATAAGTAAGTTTTGGTAAAATTTAGTTTCATTTACCTTTTATGAAATTATGATTTAAATGATAATTTTATGATTTATAATTCTATTGATTTTATACATAAAAATATATAATTATATGTATTCATAAAAAATTCCAGAAAAAAATCAAGAAAAAACTCCAGAAAAAAAATCCAGAAAAAATTAGTTGGCAAAAAAAATGAAAGTGGAATACGAATTCAATTCCATGCGGGATGAAAATTGGTGTTCTGCATTCCGTGTGGAATTATAGAGTTCAAAAATTAATTTCGAAATCATCTGACGTAATTTGTATATAAAAAGTGTCAAATTTTTTTTATTTTTATTTTAGTTAGCCTTTCTTCAAGTTTCAAAGTTTATATTAAAATTGTTAAATTTGAAATGAAATATATGTATAACAAAAAAAAAAAAATTCAAATCATACTTGATTTCAATGTGAATAAATTTTTGCACTTACAAAAATTTGACGGAATCAAATTCACTAAAAATGAGTGGAAGTGGAGTGCAGAACACCCAATTCCACTTTGGCAAGTGAAATTTCGAAAAAGTGGAATACAGAACATGGGTGTATATTAAATAATTTAATTTGATATTTAAGCTTTCAGTGCACCAATTAAAGATTCAATTTTACATTTAAATATTCAAGCACTTAATTTCAAATTTTTAAAAATACCATTGTAAACGTAATACAAACTCAAGAAAATTATTAAAAACAAAGTGAACATTTTATTTTTTTTTAAATTCATTATCTGTCGACGTACTCACAGGCTTTACAGTATTTACAATGCCGATGAGAATAATGGCTTATACTTAAGACACATATAGCTCGAAATCGCGTGATTTCGCAAAGACGATTTCACGAAATCTAATATAGTGACACATATAAATTTACGTGATTTCAATCATAGACACACTATATTTGACATTTGTGTTTGTTTTTTTTTTTTGATAACATTATTATTGCAGCATTAAATTATTATTATTATTGAAATTTTTTAAATTAATTAAAAAATACTATTTATAAAATAAATAAGTGAAATAGATTGATTGATGTATTTATTATTAATAAACTAAATAACTAGTAATTTTAATGTTATTTTCATCTCAAAATACTTTTAATAACAAGATTAATTTTTAATATTTAAACATTTAATATGTGTATATAATTATTACCAGTAACATGTATATAAAGATATAAATGACAACAAAAATTTGAAAAATGAAATGCAAAACGGATTTATTTAATTTAATTCTTAAAAAACAGATGTCACTTTTACTCGTTTTCAAACGAAATCGAGTATTTTTTACTAGATTTCGTAACTCGATTTCGTTTATGAAATCGTGTAAAATACGCGATTTCGGAGGTTGAAATCGTTTTCATACGCGATTTCGAGCTATATGTGTCTATGTTATTAGATATAATGATGGAAACAAACTTTTTTTGAATGTTTCGGAAGTGGATACAATGAGAGCAACTTTCAAAAGAAACATTTTCTGTCAAATTTTAGATTACTGTTGTTGATTATAAATTTGGCTGGAGTTCCGAAAAGGTGCTCCCTCTTGAAATTTTGACCACAGATTCTACTCGACAATATCAGAAAAGTGAAGGAATATTTTTTGTCGGAAAGCCCTCTATCGGTCACAATTCGCATTTAAAAATGTTTGTAAAAATTCTTATTTTAGCAATATCTCGGTAACGGTACATGATACAGGCATATTTTACAGCTCAAAAGATGCGTTTTAAGATGCACTATATTCTGAAAGAAAGAAATTTTCAAAAACTCTTAGTAGAAGGATAATAAAAGACATTTAAATCCATATCCATTACACGTAATGGGATTGTTTGTAAGTTTCCGTCAAAATTCTGAGCGACGAAATTCTCACGCGTTTAGAAGTTTAGAAGATGCTAGTTTTCGAATTTTCGTTCAAAAGATATCGATCAATTAATCGGTAATTTTTCAACGTCATATAATAAATTGATTTAATTTTAGACATCTGACTTGAGTTGATTCGAGCCAAATTTAGTTAAGATTTAAATTAAAAGTCTATAGGTAGATAACTTTTCGAAACCGAAATTAATGAAAACACAGGTTGCAATATTTTGACTTTTTATCTAGCATTCAAATGTAAGTACATATTTCCGTGCCTGTGGTGACTCAACGTGTCCTTGTAATTTATGGATACGAATATATCGAGGCATTCAAATGAACTCACCCATTGTTAATTCGGCAGAAATTTAAAAACATTAAAAGTTTAATTCAGTAAGATTTTTATTTTCTTATTAAAAAAAAATTATTATTAGAATGTATGTATGTATACAAACTTAAAAGATAATAAAATAAGATTTTTTATATTTTGTATTTTATTTTATTTTTTTAATCAAATTTCATTTGTGAAAAAATAAAAATTACGATAACGATGGTTAATTTATTGTTCATGGTAAACGATTACTTTTTCTTCCACGACTTTTAACTGTATTTGCTGTTGTTGTTCCGGTAATAACATTCGATGATGATAATGCTGCTGATGATGTGCGATGATGGTCTGCTGTTGTTGCATCTTTTTTAACACTTTCCAATAATGTTTCAATCACATTAACACTATCTGCCCACATTTCTTTAGCCATATTATAAACATTATTATTTGTTTGATTGTACATGATTGCATTCTGGCACATTAGCATAACATCACGTTGAAATTCTGTTGTTGTACGTATAACACCGGTTTCAATATTTCTTTTAATCGTTTGTAAATCCATTGGTTTGTGGACGATCTGTTTATAATTTGGTGCTAAATCTTCTGTAACTGGTCGTAAAAATATCGATGCATTTTTGTGGATCGTTAAACGATTGTATATCATTAGAATTGATTTTTTCCATGCTTTATATTCTTTATCATCACTTGATGCCGGTGAATTTGGTATACTATCAAATATTGGGGTAGATGAATAACGTCTACGTGTACGTGGTATTGAATCTGTTGTTGTTTCATCATCATTAACTACAACTAATGGACTTTCGGAACCTTCACGTTCCTTTAAGCGTTTTATACTTAAATTTTGTCGATTACTGCTACTGCTGCTGACTATTGTACTGGTATTGTCGTCACTGGTAGTGGTGGTTCGTTCTTCAAATTTCTTTTCAGTTACTGTTGCAGATGTTGATGCTGTTACTGTTGCTGCGTTCGTTGCCGTCGTAGCAACAGGACTGGCACTTACAATAGTACTGCTATTGGCAGTAGCCGTAGTTGTTGCATTAGTATTCACATTACCGACAGAAGTATCCAATTTTTTTCTTGAATAATCTCGTTTCATTCGTGGAATCTGATCATCTTTAACAACTTCCATACTCAATTCTTCATCAGTATCAATAACAATCGTTGCTACAGCAGCTACACTATTTGACTTTCGTTCGTTTATTACTACATCCCCTTTATCAGTTGTTTTACATTCATTTTGATCTTTTTTTGTTGTGTGATCAATTACAATTTTACTATTTTGTTCCACATTCTTTTTAAACGTTCGTCTTTCGTCATCCATACTCTTTAGCATTTGCTTTTCATCTTCAACACCTAACAACTCGTCATCAATTCTTTGAAGATCAACAACTGAAACTTTCATCGTCGTATTCATCTTTTGTAAATTCTCATTCTCGTTCTGATTTGAATTTGTAGCACTTCGTTGTTCATTACTTAATGCAGTTGCACTTACATTCCTTTCTGTTGCATTGTTTGATTCATCATCGTCCTCTTGTATAACGATTACCGAACTTTCGCTTAAATATTTCTTTTGTTCATCTTCAACACTGCTACTACAATTTTCTGTATTGGTTTCAATAATTTCATTACCAACTTTTGAAATATCTTCCTTCTCCTGTTTGATAATGAAAGATTCTTTATTAGTTTTTTCCTCCATGTCCTTTTCTTCATTCACTTCGATTGTTAATCCTTTATTTGTTGCATCTTTGGATGATTTCGATGACAGATCATCTTGATTCTGATTTATTGATTTTTCAATATTTTCAGACGATGATGGTACTTCTTTTTTGTTAATTTCATCGTTTTCAGCAGCAAATAAATTTATCGTTTCTGGCGTTTTATCAGCAGCAACAGTAACAGTAGTGTTGTTTTGCTGCTGTAATTCTGTTACTGAAGATGATGACGATTCTTCATTTTTCGTTATTGATATTGATGTTATGCTGCTTTCTGCAACTGTAGAGATTTTTTCTTTTAGCATTTGCAATGTCGTATTGTCACTGGAATCATCTGAAGTTTCTGAATTCTGAGTTTTTTCATCTTTAGTTTTAATCTGAGCCTCCTTAAAATTGTTTATTGCTTTGTCGTTAACACTTTTTACTCCTTTTACGCTTACTTCCTTTTCCATATTTTCTTTATTTGCATCCAAACTCTTTATAATTTCTTCTTCCTGATCTATTTCCATTTTTATTTCTTCTTTTATTTTGCTTATATTTAAGTTTTCATGATCATTAATACCATCATTTTTGTTTTTATCGACCTTTAAATCGTTTTCCGCTTTCGATTCTTTGCTAAAATCTGAAATATTTTCCATATCTCTAGCATCTTTTGGATTTTGCTTATTTTCAATTGTCGTCGTCAGTGATATTTTCTTTTCTACATTTGCCTCCGTAGATTTTTCTGGTTTCTGCTGATTATTTACTATTACATCATTTTTCAAATCTTCTTTATTTTCTGCTATTACTTCATCATCTACTTCTTGCTCGTCATCAATCAAAGATTCAACATTTTCTAAAATTGATTCTTCCTCTAATAGTTCTGGATTCAAAATAATCGCATTATTATTTGTAAGAATATCAGCTAGCTCCTCAATATTATCTGGTAATAAACCTTTGAATACTTCCATTAATTGTTGATCTTCATCTTTATTATCATCACCATCCTGACCTTCTTCCACTGCTTCCTGTTGCTGTGCATTCATTGTTTCATCTTTAGTAGTAATTGAATTTGAAGAAGTAGAAGAGTCGATAATTACTGTTGTTACAGAGGATGTGGTTGCAGAAGTAGCAGTGGCAGAAAGATTTTCCTTATTTTTATTCTCTAACAACATTGAAAGTGTTGGAGCTGATTTTGATGGTGTTGTCGGAATAGTTTGTTGGAATTGTGGATGAACTGGTATTGGACCAGTTAATGGTTGATTATGTACTGAATTGTTGTATGGGGACGATAATGTTGATGATGGTGCCGTTGTTATTTGCTGTTGAATTTGTGCATTACCACCAGTTAGAAGATTTGTTATTGTTGGGGCTGTGGCGCGTAAATTTGATGAAATTTGTGTTATTGATGTCGAACTACTAAAACCGCTAGAACTAGAACTAGCTGCGGCTGGAGCTGGAGATGGTGATTTAAGAAGAGATGTTAGTAATGGTGATGTGCCAGTGCTAGCTTTCGTATTAGAATTTGAATCTTCCGTTTCCATATCTTCGGATTTTACATTTAAATTCAATTGTAAATTTGGTTTTCCTTGTTGGCTTTGCTGCTGTTGCTGTAATTGAGCAGCTGCCGATGTGCTAGGTATTGGTTGTTGCTGTTGCGTTTGTTGTGAAGTTCCTGGTCTCCAGGAACATTTTTGAAGTTCTTCACGTTCCTTAATCCATTGTACATATTTTTGTTGTTCTAAAAGTTTTTGTTCTTTTTCCATTTCAATTTGTGCTAACATCTCTCTTAGTTCTGTTTCTGTTGGTAAACTACTTTGCACATATAAAATTTCTTCACGTAATTTAACAAATTCTTCTTGCTCACGTTGAATTAATGCCCGTAATTCTGAAATTCTTTCTTGTGTTAATTTTCTCAAGATTGATTCAGTCGGAGTTTCTGTAATTATAAAATGGATTACTACTAGATACTAGAACTAGAACAATTATAATTAATGCTGCTTGTTTGTATGATTTCCAATTTACCAGTATTGGGAGCACCACCACTGCTACTGCTACCCGCAACACCAATATCACCAGATATACTACGTTTTTTACGTTTCGGTGTTTCGACATTTTCTAATAGTTCACCATATTGTACGGCACATGATTTTTGTGAGAACCAATCAGCTGGACGATTTGTACCACATAATAATTTCAATGATCTACTAACAGACATCCAATTTTGATCACCACTATATGCCACCGCCGATGCTAAACATAACTGCTCTCGTGTTGACCACTTATCAGCAGCACCAGCAGTAGCAGTAGCAATACGTTTCAGTTGAATACGCTGTTCTTGTGTTGAAGCCATCACTTTCCTTTATAACTAAAATTATAAATTTTTTAATTTAATTTTAAAAGAAATTAAAAATATTTAATATGTTGAGTGTTATATGTATCATTGTGAGGTATACGACATACGTACGTACATATTTTGTCAAAATATAAATATCTCCTTTTAATTTAAAATGTCATATTCATGCATCTTGTTCTTATATTTTCATTACCATACTCAATCATTTTTATTATCATTCATTAAACTATATACATATATACTGAGGATTGCCGATTGAGGAAATGAAATGTAAAGAAAAGATAATACCAACAATACGACCTACAATTTCCAATAATCTAAATTGCCCACGGAACAGGGTACCAAGGGAACATAACAAAACTACTACAATCCACAATGTAAAGACGGTAAAAATACATGATAAAAAAATATAGGTTCGTTTCTATGTGTAGAGTAGCATTGCCAGAAACTAGTCAAACAAAGCCCGACAGGATTTTTTAGTTGCCAAAATTTATCGCCTTCGTATGTATAACTTATGCCGCTTCTACATTCAATCAATGCAATAGTTCTATACAGTCTTTTGCTAGGGACAGACCAGAGTTTAGAAACTTTCTAAACCTCTTTAAGTAGATAAACTCATTGGTCTGTCAGCAATCGCTTGGGATAAGTCCGTTCATAAGTAGTTTAGCCTAAACCACTTAATGCAAGTAGTTTAGTCGATGAGAGCTTTTTTTGAACATGCAACACCATCTAAGAAAATGAAGTAGAATATCACAAACTTTTTTTTAATGAAATATCATAACCGAATCAGAATGTGCAGTCCTTTTATAAAGCATTGATAAGCAGTATTTCTCATATCAAGCTGCGTACAAACCAAACAAATCATAGCAAACGGACGTTTTTTGCAAAGAAAAGTAAATATTTTTGCTGCGACACATATTCTGTATTACCCTTTACTAAATCAGAATTTGCTGTCAAAATTATATTTCTCTCTTGTCATTTTGCTATTTAATTGTAATATTCAACTGCTATTCAAAGTAAAATAAATTATACTTTTTATTTAAAATAATTAATAAATAAAGTTAATAATTAAAATGGCTAAAAGATCTGAGTGGACCGAAAGTGAAACTTTTAATTTAATAGAAAAGTGGCAGGAAAATTTAAAAGATTTGAGAGGACCAAAAAGAAATGGATCTATTTATGAAAAAATAAAAAAACAATTAGAAAAACAAAATATTTTTAAAACTCCAAAAGAAATTAAAAGCAAAATAAAAAATTTAAGTTCAAAATTCAGGTAAGATCAATAATTTGTTTTCATCCTAACATTTTTACATATTGTAATATGTACTTTTTTCTATACAGAGAAGAAAAGAAACAGCATAGTAAAACGGGAAGTTCACCATCTCAATGGAAATATTATGAAAAAGTGAACGATGTTATAGGCCGAATACCATCTAATGATGACTCATTAATAGACGAAAGTATTCATCATTCATGGCAAAGTAAATACATAGAAACAAAGTTCGTTTTACTTATATTTTATTGATTTTAATTGTTTAATTCATTTCTAGCATCTTCATACTCTGCACATAATGATGATATTGAGTTTATATCATCACCATTATCATCACCGACTGGTAATTCTGGTAAAACAGGTACTCCTGATATGATCGATTCACCATTATTTATTCCATCATTGTCTTCAACTGAAAAAAGCCAAAGAAAAAGAAAAGTTAATGAAATACAGGAGGATTTACTAACTGAAATAAAACGAGCGAATAGAATGTTTGAAGACAATTTTGCTACATCAAACAATTTATTAGAGAAATCAAATTTAATTGCAGAACAGGCAAATAGTATTGCTAAAGAAGTGTTAGAATTGCAAAAATCAATGTTTTTATCATCTAATAATAAAAATAACTAATAATACAATTTGTGACAATAAGTGCTTATAAAATAAATGTATAGAACTTACATGTTCTATCACGTTTTTCATATAAATATTCCTTAATAGCATTTCTTATTTTATTTCCATCTTCGTCGGTATTTCCTCTTGTTGTTACGTTCTCTGGTTGGTGTCGATTGGCATTTCCATTTGAATTTCTTTCCTCTGTAACCCATTCATTACTAATTTCATCATTTTTTAATATTAGATAATTGTGAAGCACACAGCAAGCCTTGATTATAATTACAGTATTGGTGATATCAGCATCAATACCTTTTCCAATTGTTCTGAATCTAGCCTTTAAGTGGCCAAAAGCATTTTCCACAACTCTCCTTGCCCTAGACAATTGTTTATTAAATTCTTTTTCAGCTTCTGTCAGCTCTGTACCTTGGTAAGGTTTCATTAGAAACTTACAGAGACGAAATGCACCATCACCTACTAACAAGGCTGGTACTGATGTATCTTTTATTATTTTTCTATTTTCATAGAAGATACTGTTATTTTCATGCTGATTCTTAAGCTTTGATTTTTCAAAAATATAAGAATCATTGTTTCGGCCCGGTGATCCAACGTTAATATAAAGGAACCGATACCTATGTAAATAACCACATATTATCATATATTTTATAGGGAAATTTTTTCACTCACTTATAATCAACTGCAGCCATTAACACAATGGAATACCAGCCTTTATAATTAAAATAGTCCACTGCTTGATCTATTGGTGGTCTAATTTCAATATGACTACCATCTACATGAAGCCAAAAAGTGGAGAATTCACAATCACATTATTATCAATATATAATTAACATACCAACAGCAGCAACTGTTTGTGGAAACCCCCATCTTTTTTCAAATTCTGAAATATTTTCAGAAACTTGTGAGGCTGTCGGCGGATAAAAGTTAATGAGATCCGCTTGAAGATTTTTACATACTGCGTGGCAAAAGTTTAGAACTAGTTCTCCAACTGTTGTCCTTCCAACGCCGAATAAATTTGCCACGGTTCTGTTTTCCGCAGATGATGCAAGAAAGTAAATGGAAATTGCAACTCGTTTGGAAAGTGAAATTGCGTTTCTATAATTAGTGTCACTTTTTTCCAAACATTTCAAATCCTGTACTAATTTTTCAAATGTGTCTCTTTTCATTCTAAAGTTATTTTTAAACTGCTGTTCTGTGTACGTAGGTACTTCGACTTCCCAAAAGGTACTTGTTCTATTCTGCAAAGTAATTTAAACTTTCGATTAGTTTTGAAAAGAGAATTTAAAATCTAAAACCTTACCAAAGTCCATATAGTCCGATTTCTTTCTACAAAATTTAAAGAAATCAATATTTCTGATAATTCCTGAGCATACATTTTATAATAATAGGCCCTTTTTTTGTAATACTCCGATTGAAGTTTTAAGAGGGATGCTCTTTTGTATAAAGTTCTCATTTGATTTTTTATGTTATCAAAATAATTTTCGCACATTTTCAAATTAAAATTAACAAAATTTAAAATTAAACAAATTAAATTTAAAAAACACTTCACGTCAAAAGTAAAAATGACAACCAATCCAGTTTTCGGTCTGTCAGTACAAATTCTTAACTAAAAGCTTTTTTTAAACTGATTTAGCTAAATCCAGAAAGAGCTTTTGGTCTGTCAGCACTCTGCATTGAATGAAGTCACAGCATTGAATGTAGAATCGGCATTAATCAAGTTGCTCAGGCCTAGTACGCTGATAAATCTGAATTCAGATCCTCATATAAAAACAATGTAAAAAAAGTTGTCTGAATTCAGACACATTCATGGAATAAAATTTTTTAGACTTATAAGTACACACCTCTGCCTGAAAACATGCATTAAAAGTATAAAAAATGTTATTTCTGATTGTTACTTCTGATTCTGACAATTGAATAATATATGCTGTCTTTGTTTGTGTAGACTTTTTTTTATATTTTTCAGGTACAAATTAAGTAAAATTTTATTTTTTTCGTCCCGAATTTTTGACAATACAATATGTCGGTTAAATTTGAATCAATGTATAATCGAAAAATTTAAATTAATCACCATATCCATGAAAAATATTTAAAAAATTAAAATTTATGACAAAATTGACAAATAAAATATGACACAGTCTAGAAAAATTTTCTCCACGACCTGAATTCAGGAAGCTAAATAGAATATTTTTCGAGTCTGAATTCGGGCCCATCAGCGTACTAGGCATCGTCGATTTTTCCGCTAGACGCTTCATTACAAAAAATTCAATTTTTTACACTAAAAGCAGTGAAATGTCAATTGTGATATGTTATTTTAAGGTTATTTTTAGTTTTTGAGGTGATGTTTTCTAAAAACAAAATAATTAGTGGAATAAAAAAAAAAATTAAATAAATCATGCATGATTACAACAATTGTTAAAATTTGTATGATTTTCGTAACTCAATTTTTTTAATTTTATAACAACTGATAAAATTACACCAATTATTTGCAGTAACTTAACAAAAGTACATATCTGAAAATCTTTGACTCTCAGATGCTAATTGTGTGTGCATGTGCAGTGCACAAATTAATTACGACGCATGGTGTAAATACTACTAAAGGTGAAGTACGTCTTCTTGAATTGCCATATTGCTGTCAAATGACGTATTGTTGAGTAACAGAAGTAAACAAGGAATATTGTGTATTAAAGTTGAATGTGCTTTTTATAATAAAAAGTGGAGAAATAATAATAATCAGACATTAATAAAAATTAGATAAATAATTGATAATAAAAACAATGGTGTGGTACAGTGTTAACGGCTGCAAAAATAATACGAAGCAAAAGACTTCATCTGTTCATGTTGGTTTTCATAGTCGTTGGTAGTCGTTGGTTTTCACAGTAGTTGGGTCCTGGCAGTAGTATTCATACCATGTTACGACGTATAGTACACTCCTTGTCCATAAAATTTGAAAACTCAAAAATCGTCAGTTTTTGTTGTCGTTTTGGAAGCCGAATTGTGGTTATATTGACGCTATAAATTAGTATTCAAGGTCATCTTTCGTTTCCGTTTCGTGTTGTGTTGTCCGTTGTGCATTCTTTTCTTTGTGTTAAATGTTACTTAAGCAAGACCCTAAATAGACGTGACGGGACGAAAGAAATTAAACGAACGTAAATACCCGATTCGAAACGAGTAAAATTGTGTATGAGTTGAAACGAGTTGAAACGATAAAATGTACGACCGCTACGGCACTATGCGTTTCGTCTCGTTTCGTCTATTTGACATTTAGGCTGGTATTCACCAACATAAATTATCTTTTATCTGAGATAAAGTATATTCATCAACTTGGATAAAACACTACTCGGATATTTTTAAGACAACCTCGGAGTGGTATTATAAATTCGAACATAACCTTGTTATTAACAGCAACAGCACAAATAAAGATAAGGTAGTTACACTGTATTATCATCTTTGCATATAATTATCACATCACAGAACCTTTTTTTCATTTTGTAATATAAAAATACAATCAGATGATATGTTTCACAATGTCCTCTTTAGCGTGGTTGTCCTCTCTATTGGCGCAAATTCATTTACAGGACGCAAACTACCCTTAAAAATTTTTGGTCCAAAATGGCGGGTTTTACGAAATCCATTATTTCTCCAGATCAGGATCTTGGATCAAATTAGTTGATATACCATTTGAAAGAGAACTTCCTGTTCTATTTGTCACAGTTTATTTCACTTTGATTGGATTAGCGTTGCTCAAGTTATAAGGACTTAAAGTCAAAATTTCGTGTTTTTTAAAAATCACTTTTTCAACTTCTTTTGATGACGATATAACGTATAACTTCAAAACTTGAAGGATGACATATATATTTTATTATATCATTTGAAAAGTTTTTTTGTCCTCTGATCCAATATCCTGATATAGAGAAATAATGGTTTTCGTGAAACACGCCATTTTGGACCAAACATTTTAAGGGTAGTTTGCGTCCTCTAGATGAATTTGCGCCAATAGAGACATACACCACGTTAAAGAGGACATTCCAAAGTATCATTATCGGAAGGTCTCGTTTCAAAATCTGGTGGCACCAATTCGGAAGTTTCCCCTCATTTCATTTCTATTAGCCTTAGTTCCTTAGTTGTATCAAAGATACTATAAAATTACATTTTGTACTTTAAAAAAGATACTTTAAAATTACATTGTATTTCTAGTATCTTTGGTTGTATTTTTGTCAAAAAATAAGTATAAATTTTCTTCGAAAAGAATCTTGTTAGAAAATAATTCATGAAAAAGAACATAAAAATGACATTTCGTATAAATGTTCGCGGCTTTTTTTAAAGCGTTAACGAATTTCTACAATGCATTTAATGCTGAAGAAGTTACAAAAATAAGTTGCGGAACGAATATTTACATTCTACATCTACATTATAATCTATTAATAATTTTATAGCGCCACGGTGGCAATAATTATACGTAAACGAATTATTAATATTTGATTAATATTCAAATAACGAATAATTTTATTTCACAAAATTTTTTTTTAAACGAATAATTTTTTATTGGTTTTTCGATTATTGAGTATACGTTACGTTTCGATAAGTTAAGTATATGATTTAATGCACCATAAACAAAATTAATTTCAAATTTAATTTAAAAGTACTTAGGTATTACAAAATGGAACCTGAAACGATTGCGTTTTATACCCATTTTCATTTTCGTCTGTTATTAAAATTTTTATTCAACCATTCAACTTAAGCTGTTCTCTGTTTCCGTTGTAAATTGTAATCATTTTTGTACAGACTATAGACTCGTTAGTCGTATTCGTATAAAGCAAAACAAGACTGCATAAGATAAGTGCTTACTTACATCAAAGTTGCTATGTTGCTTTATTGCTTCAAATTCAGGAAATTTAGAATTTTCATTCAATTTTTGGACCATTTATCTTTGGGATTTACGGACTGATTTTTATTAAATTTGGTATTTTATTTACGCATCTGAAGAGGATTTTAATTGAATAAATGGAGCAAATTTTCGATAGATGCGTTCTGGAAATTTTTAAAATATTGTTTGAAAAAAGAAGTATATAGACATTACAATAAATTTTATTCGTATATCGAAATGCAATATACATTGCGACATTGCGTAGGGCGTATGAGTGTCGAGTCGATCGCACTAAAAAAATACGATCTATTAGTAATGAATGGCATAAGATGAGAATGAACAAAAACATTTCTATGTTATTTATTTATTTATTTATTTATTTATTTTATTCTTCATTATCTAAACATATATACATTATCATACAGAGTATATTAAATTTATTTTGATTTTTATTCATTGTAGTTTATTAATCTCTATCATTCTTTCCTTTTATTTACTTTAACGTATCAATCAGCTAATTGCTGGTCTTAGATTACGTTTATTATTAAAATACTAAATTATACTACTTTTTCATACATAAAAATAAACAATTTACATTCATTCATATACTTTTCAAACAGATCATCATTTATTTTTAATCAAAAGAGAAAAATAAAAATAGAATATACAAATTTTAATCTATTATATCATCTTCAATCTAGATTCTTCAGTCACTCCATTCGATAATCAGTCTCCAACTTAATTCATACTACATTTCAAAGCCATTCATACTTCACTCCTACTTCATTTCATATTTCATTCATCTTTCTTCAGGTTTTTGATACATCTTTTTACAAAAATATTTATATTTTCCGCTTTCTTAATACTCAATGGTAGTTTGTTATATAATTTACAGGCAACATTAATTACCCAGTTGTTTAGCCTGTTTGTTCTAGCACTTGTTACCCTTATGTTATTTGCATATCTTGTGTCATATGTATGTAAATCTTTATTATATTCAATAGAAAAATTATTTTTTATTTCTCCATTGACTATCTTATATACTAACTTTAATTGTTCAATATATAGAATTTTATCAAACTGAAGATTATCAGTTACTTTAAATATATCTTCAGAATTCATAGATTTTAATCCATAAAGTATTTTCAGCGATCTTGCTAGTAAGTTATTAATTCTTTTTAGATTTTTTCTACAAGTTTGTGACCATATTACACATAAGTACCTTATATTGCTCAAAACGTACGCATTATATATGATTTTAGCAACTAACTTGTTGGGCTTAGGATTTTTTCCGATTACAGCTACAATAGGTATTACTTTCTTAATAATTTTATCAATATGTGTTTTCCACGATAGTTTTTCATCTAAGTGAATACCAAGATATTTTATTTCTTCAATTCTTTCAATGGGGTCTTCACCAATTTTAATTTTTAATTGTATATCTACTTTATTTTTAATTTTAAATATCATATATTTAGTTTTACTAGTATTCAAAGTTAAATAATTTCCATCTACCCAGTTTTTGAATTTTAAGAGATCAGCATTCATGTTGTCTTCTAGAATTTTTTTATTTTTTGCAGTGTATGTTAAGCAGGTATCATCTGCATATATTGTATATTTTGCCGCAAGATTTATTTCTTTTATGTTGTTTATATAAATAATATATAGCAACGGCCCAAGTACAGATCCTTGTGGAACTCCAATATTTATATTCATTTTACTGCTATATGTTTTTCCTATTTTTGTATATATCTCTCTATCTTTTAAGTAGCTTTCAATGATATTGCTGCATACTCCTCTTAATCCAATTTCTTGTATAAATTGTAATAGCAGTCCATGATCAACTGTATCAAATGCCTTTTTTAAATCTACAAATACTGCAGCAACATAGTTTCTTTCATCTAATGATTTGTTTACCTCATCAATTAATTGTATCACTGCAGATTCTGTACCACTCTTTTTTTGAAATCCGAATTGATTTTTATCAATTCCTTCTGTTTTACTTAAGAATGACTTTATTCTACTTTCCAATATTTTTTCATATATCTTTCCAATCGTACTTAATATAGATATTGGTCTATAATTTGCTGCAATCTTCCTATCACCATTTTTAAATATTGGGATGACCATAGCTTTTTTTAAGCATTGAGGAAATATATTGTTATCTATCATTTTATTTATACTTTTTGATATATGTAAACTTATGATATCATTAATTATTATTAGATCTTTGGTAGTAATTCCATCCGTACCAGGTGTTGTATGTTTCTTTAGATGTTTAATGGTTTCTTCTATTTCTTTCATCGTAGTTGGCTCTATGTATATGTTTTTACATTGATATTTGTTTGGTATATGTTCTTTATATTTAATTTTATTCTTTAATTCTTCACCAATGCTTACAAAATATTTGTTGAATATGTCTGCCATTTGTTTTTTCTCAGTACGAATTTCTCCATTATTTTTTATTTATTTTTTTTGTTTTAGAAATGTTACGTGGTAGTTTTTGATTCCGAATTATAGGAATCTGGTATAAATGCTCTTTTTAAATCGTATAGTAATAGTACTCTAGTAGTATAGTTACTGGTATTTAATGTGACCGTTTTTTATTTTATTGATCTAACAAACTTTTGACGTTGACTTAACATTGTTCTATATATTTCATTTGAATATATCAATCAAAGTACCACCAACTTGTGCTTATAGCTACATACATATTTTATTGTGTCAAAAAATTACCGAATTATATACATTACGTAGAGCAATAAAATATTTTAATTTTAATAATTTTTTTTGTATATAGTTAATCTTGAGTTTATGTACATTAATATTACGTATATGTATAATGTATATTTATACAATATAAAAAATTTAAAATCAGTTCACATACAATTTTTAATTAGGAATTAAATTAGAAAAAATTAAACGAAAAAAGAAAAATTATTTGAAAATGACATTAAATCAGGACATAAATAATGAATTTAAAGAAGAAACGAACCAAAACTTATCTACTCTTGATCCTAAAAATAATGAAAAAGATAAAAAAATCCAATCATCAATATTACAAAACGTAAATAATTATGGAAGAATAGATCTTGATTTTCCAGAAAATTTTTCAATTAAATCTGATAAACAAAAATTGCAATGTTATCCAAATAGTTATTATACATTATCAAAGAAGGAACGTGTTATTTTGTTATTTGTTGAAGTATTTCGTATAAAATTTCATACAAAATATCCAAATAGAAGGCCATTAGTATTAGCTATAAAAAATGAATGTAATATACAGGTAATTTGAATGGTTCGTATGTATATAATGATACTATCATATTATGTTAAGTATATGTGTATGTATTTTTGTAATTAATCTTTAATTTTATAAATTTGTGTTTGAGTGCATATATGTAAGGATACACAGTCGATCTCATAAATATTCAGACGAATAATTTTTTTTTTTTTTTTTTTTTTTTTTTTTTGTAATTCTATAAATAAAAATTTTATTCAACATAAGTATTCGGATTAATAAATTCGGTAGAGAAATGTATGGAAAAAGAATAAGAAATAGTCGCATTTACAGTTGCAGGTAATCTTCAATCTATACTATAAAACGAAATGATAAATCTATTATGATAGAGAGAGTGGGAAGTGTTTATGGGATGGGATGGGTTTGAAAATATTGAATTTATTGAAAGTATTATGTGAACTAAAAAATATATACATATACAATTGGCATCTTAAGAAAAAATCTAGGTGCTATAGTTTCAAAAAAAAAGTGACAGCAAGATATGTAATGACCCAAAGCATACCACAGAACTCAGCTTAAAAATCTTTAGCAATCTCCTGATGTAAACCACCCAAAAGAACACTTCTGACCTTGTGGGATATATTGAAGGAAAAGTGGAAGAAAAAAAAAATTAAATTATTCAGTTTTCTGAATATTTATGTGAACTACTGTACATACACACATATTGATACAATATTCAGTACGAAATATATTATGTAACTATGGTAATACGATGATACTATATGATACGTATATGTGCATATTATTTTGTTTGCAGAAATTTGTTTGTACAACAATTAGACCAACTGCATTAAAATTTCCAAAATTGATTCGATCTTTTGATGAATGCTGTAATTTTGTTTCGGATTTCATTGTATATGAACCGTTGGATAAATTATCATCATATGTATTGGTAAGTTATTAATTATTTAGTTTTTTATTTGATGTGCATTTTTGATAATATAGTACCAATATGTATTTACTCATAATTACTGTTCAATAAGTCTCAAATATTGTTATTTTGATAGTTGAGTTAATAATCATTTGCTATATACGTACGTTAATTATGGTTACATTTTTAAATAGTCCACCATAATACTTAAAGGTATGATGTGATTTTGAATTTCAATTAAGATTATGGCTTAGTTAGTCAGTAAGAATCATTACGAAAATATGTTTATAATTATTTATTGATCATAATTATTTATAAATACAAGAAATTTTTATAATTGCAAATTTATAATTTTTTTCTTATATTACAAATTTCCATATCATCATCATCAATGGCGCTGCGATCCATATCGAGTCTTGGCCTCCTGCAGAAGTAGTCTCCATTCTTCTCTTCGTTGCGCCGCACCCCTCCAGGACCTAATTCCAAGCGCCCTTATGTCATGTTGTACAACATCTGTCCATCTTTTCCTAGTTTTGCCAAACGGCCTTTTACCTTGTCTTTTACCTTTTACCTACATGTCTGCGGCCCATTGTAATCGTTTGAGTTTTATTAATTCGAGTATGGGTGGGCCGTCATAAATTTGGTACAACTCTGAGTTACTCATATATTCATATACATTATCGTCAAATTATAGCCTGTAGATTGAGAGCCAGCCTTGTAGTATAAAGTCTATGAAACTTTGTGTGTGCATCTGCATCCTCATACTACTCACTATCGTCTATATGTATCTAAAAATACTTTGGGGTGATAAATTTTAATCGCTGCGGGACAATCTTGTTAGACGCGATTAAAGTTTAAAAAAAAATTTAGAGAAAAAATACGCATGGCTTAAATTAGTGCGTGTGTGAACAGAACTTAGTTTGAAATCTGATTTTTTGATTGCTGTGTTCTAAAAGTTTAGTCTGTAGACGTAAAATTTGATCAATCCTAGTAGGTAATAGTTGAATATGTAACAAAATAATACTTGCAATAATGGAACAAAGAATGCATTTAAAAATTTAAATGTCTAGATGTAATATGGGAATCATCGAATGTAGAAGGAGATTTTAAAGATAATTCACGAAATTCAAACCTTCAAAGATAATGCAGTTTAAGTATGGATGGTTATATGCATTATTTTTGTTTTAATTAATTTATTTAATTATTAAGGGAGAGAGGCCAGTAAACTGCCTCTCCTCTTTGTTTTAATGAAAATCATTAAATCTTCTGAAATTTGAATTTTAGCAAATTTGAAAAAAAAAAAAGTTCAAATACTTAGTGGATAATTGGTTTTATGTGGAACAGTTTTTTAATAATCCTTTTCGTTTTCGAGTTGTATAATTAGTATCTTGCTTCAAAATTGAAATATTACATGAAGATCAAAATGTAGAAAAGGATTTAAGTCAAAAGAATTTTTGTTTAGAAATTATTTTTTTGATTGTGATGTTTTCGGTATGAATGATCGCAAAAAAATTTGTAAAAGACCATCAATTTTTTTTTTAATTTTAATTTTTTTATCTGCATTTGTACATGTATGTGATGTTTATGTATATACATATGTATACATACATACTAATTTAATAATTTAATAGAAACATATTCGTAAATATTCAATTTTTTAAGTATTTTTTATTTATGTATTTATTTTTCATATAATTCTAACAATTTTACATTTTATTGTAAATTATAATTTATTATTATAGATAGTTTTGTTAGTATTTCTTTTTTCTTTTTTTGTGAATCGTTTACTATAATTTTTTTTTTGTTAAAAAATTCAAATAACGGCTATTATTTATAGGATATCTTATTTTATTTCTTATTTTTTATTTTCATTTTAATTGAATTAGAATAACAAATAAAAAATTATGTATGAGTGAGTATATAGTACCTTTCTTCTATATTGTATATATGTAGTTCAATTACAATTGAATAAAAAGGATAAAAATAAAATAAAATAAAATATAAATTTTAGATGGATATGAGTTTAAACACTTACCCAAAATAAAAAGTAAAGTGAAAATAGGATAAAACAAGTAAATATATACGCGTGGCTCTGAAATTAGATAGATTATGGCCCTGTTCAAAAACGTCAAAATTTGCTTTGCATCAATGCATTACGTTCAAAAACATGCAGACAAAGCATTGCAGTTGTTCAAAAACGTAGATCAAAATTTATGCGCATAATGCAGTGCATATGTGCAGCGTTTAAAGTGTTGATGTTTGCTAAATGTCAAAGTAGTACGTAGTATTACACAAATAATGGTGAATTTTAATAATTAAGATGTTTACACAAATATTTATAGCTAGAGTTCCATTTTTAAATAATTATAAAATACAAACACTAAACACAGTCAGGTAAACGTTAAAAAACTATGAATCACTGCTTTTTATAAAATTTACATCTGCTTTATGATAGTAGCAACTAAATGCTACCTTTGTATTTATGCTTTTCTGCAATCAATATTTGACGTTTTTAAACAGGTGCTATGTAGATGATGAATGCACCCATCATAATTACAACATACATAAAGTTAAGTTTTGTCGTTCAGTTTCGTTAACACCTAAATGTCTGATGTGTATAATAATTTAGCAAATGAATCATTTACTGCGAATGCGAACTAATGTATGTTCGTCAAATGTGAACGTCTAAACTCTAATGACTATTTTATTTTTTAGTAATTCAGATCTTTTCAGACTAACACCTTCTCCTCCCCTTTCGTCAAGGAGCACCGATTATAAAATATATTGTGTTCAGTTAATTTTAAAAATTTCTGAGTATTCTGATACTGTATGGTGATTACGTGATTACTAGTGATTATTACTATGACAAGTAATTTTGTAAAATTGAGTATCAAATAACAGTACATACATAGTATATCTAATTTAGTGTTCTCTGTGATATCTAATTTCCCGAAAGATCTTAATCTTACCTATTTAGTTTCAAATTTTGCTTTATTGAACGCAATTAATCAACAAAAATTTTATAAGTATTTAATAATTTTGGGTCAATTTGTCGAGTTTGCAAATTTTAATACTGACTTTTCTAATTAGTTTCTGGTTTCTGCACAAAAGCATTTATTACATCAAACTTAACAGCAGCATAAACGAGCTGATTTGTTTTAAATAGAATATGAATACGCTACACATAGATTCTATAATAATTACAATTAAATCAAATGAACACAAACCTTCTTTGTTTTCTTTCATTTTACGTTTTCAAATTACGCGTTCAATTTTTCTTTTTTGATATTCGTAAAATTATACATTACATTCGTTTAATTTATTGCTTCCTAAATCACTTCACTTTTACTTTTTATTTTGGTTAAAAAAGACTTATGATAAAAATTTAGTTAGCTTCCATTTACAAAAATTTTTCAAAACAAAAAAAAAAATCATTTTTCCTGTTTTTGTGTAGATTTTAATTTTTCTATTATTTTTTTAATTACATATATATATATTTTTAGTTAATTCCAATTATGTACATATTTTGGGAAAAAAATTTCTTTTAATTTCATTTTTTTTTTGTATTTTTTTTCTATAACTTTTTGTAATTTTTTTTTATTTGGTATAGTATAGTAATAGGTATTAAATCGTATATGTGTTTGGAATGTATTTATATAGTTTTTATAATAAAAAATCGCGAAAAATTTCAAGTAAAAATTTTCGTTTAAAATGTTTTTTTTTTTATATATATATAGGTATATATATATTATATAAAGAGATTGAATGATGTGATGTGGATAAGTCTTAAGAATTTAATTTATAAATTTTATTATAACTGTATTTTTTATTTCATTTTTATAATTAATATTTATTTTAACTTTAAGATTTTAATTTATTTTATAACTAGGTATTCAGATTATTTTCTAATTTTTTTTTTTTTTGATAATTGAGAATTTCGATTTAAATTCATTTTAACTATAATTATTCATGGTACTTATAAATTTAATTTTAATTTTAAATTTTATATTTCATTTAAGTTTCATTTTTAATTTACGTTTTTTTGTTTTGTTTTTCAAATTTTTATACATACATATATTGAGCTTTCATCATCAGGTAATTTATAAGATTTCTTATTTTTTTTGCTAATTATTCATTAAATACCTAAATATTTATATTTTATTATGTAATATATGATTATATAGCTGATGGGAATTAAGTTATTTCATTATCATTCATTTTAAATTTAAATTCATTGAAAATTATCATTTATTGTATAATAGTAATATTGTGTTGTGTTGTGTACTCGTACATTTATATATACTATATACAAATATTATATAACGTATTGTGTATGTGTAGGTAATTAATTAACATATACACTTATTTAATTAATTGAAAAAATTAAACCTCGATCATGTATATTCCGCATTTAAATAATCGGTTTTCGTATACCATAATTTAGTGTCCATAATTTTTATGAAGTTCGATCAAATTTGTTTCGAATCAAAAAAATTTATTCATCGTATACCTACCGGTAGAAATGTGTGAAGTGTACACACAGTTCGACCAGAGATAAGGATCTATGTTCCGATCCGATTATGATGGTAAAAAAATGTTATTTTTTTATAAATCCAAAATTAAAAATTAACAATGTTATTTCTTGTCAAATGATATTTTTTATTTTCTTTTTGATGACATGGCATAAATGAATCGTACTCGCGACTGATTCGGTCATATCAAAACCGATTTGATGCTGTGGAAATGTGGAATATACATGATCATTAATATCTATTCTGATCTTGTTATAGAAAATTCTGTTAATTTTCACATTAAATTTTGACAGTTCGAAAATAAAAATATTAAAATTTTATAGATTACCAACTTGATTTATAAACCAGATTGTGATTTCTTAATGTGTTTAGGGTATGTACCACGTTTGTAAATTTAACTACAGCTTGAATTGACAACATTTATGTTAAGCATCTGATCAATTTTTTTTTAAATTAAAAAATTAGTTACGCTTTATTTATTTACGTAATAAAATATAGGCCTTTGGTATCAAAGAGCCCTTGAGCCTTGAGTAAATTTTGACAGTTTTCATTAATTTAATTTAATTTAATAATAACTTTTGATATGCCCAAAATGATCTATCGTAACGTATAGGATGGTATCTATATAGGTAATTTCTATATGGAAGCTGACCCAAAAATGCTCTGTAAACGGTAAACTAAAAAATGCTTAACTGAATTTTCGAAATTTTCAAAATGTCAATTTTCCGCAAGAAATATTGCTAAAAGTGCATCTTTAACTTGACTTTATTTCAACTAAATTTTAATGTCATGATTAAATTTTAACAAAAGTCAAATTAGATTGATTCTAAAAATTTCAAAGTGGACTTTAACTTGGACTTTGACTTTCGACTTCACACCATGTTTAACTTTTAACATGTAAGTAGCTGTCAAGTCTACTGCATTGAATGTAGAAGTTCTAATACATATTCATTAAATCAAAGTCGAAGTTGAAGTCACTGCATTGAATGTAGTTAAAGAAGTTAAAATTAAAGAATTTAATTAAAGCCTTAAATGTCATATTTGTTTTCATCTTCTTCAATCAGATTGACAAATTAATTATTGTTTTAAAATCAAATTGTAAGTCTATATACATATGTAGTTTCGGCTTTAACACGATCAGACAAAAAAAGCTTTTATTCTTTTAGTTTGTTCATTTCTTTTTTGTAAATTTATATTTTCAGTTAATTTAATTTTTTTTTTTTATTTTGAATTCATTTAATTTACTCATATTTTTCATAATGATTAATAATAATAATTTGACTAAAATAACATTATTTTCCTTTTCATTTTATATTGTACATTAATGTATGTGTATATTATGTTTAATGTTTATTATCTAGATAACTATTCCCTATTATCTACTTTATTATTAAGTACATTTTTAATTTTTTAGGATCAGAATATTATTATAACGCAGACTTTTGTATGTCCTAGCAATTATATTTTATTTTATATTATACAACATTATACATTCATTATAATTTTTATTTCTTATGTACATTTCTTTATATGTATTACCGTATTACACACTTAATGAAAGGCAAAGAAAAATAAGCAATTTCAAATTTTATTAAATTTCATATTAATCTATTAAAATCTAAAAATAAAAATTAACTTAATATTTCCATTTTTTTTTTTTTTTTTTTTGTTCACATACATATTTAATTTTTACATGTATACTGCATAGCATACGTTACAGTCTGCACAATATGTATACAAATACGGTTATCTTCAAAAACATTAAATTTATGTTTTTGTAATATGTTTTTGATGCAAGGCAAGATATACAAATTTTCGACGATTTTCGATGATCAGAAACACCTATTCCAAAAATAAGTAATTACATTTCAATTTACAATTTACTTTGCTTTTCAAACATCATTGCATCATGAAATTTTGTGACGTAATTTTTGTTTAATTTTTACGCATCAGATTTACGCATCAAAAGTGACAAATTATTGAATATTTAAAAATTGTGTTGATTTATCACAAAAGTAATAATGTGTTTTTGAAGACATCCTATACATTACACCTTACCATAAAAGTTTCTTTCAAAATTTTCAGAAATTATGTTTGATTTCAAAAAAAAAAGGTTCAATCCATATATCAAAATAGTTTTATATTGTATACGACTTTATCGTTTTCGTTCTGTGAAAATTAACTAAATTCATTATTCTCGCTCGAAAATGATTTGCACACAACATACATCCATAACTAACTTTTATGAGTTTCATTTTGTGTAAAAAAATTACCAATTCCAGAAGCTGGTCTATATTTCATTGCGAAGGTTAAAGGAAAAAAAGTACATTAGACTCCTCATTTTGAAACATATTGTTCTGAGTTTAGACGTGTAAGACTTTCCTGCATAAAATATGTCAAAATTCTGTCAAAACATTTGAATTTTGAAAAATATTTTCTTTGTAAATTTTATTTTGAATGCATTGCTAATTTTATTAAAAGTTGTTACTGACAAAGCAATAACGAGCACATCTCAATTTACCTGTCACGTAAAATTTACAAAACTTTCGCTAAATTCATTTTTATCACAAAAATGAAAAAATAAAGATACAAAGATTGAATCATCAAATTTTTACGTGATCTGTTATGGCAGCATATAGAAGGAAGTGATAAAAAATTAAAGTTGCTATTTTAATTAATAAAAATATGTAAAATCCCAAAATCTTGCAGAAAAGATTAGAATAGAGCATGAAAGAATTTGTTGCAAACTAACAATTATGGCGGTAATTTTCAGTCTACATATACGAGCAGTTTTCTTGCAATAAAATTTTGCATGTCTAGATCTAGACTCAGTTTTCTTTTTAATATATAAAATACCATAAAAACTTTAGTAGGTAATTCAAATGTAACTTAGTTAATTTTCATCGAACGATGATGATTATATGTATTTTACTCGTATTTATATATGTATATCCGCATACACGTAAAATGAGTTAATTTTTATTCGTGTTTCTTATAATATTAATGTTTTATTTTAGCATCTTGCTATTCGGGACATACTCAACTTATGTAGGTAGTTGTTACGTTATTAATATGTATGGAACTATTTTGATCTTGATTATCATTACTACTACTACAAAGGTCAATCTGATCGGATGATAATGATAATGATGGTGATGATATTGATAATGATGATGAAGGTGATAATAATGATCGCATAGGATATGATGAAATTTTTGGTTTTTCCTATTTTCGTCTTCGAATTTTTATACGTTGATGATCGTCTTCATTCATTTTTGGTTTTGGTTCAACACTTGATCGTATTGCTGCTATCAAAAATCTTAATTGCATTAATTGTACAGCTGTTATTCGTGGATTACTACAATTTTCTAACCATTTTAAAAATTTTTCACCATGTTCCAATGCTTCTGATAATCCATCAATATCATCATCATTAACAACATCATCAGCATCATCATTATCATTATCATCAATATCAGCTTCACAATAAATATCATCATCTTTTTCCATCATTTGTTGTGATTTATTATTATTATTATTATTATTGTTATTGTTATTATTATTATTATTAATATTATTATTAATGCTATCACTGTAACTTCCATCACTGTCATTACCAGTATTATTTATTTTATACAATAAATTATCTAAGATATCTTTAGAATTTGATGTTGTAACTGTATCTGCTTCACTTTTAACGACAACAGATATAGAACTTTCGTTTCCGTTTGGCGGACTGCGGCTATCATTTCTAAATAAATGATTTTTTGATGATAAATCTTCTGGTTTATTATTAATATTGCTAGTTAGTACTTCATTATTATTTAAATTATCTGATTCCGATGAATTCATCATATTCATATTTATATTCTCTTTGGTTAAATGCGAATAAAGGATATTTTCGAATTGCGGCTTAAGTCCCCCAATATCCACCATATTTGTTGTGTTATTACTGTTATTCAGAAGTGAAGTTTGATGTGGTGTTAAACATGATGGTGATGATGTTTTATCTGATGATGACATTAAATTTGCACCGAATGCCTTACACCAATTAAACCAAGCTGAATTTTTCAAATCATCTGCTGAACTACCAGATGGTGTCGATGATGGTGTCGGTTGAGATGTTGATAATTGTACAATTGATGGTGGTGTGGTTGCATTATTCTGTTGTTGTTGTTGTTGTTGTTGCGGTGTCGATGAACGTATCGGTGAACTTGATGAATTAGGATTTGAATTGTTGTACAAGTTGTTAAGACCTAACATTGCTTGCTGTGATTTTAACCAATACAATAGTGGATCTTCAAGTGGTGTTGTATCACGACCAATTTGTTGTTGAGGAATAGATGATGATGGTGATAAGGTTTTTATTTTAGTTTTATTATCATTCAAATTCATATTGTAACTACCACCATCATTCATTGATTTTTGTCTAGCCCAATTTTTCACGCTCAATCCTGCTGATGATTTATCATTATCATTACGTGGACTGTGAGTTGTTGGTTTTGGTTTCAAATTACGTAATGAATTTGTATTTGCATGTAGGCTGTTTAGACCGGACATTGCCGCTAGACTAGGATTCAATTGAGCAATTAAATTTAAATTCGAAGTTAGTTCACTAAAACTAATCGCTAATGGACTATGCGTTAATCCAGTCAGACCAGATAAATGACTTAAACTAGTTAGTGGACTTATGGCCGCTGCTGAAGGATCATTTTGTCTAGTCAAATCTGGACCATAATTTTTCATTTTTGATCCATTCAATGGTGATAAATCAGATTTCTGAAATGTACTGTAATCTGCTCCAAGACCATTGAAATTTAAATCGGAAAGATTTTTCGTTGAACTAAAATCTAGACCGTTGAGTGGAGTACGTTTATATGCTAAATCTTCATATTTCAATTTACTGGAAAAATTCAATGGTAATGCTGATGGATCAAGCTTTTGTCTTTTTTCTGCTGCTGCTGAATTTGTTAATAGACTAACGGCTGCAGCTGCTGCAACAGCTCCATCAACAATTTTATCCGTTAAATCTGAATTCATTTTATCAGTAGCCGATTGTCTAGACATAAAACGTAATTTATCTTCATTTTTGCACCAGCCACGTAATGTTGATTCCGGTACACCGATATCACGAGCAACCGATGCTTTTGATTCACCATCATGAATTCTTTGAATTGCCTGAATTTTATCGCTTGGCGTTAAACTACGTAACGGACGTTTACCTTTCGAGGTCATATTAACTGATGACGTTGTTATTCGATAAATATCGGAGATATGTAGTATTCCGGAAATTGGAATAACTTTCTTATTTGATATTTTGGCTGAAACTTGAGAAAGAAAAATGAAATTTATTTTCTTATAAATATTTCTAATTTATTTATAAATATAAAATTATTGCACGGTTCTTATATCCATGATAAACGGTGAATCTTCAATGATCATTCATTTTCCGACCATCACCGTGAATTAATTACTTGAAGATGTTGTGTTGAAAATTTTCAATGGTGAAAAAAACTGACAGTCTTGAATGACAGTAAAAATTAGAATTCAGACGTAAATATAAACTGACAATGAATGATAGAATGATGATCACACGGCACACATTTCTAATCATTGGAGTGGCAGTTGGAATTGTGACGTAAATCAGGTCGTTATATGGTAAACAAATGTGAATTAAAATTGTTTCTTGTTGTTGTGTTGTTTATATTCTGACGACCTGTGTGACGTCAGACATTAAAAGTCAGACGTCTTTACATTGCCTTAGATGATCAAACAAAATGCGTATTATCAGGTGTTGTTAATTGTTATAGAATGATCATCATTCACACAAATGATAATTAAAGAATTGCCGTTTAGCAGGGATACAAAAAGGATTGAGTGGCTTTTAGTTGAAAAAAATTTTGTTTCTCAAAATTTTGAAAAATTTCATATTCTTAGAAGAGTTTATGTAATTATTGATGGATTACACAAATTTACTATTTATTATTTCATTTGATTTAAGTACCTACATATCGGTAAACTTTAGGATATTTGAAAATACATATTTACAGACAATATTGTAAATATTTTCACTTTTATTATTTTTTTTTCTTTCAATGTGTTAAAACATGCAAACAAAAAGAAAATATTATAATATTATATTTTTCGTTATTTTCTTCTTAAAAGACGACTACGAAGCAAACACGTGTTGTTTTATTGTTTACTTTTTATTTTTCAAAATCTGTACGCATATTTTTCACGCATCAGTTTTAATTTTAAGTTTGTTGATTTACTAAGCTCCGCCCATTTAAAATAAAATAGTTCAAAAATACTCGTGTATATACAACAAAAACACAACACAAATAAAACTATAATAAAATGTGCTAAAAATGTATAAATACATACATACATATGAACTATATTTGTATGCACATAGATAGAATAGAATGAGATATTAACATATAAAAATCAACCTAAAAAATTAAAAGTTCACTCTATCATCTTCATATACATAATACATACATATATGCATGTGCATGAGCTTTTTGAAGCATTTTCATAATGCAAAACAGTTAGCTACTCCAGTTGTCAATGATTTTTTTTTATAATTCACATATCACATGATATGATTTTTATGCTAAATTTTAATTACATAAATGAAATTTATTTTTTGAGTTTGAGTACAAGTGGCTTTTCTTCTTTTTTTTCTCATTTCTTTTAAATGTTGTTGTTTTGCATTTGGGAAATTTTGTGAGTTATTTTAAAAAAATGCATTAATCAAAAACAACATTCAACACGAACCCGATACGAATACGATGCTTCACAACCGCAGCCGCACTCTTTTGAATTTTATTGAATGAGAATGAGTAATTTTTTTTTGTGTCGTGCTCTTAGTGGTAGTGGGGGATAGATGTTCATGTTGTTAATGTTGTTTGTGTATTGTGTTATTTTTATTTTTACAGTTTTTTTTTAGATAAATTTCTTTCTCTTACTTTAAAAAAAAAAGAGAAAATTTTATTTCTCTTTGCAAAAATTAAAAATTATATTATAATGTGAAATTTGTTTATTCATTCTTTTGTTATTGTTATTATACATTCTGTTGTTTATTTTCTCTATTTTTATTAATTTGTTTTTTTTTTGCACCTTTGAAGGAATATAATATAATATATAATATGTATGTAATTTGATTCAAATATGAATATACAGTGTATTCCAAAATAATGATCTTCTAAAATTTAATTATATATTTTTTGTACTAATCTACACATTTGCACACATGTGCATGCTATGTACTGTAGCGTGGGTATTTACTATTGTAGATTTTTTTTTATATGCATTACATCGTTCATACTAGATATATGCAGTTGATTTTTCGTATAAGAAAAAAATATGTTAATATTGAAATTAAAATTAAAAGTGAATTGAACTAGTGCTGTTGTTTGATAGAGAAATAATTTTTATTTAGTGTGTACATATTGTATAATTTGTCACATTTTTGAATTTTTCGTAAAAATGCAGGATAATTTTCAATTTTAGGAGGTAAAATATGATGGTTTTCAGATGGATTTTGTACCTACTAATATTTTCCTATTATTGTTTTTGTTTTCTTTTATTGTTCAATGATAAAAAGACATGTTTGAAAATGTCATTTGATCGTTTAAAAACGACTAAATAATTATAGGTACAGAATAAATTTAGAAGAAAATCTTGAGAAACAAAATCATTTCAAAAAAAAATTTTCTATGGAACTGGTGTAAATCCATCTACTATCAGTTTTATGAATTTAAATTTGCGTAATTTATATTCAATGAGAAATTATATTACCATAAAAATACAAATTCATAAATATACATGTCTATATAAATAATATTGAATAGACTTAGCCCACATTCAATGGAAATATGGCTTAGCCTTAGTGTACTATTGTATGTAGATGGATACTTGGCTGAGTTTCAAAACGTTTTGACGCCATAACTACTGTATATTTTATTACAATGCATATTACTATAAGAATCTGAAGCTGAATTATGCATCGACACGTTTTGAAATTCGGTCATCGAATATACTATAATTATTATTGTAAGTACACCTCTTACAAGAAAAATTTAAAGAAACTAAAATAATTTCAATTTCAATAGAATATTAGTAATAAAAATATATACATATAATGTGTATTGGTTCTTACCTTTGTTTCAATGAACAAATAATTCGTATATTTTGATAAATTTTTAGGTATGTACTAGCTATATGCATATGGTAATTATTTATCTACTTTTTTTTTTATTAATGTTCAAAATATTTTTTCACCACGCTCTAATCCATTCATTAAATTCATTCATTATTGCACTTGATTTATACTTTTTTTGTTCTATCGTTTTTGTTTTTTTTTTCTATTTTTTCAAAATGTTAAATTTTAGATCTTAATTTGCACACGTAGGTACTATGTATGTGCGCACCTTTATTTACAATGCTTTATTTACTTTTACCTTTATTTACTTTAATTAAAATGTTATGCGTTTATTTTGTACCTATAACTTTTCTCGTATGCGCCTGTATGATCACTGATGAAGATGAGCCACACTTTCATCGTTCAATTAAAATTTTAAACTACAAAAACCACTAAAATTTTTTGTTCGTTACTTTTTTTTTTGTGAAAACAAAAAAATAATAATTATAGATAGGTTAAATATAATTCATTATCATTTATATACACATTATACAATATTTTATTGTAGTGTTATTCACTATCATCATTTTTATTTTTACGATTCTTTTTAAATTTTTTTTTATATTTGTTTTTATCATAATATTAATTCTTTTTAATTTTAACTTGAAAAATGTATAAACAAATGTTTAAAACTTTTCAGGCAGTCGATTTTTTTTATAGCAACTGTAACTGTCTCCAACGTCCAATGTATAATAATACAATAGCGCGGCGTAAAAAGCGACAGTATACCTATCCTAGTATTTATCAATACCAAAACAACCAAATTCAATTCACTAATAACTCACTATCAATTTTAACTGCTCTTTTTTTTTCAATTTTCCAATTAAATGTTAAGAATTTTTGTTTTTGTTTTTTGTTTTTATTTAATTTGCATTGTTTTTTTGGTAGTACCTACTTTTTAAAATAAAAATTATAATTTTTAAAAATTCAATGATTCAATCAAATTCGAATTCAATTTTATCAATTATCAACTATTTATATATGACGATGGATTGGATGATAAGATGAGGAGCAAATTAAATTATAAATTTATAACAAAATAAACACATCATCACAATCCTAAAAGAAAAAAATATCGAAATATCGAAATTTAAATTATAAATTATAACGAAAATTTCCCGTTTTTCAGTCAGTTATAAATTCAGTTTTTCGGTTTTTAAGTATCAATAATCGTATAGTAACTCGTAATCGTAAGTTTTATAATTGATATAAAATACACAAAATAATTTAGTTGGTATGTATGTATTATTATTATAATTGAATGATATGCCAAATTGCCAAACTAAACCAAGATATGTATACCAAAAACAAGAGTATAGATAGAGTATACAAACATTACAAACTGAGTTAGATACCTACAATCTGCCTACAATCTACAATATACAATGCTATCAGTAAATAATGTATTTAAAAAACAACAATAATTATAATAACTGAATACTGTAACTGAAATGACTGAAACTGAAATATACTCGTGTTTCGTGTTGCAACGCGTGTTTTCTATTTTTTTAACTACCTAAACCTAACTAACTATACAGTGCATTGCATACACGATACACATACACTGTGTAGTGGTGTGGTGTGGGGTATGTAAATGTAAACGTAAAGGCAAAGTGTAAATATATACCTTTTGTTCATTTTATACATATTTTGATATTATTTTTTATATATGTTTCATGTAGATATATGTACATTACGATTACATATGCATGTACATACCTATTTTTCTATAGTATAGTACATATAGTTAAATTATTCATTATATTATTATATTCAGTTCGTTCAGTCTATTTCTATACCTCTATATTATATATGTACTGCCGTACTGCTAAGCTATTTATGATATATACGAACATAATATATACGAACAAAATTTTGATCAAATGTTGATGTATCAAACAAAGATTTTTTTTTCTTTTTTTTTGTGTTTTTTATTTTTATTATAGTACACGTGGTACAACACTACACACTGACAATGTAAAGGAACATAGGAACTAAACACTAAACAGAGTGTACAACAAAGCCAGTGCATTGTGCAACCATTTACAACGATAATAGTGTTGTAAGTTGTAACTTGTAAGTATCGTAGCACATGTAGTATGTAGTGTTGTTTATAGTTCATATTCTGTTTGATATGTGAAACGGTTAAGATAACTGCACTGCATTTAAAATCAAAACTTGAATTTGTCTAGAATTTGTCAATGAATAAGAATAATACATTTGCCATACGGCCATCAAAGCATTTATATGCAATGCATTTGTATGTATGAGTATGTTTAAATATGCCTATACCTTTGCCTATACATTCATTCATACAAATATCTACTACATGCATCCACATTTTTTTTATTTTATTTTTTAAATTAACTGTTCATTTCTTTTATAAATTGACACGTCATGTAGTGTAAAAAAAAAAAATCGATGTGAATTTGTGAAATATCTAAATCTATGGAATAATATTATAGTGGTAAGAGGCTAAAGGGTTTAGTTAGAGAGAGTAGAGTAGAGGATAGTGATAGGATAGAGCCTTATACTTTTTTTTAATCAATCCATGATTATGATAATGTACATGTGTATGTCCTATAGATTTTTATGTACATCATAATGTAATGTCTTCACAAAACACAAATTTCTTTTTCTAGGTACATATGTACATACATTACATACAACATTCATTACAATTACTAATTCCAATACCTACCTAATACAAATTATTTACAATATATGTTCTCAAATATGTTTTTTAGGGTTAATCGATAATTATTGATATTTCATACTTATGTCAAATTTGAATTCAAATTAAAATATTCAAAAAAATTGCATATTTGTTTTATTTGATTTTATTTTTCTTTTCGCATGTAGTATCTACATAAGTTAATGTTGTGTAGGTATACTTTATTTTATATACCAGGTATTCAAAGTCAAGTCAATCTCAATGAATTTAACTCCAATAATAATATGTGTAGTTGTTATATAGTAGGTACACAATGTAGTACCAGTAGTACTACACAAGCAGCACATTATCCACTAAAATATAAAAAAAAAATTCAAAAACAAAATGATTAGAGTTTGATAGGTGCTAGGAGGAGTCCGGTGTCTAGTGGTGTCGTATAGTGGTATGATGGTATATCTATAAATGAGACACTTATTTTCGAATTTTAATTTTCTGTATAATGTAGTTAATATAATATGTAATATCTTCAGTCAATTGTTCAGTACATATCCACATACATATAATAATAATCACTATAAAATTTATATTCTTCTTCAGATCACTCTATTGTTGTTATTATTGTAGAAATAACATATGTATGTACGTATGTACGTACATATTTTAAATCTACATAAATATACATATGTACATATGTATGTACGTACATGTATGATTGTATGTACAATTTTTGTGCAATCCATTTATATATACCTGTCTACTTATATTTATATACTCATATCACAAGTGTGATATATCATCATACCTATATTATGTAGGTATATATGTACGTGCATTTCTAAATCGTATACAACAATTATACATATGTACATGAACATGCATATTTATTTTAGATATTAATGTATGTAAATATGCATGTACAATCTAAGTTCATAATAAGGATACTCAAAGAAAAAAATTTTTTTTATATAGGTATCATCTTTTCTAAATAAGTTTCTGTTTCTATACATATCTACATCTATACATATATCTAACTATTTTCTCTTATATGTATGTACATACGTAATTATATGTATATGTATGTATATTAGATTTCTTTTTGTCGATGACGACTATGACTATATCTATATGGTATGATGTACACAAATGTGAACATATATTATGTATCTTTCAAGAAATTCGCGAGCGAGAAACTGCAAGCACTTGACTTCGTTTTTTTATTTTAGCAGTTAGTATCAGTGTTCAGTATGCATACATCTATTTATTATATGATGTACATATGTATATACACATGCATACACAAATTGATATGGTTTATATACATATATGTATGTATATGTAACATATATTCGAACGTATTCTTATAAGCTATAAAAATACGCAAGCAGACAAACACATTTAATAACGTTTTCGCAAATGTACTTTTGACCAAAAAAACTTATACTAATGCAAAATTTTATTTATTTTTTTTTTAATTTCGAATCGAAAAAACATCCAAAAAAAAAATTTAACCACCTTTTACTTTTATTATACAATTTATATGATTTCGAAATTAATATTCCAAAATTTATTTATTTATAATAAAAAGGATATTATATTATTTAAATATCTACACATTATATACCACATACTACGACATAATGACAAACGTACGTAGGTACATAAGATGTAAAAATTTATTCACAAGTTAAGAGCTATATTAAGTTATTTTAAAACGTATATTCTCTCTGTTAATTATCAAATTATTTTCTCATATGATTCACATTTTATTTTTTATTTTATTTTATTTAAAAAAAGAAAAAAAAAAACAAAAAACAAACGAAAAACCGATTTTTCATTTTATATCGGTCGTTTATTTTTTTTTACACTTGATCCAGTTTTAAATTATTTTTTTCTTTTTAAAACAAAAAAAAATTTTTTACTTTTTTAAATTTATTTATATTAAATATAATTTTATTTTATTTTTCTTTATTGAAAATACCTAATAATTATAAAGTTCACTGTACGATATGATTTATATTATTATATGGGAGATCCTTACTGTTCAAAGTTTGGCGGGTATCTGAGGAAACTACATACAAAACTCGCCGTCATATGAATATTATTTTTCGCTATATAGATAGAACACAATCTATACAATATTTTTATATATATAAATGTTCATGCACATACATATATAATTTAGTAAAAAAATATATACGAATTTCTCAGTTTATTTTATACACAACATCGTATAATATATGTACATACTATATATATGGATATATGTGCACATACACGATAACGTATGTGTATACACATTCATATCAATGAATGTCCGTACATATATTATTATCGTGTAGTTAGAAAAACACTAAGGAGAATTTCTCACTCTAAAGTCCTTTTCTTGTGCATATGTTTTTTTTTTTTTTTCATATTATACACATTTCATATTTCATATATTATACACATAATATAAATGCATATATGTATATACACACTCATATATATTTTATTTTATAAGTACAGTACAAACATCCATATACTCCTATTTTATTTCATCCGCTGCTGCTGCTGTACTATGTACCCTTCATATGATTGTGTAGAATATATTTATCCTTAATTCTCAAAATATACTTACGTATCGTATGTTTTGTTGTTGTTAGAAAATAGCAAGAGAAAACGTAGCCAAAGCTAAAGTTAAAGCACAAGTAGTATAATATATGTATGTATGTACATATATATAGTTTTTATAGTCATGTATAAAATGTATGTACATATATACATTTCCTTTCTTCCTTGGGAAATAGAGTAACACACGAACAAGTCCATATATAAAATAAAATGTACTTATGATCATCGAAAATTACAAACATACTTACTTACTCCTATTGAACATACATATGTACAAATGTATGTACTATCAGTACTATATATATGACGAATATTTATATTTTCTATATATAATATGTACACATAGCAAATTGAATGAACGTGGACATCATTTAAACGGTATAGCATAGCTCTTTTATTCATAATCATATATACGTATGTATTATGTATACCTACTAATAACAATTTTACAATCATATATAAGTAATATATACGATATAAACATATATTTATTATTATATTTATAAACATATATAATACGTATGTATGTATATATGTACATACATCACATTTTATAATGCCCACAAGTATCTCCCATCTTATATTATTCTGTTAGATTGTAGCCGGTTATATGTTATGTTTAGATGTGTGTAGTGTATTATATGTATGCCTTCGACTTCGTCGTTCTCGCGACCCGTGTATATACATAAATAGTGTATCCGTCAGAAACGATGACGGCTACTTTTGTGTACACACTGTTTGTTGTATGTACATATATATATTTATAGCCACCCCATATTTCTCATACCCAGGTACATATACATTATGTATATGTATGTAAGTATTTATATCGTCGTACTTACGAATTTATTTATGCAATGTACAGTCATATTCATATGTACATACTTACATACATATAGTTTCACAACATCTTTCACATCGACTTAAATGCTTTGCTCAACAAAAATCCATTTTCTATAGTCATTTTTATGTTATTTAGGGAAAATTTTTCAATATTGATTGACTTTTAAATAAGCGAAACGAAAATGCCATTGTTATTTTTCAAAAAATTTTAACGATGTCTTTAAAAAATTTACAAAAACTTGAATTATTTTATTTTAAAAAAAAATTCTAAAATTTGAAATTAATTAAAATTAAAAATTTTGTTTAAAAAAAAAATAATTGTAAAAAATTTTTTTTTTATTTCGTTTTAATGCACTTTGAAAAGTAGGTAATAATATGTACTGTAATTTCTTTTTTTTGTTTTTATTTTTTTTTAAATATTAAAAAAAATTATAATATACTCATAGTACCTATATTTTGAATTAGAAAAAAACAGTTGGATATTAATTAATTTTTTGATGTCGAACAATATAATATAACAGCATATAACAGTATATATTCTGTCTGTGCACTGGTCAACAATAATCAAATCTTCACTGTTCTTCACTAAAATCTAAAATGATGAAAATATACATATGCATGTATGGATGTATGCATATAGAATAGAATAGAGTGGTTTTCTTTATAACAATGGACAGGTGACGGGGTATATATGTATATATATGTATATAGTGTATGAATACATGTACATATACATATATTATAAATTCGTTGTGGGTGATAAGGTTGAAAGTTTGGCTGAAACCCAGAGATTTTCATGTAGTATGAACATCATCTTATAATAAATGATACATACATACATACACATCATATGTGAATGTATGTATGTATATTATTCAGTCCGTTTTTATGAAATTAGGGTCTATACTATATACACAAAAAAATAAAACGACAAGAAAAAAAAAACAAAAATAAAATATAAAAAGGGGATGGTGGCCGGTCCACTTTGAACATCCAACATCATTTATATAACATATAAGTATAGTGTACAGTGTTGTACTAAAATAAGAATGTCAGAAGATTGTTTGATTTGGTTATATTATAGGTACATACATATGAACATAAATATTATATACATTACACTAGATATACATATATACGCACACACATATGTAAATATAAATGAAGAAGAATAAGAATACGAATATAACAAGAAAAAGAAGAAGAAAATGTGGGTAGATGGATGGACGATGATGATGAATTTCTTGGGGGTGAATGAGCATATATATATATATGTATATACATACATACATATATAATACATGACATACATACGTCCATATAGTTAGATATATGTATATTTAGACGGATAAATGGATGGACTAACGAATAAATGTATGGATATGGATAGATAGATGGATGGATGGATGAATGAATGAATGCGGCGATAGTAGATGGATGGATGGTATTTGTATATAGTTTCTCTATACGTTAAAAACTATACATTTATAGTATATAATCATATAGCATCTAGAATAATATATTGGAAGATATCCTTTTAATATGAGTGTTTAATATGTACGAGTACATCCATATATGTCTTTAGGTATAATTTTCATCAGAGATAGATTTTCTTTTCTGTATAAATTTTTTGTTGTTGTTCAATTTTCTTATGCCTCCTGAATCTTGATTCTATACGAATTCACGGATGGATGATATGGTAGTACATACATATAGAGATGTATACATATATACATACCTACATATACCTACATATACCTACATAAATAAAATGGAATAATAATAATAATACAATATCGCTATAAATGTACATTATATAATGTAGAACAGCGTTAGTTAGCAGTCAGAATAATATGAATTGTGTGTAGAAATTATTTTATATCTAGTATAGTGTGAAACAACAAAATGCTCCATTGTATTATACGAATACTTCTTATATGTTATGTTTACATAAATATGATTGAATTTATTTATGTGTACATCAGTGTATGTTTTATAATTTATTTGTATGTATATGTATATGTATATATACCTAAAATGCTAATATAAAATTGTATAGTTTTTAAGGTATAAATACTAACAAACTAATGACATACATACAAGTGTATATACAATAGCAAGTATTTTATTATTATTTTAGATTTTAGTCCGTTTTGATTAAAATGATTTATTACACTATAACACATATATGTACAGTGATGAACAAAAGAAATTTGCAGTAAAACAGAATGAAACTACATACAATATTTAGAAATTATACATAAAAATTTCAATTTAATTAGTCAGTGTAGATGCAATTATTTGTCAATAGAAAATTACACGCGCCGCGAATAACGTTGTAAGTTACAAAACCAAAAGTTTTCAGTAGACGAGAAAAACCGTAGAAATGGTTGTATGACAGTTTTTTTTTATCTGTTTAACAGATTGAAAGGAATTTATGTAAATAATTTTCAATTAAAAAAAATTATTAATACTATGTTTTAGAGTCGATTAAAAATATTTTCGGTAGAAAAACGTTGTAACTAGAAAGCAGCATGGCTCATATTCCACTGACTGTTACTTTTAAAATAAATTTAAATGGTTTTAAAGTAGAGAAACAAAGAAAATTTTTTTTTACAATTAACGGTAATTGACCAAAAACGTTATTCAATTAAAAATTCATTTTTAAAATTTTTGCGTTTACAACGTTATTCACGATTCGCGGCGGACATTCAATTTATAAAAAACTCCATGTTTCTTCAAAGCGCTTTATAAAAGACTTATATGAAAACAAAAATCACTAATAGAGTGTTCTGTTTATGAATTATAATATGATAAAATTAAATATACATATACATACATATATAGCGATTTAATATTTTAAAATTATTGGGTATTTTATAAAAATACACATGTTTCTATTTATTACCACTTTATTATAATTATTCTTTTTACAATCTTACCGACTGCTATGCGAGATGAGCATAAACTGTATATATGAGTTACAAGATGATAAAAATAACTGCATACAAAAATTATGACCTGGTTCTAATTTACACATTTTCTTTGTTTTTACATTAAAAATATCAAATCTGTGTTATCACTATTTAATTTCTATTTTTGAAACAATAATTGTTAACAATACATATATTGAATTATCATATTCATTTACAGTGCATTCCAAACCAAGTTGCCTACATACACTTACATATGTTAAATTTGGAAATATCAACAAAAAGACTCAAATCAGCATCATCAACGAAAATGCATGTGCTTTTGTTGTTCACTAGAAAGTTGTGTTAAAAGTACCGCCTTTGTTTACAATTGATAAAAAACAATAACGTGCCGCTTACAAGACGATCGTAACAATGACAAAATTACAAAAATTACAAAATTTGAATTATTTTCCCATTCATCGTATTCTCCACATTTGATTTATAGTGATAATTACCTATTTGCAAAACTATAAGCAGATTGCTCCCAGAGAAAGAGATTTTTGGCTGTAATGAAAAAGTAGTTGCGAAATTGAATCGTATTTTGAGGCGAAGAATAAATCGCTCTATTGGAGAGAATGTGTATTGAAGGTGATCATGTGTATTCAGGATTATACTAAAATTATGCCTGAAAGTTGTTATTTTCATGGCAATCCTATTGTAGCACACAAGAATTTCATAATGAAAATTGCAAATTGTTTTATTCATTTATTGATGTTTTTCTAATTCCAGTGCGACCTTCATTTTATGACAGTATCTATATATCATTTAGTTTTAGATTGTATATGTGTTTTGATCATCACTGTATGTATGAATTAGATATAAATACATCAATGTACGTGTGTGTGTAAATATATTTACATATTTATATAATATTATTATTATGATTATTGTAAAATAATTCGATATCGATATTAAAAAATTTATTGAAATCATTCTTATTTGATAATAAATAACAATTACCAATTACTGCATATTTTATTTCAATAAAAATATAATTTTCACAAAAACAAAAATTGTTATTAAGCTGTTTCTTATTTTTCTCATTCATTTTTATTTTATTTACTATTTATTGTTTTTTTTTATCTTTTCTTTTTTACATTTTTTTGCCTTAACTGCTCATTTCAAACAAACTTTATCTCATTCATTCACCATATAGTGAATGTTTGAGAAAAGCATTCAAATTTTATTTTACTTTATAAACATAATTATGTAAATGAAATTGATTACGTGTAAGAGGAATAAAAGGAATTAAAAGGATAAAATTATCCTTTTATAAAACATGATTTTACACATGTTTATTTTTTTTATTTAATTTTTTTTTTTTTTTTTTTTGCTGTTGTGTTTTACCACGTTTACAAATATCTGTACGTATGTATACCTGCAAGTAACAGATATGATATGTATTTACCTACATTTTAATACCTTTAAAATATGTTTATAATGTATTCAAATTTGAATAAAAATATCAATGTTCATTTAAATGTATCCTGACATCTATTATATACACTACAAGCATGTATTAGTATGGAATAGATGTACATTAAATGGTGTGTGTATCTCTGCTATTGTAATAAATCAGATTTTTCAATAACATAAAAAAAAATTAAAAATATAATTGTGCTCATCTATGTATGTGTATAAATGTATGGTTTGTAGTCCTACTAAAGGCTGTAAAATGTATATTTTTTTGTGCATATGTATATGTATATATAACTGTACATATTATGCATGATTCAATTGATAAATACAATAGAATGGAAAATATTTCGCGTTTATAAACTATCAGGCACGTTATATTCACGTATCTACATATACATGTACGTATGTAGATAGGTTAGTCCTCGCTCGTACATACATACTTACATATATAAATTTTCTAGGAAAGGTTTTTAGTCTATTTTTTTTTGTTTTTTTGGTTTATATGCGTAGACCATCAAGTTACAAAAATATCCGTATAGTATGTATTTTTAATCCTGACTTGATTTCCTTCTTATTTTACCTTTTTTTCGGTTGTAAAATTTAAAAAAAAAAAAAACCAAATAAATAAATGAAAAATAATAAGAAAATGTGACTGCCGAAGGTACATATTTTTATGTTGTATATATATGTACATACTTGCTTATACGTGCAGTGCACATCACTCACTTTATATATGTGTACTCATACCCGTGCATGTAAAAAGGTAACAAAATAATTTTTTTTTAAATTGTACATTGTACCATTTGTATACATATATCATTTTAGATTGTACTACTACCTACTACTATGTTATGTATATATGTAACACAAACTCTTGTAAGAAAGGAGCACTATAATGTAAGTACACATTTATAAGTATTTGCGTACGTGTAAGTATGTATATTTATGCAATTTCGTCAATGCTATATATTTATATACGCGAAATGGATATAGTAAGTGCGACAATATACGCGCTTATTACTAATGTACACAGTAGAGTAATCAATCTAAAATTTTTAGATTTGAGGCAAAATATGTACGTACATGAATATGTATAATATAATTCTGACTTTTGTACATATAGTTAAAATACCCGTATTTAGTATGTAAACCATAAAATTGTAATTTTTTTTTCAAACGTGGACGTATAGGTGTGAGAGGTATTATATAGATGTACATATACATTACATATATACAATAAATAAGAATACTTCAATCCCATGCATATAATGTACATACGTATTGATTGTGCATATAAGCATTTATACGAGGTAACTTTAAACTGATGTAGTTGATATCGTATAGGATAGAGAGTAGGCGAAGTTCGCTTTTTTTTCATTGTTTTTCTACAGCGTGATGTATAGGGAAAAAGTGACGAATATTGCAATTTAATTCAAGTAAATATGTACAAGTACATTTAAACACATACTCGTATATAGGGTGGACCACCTAAAACTTGAAATTTGAATTACCGGTTATTTTGATTTTGACAGGCTTAATGACATTCATGAATTAATATAAATTTAGTTTTATCTTTGTCATTTACGAAATGGTACGCTTTATGCTTGAATAAAATTGGAAAATATTGAAAACTTACTTTCAAAGTGGTGAGTCTTCTACATAAACGGTAAGAAATTTAATAAAAAATCGAATAATCAGCCGAAATGATGATGTTAATTTGCCGCCTCGGAGCTGTGATTTGATCACGTTGGATTTTTTTTTGTGGGAAAGCTTTAAGGATAAGTGTTACGCTAACCACTCAGAGACGATTGATGCCTTAAAGCACGAAATCGAAGTTGCTATTTATGCGATTGGAGCCCAAACAATCGAAAATTTACTGAAAATTTGGGTTGATCGCAATGGCTACTGTCAATCCAGGCGTGATAGTCATTTGAATGATGTAGCGTTTCATTCTTAAATGAAAATGTCAAATTTTTTACAATAAAATCACAATTTTGAAAAATATTAATTAGTTTTTTTTTATAGCCGATTCAAATTCCAAACGTTAAATGGCCCGCCCTGTATTACATCATGTCATTCATGTATATTGTATATAGTATATTAATTGTTTATTTTCTTAATTATTTTGTCTTTATTTTCTTTAATTTTCTTCTTCTTCTTCTTCTTTTTGCATAAAATCTTATCCTTTGACCACTTATACATATAAATTATTATTACCTATGCGTAAACATAATATAATTAACTGATATATGTACATACAATTAATATGATTGAATAGTTGTTGTGTCTGTTGAAATCCTTTTTGTGGAATTCATTTCTTTTTAAATTATTTATTTGTTTTATTTTTTCATGAATTTTACAAGAATTTAACGAGTATTTATTAAGGACACAAACGATTTAGTCACAATTTAATTTAGTAATTTACATAATACTTATATGCGTGAATTTTTTTATCATGAAAAAGAAAATACAATAATAAAATATACTAAACGCAAAATTCTTCAAGTGTCTCTATATAAGTTATTAAATGTTGTTATGAATGGTAAAATATCAATATTATCACATTATTTTGCTATAGAAATTTTATCAGAGAAAAGAAATGTCTGAGAGTGAAGATTTTGTATATTTTTTTAATTCACAATTTTTGTAACAAGATAAAAATTTCACTTTTTAGGAAAACGTTCAGACATGATTTTAGTATATTTTAATTTACTAGTGAAAAATATTCAAATAAATAAAATCAATTCATTGTAGGCATGGGCATAAAAAGTAAAACAAACATAAGCGAGAAAAAGAATTGAAAAAAGGTTAAAATACAAAAATTAATCACAGATGGAATTCGAACTTTTACTTTTACCATAATTTTGCGACGTCAGTTCGGAAAAATTATAACGATTTTTGGAAAATTTCTGAATTGGGGCCTCCAGCTTTTGAAACGAGACCTTCCCATAATGATATTTTGGAATGTCCTCTTTAACATGGTACATGTCTTTATTGACGCAAATTCAATTTTAAGGACGAAAATTACCTTTAAAAATTTTACAAAAACCATTATTTTTCCATATCAGCATCTTTGATTGGATTAGTTACTATACCATTTTAAAGAGGACTTCCTACTCTGTTTGTCACAGTTTATTTCACTTTGATTGGATTAGCGGTTCTCAAGATTAAATTAAATTTTGTGTTAAAAAATTTTGTGTTTTTCGACAATTGATTTTGTCTAAAATGAAAATCCAAATTTGAAAAAAAAAATATTTGTTCACAGCAGAAAATCTCACGAATAAGTTGCTAATGTAAATATAGCACCTTAACTATAGATGGTAATTTACAATAAATTAGATTATAATGAAAATTTCTAAATTGAATAAGAAAAAACAAATAATACAGATAAGGTTTTCTTAATAGGTGAATCAGAGGGTTCATCTTTTCGAAACTTCACTTGTTTTTTATTCATTTTCATTATTTGATGTATTATTGTTTTTTTTTTCTATTATAGCAAAAAATAACTAATTATGTATCATGGACTTTTTTGCACTCATTTGCCTATAGTTTCTTAAAGAGGGGACACATGAAGGTGTAAGGGGCATCAAAGAGGACAAAATTACCTTTTATTTGATATCAAAATTTACTTATGTCTTCCTTCAATTTTTGGAGATATATCAATATCAAAAGAAGTTTGAAAATCGTATTTTTAAAAACATGAAATTTTGAATTTGAGTCCTTATATCTCAGGAGCCACTTATTATTTTGGGACAAAATATATTTCATTCGAAAGAGAGGAAAGTTCTCTTTAAAATGCATTATCCTTTGTTATCATGATTTAATTTTACTTCATTATGAGGACTTAATGAGTATTCAGCTCATAATGAGCTGTAATGTGTCAATAGTATTATTCCAAAAAATAAATATAAACAGTGAAACAGTTTTGTGAAACAGTGAATTTTTGAAAAATTTTTGACGATACTTTTCTCCCAAATATCAAATTTCTGCAAACAAGGACATATGACACATTAAAGAGGACATCCCAAAATATCGTTCTGTAAATGTTGTTTCGATGTCACGAGCTAGCGATTCGGAAGTATCTCCGACATCAAGAAAATGGGAATACAAGACTGAAAGAATAATGACGAACATAGAATGTACGTTCTGCGGTCTTGCTTACTTTGCTTGAATTGCTTGCTTTGACAGTCGACTAGGAATAACACTTTTACACGGGAGTGCTTACAATGCACATAGCAAAGAAAGCAAACAAATCAAGTTATTAAAAGCAAACGGGGCGTACATTGTATTGTACCTCAATCATAAAGCATTGGAAGGTCGAGACTCCGAAAGGGCTGTAGTACTGATGATGATGATGACAATGATGACTAATAAAATTGGAATAAAAATTACAATCATGACTTTGCTAGTTTATAATTGTTTGAAATTATTTTCTTCATGAAAATTGAATTTTCAATTTAAAATTTTATTTTTTCGATATTACAACTTAAAAATGATTTTGTTCTTCTATTAATCTATTTCTATATGTATGTGATATTAAATTCCAAGAATCCATAAATCGATCCATACACCTACAAATGCATTTTTTTTCAGATGTATCTAACATTGTTTCCGATTTATTTACACATTTCATAAAACATTTTTTTGTCATTTTTTCCAGCATTACTCGACTAGTAGTAAAAGCAAATTCTTGTTTAATTTGATTCTTTAATTTCTTTATTTCAGTACTTGTTAAGTTTTCTTCAGACATTTTTCAAAAAAATAAAATTAATTTTATTTTATTTTTATGAACCAATAAAATTCAATTAAAAAAACAACGTGTCCTAATTACACAATTTAAAGAGCAGTATATTATATTGTCATATTGAATACTATTCAAAAAACAGTTTGAAGTTTTACGTCAAAAATATTTTATTCAAATTTTTTTTTTTTTTTGACAAACAATTTTTAATTTTTCTAAGTTAAATAAATGACAAATATCATAATGCCTCAATTTACTTCTTATAAAATGTCAGAAGCAAAAATTTTAATTTTGAATGCTCTAGAACAAAATCTTGTGTTCATTCATAATATAATTGATGAACAAGGTTACCTCCATGTGTACAAAAATATTTTGCAACTGAATTTAAAAAAAAATTAGGTTTGTCTATAGAAATTGGTTTCTCCAACAAGACAACAATGATCCTAAGCATAAATCTTATTTTGTAAGAGAATGGCAGTTGTACAACAAACCAAAATAGTATCTCAATCATCCTCCCCTCCAATCTCCGAATTATAGGCCCATTGAAAATCAACTAGATAAAAAAAATTTGCCAAAGAGAAGTAACGATCTAGGATACGCTTAAAGAGACTCTTGTCGCGGATTGGGATAACATATTAGTGAAGAAGTAAGTAACAGAAATTTGGTAGAATTCATGCCAAAGAAACTTAGGTTCGCAAATAAATAAAAAGGTGGTTCTACAAAATACACATACTGAAATATAATTGTATATAAAACTATTGGAGTCTTCTATTGACTCGGATGTTTTGAAAACTTCATTTTGGCTTTCTGTATTCAAGGAGATTGCCCTATTTTATCAAAGACATTAAATAATACAATTTCTCTTTATATATCATCGTGAAAAAACTTTGTACTCATTTTTAAAGAAAAATTTTCGTATTGTATATTCATAAAATGCACATTTTATTTATTTTTATTTTTTTTTCCAAATAAAAAAATAAAATACTTAAAATAAAATTAAGAATTTTTCAACTGACTGACTGACAAAAAATTACATATATTGATTTTGTGCAAGGAAACAAAAATCATTAATAACGCGAAACGAGCGAAATAAGCGAATATAAGAAAGATATTATTTTATCGTGCCAACAACAGCCTAGCTAATACCACTAACTGGCCCTGGCCTGGCAAAAAATAATAATGACAAGAACAAGAAGAAGAAGAATAAAGAATGAGAAACATCGAAGAATGAGGAGGAAAAATAAAGGATGTATGCATATTCTTTGTATAATTATACATATGTATGTATGTGAACTATAGATAAAATATTGCATAGATACTTTTGCATAAATGTATACATAGCAGAAATCTAAAATTACGCGAGATAGCATCTTTTTGCAGTCGTCGAAAGTAGGCAGAAGAATTAAGGGTTATAATATGTATGTTTTCTTCTTCTTCTTCTTCTTGTGTGTAGTATTGCGGAAATATACATAAAGATACATGTATGTATGTGTTCTTAAAAATATGTCCATGCATACATATCATCATTTTCAACATATAATAAAATACACTGTATGTATATAGACGAGTATATAGTATATGTATGTGCATTGCTAGGATATAATACCATACATAATACGACATACTGCGCTGCGACATATAGTGAATGCACTAAATAAGCACAATAATGTCAAAGACAGGAACACTGAACCACACTGAACAGAAAACTGTAGAGAAAATCAGACACCCTGAAAACCTCTTCCTTTTATTTTCTATATATTTTTAACATGCACATACAAACATACTTACATAAATGTGCAAAATATACTCTGTATAGTAACATATATGATACTTTCGTATACATAATAATGTACGTATTGGTATTCCTTTCCTATGCTGTATGATACTCTCCGTGATATATTTCACTACTATTTGATGCATTTGTTTTTCTTAAATATTGTATGTAAACCAAAATATTTGATCGAAAATCAGTATATCTATATAGTTAGATCCATTCAACATATATGTATGTAAATTTTGTAACTTTCACAATAAATTGAAAAATTTTAGGAATTCAATTTTCAAAAATAATGTACTAACATTTAGTACAACATTTGATTACTCTCATTTATTAGTTCTCTCATACTTTCAGCGAGTTGTATTGTATTTAAAAAATGTTTATCAAAAATATAGTTTTTTATTATTTTGTGTATTTTTTGACTTAATAAAAATTAAAATATGGGAAGGAGAAAAATTATGGAATGGAAAAAAAAGTTGACAATATTTATATTGATATTTTTAAAAAGAAAATGTTCTAATCGCACAAAAGCGATAATTGAAAATTAAGTAGGAGTACTTGGGTAATTTTTTTTTTTTTTTTTAAATATACATATATACATAAATGTATATAGTATATATTAAGTGCACGCGGATACTCAGTCCATGGCACCGCCGATCAGTAATTTTATGTCAGATATACATTATTATCCAGTTTATCATCAGTAATCAGTTACTGGTGTACATTGCTGATGGGAAAAATTATTGATCGATTTGGGCAAGAGTAGTGCGCTGGCTGGGGTTCGAACCGTGATCTCAAAGATCGCAAGACCGACACACAACCATCGAGCTATTCAAGCCCCTGACTTGGGTAATTAATAATTTCTTAAAAGATTCTTTTTTATTTTTCGGGGGAAATTTTGTAAAAAATTGGAGGGGATAAACTATACGAGTCACAGTAGTATGAATATGAAGGGAACACTAAAAATATCTTAAAGAGGCTTCAAATTCTTATACAAAATTGATTCACAAATATTGCATCTCAAGGAGATATTGTATAGTGTGGCAAGTATTAGGACAGTACAAAGAACTATTAAGCAGTCTGCAAAATTCAAAACATTTTAAAATATGAAACAAGTACCAAGTCCTCCAAGCTAATAAGTTCAGAATTTTGACGGTCCTATATGTCCTAAACAGAGGAATATGAAAATAAATTATCTTTTGTACATATTAAAATTAGGAGTGATAATAATCATGTGTCGTGCAGTCTACATATGTATGTCCATACTCCATACGTTACATACAAAATAAATTAAACTGCTGAACATTTTTGAGAATAAGAATTTTATATGTAATACATACTAGATATACATACTGTACATTATATAAATTCATACTTATCCACATACATATGTATGTATGTGCATATGGTCATATCTATATACATATACACATGGGGTCGCGTTTTAGAAAATGAACACATGAACACATACTCGTAATGTTCGTATCCTTCGTATAATAAAGTCTAGATTTTGTCTCACAATCACAATACATATATGTACCACGTACATATGCAATATATAAAAATAATAACCAGCGCGAACTCAATATGTGGTACTTTTCCGTGTAATTCGGACATAGCGAAAATTGATGAGGGTGACTGACGACTATAATGTATTGTATCTATACTTTTTTATATGCGTATATATGTATCTATACTTATGAGTATTTCAAATATATTATAAATATCATATATAGTATGTTAAGTGCAAATATATTTACGGTACATTATTTATACAAAAGAAAGAAATCACAAAAATGTTAAAGACGAAAAAAAAATTTAAGGGTATAGTAGATATGTAGTGTCAGCTAAACTGTATACATACATATGTATATTCTATAGTCTATACCCTCTATCCTCTATTCTATACTTGTATGTACATATTATTTCTTATTTGCACAGTAAGTGTAGTATACACAGAGTCATATCATACAAATATATACGAGTACATAGTGAATTCGTTCTTCTAAGGACATTTTATAGAATATTTATTTGGTTGTATACAAAAAGATATACTCGCGTATATATGTACATAGTTATAATACAAGTTCATATAAATGTACATTCTTGTATATGACGGTATAATGTGTTTTGCACGGACATTCGCTACTTTCTAAATCACAAAAATGAAAAAAATAAAAATAAATAAATAAATAACAAACAAAATTTTATCTACCCTACACTGTTGACAGATTTTAGTCTTTTTTCAAAATTCTGGCTGCTGTTGGATTTTTTTTTTCTGAAAGAAAAATAAAATTTAGCAAAATCATCTACGCGTACGAATGTATTATTCTATGAGATTATAATATGTACATCAATATACTTTACTTATAGCTAGTAGATGGCAAAGGGATATTCGCGCTAAAAATTTATGTTTTTCTTGGAAATTGATCAACATCAACGCGGCTATACATACATACATAACTTTTGTATCTTGTACATATGTATGTATACTCGTATTTTATTATGCATGCAAAGATAACACATAACAACTAAGTATGTCTATATACAAATAAATGCATGATTTCTGATTATTTGTGTGTGCTACAAGAAGCAGCATAAAGAGGATATAGTAAAACAGGATTAAGTATTACAAAGTGTATTGTTATTTTTTAATTTTTTTTTTTTTAATTTTATGTTTCCAACTGCAAATGCAATGCCATTGTATAAGGATTGTACCTCTAAGGAATCAAATTGTGCATTTTATATGTTTTTTATTTTATTTTAAATTTTGTTTTTTTTTTTATCAATTATAAAAATTATCCATGAAATTTTTATTTAAATAAATGTACAGTTATACCGTTATACATATGTAGTTACACAATATTTCCCTATATGTACATAGTAGTTCGTAATTCATTTCATGCAATAAAATTAAGGACATCCATTAAAATATGTAACCATATGCATAAATGATTACGAGATTTGTACACTATACATAGCGTATCAATTACTTATTCTTCTATTTTTGTTTTTCTTTTGTTCTTTGAAGTCTTAAAGAGTAGTTGTTTTGACACATAAAAAAAGTTATCTCTACACACCTCCACTTCATTATTTTCCTCCTTTAAACGAGGTTTTATCAAGAAAATTATATGTTAAAAAAATTCTTTTTTTTAAAAATATTCATATTCAATAGTCGTGGCGTGGGAGGGGGATGTAATTAGTTTGGCGTCGATTTAGGAATAATGGTAGAGAGAAGGAAAATGTTTCCTAATGACAATATTATTAAAGTTAAAAATGATATTATGTAGCTTTAAAGTCAGAATTGAAAACTGGAGAATGAAGATAATAGATAGAGGACGAATAGAGACACATTGGCTATGGTGTTATTGTTAATGATAAAACAATTTGATCTTTGATACCGTCTTGTTTTCATCATTTTCTTTGAAATCTCACTAGAGAATTTTGTTTTTAATGTGACCGAAGCTTATACATATATCTCTCTAATCATAAATCATAAATATGAGTGGAAAAGTGACGGTGATTTGTAGATTTTGTACAAAACTCTTAGTCTTGGTGGTTATCGTTACTTATAAGTATGTATGTGTTATGTGTCTATTATAAATTATCCTATGAACTGGTTAGCATACACATCAATGTATTTCTTATAATTCTTTTGTCTCAAAAAATGTAAAATATAAAATGGAGGAATGTATAATACTCCCACAAAATGATTTTCAAAGCGCGAATATTTCTTAAAAGAAGAAATGTGGAATGGCATAAGAAAATATTATATGCGAAAATTATGTGATATAGCAGCAGATTTTTAAAAGATAATAAATGTCCGTTAACTGAGAAACAAATAGCATAGCAATGGCAAGGCAGAATGAATGAAGACAGATTCAAGGTTCATTATGGACTACAGATTAGAGCTAAAGGAAACCGAAGAAGAATCATATCGTTAGATATTTAAATTTTTGTATAAAAAAAAAAACAAAAAAAATATATATACGAATGTGTATGCTAATACTCATAATTGATGGATAAAGTGTTTTATTTTTTGTTCTTGTTTTGTTTTTAATAACTATTCTAACGAACTAATTGAAAAACGAAAATTTGAAATAATTTTGTGTTGTACATGTTTGTATGTGTTTTTTGAAAATTTTGTTACTACTTGCTTTTATTTGTATGTATATCTTTAAGATAAGATATCTACTACTATAATACATACATAATTATTTAGAATAAGGAGGCTGTATACAGTTGCACCTAAGAAATTATTATGTTGTTGGTATGTATATAAGGATATATAGGATATGTGAAGTATAAGAAATTTCACAATTATATACGCATAATATTATACACAAATACACATATTACCGCACACATACACGCATACACACATACATATACAAATATATTGTATAGTGAGACAAATGTAAAAAAAAGTTCCATCTTATATACATCAGTCAACACACAAAAATATACATACATATGTATGTACATACGTATGTATGGAGTACTAAATTTGGTTCCTTGCTTTTCATTTACAAGAAATAATATTATTCGTCATTTCGAACCTTTAAGTCCATCATCAGCAAAGCAATATCATATGCATGCATAATATAACTAACTATGTATGTGCATATAAGAAAGGAAACATATAATGGGCGTTTGAGTTAAAATATTCGAATACGACTTTATATCACTTTTGCATATAGTTTTAAACCAAACCGATTGATGTACATATGTACATACATACATACATAATCGTACATATGCATATTGGGTTTTGTGATACAGCAATGCGGGTGTACTATTATAGAATGCTGAAGTTTCTGAAATTTCAAAAGTACATTTATAATACTATAGGATGTTGAGAAGGATGAGTAGATTTTACATTTAATATTAGAGAATGGTACCTATACACATTTTATAATATATATTTAAATAGGTGTACGTATAGGTATACATATATATATATATATAGTCGTTTTGAATATCCAGCATCTCACGTGTACCGTTTTTGCCACGTCTATTTCTGGACGGTCACTTGAGTTGTGTACCTACATACTTATATACATACTTACATTCATATATGAAGGTGTATGCATATATACGTATATGGGTACATATTATATTGCTGCTTGTATACATTATGTATATTTGTCGATGAATACGAGTCGAGTGTACACAATGTGTTTCTCAGTCTTAAATCTATAACGTAAGAATCAACGTCCATCTAAGCAGCAGAACACATATATATGTACATATCAACATACACTGTACCTGCTACGACGACGATACGAATATATCGGAGAAAATCTAAATGACGTATATAATATTATAGATTTTAAATATGTATACATATATGTGATTCGCTTTATAAAATGATACACACATACATACATTCATTTCCACATGTCTTGTGATTTCAATCTAACATATATTTCCATACATATATGTCCGCTCCACATATATATTTTAACTTATATGAATATATTTCTCCGAATACACGTCAAGATGGCCGCCGCGATTTAATATTCGACGGTTTGAGGTTTTTAGTTGAAGAGGGTTACACAATTTTCTCTAAAACACCACTCATTCAAAAAAAAAAAAATAAAATAAAATAAAAAAAAATAGCCTTAACTACCCATCATCACAAAATATATATATACGAGCATTTACACTGCATATCGCAATTATACACAAACTTACATATCTTACATATGTACATACATATATGTACTTATGTGAATCTATCTACATATAAACATATATACTACACTCGAATTATCCTTGTTTTTCCATTTCAACTTATTCAACCATAGTTGTCGTTCTCAAACGTCGGTCGACATTCACGTTTTCCATATTATAGCTAGCCAGCCAGAGCTATATGGATATATGTACATATAGCCAAGCCAACCACCACCCAACCACCCACATCTTCTATAACAAGAAAAACTAGCCAACACACAGTTCATATCTTCCTTGTTTTGTACAGTATATTCATACATTACGTATGTATATTTGTATGTACCATCGCATATATGATATCTATAAATTGGATATATGTTACATACACATACTCGTACATTCATATAATAATAAGGAAAGGATATAATATAATATGTGATATACTAAGGCAAAGTGAAGTATAAACGAAGCTTTTCTCGAAAATTGTGAAATGAGTAGACTAGGCACTTTTTAGTTATGTTGTTATAGCCAAATGAAATGTAGATGGATGGATGGATGTGGCGATTCCGATGGCGATGGCGATGGAGTAATATATTTCTTTGTGTATAATATAAAACGGGGCTTTTATATAGAACAGAAAATTCACCAGGATCTTACTTAGCTATTTTCTTCATCCTTTTACCATTTAGTTTAGAATATTTGTCCGTTCGTTATATATATTCAAAGATATTGTGTTTACCTATACGTACTATATACATTATACGTACTCGTATATCTATATGAATAACAAATTGTGTGTATATGTTGTTCATTATATGTATTCATATATCAGTTGAAATATATATATTTAAGAGGGTATATACCTATGGAAATGCATACATGTAGATTGGACCACCAATGTCCAGTGGCATGGTCATCTTCCTATATTATAACATTCTGTGTATATATACATATTTATTGCGAACTATACAATATATTATTTTGAGATTCTAAAGAGAAAAGACACTGTGTCGGGGTTTGGTTTTTCAGATACATATAATGTAGGATGATATATACACACACGAAAACAATCATTATAATATGTACATCTATATTATGTTATACATAATATACCATTTACATATATGTATACTATGAAATCTTCTAATGATGGCTGTAGAATAAAATAAGGTAAGACATCATCATGTATGGTATATTTATATACACATGCATATCTATATTATAGTTTATTTTGTATATATACATTTTCGCCTTGGCTTTTACACAAAGACTATATTCCTGTAATGGACAAGATGGACCACAATGGTCGGGTTCAGTTGAAAGTTTTAGTTTAAATTATTTATGAATATTGAAAGGCTATTGCTCAAGGGTCTAAGCAAAATATTCATCTACATACCATAGTACTACATGGTACATATAATATGCTTTATGCATCATATACTTCATATATAGTCGTTCGTATGTAGATACATACATATATTTATAGTACAATATGAGTACATTGTACGTATCTAAATATATGAATTTATAGCGAATGTATGTGTATGTGTTATTGTTTTAAATTAAAGTAGCTTTTATACATAAGATGTATACTGTACTTTATATAACATTTATCTATCAATTCTTTTATGTATGTGTATGTATATGGGATATTGTATAATATTAAGATGAATTCAAAGTAAAATTTTCATATTTAAAAAACAAAAAAGAAATGAAATAAAAAGAATTTAAAAATAAAACAAAAAAAAATTTAAACAAAAATATAAAATATAGAAAAAAAAAACATAAAAAAAAACGAACAAACAAAATACAAATAATCCAAGATGTTCAAATATTAATTATACGCATATGTAGCATGTAAAGTGTATTTAACAGTAGAGCGTATTGACTTAATTGATTTTTAATATTCATCATCATATAATAAGTACAGCACATTAATCGCACGAGTAATAAAAGTAGAAAACACAAAATAACAAGATATTTGCTGGATAAGTATGGGACGCGATACTCCGATTTCTTTCAACTCCTATCAATAATAATTTTCTAAACACTCTTGAATCTACTTTCAAAGTAGCTACTTATTAATAGTAGTAAATTTATTGTGAAAGATGAAGTAAAAAAATCAGTTAATTTCGGGGCAAATAAGAATCTATAATCCAAAATTCTATCAACAAAAAAAATTCCCAGTGTTGGAATCTATTTTAAACTTTTGGAGTTACATCTACGATGTATGATTTGGAATTCGTTTTCGATAAAAATATTGAATAATTTCTCTCGACGAAACTGTTAAGCAATCATTTACATTGTCGATGATATGGTCTTACAATTGTGATTTTTTTGTTCAAATTTGTTGAGATGTATTAGTAGAATATTTCAATTTACCGGAACTTTGTAAATATGAAAAATTATACTAATTTACTTCTGTATACGATGATCGAATAGTGATAAGCGCACTTATACTTTATTACTACATACAACGAGAATGGTTCAAGTCAATAATTGATGCATTGCCATATTTCCTCCCATTCACTAGGAATCTGCTCGCCTCCAATTTCATCCAAAGCATTGTCACATTATCCATAATTTACAATCGTTTTTTTTATAGGAAATTAAAGTAGAAATTCTGATGTATGGCTAAACGCTCAAACGCCCAAACTGTTGTAACTTATATAAACTGTGCCTACTTCTCTACACAACACAGCGAAGTGCAAGAACCACCAACTTTCTTTTTCTTCATAATATGTCCGTCCATATAATGCAGTGAAATATTTTATATCTTTAATTTTGTTTTTAAAATTTGTCCTTCTGGAGAGCGTTCCAAAATATTACTATAGTCATAGTAATGGTATAGTAAAGTTATGCTGTGGTTATGCTAGTTGACTATTGAAGTTATGTTGAATAAAGCTAGTTTTTGAACGCATATACATAGTTACCATCGTGGTTAAAAAGTATCAGCTGTTAAAATTTTATATGTAATGCATTTGAAGATGATGAAAAGTCAGCTGATTAACTATCAGTAACCTTACTCTTGAGCATGGTTAATTTTTTAACCACCGTGGTTAAAAATAAACTATACCATTGTAGTTTCTGAACGCTTGAAAGTTATGTTAATAGTTTATGCTCTTTGACTACGGTATTTTTGAAAGACAAAAAGTTAACTATAGTTTTATAGTTAACCATAGTTAACCATAGTAAGGTTTTGGAACGCTCCCCTGGTCTTCCAAAGTTATGTTGTACCACAAGCCCATATTTCTTTTAGTATTTTCTACCTATCTAGGTATTTGACGTATCACAACCTTTTAAGCTTTGGCTACTTTAACTTCCTTCAGTATGCATACCTCCTCATTGATCTTCATTTTTTGCATTTCTATCCTCCAATTAATTTTTTACGTTTTTTTTTCCTTTTTTTGTGTTCTTTCTTGTATATGCCTCCTTCGCTGTCCATCTTATATATGCAGGCAACTTAATGATAAAATTCATAATATGCTTAACATTTTCAATAATTTTAATATCACTAAAAAAAGGTAAGAAATTTGTTATTGTACAACGATAAAATAATTTATGTAAGCATATGTACGATTTATGTTTATTAAATCATCATAAAATAATTATATCCTTCTCCTACTTTGTACCTTAGAATAAAAAAATATAAATACGTATACATACTTATACAAATTAAAAAAAACAATAATCATAACAACAACAGCAACAAATATAAATAACAACGATAACAACAACAATTACAATAAAATATACACGTATATACATGTTATATAGTGGTGATGGTGAATGAAAGCATATATAAAACACATATAGAAAGAAATAAAATTCGAATAAATACCATAAATCACACATGCAATTCCACATTTTGTTTTCATTCTTCTACTTATATTTTTATTTATTTATCTTTTTTCTTTTTTTTTCCAAAAATTTTTTTTTCTTCCTGATTATGTTTGAATTGAGTGCTATGTGCTATGGTGCTATGTAATGTAGTACCAGTATAATACGTATGTACGTGAATTTAAACAGTAGGATATAGTCTACCATAAATCTATTTTATGTACATATACGAACACAAATATACAGTATGTATGAATATATGAATATACAGCAGAGAGTATATAGTAAGTAGTAAAATGTATTATGCTTCTATTTTTAGTACTCTTTTTAATTATTAAAAGGACTTTAACCAGAATATTATTGTCGTAGGTTAGTTAAGTTGTTGGATATACATATGTATGTATATATTTTTTTATTATATGTATATTTTTATCTTTCACATTTATTATGAAAATATGTAATTTTTCTTCTCTTCATTCATTGTACTTGTATGTATGTACGTATTAATGTATTAAAAAGAAAAAAAAATCAAAAAAAATAAATAAAACCGAATAGGAGAAAAATACAATTTTCTTTTTTCTTCTTTTATTTCTTTTCGTATAAATGCTATGCAACTACTGTACATCTACACTAACCGTACAAATATATACGAGTACTTACATATAACAACAATAACAACTACAACGTATATAGAAGAAGATTATAAAAAAGCTACAAATTTATGTACTTACATACCTACATAATATTATATAGAGAGTTAAATTATAGGTGTATATAATGTAAATAAATATATACATACATTTGTAAGTCAGTATGTTAGCTTACATATATGTATACATATCTTATATTTTTGTGTGTTACTCTATTTCATTTTTAATATTATTATTATTATTAAGCACTATGATATCATACATAATATACAGTGCTGTGAAAATCTTTTTGTACAAAATTGTTCTTTTAAAAAGATATCAGTAATATCGAAAAAAAAAATGTGTGTACATATTTCCTTCATAATTAATTGAATTCAATTCACTATTGTTGCTAACCTTAATCCATGGTAATGTAAGATTTGTAACGTCAATTTTGCCAAAAATTGATAAAGATTTTGATAATAATGAACAGGTATAGGAAATGCCTAAATGAGTACAAAAAAAGGCTCTCTTATCTAAGGAAGCAGAACAATTCTACTAACACAATGATGAAGTCTAAGTTAATAATTCATTACTTTGAGATTTTCAATATTCGATGGATTTTTTTGATAATGAAACGGATCACAAAAATTATGACTTGATTTGCTCCGTGGGATATGTGCACCTTTGAACCAGAATCAATTGCTAAAGAATGACGAAAAAAACAAATATCATTTTTATACCTTCCTTTAATTTATTTGAACACTTTTGGACTTTTTTCGAAAGAATATAATTGGACAAAAATGTAAAATTGTACCATTTCCAAAGAATAGATGGAAATGTAAAAAATCTTGTCGAATTAATATCCAAAACCAATCAAGTTTATCTTTTATTTAAGATAAAGTGTATTATTTATGACAACGTGGGAGTGATACTATATAAATATCGTTTGAACATATAATCTTGTTATTAACAACGACAACACAGCATTCACATAAGTATAATCATCACATCACATAATCACTTTTTCATTTTGTAATATAAAAATACTAATATTCCGATATGTTCGATACTCCGAAAATGAAGCCCGAAAACAAATTTTATCTAGGTTGATTACTAAGCTAAAATTATATAGCCAGCCAAAATAAATCCGACGGATAATCTTGGTCGGTGAATACGACCCTATTACTCTACCATTACCTTATATTTTATTCATTGAAATTATTGTTGTTGTTAATTGATTAATTTTTGCTTTTAAGTTTATCATTTTAAAGATGTTTATTCGTTTTATTCACTTTTTTTTCAAAAATCCAATTTGTCAGAAAATATTTTACAGTACTGTAAATGAATATTACTATAGAATCTCGTACATATACACTTACATACATTTATACTCTCATATTATCTACTTATATTTATATGATGTTTTGAGTATATTTATATAATTCTTCATACATATGTATAACCTGAAATTTTTTATGTTTATTTAATGTATTATATATATAGGTATAAATATAATGTACAGATTTATATGTATGTATTTAAGTACTTTACTATGTGGGTATACATATTTACTTACATTCTATTATCAGTTTATTATAAAGAAAATTATGTGAAAATTATTTGAATCAATTCTGAAATGAGAAGAAAAAAAATGTAAATAAATAAATATTTATGTACTATAACTATATTATGTATACATATACATTTTGTTATATTTTTTTTAAAAAAGTCCTTGAATTAAAAAGTGAAAGTATGCACGAGTATTCTTTGTGTATGCGAGCAACAAAATGTACGATTCTTGCATATCTGTACTTGTATGAATATAAGGGACATATGTATATTCTGACTCCTCCAAACGGTCCTGTCAACAGTTTTTATTTTCCAATCTCCGAATATCCCTTTCTACCTCATCCCGCCATCTGAGTCTTGGTCTTCTGACCTTACCGCTCGATTCTTGTTCAAAGATTCGCTTCACCGAGTCGTCAATACACTTACGTATTATGTGCCCAAACTACCTCAATCTATTAATCTTGACTTTTTTTTATGGTATCAATGTCCGGGTATACTTCATACAGTTTATCATTGTATCTTCTTCTCCAGGCATCGTCTACTTGAATTGGACCATAAATTTTTCTCAAAACTTTTCTTTCGAATCTACGCAAGTTTTCTTCTTCTGCTTTCTATAGCGCCAAGCACTCCGAACGATATAACACCACCGGAAGAATTAGTGTTCTATAGAACATTCCACTTTTTGACGACCTCGATATTATTTTTGATTTTAGCAGTTTATGCAGCCCGTAGTATTTAGTATGCTATATTTCTGTGCATAATGCGCCTCTGAATTTCGCTGCTTAATTTGTTATCTTTATTGATCAATGTTCCTAAATAGATAAATTCATCCACCACTTTAAAATTAAAGAAATCGATGGTCAAATTCTGATCTAAACTATGAACTCTGCAACTTGCATTATACACGACCAGGAGTTTTGTTTTGCCCTCATTGATACTTAAGCCCATTAACTCCGCGGATTTTAAAAGCTCATAAAAGCTTCTTTGGCATCTACCGGTGAACGCCCAATAATATCAAAAGCAAGAATTTGGACGAATTTGTTTATAATTTTGCATTTTGTTTTCAATCGAGCGTCTCGGACGACCTTTCCAAGGTTACGTTAAATAGCATACACGATTGTGTATCACCTTGCCTTAAGCCTCTTTTAATTTCAAAGGTTACCGTCGTTGCCGATGTTTCCCCTTGTATTTATATGCAAGCTTGCACTCGTTCCATTGTCATTCTCGTCAAAGAAATCTGTTTAGCATGGTATTCCCAGTTCGCACATTGCTTTAAAGAGCTCTTGCCTCTTGATAGGTTGCTTTAAAATCTATGAGTAGGTGATACGTAGGTGTGCTTGTAGGTGAGAATGGGAACATATTACATTATAAAATTATTTCTCTTTTAATAATTTTTCCAAATAATCAACATACAGGTGATTCGCGATCGAGTGAACTTAAAAAACAAGTCATTTTTCACTGTATTGATAAAATTATCAAAGCCTACAACAGTATTGACCATGCATATAAAGTGATATGTGGTATTTTTCATTAAAAAACGATAGAGAAACACCTTTTTGGAAATATTTATTTGATTACGCTTTTATTTTCAATGTGAAATGTTTTCATTTTTCCATTTTTTACAAAAAAATATCACTGCACTTACTCAAATTACAAAAATTTGTAGTGTCCGGATACTTTCTTGAGACACTGTACTTAAACGTGAAACATAACTAAGCGAATGAATTCAGATAAAAATGTTTAGAAAAAAAAAAAAAAATGATGTATCCAGCAAATTCTATACTTGCTGAACGTAATATCATTTATATAAATATAATATATAATATAAAAAAAACCTTTCATGTTAGTAGCCATAGTCCATTTAGAATCTTAATTAAAATAAACGCGAATATATCTGAGTCAAACAATGCAATATTTGTGGATGAAACAAAAATTAGTTTGAATTACCCAGATGAGTAATTATTTTTTTGGCATGATTTAATATCGAATGATCCTCCTAGAGTGAGCAAGGATTTCGAAAATGGAAGTTTGAGGAATTGGGAAGCATTTTCTTTAACTAGTTTGATACGGTTATGTGGTTATAGGTGTGGTTATACCAACAAAATTTAATCTTGAAATTTATTCTTGAAATATGTGGCAGCATCACTTACACTTACACCATATTTTGAAGATTCGTTTACCCTTCATGTACCATACCTTAAGGATAACGCATCTTTATGGTATTTCTCAAAGATAACCAATCTCTAATATGGTTTATATATAAATGTATATAAAAGAAGAGGATTATTTTTTTTTTAACAAAAGTTAAAATTATATTTTTAAAATTTTGATTGAAAATACTTTTGTGGTAAATTTATGAATTAGATTGCAAGTACTATCAAAGACCAATATATTGGTTTTTGGTACTATGTGTATACAGGGTGTCCCGCCTCGGGTGATCAACCCGCACACAGCCGATAGGTCTCGTCGAGACAAACAAAAAATCGTTGTACAGTGGGGGAGGTAATCTCAACCGTTTGGCCACTAGAGGGCGATGAAGTTTTTTCACACTTTCTCTACGAAACACCCTATAACAACTACGATGTACTAGCTAGAAAAAAGTAATCTAAGAAATTATTAATTCTATTATGTGCTGGTATTGAATCGGTAAGAGATAGACCTTTACTGTACAATACTAAAATGAAGCGGACATTTTAGGCTATCTGCTTATTTAAGTAAAAATTAATATAGAGGGTGCTGTACTTCCACAGCCTGTATTTTCTATGAAAAAAATGGTAAAAAACCATTAAATTCTGACTATGAAGCACAATAACTTTTGAAAGAAAGAACGTAGAGTGACACATGAGGTATCATTAGAGAGAGGAGGGAGTTTTCTACAGATTTTTCTAAGATTACTTTTTTCTAGCTAGTACATCGGAGTTGTTATAGGGTGTTTCGTAGAGAAAGTGCGAAAAATCTTCATCGCCCTCTAGCGGCCAAACGATTGAGATTACCTCCCCCACTGTACAACGATGTTTTGTTTGTTTCTGCGAGACCTATCTGCTGTGTGCGGGTTGACTACCCGAGGCGGGACACCCTGTATACAATCAAAATAACTGATTAATTAATTAGAGAAATTTTAAATGAAAAACAAATGGAAAAAAAAATATTTTTCTTAGAAAAAAATGAAAATGTCCTCTGGGCATAATTTCATACGATTTTACTGATTTAAAAAATTTACTTTATTAAATAATTATCTGTATAACTAGTAAATTTTATGCACATTTACGAGTTGTATGTACATACACATGCATAATTTCATTCATTTCATTTCATAAAAGAGGGCAGAGTGAAAAATTCTCAACCTAATTGAGAAAACACTTTTTTTCGACTGTTCCTTTGATATCGGTATGTAATAAATTATAGTGATAGCTTCATGATTCGTTATCACTATTTATGAATTGTCGAGTAAATTCATTTTAATTACAATACAACATTTTCAAGCGTGTCTTTGAAACATAAACTCTTTCTTTCGTGCTTCCATTACGCAGCATCCATTTTGCTTCTATCCGATAGTTTTATCACATTCAAATGTTCACGCGAAACATTTCTCAAACATTTGACAAATTCATGCGAATATTCATTTGACATTAAGGACAATCCTTTCAAATTGCATTGTGCATTTTTTCTATAGTTTTATGTGTTGTTGTTGCTGTTTTTGTTCCGGCGATTTCATCATCTTTGATCGATGATTCTGTCACTGTTAAATTTGGCAGCTCAGTTATTTCTAATTGGAAAATAGATATGATGAAACAGATTCACAGCCAAATATTGAATTCATTCAAAAAATGACATGTTCAACGAAAATGACTAAAATTTAAAAAGTGGTCTTATAAACAATAACAATTTTTCAAAAAAAAAAAAAATTATTGATGCGATATCAGTAGTTAGTTCCCCGTCTTATGTTTCTTAGGCCAATAATCTTTTACCACATTTTACTCTACCCTTGTGTTGTGCACTACAATATGAATGTCCGTATATAAATATTATATTATCTACAATCTACATCAAACAAAAATATGCATCTAAATCTACGCATATAAACATATGCATAAACCTATATGTCTATTGATTGCTATATCTAAGTAAATACTCGTATGTATATATGCGAGTTATTTGTTCTTTATTTCACATTCATAATAACTCTTCATTTATAGATATTCGAATTTCTTTTCCCCATTTATTAATTTTTTTTTTAATTTTCTCTAGAAATTTTCTATTTTATCTTATTTTTTTCATTCTTCTTTTATGAAAATTCGCAGAAATTTGAACCTGTTTATTTGAATAAAAAAAAAGTCAAACCAAAATTACAAAACAAAAAAAAAAAAAAAAAAAGATAAAGAAATCCAAAAAGGATGTAAAAACACGTTTGTCGCATGTAATAAAGATTTTTCTTAATAAAAACGCTACCAAACAGCAATATACTCGCTCATGTATATATTCACACTCGCACATGTATATATTCACACTCGCACATATTATCCAAGCATAGATGACAATAATAAAAGGAGATATTTGAACGACAAAGTATCATAAGTATATATGATGTATACTTATGTGATGTACATAAGTATAAATATTCACAAACTATAGATAATTACTTATGTATATCCTTACAAAATATAATACATAGAGCAACGACGAAAAGAAAATACACGAAGAAAAATTTTATTTCTAGATCCGCATAATAATGAACATTATACGAATACGGGTATAAATTATATATGTACATATTTATATTGCAATATTGTATATATATAGTACGTGTATGTGTACGTTATATAAAAAGTAAAATTTTAGCGATTCATATTTTCTTTTTGCGTTAATAATTTGCTGTATTATATTATTATATGTATAGGTAGGTACTCTTACATACGTAAATGTTGGTCCATATAATATTCGCATATTTATATTGAATTTATATACACGATTACAGTAAAATCGTTGTAATGTGAATTATTCGATTTTTCAAAAAATGTTTCACATTATTTTTTTTATTTACTATCACTTAAATTTACTTGTACAAAAAAATCTATATCCTTTGAAAGCCTTTCTTTTAGCCAGCAAAATATCCAATTTATGAGTTTCGTAGTTCTGTGTTGACATGAACGATCAACTCAAATTTCTTTGTAGTTTATATTTTCTTGTTTGTGGTTTTTTCTTCAGTTGTCATATTATAATATTGTCAAATTTAAGGTTACTGGGATTCACTAAAGATTTTTCTAAAAATGTTGACAATTGAAAAATGGTTGTTGTTTTTCGTTGTCGTTTTGAAAGCCGAATTGTGGTTACATTATTAAATATCAAAATCGAAGTTCAAGTCAATGCATTGAATGTAGATGTAGAAGCGGTATTAATCAACTGAGAACTAGTCAAATCTCAAATAACATTTAGAAAGAAACTACGAAAGACAGAAGTTAGAAACTGTAAATTTTGTTCAGTTTTTTTCAAAAGTCTCATAATTCGTGAATATCTTATAAAAATGAATTGAACAACACTGAACTATGATGCAATATTTTATTATAGTATTTTCATTATGAACTGAACGAAAATTGTAAAAATCAACGAAGATAATGAAGTTTACGACAAATTAAAATAAATAAATAATAAATAAATTAAAACTAATTATCTATTAGATTTTCAAAAAATATATACAATGTATAATACAAATAGCTTATGTTCTTATTACTGTCGCGAATCTACTGTATCATGGATGCATAATATGTGCATGAATGTTTATAATATACAACTGGTGCCTATATGTATACATAATATAAAAATCAATAAATCACTTTTTGTTATTAATGTACATACATATTATGCGTATACATTCATAGATAGATGGATGTTTTCTTTTGTGAGCAATTATAGAAATACATATGTATGTATATATGTATGTAGATGCGATTATTATACGTATATATACGTATAAGAAGTCACTTTTGTCATTTCACAGATAGCAAAACAATAACATTTTGTCCAAAGGCTCCTCATACTTTTATAAAATATAATGGAGTTACATTTATATTATATTTGTATGTACATATATATATATATATATATATGTATTATATATTATATACGTCATGTACCAGTATATATGTATAGTGTATAATGCATCTATATGTGCATGCATCATGTAACGTACAAAAGTTTCTATAGTATTTGTATATAACCAACATAGAATTTTTATAGATTATTTTTATGTATATTGTATTTAGTTACATATATACTCTATGTAAATACGAATATGGATGTATATACGAGTATATTACGACTATGTACATATATGTACATACTACATACATATCATAATATAATGTGTGCAGTAGAACATTTAGTTTTTGAGATATCCATGAAGGACATAACTTTCTTTTATGATAGATTCTCATAAAAGAAAAAACAATGAGGAAAAAAAAAATGAAATTTTAAAAATAACAAAAAATAAAAATTAAAGAAAAATTGAGGACGAACAACGTAATAATACACGACGAAAGTATGTACATGTATACATAGATACTCTATGATACTAGTATTATTATGATTATTATTATTATGATTGTTATTATTATTATTATTTGTTGTTGTTGTTGTTGTTGTTATTGTGAATTTTGTTGTATATTGTGATTTTTAATTAGGATGATTTTTTAGCTAGTTAACTAAGACAGTTCTTTTGAATGTTTATTTCGCTTTAATAAATTTTTTCTTTTTATGCACTACATAAATAATCGCATATACATACCATACTTACATACATACATATATAATATACGTATATTGTAACATTTATGTAAATGAAAAATATGTATTTTCAAATATAGAAAATATATTTATCTATCATTTTTTCTATATGTATTTATATCAACTGATTTTTACAAAGAATCTAACAAAAATTTCTTTTTAACAATAATACAAATATTTCACAAGATAAAAAATAACCAGTAAATACATACTGTATATGTATGTATATGTATGTATTTACACAGTATCGGTTATAATTATTTGTACAAAGAATATTTATTTTTCTAACGAAAATCTAATATGATTTTGGGGCGATCTGATTTTCACTATAAAAATGAATAATGCAGATTCTACATTCAATGCAGTGACTTCAACTTGGACTTTGATTTATTTGATATTTATTACAACTTCTACATTCAATGCAGTAGACTTGACGGCTACTTTTCTATTTACTACTCGAAAGTTAAAGTCTAAGTTGAAGTCACTGCATTGAATGTAGAATCGGCATAATTCACAAAAGTGAAATTCAGAATAACATTGATCTGTCCATTAAATATGTTTGTTCTTTGAGGAATCTTTAGATTTCTTAATATACATTTTAGTGCAATTACTTTTCATAAAATTTTATGGTAAAAATTATCTGTATGACATTTCAAACTATGAAACTGTTTGAAAATGTCAATTGATCGTCAAAAAAATGATTATTGTCAAACTTATTGACTATCGTTTGACAGGGTGTGTATGCTGTGTAGAAAATGTATCCATCAAGACTTTATTCTTGCACATGTGAATGTCCTTTATCATCCTTCTGGTAGGTTTTTTTACAAAAAAATTTATATATACATATATTAATAGTTGCGTTCCTTTTGACCAAGTAAAGTACTCCCAAGTACTCGGGAGTAGATTGTAAATGGAACGCAATTTTTTTTAATTGGGAGTAAAAAGTAACCTCAAATTTCAAGGCATACACATTTCTAAGGCAATGTAAATATTGGATTGGCAGTTGGACGTTCTTAAATTTCAGCTGTTATGTATTTAGAATTTGTTTTGTTGTTGGTTATATATTATCCATAACCTTGAATAAAACGTGTAAAAAAAATATTATAGAGTTAAACCTATTTCTTTAATCTCTAACGATTAAAACACAAAAACCTCTGACGGCGAATTTTGGCGTAACTAACCATGCAACTGTCAAGTAAATTACTCGAATACAAGAGGTGGTGTAGATGATCACGACTGCAAGTTCTTGCGAGTACTTTACTTGGTCAAAAGGAACGCAACTAATATTAATATCATAGTATATGTATTTCTTTAGCAACCAAAATTCATACCCTTAAAATCACTTAATCATAGGACGCTTGCTTCAAGGACCGGGATCTATGGTTTGATTGGAAAAATTTGTTCCTGATGTCCTTTTTTAATTGCAAAAAATCTGACTCAGATATCTTTACTTATTTCTGAGAAATGGGCAAAAATGTAAAGAGTAGTCAAAAATCATACAATATCTTTTGTTATCCTTATGTTAGGACCTTTTGCAAAATTGTATTCACAGAAGAGAGTATCCTGTACCCTTTCATTTGAGCCATTAATCTTGCCTGTACGATCTCTGGTTATTGAATTATACTCATTTTTTTTTGTATTTTGTATCAAATTTTCAATTGCATTTTCGACCACTAGATGGCGTTTGTACCAAAAATGGTCAGTACCTTACTCAGGACGTCAATACCTATCGTTTAAAGTTGGTTTGGTTCCGATATTTGAGTTCCGCTAAACGGAAGTACACCCATTTTTCCCACAAAACCAAAACACAATAAGTAAAAGAAAAAAAGTAATAAAATTGATATGCAACCTTTAAATTTGTTGTTAAAAAAAGATGCTGGGTAAAAATAAATTTGACCAATACTGTATATATGTACATAAATGCATTTTTTATATGTGCATATTTATGAATACACGAAATAAATATGTGTAAGTGTTCACGAAAGTAGGTTTAATACATTTTTATCTCTTAAAATCTATACAAACTTTCAACATGTTTCATCGTTATTGTGATTTTTTTTTATTTGTTGTCCTTTTTCTTAATATTTCTTTGTATAATATCCGTATAATCCTTCTACTTTTCTGTTATTTTTGAATTAGCATAATTATGTACATATTATCGTATGTATATGATAATGTATTGATTTTTATTTTCCTAGTTGTTGTTGTTTTTTTTACTTGTAGTAATGCGTGGTGAGGATTTTTTCGTTTATTTTGAAAATTAAATTTTCTCGTTAATATCTATATCTACATATGTATGGCAACTTTGGGATTTAGGAGAAAATATAATGCCAATTTAAAGCTTCTTTTTTATTAATTTTCTTTTCAAAAAATTAAAATTACAATTTACACAAATTTTTTTTTATTTTTCTGCTAAACTCCTGTCTGAAGCACATACGACTTTCTCTATATGAGCTTGATTTTGTGCGATGTTGTTGATGTTATGCCACTCATATGTTGCTTTTTTAAGCTCTCCTAACACGGTCAATCGCCTATTTCTATTTATTCTATTGGATACTTTTCAGTTTGATTGGTTGAAGAGCATACGTGACCATCTCATTTCCACTATATTTTCTTATATTCTTGTCCCCACTGGCTCCTACTCAATAAGATGCTTTCAATAATTGATCGTTATTGCTCACGTTTGGTCAATTTTGCTTAAAGATTCGTCTCAGACATTCTTGTTGATGAAAATTTGTAATTTGTTTATTATTGTTTTACTTAGCTTCCACGTTTCGTATCTCTAAGGCAGTACTAAGCTTCAATATACATATATAGGAGTTCAAGATTCTCAGTTAACTTCTTTTATTCATTGAATAAGAAGTTCATATTTTATTATATTCAGTCCTATGACCAACATTACGTATTAAATATTTTAGAACGTTATCTTACCACTTTGCTCTGGGCAGCCCACAGGCTTGCTTTCCTGTGGACGATTTATCATCACTGTCCGAGGCACTTTATTCAAATTCATTCTTTAGACATATCCTAGTTACTTTAATCTGATCAGTTTAATCCATTGCATCCGCTCCAATGTCATTGTCCAAATGTTTAACTGATAAAAAATTGCTTTTGATGAAATTTTTGTATTGTCCTTCACATAATATATAATCGTTTATTTTATTTTATCAATGTTTTTTCATGTGCATGTATGAAGCAGCCACCCCGATTGGTATCGCCAGATACTTTACTTAAACGACGACAAGGAAATTCATTTGAGCTGGCCACATTATTATGTAGTTTTTTAATTGGTGAAGGATATCCAGTAATGATTGTATCAGGATTAGCAAAAATCGAATGTACATTAAATGATCAACATAATGAAGAATGTCCATATTTAATGATTAAATCATCTTTAATTCCTAATAATATGACAAATACTCGAATGAATTCAACAATGGAAGACGATAATGATAATTTGAACAAAAAATCTGAAAAAATTGAAAAAAATAAATATGAAAATATGGATTTAGATGAATTTGTTGATCCAAGAAAATTAATGTTAGAAGAATTACCAACGAATGTGTTAACTGATCAAAGATATGCATTAAGTGATAGTCCAGAATCTGTTCGATATCATTTAAAATTAAATGCTTGTGAACAATTCAATAGAAAAGATTATGAAATTGGTATTGAATCAGATGAGGTAAAGTATGAGTGTATGAGTGTATATGTAAATATGTGAATTACACGGACACATGATTATTTATGTAGGAATCATTTTTTTTTTAATTATTTTTTAAACAAAAAAGATATTGACAGAAAAAACTCCAAAAGCAGAAAACGGTAGAATTCATGCATGGATTGTTGTTATTGAAAAGAATCAGAAAACTGATGAAAATGAAAGTGATGAGAATCATTTAAATGTGTATTTTGTGGAACCATCGACGGGATTGAGGCATGAAGTAACATCTGATAATTATTTACGTGTGGAAAGTATATGGAATCATGAAAATTATTATGTACGTAAATATGGGTGGATTTAAAAATTCAGCACTGCACTAGAAGTGTTGCAAAAGAAACTTAAGTTAAGAGTTCAAAAACTAATCATGACTAAAAAAATGTGTTCATTTTTTGTATTTTATTGGTAGCACTAACATATCACAGAATCAACATTTGCATCATGATTTTTGATGTTGCAATAAATAAAATATCTCAAATTCGTGACGTTTAGTTGATTTTAAATTATTATTAATTCAATACTAATCATGAACAATAAGTTAAATTTTAATTTTTCAAGTTTGGTACATTTATGTGAATTTTTAACGAGACAAATTTTAAAAGAAAACAGCATCAAAGCATCACAACATAAATAATCAATGTTGCTCTAACACTTTGGCAACACTTCTGAAATACTGCAAAACCATGATTAATTTTTGAACCCAGCCTATATTACAGAAATTAATGAAAAAAAAAAAATAAATAAATACTTTCAACTTGAATACTTTTTAATTCATAAAATATTTTTCATAATTATCTTTTTAGGTGAACATTCAAGAAACATCAATATCAGATATATCATGGGATCTATCAAACCTAAAAAATTGGGAACGTTTTCTTCCAGCTGATCAATTAAATGATAATGATATAATTGATCAGTTAAATACTGAAAATATTCCGGAAAAAACTAAAATTCTATTATCACAGTATAATTTCGATTTAACACCATCATGGGTAGAAAAATTAGAAATTTCCTTAGAGGAATATCAGCAACGATATAAGAATAATGAAAAAATTGTTCATTATAAGCGTGTCATATACGAGCGTTACTCATCATATTATCAAAAGAATGGATTAATAACGAGAGCAACTTTATATGATGATGATAATTATGAGGTGGCAAATATTCAATTTGAATGGTACGAAAATCGAAGTGATTATCTCGGAATGATTAAAAAAAATTTAAAAATTGAACAAATCGAAGAGTATTTTTCTAAAGGACGTTCAGATAAGCTTAAAGGTACTAAATGAGAATTTTTATTATTTTTTTTTTTTGATATTTCTTGATTCATGTTTTAGAATATAAAAATGTTGAAATGTAATAAGGCAATATATGGATGATAATATCCGTCGGCAAATAATTTCTGATAATTTTCTTATATTTTCTATGATCATTTGTAACTATATATTATATATTATATTATATGCACCTTATGATTAGCTATGGCTTCCTTCAAAATTCTGCTCTCCATTGCACAAGCTATCACCTTGCTGAAAAAAATGTTCAAATCATCTTCAACAGCATCCAAATATATTTTTTATGTAAATAGTCTTGATTCTGTTTTAAAATATTCAATAGATAGGACCGTTATTGCCTCGATGCTCAACATATTCCATTCATCTCGGATGACATATTTTTGTACTTTTCAAGAGATCTGCCAGTGAAGTGATCCGATTTCATTTTATCGGACTCACGAGATTCAAAAATACATTTTATTGTAATGCATTTTTACATACTTAAACTCATTCACTTGAAAATTTATCTATACAAAATAATCTGATATTTTCATTAAAATTTTCTTTAAATTTTTGTGTAGCCCGTTTTTATTTTTCATTTACTTTCAGTATACAAATACAATAAATCATCATTGAATATCGGAAAATTATTTGAATTTTATTACGAAAAACGTGCAGATTCATTAAAAAAATGTTTTTTTAATGAAGAGAAACTTCAACTTTGTTTTGGTGAACGAAGTGATTTGTAAGTTAAAGTTTTTCAATCTATTCATTCAAACATGAAAAATTTCAAATCTGTAAAAAATTTTTTTTTGTTTTTTCTTTTCCTTATTTTTCAAAGATGTGCTTATCAAGAATTTTATAAAAATCCGAGTACAGGAGAATTGGAAAAAATTACTGATATGTTTCGTCGTAATCAAAATGTTCCAAGTGGAATGGATGTCGCTGAACGTCATTTTTATTTGACACAAAATAAAATGATTGTTAAATATCATTATTCGATTGGCTCGAATATTGCTATAATCAAAGAATTTCGTAAACCTTTAGAGACGAAATACACTAAAGAGCTTATTTTCGAACCAGATTTAGTCAAATCCTGTAATGCAAGTACCCTCACATTTTTATTATTCTATTTTCGTATTCAATCAGTTTTGAACACATAAAGGGTGTATCTATTTGGATCGCGTTTGTAGATTGAAGAAGTAATTTGATGTTGTGTCATTTCGCTAAGTTTCATAATTACGAATTTTTAAAAATTTGCATGAAAACTAAGAATGGCTGGCTGCTTTTAAAGTTAAAAGCCTGAAATAAACTTTCGTTTTTGTAATGTTTATTTAAAATTCACTTTCAACTGTGGTCAAAATATGCAATATTCATGATAGTCTGTATCAATTTGAGTCATGTAATAATTCAATTGATTTCAACAGTGTTGACGAAATAAAGTTTGCACAACCCTAATATCACGTTACCAGAATCTGCTAACACGATCAGAATAACCCTAAATGTCAAGTTTACAGATTGAAAAACTCAAGTAGACCTCAGATTATCAATATTTATTGACAAACACGCGAGTTTCCAAACCATAGTGATTTCACATTGATAGTGTATAGTGTGAATATGATATTGATGGTTTGTTAATAGTTTGAAGAATATCAAAAATTTTCAATAGTATCAGTCCATCAATATTTTGATATTGACATTGAGTTTGATAGTTTGAGGTTAGGTTTGACAAAATTTTATCAGTATATCATGTCAATATAATTAGTCAATAAATATTGATAATCTGAGGTCTACTATATGCATTTACGCAATACATTGTCATTTTTCCAAAATGTACAATCTACAGATAAATGAAAATCAAACCACAATTACACATTATGATAATTATATATATCTATTGCAACTTTTGAATGATGAGAAAATTTTGAAAAAAGAATACGATAAACGTAAAAATGAAATTTTGAACATTCTGAGAAATCTTCATTACGAAAAGGATAATCCACATTTAAAATTTGATATATTTGATCCTTTAAGAAATCAAGATGCAAGAAATCTGCATATCAAAAAGGTAAAATTTATAAATGCATATACAGTGTAGATAAAAAGTCATGGCGCTTTTAATATACATACTACAGATATTTTTTTTAGCTAATTCTAGACAGATCTTTATGAACTTAGACTTCCTAAAAATTTTTTTATTCAAATCTTTTTTTCTCCTTGCATTTTATTTTCAGTTTGTCACCATAAGCCTTCCAATTTCCTTCTCAATGTGTTGTATTGTATATTCATATCCCTCTAATGCGTATGCATTATTTTCATCTCTCCAAATACTAGCTTTTTCATAATCATTGCTAAATCCTACTAAATGTAATGTCCAATCCATCGTAATCTTCCAATTTTAATGGTGGCACTGGCACTCATCCCGATAATTTACGTAAATATCTGGGATTTTTGATAAATAAAAATTATTAAAAATTCCACTTTTACAATTATTGCCAGAAGTATATTTAATACAAATAATTTTAAGGGTGCTGTGACAGTATTTTAATTTTTTTTTTTACTTTTTTAAATAACTTTCAAGTGGTTGTTTTTTTTTTCTAATTCAGTTGGAGGAAGAAGTTGAAAAAAAATTGAAAATTTTGTCTGGACCACCAGATTATTTAGCACCATATTTAATACGACATCATGATGAAAAAACGAATTCAAATGATCACAAAAGATCATACGAAATATATACAACATGCTTGAAGGATGTAAAATCAAGATATGTTCGGTTATTGAATGAACTTCAAAAAAAATATGATGAGGTACCTAACTGTAATTATTCGGTCTGTCTTCATATCTCAGGGCCAGAAAAGTTTAAAGACCTCTGAGGGGTATAAGTGCAAACTAATACATCCGAACTTCCTTCAGATGCCACAGTTATTGATGGAATGCTTATTGATTCGTGCGCAGCGTATATATATTTACAGCGAGTACTTTTTAAAAGGACACCATTTGGTTGACAAAGATACGATTGATGATATATGCAGTTGAAAGGCTAAATAAAATCCTAGAAAAAGGATACGATAGAATTCATATGACAAGTGCACTGTAGACTGTAGGCTATTTTGAAAACTATTTTCTGAGACTACCTCAGAAAGTGAAAACACTGATGGGTGGGAACTCATTTTTCAAACACATTATAGTTTAACGCATGAGGCATGAGATATGAAGGCAGGTAGCCGGATGCTTTTAAGACAGATCTCGTTCTCGTATCTGTAGTTTAAATATAACGTAATATGTATTTATATTTATGCTTACATTTTAAAATATATTACAGCTCGTAAAAGAAGACAACGATTTAGAAAAATTCATATCAAAATATCATCAACAAACTGATACAACAACAAAATTGAATATTGATGAATTAAAAGAGAAACAAAAACAAATTCATTTACAAAAACGTATCATAAAAAATCGTTTAATTCAAACACATGAACAAGCTCAAAAGAAATATGAACAATTAAAAGTATCACTTTTATCTGATACAAGACTTAAATTATAGTTACATACATCGTAACAAAATATAATGATAATATCGAAGATATAAAATTGAAGAGCAATCTGAATTGGAAATAATGTAATGCCTGTCTTCAATTTAAAAAAATGCAAAAAAAATTTTTTTTATTATTTTATTTTTTAAATTATGTGTATGTAAATGTAAATAAAATATACACTAATCGGCTAATATACACTAATATACACTAATAAATTTACAAAAAAAAAAAAAATATGAAATTAAAATAAAATCCTTAATTTAGTTTTTCTTCATCATCTAAATAACAAGAATGATACCTTTTATTTACGCAATCACTACACAAAAGTATAGGAGTAGTTATGCTTACCAAAACATATCATGCATTCAGATTTTAGTCTGCTTTTATTTTTTTTTCTTGTAGAACTGTAACCTCTTTCATACATTTTCTTCTCGAAATCCAGAAAAAATGAAGGATTTGGGCCGAAATCTAGTCAGATAAATTACATAAAAAATACGTAATAATCGCTCGAAATCTACTCATGTTTCGCTCTCTACGCAGAACAGAGACACCTACCAACAAATTGTAAACCAAAAAAATGTTTTTTTAAAATTTTCATTAAGAAATAATTGAATATAATTGACAGTTAAATTTAATAGAAGAAATATGCTATGTTCAGATAAATTAAATTAAAATTAGATAAATTAAATAAATTAGACAAACTGTCAAAATCGCTGTGTGTCACCTTCGTAATTTCTACTCGAAATTAAAATTAAATCTACTTAATTTCAATCTCTGTGTGTCGAAGACATTAATCTATTTAATTTTATGTTAATTATACATACAATATCTTCTTCTTTATAATTTGTACTTTGTACAGATCTATGAAATTATTATTTTGGTGTATGCTCTGCTCTTCTTGAGCCGCTCATATTTGGCCAATCATCGTTAACAAGATTGGTTTTTAGATGTTTGCATAAACTTTTTTTTATACCAAGGCTCTTTTTTGAAGGGTTTCAAGACTAATTCTATTCTATGTTATGGGTTACTTCTTACTTCTCAAAATTTGTCTTTTAGATAATTATTTTGTTTATTAATAATTATTATAATTATTTTGATATTATCAACAATATTAAATTTCGCAAAACATATTTCTCAAATTACTAACAAATTCTTTTTTTTTTGCTTATCCGAAAAAAGTCAGTTATACAAATTACAATTGACAATAATAGGGGCTTGAATAGCTCGATGGTTGGGTGTCGGTCTTGTGATCTTGAGATCACGGTTCGAACCCCAGCCAGCGCACTACTCTTGCCCAAGTCGATCAAAAATTTTTTCCCATCAGCAATGTACACCAGTAACTGATTACTGATGATAAACTGGATAATATGTATATCTGACATAAAATTACTGATCGGCGGTGCCATAATGGACTCAGTATCCGCGTGCACTTAATATATACTATATACATTGTATGTATATATATGTATATTTTATAAAAAAAAAAAAAAATTGACAATAATTGGTGCTATTCTGGTCACTTTCTGTTAACTTGAAAATCTGCTCAGTTTCATATGAAATGTTGACAGCTCGAAAAAATCTGTTAACTAAAGGAATTTGTATTTTGGTCCTAAAGTTAAAGTAAAAACCTGCTAAACAAAAATGTAAACAAACAATTGTTAAATTAAAACTTACATACATTTGCACAGAGTAAAAAAGTATTAGCCGAACTACAAATTTTAGAAAAAATAATCTAAGAGAAACATTTAATAAAATACGAATAAATCAATTTTACAATTTATTTTGGTTTTTTTATTTAGTTTTATACAAAATAAGTATATAAATTTTGATTATTTTACTTAAATTCATTACGTAGCTATAGAACAAAGAATAAATAAAAACTGATTTCAGATTATTTCTAAAATTTGTAGGTGGGCGAATACTTTTTTTACTCTGTGCAGCTACCTAATTTTGAATTTAAATTTAAAGATTCCGAAATTTATCATACACCAGAATACGAAATTTTAAGTATCCGCTATCAAGTCAAATACTTAAATTAAAAATTTGCTAGTTAAAGGAAACTGCTAGCACGACCAGAATTGATCAGAATAACCGTAGAATCGTTTATACCATACTATCAGAAAAACATTAAAAAATAAATGAATTGAGTATATGTACAATGTTTTTTGTATATATATATATTCGAAAATATTATGCTTGTCTTACAATTTATTCACAGCACTGTATGTAAAAGTGTTAAGTATTTGAATTTGTGTACGAGTTCACTATATGTATGTATTTATATTAAAATCTAATTAAATTATTAATGTCAAATTGGTCCTTTAGTAATGATTAGTAGCAATTTATAAACAGTTACAATATAATCATTATATATAATCTTATGTTTGTATATATACATACATTATACACTCATATATGTATGTATGTATGAATGAACGTATCAATTGTAATCGTTTGTACATATATACTTATACTTGTATATCATACTTAATATTTTAATAGACTTAAATACAAGAACTTCTCTATTATAACTCATTTTACCCCATTAAAGATAAATAAAAAATAAATAAATGAATGTAAGTATGTATTTATACGAGTATATGTAATAAAAAAATAAAAATACAAAAAAAAAATTTATACAGAAGATATACAACAGGTTGTTTTACTCTCGTATACACATAACATTATATATTTATGTATGTACTTGCATTATAGTATATTTTTATCGGATCCCATAAAATTTTTATGTAACGATTACTTTCTCTTATTCATTCTTTTTCTTTTTTTATATAATATTATTGTCCAAATGTGTTTCTTATAAGTATTGTAAGTATATGTACACTTATGCCCTAAAAATTGTTTTTCTTTAAATATATAATCATATTGTATAAACGTATAAATGTATAATGTAATATAGTTATAGTAAATAATATAGTACATATATATGTACATACGTATATAATGATATAAAAATTACATAAAAATTATACATAACATTTATAACAGTGATGTAAACAATGCATAGGATGAACATAATTTTTTCCCGAAATAATCAATAAAAATAATATATTCTTCAATAGCGCTACAGCTATTCAATATGGTGCCTATCCTTTCACCGAAGTGATTTCTAGACTTAATACTGTCAAGTGTGCGTGCACCTACAGGTTTAGCGTGGATTGCGAACCACTGAATTGGTGGTAGAGAAGCAAATTCTTTTTATGTGATAAGGCTTAGAATGATGTAAAAAATACTTTAATAATTCTTTGTATTTACTTGTTTTCAGCTAGAGAATTACTATCATACCAGCACTTCTAAATTTTTTTTGCCAGCAAGTTGGTACTCATTCTAAGCTGAGTGGACTTTGGGGATAATGAAAGATGGAAATAGGCAAAGAAAATTTTTTTCTTACTATTGCCGTGGGCAGGAAACGCGAACCTGCACTCTCGAGATCAGTAGCTAGTTGCTCTACCACTTACGCCACCGAGTACAATTTTTTACTTTTAATTTTTTTTTCAAAATTTGAAATGAATATATCAATCAAATTTAAATTGTCTCTCAAAACGGTTTTTTTTTTATTAATGTATCATGAAATAATACCTGATTTGAGTAATTATTGGAGTATAATGACGAATTGAACGACCTCTATAATGATGTGAATATAGTCTATCGCATAAGATTATGCAGAATCTAATGGCCGGATCATATTGTGATAAGGCCAGAGATTGACATATTAAAAAGGTTGTTATTTTGCACGTCCGAAAGAAATAAAAGGCCAGGAAGATCTAAATGACACTAGCTTGATAATGTGGACGTTTACCTTAAAATAATAAATATAAGAAACTAGAAAGTATATAGTTGCACAGTATAGAGTAGAATGTCAACAGAGTTTGATACAAGCCAAGATCCACTTCGGTCTGTCAAGCTGAGATGACGATAATGATGATCTAGGTACTAACTTGTAGTTGTAGTTGGTGTAAGACCTATTTTTTTTTTTTTTTATACACCACCTTAAAGCATGCAGACATTAACTTTGTAAGTATTTTTATCCCAATCATGTAAAATCCCTTTTTCCTCTCTTAGTTTGTTAATGCATTTTAGATATTTCGTGATTCTAATTTTCGATTTATTTCTGAAGAATTTCATTTTCAAAAATAGTTTCAACATTATTTTTTGTGTAATATTAGATACTTATTTACAGATATCGTAGAATGTTTCATCAACAATTTAAGAGTCAATATAATTAACAATTTAAAAGTCATATTTTAACATTCAAAATTTTATATTTTGGAACGTTATTTAACGGAAATATAAATTCAAATATTTTCGATTAATTCTGATTCCAGATAATAAAGAATCAATAGAGATTTCCAATACTTAGATCAAAATTTGTAACTAGAATTACTAAGATTAAGAAAACTATAACAATATTAAACGATAATAATAATGTTTGTCCTACGACTAATGCAAAGTACTGTATGTTTACAATAAATGTGTAATAAATATATGATTTTATATTATTTTTATTCCTCTCTACAAACATTGTATTTAATATATGCACATATATACATAATATTTACATTACATACGAGTATATATATAAAAGTTATAAAGATATGTCTGTTAAATACATATGTAGATGTACACATGTATATGCATACGTACGTATAGGTTAAAGATTGAATTTTTATAGTACAATTATTGTAGATTTCTTTTTTGTAGCTTTTTTTTTCTATATCCTAAATACTACATATGTTATAAATGTACATATAAACATATATATTTAGAACCAATAGAAATAATATATGATGTTTGTAAATAAGTATATGAACATTTTATATTACATACAATTCGTACAAATGAATACAAATATTCATTTATAGACACATTATTTATGTACATACTATATATACATATGAATATTTATATGTACATAAATAGTATGTAGTGTTATATACCGACACTCATTTTTATCATATGATATGACACATGTATGTACAGTACATATATATACTTATTTACATACATATATACGTACATATGAATACACATATATATATATGTAATATATTTTTTATTTTTAGTATCCTGTGAAATGATAATAAAATTTATATGATCGAATATAAACTTAAGTGTTTCTATAGCTTGATTTATTACACATATATTCAGTGATTTTACAAAGTTATTCATCTAAATACTACATTCCATACATACATCTGTATGTATATTGAAAACATAATTTTTTTAGTTGTTATTTTTGTATAGGACGCACGTATAATAATACACTTTGTTCGTTCAACATCCAAATGATAAATAGAAAAAAAATTACCTAATTTTGATTTTTTTTTTTAAATTTTCATTTTCAATAAGGTAAGGCAGATTTCGTCACGCTTATAAAATATAAAAAAAAATGATTTCTGGATTATCATTATCTTTATTAGCATTTCTGTATTGTATAGGTCTGTCTATAATATGCGTTACCTTCTTTTGTTAATAAGTAGTTAATAATAGTAGTTTTCCGCATCAAAATTCTGGAATTAAATGCAAAATATTTTGAATAATATTTTCTTCTTGACTACAAATTTGTGAAATTTTTCATTCTCTTACCATTATGGAGAGGGAAAGAGAGAAACAAAATATCTTCTTAATCTTAATTCCAGATTTGATTTTTGTCAATAACTTTGGAATTTGGATGTGTTATCGATATTCCTCCTCCAATACATTTTAATTTTTGTATTTCATCGCCTATATTTTTCTATTTAAAATTGAATAACTTTGTAGAAATTTCAAATTTGCTTAAAAAATTATGTAAGTAATTGACTGCATGACATAAAAAATTTATTTTAATCAAAATAATTGCATTTTTAATTAATCAAGCAATTGTAATAATACTTATTCTCTTTTAGTCAAGTTTAGTTTCTCATACTCTTATTAGTCAAGAGAATTTTTGTATGTTGAAATGAAATAGTGAAATATGACCTCAACCAAGACTGCAACTAGAAGTTATCAACTGGACAAAAACATTTAAATTTTCCGTTAAACATTAAAGTTTTGAGAAATAAAAATGTTCTTTAAGTCGAATTAAAAATATATTTTTGATCTACTTAAAGCGAAATATGAGTATACATATGTATATACATATATGTACAATTTTCTTGTTTAAAATTAAAATGAAATAACGAAAACAATGATAAAATTGATGTTAGTTTTTCTTTTCATTTTGGACATTTAGATATTTCATTTTTTCTGTATTTTACATTTTTTACCAGATTGTTTTTCCATTTTATTTTCTATTTTTTTTTTTTTTTCAATTTTTTGGAATTTTTTTTTTTTTTTTACTAAAGAACTATAATAATGGATGTATGTATGTATGTACATACGTAAAAATATGTGATGTAAGGGCGCAAGATAAGAAAATAAGGGTATAACAACCACGTATGTATTTTTTTTTTCTATTCAAATAAATAAATGTAGATATGTATGCATACATATACTCGTATATATACGAGTACAATAAGAAAAAAGTCCACACATCTTATACTATATTCCATATACTTACATACTCGTATCTATAATACTTATAAACATCCATATGTACATATGTAGTAACACCAATCTACACAATTCTATACATTTTGATATGAAAATGCCTTATTTCTATCCGAAAAATTTTCTACACTCATCTAATGTAGTAAAAGGTAGCAGTGGGTAGTATGAGTCTGCGGATATATTATATTATACATCCAATTCTACATACTCATCATCATATATTATCCATATATGTACATATATTTGATATAAAATAGCCGGCAGAAATACACATCAACGAAAACTTATAACGTGCACAAACATAGTACATACATATCTATACTTACACATTTTATAATATTCATTCGCCACTTACATAAAACTTGAACGGATGCTGCTGAGATGATGTGGATATTTTTCGAACCCCTAGCTGTTTCTCGCGAAAAATAAAATAATAACATACAAGTATAATCGTATATTTTTAATATACATATACATATATATACCTACATATGTATGAATATAATGTTGAATAGAATAGAAAAATATATGTGTATAGAATAGAAAGGACATCGTCATATAATAATAATACTCCCTAGGCATATAAATTTATCCTTCCTCAAACCCAAAAATTTCAATCATATATAAAATATAAAGTCTATTGCCGCACATATGAGTCAATATAAAATGCGAACATAAATATGGAACACTATATGGAACATATATCGTATTTTATATGTGTATATATGCACAATGAAAACATATATATATATGTATATCATCGCTATATAAGACTATGGCTATAATACGCTACAATTTGGACATATGTATATAGTATATACATACTCTTAACTCTTAGTAGTAGAGTAGTATGTGATGTAGTGTACCATTCCACTATTCTTAATACTAAATGGACAGGAGAAAAATAAAGGAGTGCCGCAGAAGACGAAGTTTTAAGAAGTTTGGATCAATATTTTGAAGCTTGACCAGAACACCGTCACGTACTACACACTTGTGTACATTCTGTATACTATAATATGTATATAAAACAACCGAATAGCCGTGTTTCTGATTCTGGGATATGGCATGTATGTAGTGTGTGTTTCCCGAATTCTTCTTATATCAACCAATACATTCAAAATATATATAACATAAGACCTTTTTGATTTTGAGTTTTTTTTTTTTTTTTTTTTTTTTGTTTTTTTTTTTTTATATATATTTTAGATGCGGATGATATAGAGAAGAGTCGCCACATGTTATCTTATTATATGTGTACTGTAAAATGGTAGATATATGTACGAGTATATACACACAAATGTATTCACATATTTATATGTATCTATCCACCTGTACATATATTTTAACATACAAATATGTCCGCGAGTCATCCAAGTAAAGTGTACATATGCGTGATATGGATATTTTGCAAAGAATTTTCTATTTTATATATAATACTTATATTATTATAGATATAATACACTATACACGTGCATATGTATATATGAATGTATATTGAATATATGTGTGTATCTATCTATACATATAGATAAATATAAATAAATTCAGAAAATATGTACATATATAACTAACTAGATTTTATATGATGCGGTGGTACATGCGATGATGACGATATGATTTCAGAGGATTCACACCAAAACTCTAAAAACTAAGGGACCTTTTATTATACATGTATATTTTATATATAATATATATTGTATTTAGTGTATTATATGATTATGTATATACATATATGTATATGTGCATTATACACGATACGATAAAATTGCCACTAGGGGGTTGTATTTAGCTTTTAATTAAATTTTCAAAAAATTTTCTTGTTCTTCTCTCATTCTTCTTTTATTATACTATATTTATGTACTCTTTATAGTAGAATTTAATCTTCGATTTACACAGCAGTGTAGTAAGATACATTATGTATACAAATTTGAAACTAAAAAAAAAAAACGAAAACGAAGAAGAATACGATGAAAAAAAAAATATGTAAACATACATTAGTATACAATTATAAAAACTTATTATAATACGAGTATAGTAAGTATATGGTAGTTGTAGTATGTAGTATACGATAATGTAAGCGTGTAAAATAAGAGTTGATGACATAGTTTGGGATAATGAGCTCTGAACTGTTTTAATGAAAAGTTTTTCGTGTATCGCTTAAGAATAATATAATGGATAATCGTATAAATATACATGCATGTAGGTAGACACATACATACAAACAGTCCAAAAATAATAGATAATTCGACGCAATATATTGAGTGCATACATATTCATACGTGCCATAGGCTTAGGAAAATAAACAAAATTACAACTTTAATCACACATTTCTATGCGAAATAAAAAAGACGAAAAAAAAAAAAATGAACGAAAAAATGATATTTTATGTACTAAGTATATGTATGTACGAATACCATGGAATCAATTCAAATCTAACTATATCTCTATCTAATGTATACATATTAAAAATTATTCTTATTCTTCCACTTTTTCTTCTTTTTTTTCTTTTTCTTCTTGATTTTGAAATTAAGTATATTTTAATTAATTTGGAATCAGCTGAACTACAGTCATCGTCTTTATAGTTTTAGCCAAAATTGTTTACCGCTGATTGTTACCTAAGACAAAGTTAGTAATCTTTCTTAATGACTTGGGAGATACCGGTGGCTTGATCGAGAAATTTCATTCACCACCATCCTTACACCAGTGTCACTCTATACTTGTTGCTATATGCTCTAAAATATCAAAAATTTAAATTAGAAAATTGAATCTCGACTAAAAATTAATTCAACTATAACTTTTTTTATGCACTTTCATACATTGTATCAGTCTACTACAAATTATTGCTAAGACGTTTATTCTTCGCTTCTCCCATGGCTTCTCCTAGAAGTATACAGCCCTGTCCATACTATTAAACTTTTGCCTCTACAATACTTTTCTTCCTTTAAATCACTTTCTCTTTGTTTTGCTAACGATTTCAGTTTTTTAGTCTCAGATCTTTCATCAATTCGCTGTTGAAATTGAAATTGCCGATATCCATCGTATTTTAGCGAGATTGACTTGCTTCCTCTTTCCATATGAAGAGTATTTAAAGATTCAAACTTTTGGACTAGTGTCTCATTTATACATTTATTTTCAGTTTTAATTTTAACGGTGACAGACAATAATTCTTTTAAATGCATTGTTTTCTCAAATACACGTATGATAAGATATTCTCATCAGATTTTATCAATGTCCACGTTACGCCTGGCTTTTATTCATTCATAAAATCTTAATTTTGCTGTATAATATTGAAGTCTTATTATTGTGAACATGAGTACATACTAATGCACGCATATACAATAATGCACCTAATATTAAAGCTACGAAATTGATTAGATATCTCTAAGATATGAAATTATCATAAAAATTTTGAATAACTCTTTTTACTTTTTCATAAACTCTTAACTGTTTATTGTAATTATGTTTGTACTTAGTTGTTTTTTTTAATACCAATCAAGGATCATATTTAAAATTTGCTCACATGAAATAGTTTTTCTTTCCTTTTTTTTTTAAGAAATCTTAAATTTCCTTTCATTTCGCAGAGATGTTGTTAAATTTTAAAATATGCACACATTACAGTATATTCGTGAATGAATTTTTGTTTTTGTTAATTAAAAAATTAAGTCTGATGTTTGACAGGTGTAGATATAAAAATAAATTAAAAGAAGAACAACAACAAAAAATACATACAAAAAATATACAGAAAATATAAAAAATATGAAAAAAGGAAAAAACATTTTTTAAATACATTACAGATCGCATTTCCATTACGCCATTACCATTAATATATCCATCCATTTATTTAAGATAAAATTACAGAGCAGTCAAAACTCGCGAAGTGGAAAATGCGCGAAAATTTAATGTTCAGAATAAAAAAAAGAAGGAAAAAAGAAATAACTAACTAAAATCGTGTATACGTACATTATGTACTACGAAAGAGTGTACACATGAAGATCTTCTGATGGTTGATTGGAAGCTGTAATTCAATATTTCAACACTCTCTTTACATATAACATATAATATTTTAGCTACTGGCCTTTATTATTGCAAAGAACACAACAAAAAAAGTAAAAAAAAATAAAGATTTTTTTCTTTTCTTTTTTTTTTTTTTTCGTCCACCAAAAATCATTGAAGGTGGCCTTTGGTGGTCTGTTGTATTATATGATTGCGTTTCGCGTTACATTACATCTACATCTGTATCAAATCTTATAAAATTGAAAATAAAATTTAAATACCATTGCATATTGTATGCATACATATTGTATGCATGCACGAGTATGTAAATAACGAGCATGTATACATTTTTATCAAAATGATAATTTTCTTGAGAAATTATGATAAAAATTTTTACCTTTGTGCCTTTATATGGTAGCTAGACGTGTTTTGGTATAGTTGTATCGAACTTTTGAATGAAATGTATAAAATAAAATATGAAAGTGCACATATGTGAAAGAGCGTATTCAGGTTCTAAACCAGGAGATGGTTGGTGGGAGTTCAACTGAATTTAGTTTTGGAATAATGGTGTAACAATACATGAGTTACTTATTATCATATTTGTTGTCGGCAAGTAATGAAAATTAAAAATTATTTGTTTTTTAAGTTTTGTTACTGATGGAATTCTTTAAATTCAATAGATTTTTTTGTGGAGGAGGGTGGTAGTATTTTAGCTGCTCTTCTCTGTAGTACACTGTGTACGGTGTATGCCCTTGTATGTGTGTATATTAAATCAAAAATATTATGTACTGAAGTAAGATATCTTCTTGTATAAAATAGATACTATTGAACAAATATATCTCACTTTTTCAATACATATGTACATACTGAAACGTGGTCTTTTATATGCTGGGTTATTACATGTTTGAATATTTTAAAGGCATTGTCGTTAACAAAAAAAAGGCTATCCGTGTTGTAAATTATAAATCCAGTATAACTGAATAACTGTAACTTTACTCCAAATACTATTGAAATAAATAACATACGCGCACACATATTAATGGAAGACCCAAAGATGTTTTATGGAATTCTCAGGCTTGACCAATTAAGTGAAAGTGGATTGATTATTATCAAACCATTTTGTGGTGTTACACATTAACAACAGTTTAGAGTTCAGTGCTATGTGTTTAGGCTTATTATTTTGTTAAAAAATGTAATCATATTTTAAGCTCTTAAGAATATTGACCGCATATGAAAAAAATCTTTTCAGTTGAAAATGTTTTTCAATGAAGTGTAAATAAGCAATTGTATCATACTCTCCCCATATACTTGTATACAGCCCCAACAAATCAATATTGAATCACTATCTCATTTACATTTTACTCTGTAGATAATAATATACTTTTATTAGCTACTGTATAGTATATTTATAAACTTATTTAAGATTCCTTTCATTTTGCTTTAGCACATACTACTTTACTCAAACAAGTCTAAGCTCAATTTCGTTTTGCTCGAATACGTATGTATATGTATACTGAAAATTATAGACGAATACACAGTACAGCACTATACATTTTGTAAATAAATAAAATCGTTAGTCGTGATTTAATATCTCCGGAGAGATAAATTTTTTTCATAGAAATTATGAAATGGTTCTTGAATTAGAACGAAATTGAACACATATTTGGGTACTTAATTTTAATTTGTCTTGTAAAATTATTGAGTTTGATCCATATATTTAGAAGAATAATAATTATAAATGTAGATGGCAACCGTCCAAACGGAAGGCCAGAAATAGATGGTTGGATGCAGTTAGAGAAGACATCCACAGGTATAGGTAAAAACATCAGAAACTGGCTGACAGTATCGAGAGATCGAGAGGAATGGAGGCGCATTCTAAAAGAGGATATAAGGACCTATTGTGGTCTGGAATGCCGTAAAAGAAGAAGAAAAAGAATAATTATAAATATACGAGCACATTATTATTTTTAGTGTTGGAATTTAAGAAAATTAATTTTTTTTTTATAATGATCTGACGGTAGATATTTTATAAAATTCAGTAAAGTAATGTAAGAAAATTTTAAAATCTAATGTAAACATCGTATATAAATGTATGTTATGTTACATAATAGCGTACAAGAAGTATCAATAACGAACAAATTGTATTAAAGAAATTGTAAATCATTTTATATTAATTTATTACATACATTCATTTTGTATAGAACACAAAAAAATTTAGAAAAAAATAATAATAATAATAATGATAAGAATATGAGACTTCACATTAGTAAATTAATTTACTTTTTTATGAGAATGTGTACATAAATATAAAAAAATATAAAAAGTATGTGTAAATATATATGTATTAAGTCTTTGTATACACACATATGTATCATGTATATTATTAAAAACTCTAAAAGCTCATATTTAAGCTATTTTTCATATATGTACACATGTTCATAAATATAAAATTAAACTACATTACTATAATTCTAATGCCCAAGTCAGTTAAGTCCTTCATCTATATATATAAATTTCGTATCTAAATATTTATATACATATATGTACATATAATTTTGGAATTTTTCGTAATATTGTATAATATATGTATATGCGGCTACATATATTAGTAGTATATTACGATTTCTGTATAAGCTATAATGTAAGTATCCTAAAAATATGTACACACACATACATATCTATATATTACCCACGAGTAGTACTATATGTAGTATGTAGGTTAGGTGTAGGTATATATGTACAAATAGTGAATTCGCTATTTTAAACGAAGATTTCATTATAGAATAAGACGATACGGATACGATATAGTAGTAGAAGTTGAGGGTGGTAATATATACATATCTATACGTTACGTATGTACATACCTATCAGCTATCATTCATAATGTATATAAAATGTATGTATATATTCATTTTGTATTCGTACATATAATAAACTAAATGAAAATGGATAGATGGATGGATGGATGGAGTAATAGTTCTTAACACATGCTTTGGACATTTATACAATTTTCTCTAATCTAATGTATTCAACAACAACGCCGCTACATATATTTATATGCTGCTTATCTATACATATACGATTAGTATGTACATATTGCATATATCATAAATATAACCATTACTTCACCACCTATCACCCATCACCATCATCATCGCAACAACATCATCATCATCATCATTATATTACTAAAAATATTTAAAATTCTACGAAATAACGGAACGGTATAAGTGTAGTGGTAGTGGCTGAAGCAGCAATATAATGTATATATGTATATAACGTAACGTGAAAGCGGCATCAAAAATCCTTTTTAGAGATCTTAGAGATTGGGATAAAACCAACGGTTACAATCAACTTTACTCTGACATTAAATTTGTATAGTAGAACATTCAAAATATAAATTTCTAAGTAAAAATATGTACCTTCATACATATATTTGTATAATGTAATATACTCTATTTATAATATCCTCGAATATATCTGTAAAAGGATGGTTTTGTAAATGCTGGACTTTAGAATTTATAACATCAAATATAAATACATACTCGTATACACATATTTTTACTAACTTTCATATACTTATGATATTTCTTGATTGTATATACATGTATGTAATGTATGTATATTAATGTACATATATGTATCGAATATATATATGTATATATTTAACATTATAAAAGGTCCAGTATTACTACACATATTAAATGATATACAAACTTATATTGTACGAACTAGAACGAGGTATGTATGTGGTGAAAAAGCAATAGCTTTTTGCTAATACTTTTACTAAAATATTCGCTTTCGTATATAATTTTACCTATATATATGTATACATACATATGTATATAAGTATATACTCTTATAACATATTTATGTACCTATGTACATATTCGTCGTACATTTATAATAGTTGAGTCGCCAAAAGATGGGTAGCTTAGCTGAGCTGCTATATAGTAAGTTGAGAATACGAAAATTGCACAGAAGAAATAAAATTTACTCATACTCCAAACCAATCCACCTACAATAACATCGAAAAATTTTCTATATGGTCAAGTTTATTTTCGTAAAGCATGAGTTCACTTAAATAGTACATGTATATACACACACACATATATATATACTCGTATATTTGTAATATATATGTATATTATTATATATTCTAAAGGTGGATTGCCAGGAATAGAAAATCAGCATCCTTAAAAAGGTATACGTATACATACATATATTTATTTATATGTACACGGGTACAAGTACAAGATATTGTATGTAATAATAGCAAAGAAAGGGAAAATGTGGTTCTAGAATATCATCTTTTATCGTTGTCCACTCATAGCTAGCTATTTAACTTCAGATATACATACATACATACAATTTTATATATCTTATTTTCTATACTATGTATATGTATGTATATATACATACGTTAAATATGTAAAAAGAATGAAAAAAAAACATAAAATAAAATAAAATACTAAAGATTGGAAGGGAATTTTTGCGATATTGTAGTACATTTATATATAAACGTAACGTAACGTACTATAGATAGTTGGCTACTAACAAATGGAAATGACTTTTTTGGGTTTGACCCTTCAAAACCTTTAAAAACCTCAAAAGCATCAAATACTTACATACATACATTACGTATGTTTACTATAACTATAAGTAAAACGCGACGGCCATTTTGATTTCTCATTCAAAATGAAAATTTTCTAAAGAAAATATATTTTATGTAAATAAGGTATATAGGATATCTGATGCTATATGTAGTAGATATAGATATATAGTGGGCGGATGTGACATTAGTAATTGTCTACAAATATAATCTTTGTTTAAGACTTACATATTTTCTTTCTATTGTATATTATATACTGTATGTATGCAGGAGTATGTATTTTGCGTACGTATGTATGTGTGTACTCTATTAATGGACAACAATATACTATATGATCTGATGTTTTAGATAATTTTCTCTAAATATATGAAATATATCTATGTTTTAAATTGTATGATTTTTCAAAGTATAGTGTAATCATGTTTTAACATACATGCATACATATCCATATGTATGAAAATATACATACGTACATATATTGATTAACTGTTTGTTATATTTTTTTATCTATAGTATTTTTTTTTCTTTTGTTCTATTTAAGTACATAGGTTGATTTGTATTTTGAATTTTTTTATATTTCGTTTTGTAAATGAACTATATTTTATTTTATCTTCTTTTTTTCACTATACTACCATACTACATAGATACTTATGTAATATAGAAATTTTTTAAAAATTCGAAATACATTACATTACTAAAATAATTCGCCAATAATAAATGAACATGCATATTTAATTTTCAAAATTACTAGAACACTCTGATTAATATATGTACATATATACGAACATACATATTACATCCAGGACGATAATGAAAATTTTATATCTTTTTTATTTTTTATTTTTAAATCATTCATTTAGAATCATTCATCATACACTCATACACACATTTCACATTATCTTAATACTAAGAAGTATATCCTTATTTTAATTTATTTTCTATGTAGCTTAAATTAAACCTCAGATTATCAATATTTATTGACTAATTACATTGACATGATACTGATAAAATTTTGTCAAACCTAACCTCAAACTATCAAACTCAATGCTAATATCAAAATATTGATGGAATATTCAAAATTTTTGATATTCTTCAAACTATTGACAAACCATCAATATCATACTCAAACTATCAATATGTAAATATGGTTTGCCAAATTCGCGTGTTTGTTATAATAAATATTGATAATCTGATCTGAGGTCTACTTAACTCTAAAACAGCATATGAATGCTGGTGTAAGAGTTAGCTTTGAAAAATTTGAAAGTATGTATTCAAACTTATTCACATTCATACAAATTTCTTATTTTTCATTTCATTTCAATTAGCTCCGCAACATTGTAGATATTATAGTAGATTACCATTGACAAAAAACAAAAAAATGATTTCTATTCTGTACTTTACTATATTACACATTCATTCAATTAAGGGGAAGTTCAAAAATGCAAGCTTGCGGCATAAGGTTGCATTTTCATAGTGTTCATTTAAATCAACTTGTAAACGTCAAGTGTTCATTCAAGCTTATCGTCAACTTAAGTCAAAATTTGCAAGGTTCATGATCGTCTTGATATCTTGAGTTCATTTATTTAAATTCAATTGTTATCATCTTCATTTAAAATTTGATGACATTTATAATTATTTTTATTTATTTAAATGAAATTATAAAACACAAATGATTATATTAAAAAAAAACAAATAATTTCAATAAATTCTCGGATAGGTGATAATATTTTCTAAAATTCATTTTTATTTTTAAAAATATTTGTACACTTTTTATTTTTAAATTGAATTTATCACCAAAAAATATAAAATTATTTATCACAAATATATTCTAATAATTATTACAAACAATTTGTCATTTAAACAATGAATTCAGCAAAATAAAAATACAATACACTCTACTTCAAATAATTTTTTTAAAAACTGGCAAAATGGTAATACGAAAATTTACGTCACAATTCACAATTGAGGTATGTTCAAAGATGCAAGATTTCTTGACATTGCAAGATACGTACATATATATATGTATGTATAATCTTGATTCTTGAGGTAAGGTATTTGTCTTGATCGCAAGTTGACGAAGTCAAGCTTGCATTTTTGAAAACACTCTATATCTCCTCAAAAGCATACTTCTATTTCAATTCATATATAATTAAATTAGCTTAATACGAGTATAATCTTACATAAAATTTCATTTCAATAAATTTTTTTTTCTTCATAACCCTGTTTAAAACTATCCTAATTATCCTGAATTAAAACTAACTTAAAAAATAACATTTTTATTCATTTATTCATCTCTTCTCTCTTTTAGGAACCTTTCTATCCTTTTGGTAAATATATAAATTTGTATAATACTTTTTCAATTCTTTCAGTTTTCCCAATTTTTGTCTGATAGTATATGGTGATCAGATCTTCCAAGTGATATTATGTGAGCGATGTATATAAGCTTTGCTGTCTTCGAGTCTAATTTAGGACTCCTTCGCATAACAGAAACCAAGCTACAAACCTAAATAAGGTAATTGAATTGAGGACATGATAGGATACGTTTTAAATTTCCTATTTCACTGAAAGAATTTTCCAACACCTAAGTAGATCTACATTTTCAGTGTTATTAAAAATATTTTCCAACACCCACAGAACAATTATTTTAAGTTCTATTGGTTCTATAAAAAAAAAAATTTCCAATACATGGATCTATGTATGTTCATACTTTATACTTTTGAGAAACTGTACTTATTTAATTGTAAATTCATAGAAAAAGCTGTTTTTGAAAATGATGAATGAAAAAAAAAATTGTTATAAAATAAAAAGAAGAAGTTTTTTACATTTCACTTTTTGAAAAAGAAGTAAAATGTGAAACAAAGATTAATAGAATGAGGTGATAATGGTAGAAGGGTGAGAGAGTGTAGATTAAAAGAACGCATAAAGCTTTCACATTTCAAGTTATTATGATTTTCTTAACTAAGTATATTTCCCTCCAACGGTATATGTTTGTCACAAACGTATTTTATTTGCTGATTCACATATTACTCTTAAACTATCGCAATCATGAATAAGAAGAAAAAGAAAAAACAAATTAAAAAATTAAATATCTGTTACATTTTATCATCATTGTAATTTTATCATTGTCTGTCACTATAATAAGCCTTCCAATTACAGCGTTCATTCTTCTTAGATCGCTTTCGATATCATGAAACCATAACATTTTCAGCCTTTTCTGTGGTGCAGCAAATGATCTCATCTCATATAGGCATTATTTTGTAATTAAATGATGCTGATGGTCAATAGAATTTGGCATGATTCTTCCGACAATACGAATCATTTTCTCATGAATCATTTTGTCTCATGAATGTTCCTAGTGTCATCTAAGTAATTATTGTTCTTTGATAACGTTCACTCTTCTGATCTGTAAGTTATCGTTTTAAATTTTATAATGTACACTTATGTACATACAAATAATCTTTCTTTACGAATTTTTTATAAACATTTTAAGTACACAAAAAATTTTGTTTTTACTTACAGCTCCTATTTATCTGTGATACATTTAGAATTGCACATAAGTAAGTATGTGTACATGTTTACCGTAATAATATTTACAGAAATAAAACTAAATAATTTAAATCATTACACATAAAATACTTTATATACTCGTATGTCGTACAACATAATCATTATGTTTCATATTCCAAAGCAATACAATCACATATAATGAATATATTTACTTGTATACATATGTAGATACAAAACTTTCTTTATATTTTTACTTTCATACAAGTAGATACAAATAAATTACAAAACAGATTAAAGAAAATAAAAGAAAATCATGAAAAACAAAACCAAAAAACATACAAAAAAAAGATGGGAAAATATGAAAATAAGGTAAGAGAAAAATATTTAAGTAATAAATAAATTGATTCAAATTCAGATATGTATTTACATATGTATATCCATTCGTATAGATCTTAACATATACAGTACTAGTCATAATTATTTTTACCCAGCATTATTATCTCACTCTCTACCTCTCTCTCTCTCTCTCTCTCTCTACTTCCTACTCAATAATTTTCTGTTCTTTATTTTCTACACTATGCACTATGGGTATGTGTATGAAATGGAACACATGTATCTTTTTAATTCTAATAACAAAAAATTAAAAGTGAAGATTGACCATTTCCATTCATGAATTTCTCCAATCTTTAAACTATTTATGTTTAAAATTTGAAGAAAATCGAATAATAAATTATATTTTTTTCCAGTCGAATCAAACATTGTTTCAATCAAAAACGACATCGTTTCAAACAAAAACAAGAAATAGATAAGTATATAAGAAATAGATATGTACATAAGAAATACATATAATGTGTATATAACATATATGTAAAATTAAGAAACATAATTATTCATGGAAGAATGAAATGAGCATTTTTGTGAACAGAAAAAAGTTTTCGTTATTAACAAGTAAGCTCAAGGAAATTAATGGATTATTTTAAGAAATTGTAGTACAGCCTTTTAATAAACACGGGGTCATATATGAATAAAAATGAGCATTACTTTATACTTCAATTTTTCAGAACAAATGCTTAACTCTCTATGAATAAAAAAGAGCAAATGTTCATGCTCATAATCTTTGATCTGATCTCAAAAATCTGCTTCTATGTACATATGAACAAATCAGAGCAAAAGCTTTAAAAAACTCGAGTCTACTTATTAGTAGCAGACTTAGGTTTGAATATGGCACAAGTTATTTCATATTTCAACCATAAAAAAGTGCACAATACGCATACTTAAGTTTTTGTATCGATTTTTTTTTCAAGTATGTTTCTACTATATCCGATAACTTCCTTAAATTTGAAGCCAGAAACATGAGAGTATCTTCAGATGAAATTTTATGATGTTCTATTTCTTTATCAGAATTCACTTTGCAATATGCGCAATAACAACTAAAGAACACTTCGGTTAGTATAATTAAAAGCAAACAATTTGTCTGTTATATTAAAACCAGGGATTTCACTAACTACATTTCACTCACACTTCACAACCAAAAAACCAAAAAGTGTATGCATATAAAGTTCGAGTATGAAGTATGAACATGAAGTAAAATATGATGATAAGACATGAAGTTAAAGATTATTCATAAGAATAGAAGTAAATAGCTCTAGCTCTACCTTTTACTCATGAGCAGATGCTTATAATTCATGCTCATTCTCATAAGCATTTGCTCCCGTTTCATTCATAAGGCCCATGGACCCATGGTGTTCGCCCAACTTAACTGTATACTACCCTATATACACAATTCTCTATTATTTTTACGACAAAAAAGACACATATTCAAATTAGGTTCAGTAGTCGGTCAATTCGTATGTCCACAAATTTCTGACTGACATTAATCGAAAAATCATAGATACTTTACGCTAAAAACTGTCAGTTACGCTAATTTAGTATAGAAGCTACTAAGTTTATTATTAAATAATCACATTTATATATGTATAAATTTTTAAACTTTAATCGCATCTGGCAAAGTGTCAGTCCCAGTATAATTATTTGTCGTTTTGAATATTCTCGGAAAATTGTCTTTTAAGTAAAATATGTTAGTCCCAATGTTTCAATAATGTGAATGAGCTCAGCTTTAAGCACCTTTATTACCTGGTAACTACGCATAAGACACTATACTAGCTGCTAGATCAGTCTACTATGCTACGTTTATAAATTGTAACCTCCTATTGTGTTGTACCCTTAATTCTTGCCTATTGTGTTATAGAGAATGCATACACAAAATTTAACCTTTAAAGTTTGACGTGTGTCTAGTCACAGTCACAGTCTATTAGATTTTTGTTAGTAGAAAGAAAAAATTTTGTGTAAAAATAATTTCGTGTAAAAATATTTATGACCAATACTGTAAGTATGTGTAGATATATATTTTATTATTTTATATACACGAATATCATAGTATTTAAGTATATATATACACATAAACATATGTGGATATAACATGTAATATAAATATTTTGGTGTGTACATGTGTATAATATGTAATGTAAAAACGTACATATGTAATAAAATTGTTTAGTGTATTATCGTAAATATTATGTACAAATGAACGTACATATACGCTCTATGGTATATAATGTACACATACATATATACATACATATAATACTCAACAAGTGGCTCATAAAATTTAAATCAATTCATTTATGTGTTTATTTATTTTCTGTTTTTTTTTCCTGTTTTTTTTTTCATTTTTTTTTCTTCATACATTTTTTTTCTCTCTATCTGACTTTTACTATACACATAGTTTGGTTTTTTTTTTGTTTGTTTATTTCCTTGAATCAAAAATCCTATAAAGTAAATTCTATATTACAACACATTAGTACAACGAAAAAAAAAACAACAAATATGAATAGGTGTGTGTGTATGTATTGCATATGAGTACTCGTACATATGAAAATGCATACAAGTATATATATACATATATATGTTGATATAGTATATGTATGTAGTATGTACATATCTATAACATAATAGATGAATGAATACATGTTTCATTCTGAATATAAAAAGAAGGATATAAAATTCCTTGTCGAAGCTGTAAAAAAGTGTAATCGTAGATACTTAAGAAAGTGTATACGACTACAGTAAATTTATATCGATTAAGGATTTTTATATAACCTACTCGGCTCTTACGTACATAATGTATACAAATTTGTATATGCTCGTATACACATTATATGTTGAAATTTTTATTAAAATAATGTTGTAAAAAACATAAAAATAAAAAGAGGAATAAATCATAACCATATGTATATGTAGATATAATCATTCATAAATAAATTTGTTAATTTGACCTTGAAATCCATAAAATTATCTGTTTGATTTATTTGCATGGAGAGATAGATAGAGAAAAAAATTATTACAATGGGGATTTGGTGGATAACTCGATAGAGATAGGATAGTAGACTCGTAAGCATATGGACTTATTGCCCTATTGTGCAATTAAATGTATAACACAACGAAACATTATGAGTGTTTATTTAAAATAATTGTCGCCAAAAGGCCCTGGCGTGTCGTGGTGTAGGCGAGAAGTGTCAGTTTACTAACCTCCTTTGTAATAAATAATAATAATAATAATAATAATAAAAATTTAAAATAATTAGAAAAGAAAAATAAAGAAAAAAAAATCAAGTCACTTTTATACGCATCTTCCATCTATGCCACGAAAAGGCCTTGCGGGTCGTGGTATGGGCAAAGGATAGGCAGTTTACTGTCTATTCTTTGTAATAAATAAATAAAATAAATAAACTCCATCATACGCTTTATTCCATTAATTTCATTCAATTTTACGCATAAATATTTCTTCAATGAATTATTTAATCATTTTGTCTGCTCTGGTTTTTGCGAGATCTCTCCCCAATACAAAACATTATTATTTAACATTCTTTGCTCTTACATTCCCTTCACATATCCTAGCATTATTATTCTGTGCGTGTGCAAGTACATATAAAAAGTAACATAATCCGAAAACTAAAAGAAAAAATTACAGAATCGTTTACAGATTGTAAACTTTTTTAAGTATTAGTTTACATTTTTGGTTGTTATTCCAAAAACACAAAAAAAAAAGATTTCTTCTTGAAAAATTTTATAAATCTCTTATAAAATTTATCTTGTGCACTTTTTCAATTCCAATTAGGTTTGAATATTTTTTAAATTTGATTTATTTGATTTGTGATGGGAAATATTTTCGTGTGAGTTTTATTTAAAGAAAAAAAAAAGGTTTATAGATAGAAATAGAGACTATATGTTCACAATTCATAGTACCATTTTACGAAATGATGGAAAATCATATGTAAATTGTGCTAGATAAATAAAATTTGAAATAAATATGTTAAAAGAAGCCTAGGATAGCTTCAATTAACGAATAAATCTAGACAATTAGGGCTGAGATTGTATTGTACAAGTAAGTACACATTGTTTCTAGTTACTATAGAAGACGGTTAAGACGACGAATAATTAATGACAAAGAACAGAGAATCCTGAAAATCAGTGAAAACACATGTAAATATATAGAGCCCAAGTAAATGGGACAATTGTAAGTAAAAAAAAAAAAGAAATATAATATTCAAAAAGAAATGAAAATTTAACTAGAGAGTTTAATTCCATTACGTTGGTTGTACATGTTCTTGAAATTAATTCTCACGAAATAAGTTATCAAATGTTTTATTGAATCAGACAATGAAAGAAAATATTTTGCGTTTTACATTACCTTACGGTTACGTTTTTCACTTTAAAAATTTTGAAATTTGGATTACGATTACGTATACGTAAGTATACAGAGTAATGTTTACGTTTGCGTATCAAATTTATGTGAAATTTAAACTATATCATTTGTAATGTAATTAATGATTTATTTTTTTTTGTTTGTTTGTTTTGAATCCATCAACACATGAAAGGTTTTAACTACCCTTTTTGTTTTCTTTTTTCACCCACATTTTAATATACATACGGATAGGAAAACATTTTATAATATTACTGTGTGATTCATTTACAGGTACTACTTTTTTTACGGTAAGGACTTTATGACAAATCCAAGTGTAAGTCGTGTCAAACTGTCATGGTATGTCTATGTATTTTCGTTCAGTATTGTTCGCTATTTCATCGTAAAGAAAAACTTGGCCGGATATAGCGTCTACAAATTATTTAGCTGTATTACGAAAATTCGCCTTAAACGAAGAATGCGTTTTTTTTTTCAAAAAGCCTCAGATCCTTAACCCACACTATTTTTCATTAAAATTTTGTTTTATGATGAAATCATCGGAATAATTCTATGATTCGGACAAATCAATTTAGACTATTTTTTTTTTTGCTTAGGCTTACATGTGACGAGCCTGTTACGATTGAGAAATGTTGGAACAAAACATTATACTTACGTCTTGCAGTCAAATTGTAAAATTGAAACTTTAGAACGTGTGTGCACAATGTATAGGTAAAAGTTACATATATGTCTAACATTTGGGAGAAATATCCTTTTTAAAAAATTAATGAGTTATTTTGTATGAACATGAAGATTATATTCGATTATTGAAAATTTTTTAAATATTTTATTTATTTTTGAAAAAAAAGTGAATACCTCTAAATGAATCACCCGATACATTAAATACGTGACTTATATAATTTTCACTTAGATTTTAAAATATACTATAAAACTATATAACTAACTGAAAACAAAAACAAAAAAAAAATCGGAAAAAATATCCTTAACAATAAGGACAAATTTTTTTATTATTTTTTTTTTTTAATAGTTTTTAGTTTTATATCTTTTTTGATATAAATATACATATATATAGTGTGACCAAAATGATTGTGTGTGTTGTGTGTACACCGCACTTTGAAAAGTTGTTGTGTTTTATATATTTTGGGTATTATTATTATTATTATTATTATTATCATTTTGGAACGACCATAGATATTTTGTATATATGTATATGTGCATTAGGCCTTTTAATTATAATTATAAACTTAGCAAATATGTACATTTGTACATCTATACGTTATGAATATTATACGCATATATTTACATATACGAGTATATGGTGTAATATGTATTTTTACCTATATAAAGTAAAGGATAATAAAATATAAAAACAAAAAATAAAACTATAAAAATTATAAAACTTTATCATGTGTGTACTACAACACTACTTTGTAAGGCACTATTATAAACTACATATTTTGTATATTATGTGTACAATAAGTATAGATATATGTATATATGTGTATATAGATATATAAATATCATGTATATTTTAAATATTATATGTATTTGTAATTAAATTTATCTTGCAATTTCGTGCGTATCTTTCCTTTCATGGATGACCACTTGAACGTATTTCCATTATTTTAACTGTTATTTGTAGATTACGTATATATGTATATTATATCCACTAAAATATGTGTATGATATATATGTATATACGTATATATATATATATATTTGTATATATTCTACATTCTCATCACATATAATATTCCTTATTCTTATCGCAAATTGTCCTCATCTTCGTCATCCTCTTCGGCATATAAATGAGTAGTGAATATATATTTATATATGTATGTAAAATGAAATGTATGTATATATACTTACGTACACTTGTATAGTAGTATTCATGTTTTTATACTCGTATTTTGTACATATCTACTTAGTATGTCCACATATACTTATGATGATGAATACATATATATACATATACACGTATATATTATTCTTCCATTTCGTTGTTAATATTAAGAAGGAAAATATTAGTCCCAATCCCAAACATAGTAAAGATGGCTGACGCGGATCGTTTGTCCATTTTATGAAATAACAATGTTGTACGTATGTATGTATGTACTAGTTTAGAATTCTATAACCCATCATCATCATATATATCGCTATACACACATATTCATACACACATATAACATTTAGATATAGTATATGTAACTAATAAATGTACATACTTGGATATATAGAAAAAGGATATTTAAAGAAAATACACTTGCTTAGAGCTAGCTAGCTAGAGACGTTGACGACGATAATATTCATGTGGGTTCAGTGTTTCATAGTTCAGGTTGTTTGTGTCTTTGTATGGTACAATATATATATATATGTAATGTATATGTACATTTACATATCCTATATCCTATATAGGAGTTTATTATTGGTATTTTAGGTGGAATAGGAAAAACTTCATCCGCAAACTCTCATCCCTTTTTCATTTTTTCTTCTTCTTCTTCTTTGGATTGTATATGCATATATACATATAATCACTCTCTAAACTATGCTATATACCTATGTATATAAATATTTAGATATGCATGTATGTGAAATATATTTCCCACATATCCTAAACTATAATATTATTATGTTACCTTATACAACGTACTATCGTGTAGATATGTATAATATGATGTATATCTACAAACATATAAAATATCTGTATTGTACATTATATCCTTTTACTTTGCAACTATATATCTGTATCATCTGTATATATCATATTAAATACTTATATTGCTGTTTGGACCTAAAGTTTTCAATTCAAACATGAACACATAAGTATATCCATTCGTCCCATATCACACCATCATTTCACTATTATTTTTGCCCGGTGAAACTATAAAGCTTTGAATCATTCAAAATACGATATTTTACATACATATACGTGTATAATATTCGACGAATACATATTTGTAAGGATCTATATTATGTACAAATTTTATTCAAAGACAAGAAGAATGTACTCTTCTATACACTTTCTGGATAGCCAGCCAAGCTCTATATAGCCACATAGCATATCTATAGCTAAGGTTTTAAATATTGTTATTTTTCTTGGAATGAGTAATATATTCCTTGATGTCGAGAACGTCGAGAATTTTCAGAAAAGCACTAGCAACAGCAATGTCAGAATAAGGAACATTTTACGAGTTATACGAGTACACGAGAGTACAAACAAAAAGCAATATAATATAGCATCATCAGCATCTGTAGTTACTGCCTTAGCTGACCACTACTTGTTATCTATGTGCTATTTTATATTATTATAGAAAACTATAATATGTACACAAAATGGAAAATGATATTATATACATTATACTTATGTATATATGTAGGAGTATATATGCATGTACAATATACACCATAAAACAGCAATATACTTATGTAGATACATGTGGATATGATTTCATTTCTCAAGTTTTGAAGACTAAATAGTTATTCAATGATATATACAACAAGAACAAAATTACGAGTATGTATTATGGATACGTAACAAATATACAAATTTTTGGTCTTCTTAGATTTTTAGAATGATTTATATATGTATATATGCATAAGTAAATGTGTACATACATATATATATATTCTTATTTGAAAATATTATGTATGCATATATGTATATATTCAAAACTATTATGTATTATGTAAAAAATTTAAATGAAGGATTTCTTGATAAAAATGAAATGAAATTTCGTAAGCCAAAATATAATATTTTTTTTTCTTGTAATTGTATGTACATATACACAAAGTATCTATGTGTATTTATTGTAGAAAAATTAATGATAATATTGGTAATGTATTATTGACAATAATTAACAAATGAACATTTGGAAAAAAAAAATTTTTTTTGTTTGAAAATTATAATCAAAAATTTATAAACTAACAAGAGACTCACAAGTGGCTTAAAAACAACTTTCTCTTGTTAGGGAACAAGAATATGTATATGACAAATAACCTAGAATAGAGATCAGGATTTCCCCAGGTTAATTAGGCAACTAATTTTTAATCTGAAGTGTACGTCATAAACTCTTGTATTATGTAGGACATTTGAAATGTAATACAAAAACTAACATCATCAAAATACTATCCGGTATATTTATGCATATTTATGCAACAATAATAACAATCTCTCTAATTAGAATAAACTCAAAAGCATAATGGAATTGCTTATACATGTAACATAAATTACCTGGTAAAGAGTAACGAAACTATCTTAAATTGGAAGCCTAGACCTACACGAGAAGAATAGAAGGCACGATTTTTCCAAGGCCATAATAACGATAGCCTCTACAAAAAGGATAAAATTTTGTACGGTAGAGAGACAACACATAGCACAATGGTCCAAAATAACAACTGGTTTTAAAAATAGCAGACGGACAATGAACGAATCTTCAAAGATCAAATCTGTTAAAATGTTCAAACTAAAGAAAAAGGACTGGTAAATGTAGCGGGCTTATTAGCATGATTACATAGAGTCTAACGTCTAACTATTTACATGCGCGCATCTACATAGAATTTAAGGAAAAACAAACTCACTTTTATGTAGATTGTGCTTAGACGAACATTTACTATGTTTATACCCTCACTTAAATCGACATAAAATGTGTCGATATAAAATAAACCAGTGGTATAAACGATACTTATATCGACATAAAATTTAAATCGATATAAAATAAATCGGTATAACACAATCGGTTGATCCAGCTCTAGCAGGGGTATAAACCTTTCTGTTCTTCACTAATTCGAATTATGAAATGACATTTTGTAAAAAAGTTATTCAATTATTTTTTTATGTATTTTTTACACCACTAAAAACAAAAAACAAAAACTTCTTTTTAATATGTATGTATAATTCTAGTTAAAGAATTTTTACTATTTAAAATTTAGTCTTTGAATTCAAACGTCAAACGTCACTTTTTAATTCGACATAATTTAAACTGGTATAAGACAAAGGGTATAAACGCAGTTCAACCGATTCAAAATAAACCATAAAAAAGAGTATAAACAAGGTAAATGAACACTGTCAATTGAACCAGAGAAAAGACTCATATTAAGAATTAGATGAATGAAAGAAACAATATTATTTCAAATTTAAAAATATTTGAAAATATTCATTTGGGTTATAATAACTCACGTATTAAACGCAATACTCAACAATCATCATGTCAAATGTACCTGACTGTACGAATAAAAAATCAAATAATTTAAAATCAATTGAGCTAGCTTAGCTCATTAATCAGTTGTTGATTGGTTGATTGTTTAGCTGCTCATTATGTGCATTCGCATTAAATTTCCCTGAAGTTTTGTTTTCTCAGTCAATCATCTAAGCCGAGATCTCGATCCGGTCGTTATGTTTCTACTATAAGGCAACGTGAATCCAATTATTGAGAATGTGTACAAATTTTTGTCAAATTTTCTAAATAATTAGTTTTTGTTTATATTTAAATTTTTGATTTTTTTTTTTTTTTCTTTTCATCTTTTATTTTAAAAAAATTTATAAACGTGAAATAAATAAATAAATCAAAATTCCTATCAATTATAATAATGCTGTACGAGTATTAGTATTTCATAATAAAAAATACCATCAAATTTTAAACATTCCAATGCATACATTATATATACTACGTACATGACGTACATATACGAGGGGACTAACAAAAATTCTCCGAAAAACGGATTATCTGCAGACTTACTTGCAAAATTGCAGTATATAAAGAAAGACGGACTCTTAATTAGTGTTAATACGTAATTTGAGACAGGTGTGTGGAGATGGAAACAAGAAAACGAAAATCAGGTGAAAGCAGTTCTAGTATATTCCCAGCTCCTAGCAAAATTGCAGTACGATTCGCGATATTGTTTGGTTATCGTCAAGGTATCAGGAAACAGCAAATATTCGAAGAGAGTAAAACTGCTTTTGGTAGTAATGCTCCATGTCTGGACACTATTTACAAGTGGTACAGAAAATTCCAGACTGGCCATTTTAGTGTAGAAGACGAACCTCGTGAAGGGCAATCAAAAACATCAACCGATGACACCAATGTTGCGGCTGTAAACAAACTATTGGACGAGGATTCCAGAATGACCGAAAAAATGGTAGCGGAGAGGCTAGGAATAAATGCCATGGCTGTTTCAAGAATCTTGAATGACAGTCTTGGGTACAGCAAGAAATGTGCGAGATGAGTTCAAAGACTTCTGAGCGATAGAGAAAAGGAGGCCCGCGTATAATTCGCTAAGTTTTTTTTTAGATAAATTCTCGAACTGTTGTTCAAATACCTTTAATAACTAAATTACAGGTGACGAAACATGGATCTATAATAACGATCCTGAAAGAAAAGAACTATCCTAAATATGGAGCAATAAAGTAGAGCCTTCACCCGTGAAAGCATATCGTAAAAAGTCATTAAGAAAAGTCATGTTTGCGATTTTCTTCAGTAGAAGCAAGATTATAGCTTCAGTGCCCCTTGAAGAAGGATCAACAGTAACAGCAGACTGGTACACGAACATATGCCTACCAAAATTATTTGACAATATATTAAATGGCCGAGATAAAAGTGAATTAAGAAGACACTTTCTCCACCATGATAATGCACCTGCTCATAAGGCAGAATTAACATCAAATTTTATAGCGCAGTTGGGGATAAACGAAATAGTGCCAGCAGCTTATTCTTCTGACTTGGCGCCGTGCGATTTTTTGCTATTTCCAAAAATCGAAAAACCACTTCGCGGCAGGGTGTACCAAAGCAGAGAAGGTATGATAAATGCAGTGAATGAACAGCTTCAAGTGTTAGAAAATAATGATTTTGAGCACTGTTTTTAAAGATGGATCTACAGACTAAAAAAATGTATCGACATAAACGGAAATTATGTAGAAAAGTAATAATAAGATGAACTTTCATAATTTATATTTGATTAAGCTTTTTTATTATTTTTGAAATAATTTTCGGAGATTTTTGTTAGTCCCCTCGTATAAGTTATGTTATATAGATACTCTATAGAGAATTAATTTTTAATTTATTTTTCGCTTAATATTTGTGTAAAATTATCCATATTAAATAAGGATACAATAAATACATATATGCAAACGATAACATAAGTATATACTTACATCACCATATATGCATATTCTTCACAATACGATTATATGTGTATTGTTTACATACGTACATTTTGTGTAAACAAATACACTGTCCGTGTCCTTTTAATATACAATTTTTTTTGTAATCATTATCATTCCACCAATATACTCCACTGTACAACATTTATTTGTCGTAGGTACATGTATATATATTTATGTACATATGTATACATATACACAGCGATACAGCACAACTATCATAAATGTATATGTGAGAATATAAATTATAAGGACGAAAATAAAAATACTACTCGTATGTAATTTTACACGGATTCTTATATGAAGCGTCATACACATATATCTTCGAAGGAACACATATTCTCAATCAACGTAAATCGTAAAATTTCGCAAACCAAAAATAAGAAAAACATAAAAGAAAAGAAAAGAAAAATATAAAGTTGAAAAAAAACAAAAAAATACGAAAAAAAAAATATATATGAAACTGATGTTGTTGTATATAGAAATATTTTATTTTAGGGACGTCAAGATGTAAATGTGAAAAGGGTCGCTCGCGGCATTATATTGTTAGTTGTTAGCTAGATATACGTTTATGTACATATATAGATGTCGGTATATATTGCTGGCTAAACATATATACAATAAGTTGTGGGTGGGTGTGGGTGAAGGTAGATGGACGGATGAAGGATATTTTGTTGTGAAGGATATTATTGAATCGTATACATTCATAATTACATACATATATTGTGAAATATAAATATAATCGTACATATATGTACATATACATATCATACATACGAATATGAATGCATGTACATACAAGTAAAATGTAAGTAGAATTTGATCACGATTTGAATGGTGTAATAGGATATAAATGTAGGATACAAAATTCTAGTATCTCGTTTTGTATGTGTAGTGTGTAGACTGTATATGGAGTGTAGGTAGCGGTAGGTAAAGTATAAATGAAGTTCATGATTTTTTTCTTTTATTTATTTTTATTGAGAATCAGAATATAATATGTGTAGTGGCGATTGTGAACCTTTATTTATTTTTTTTTTCTTTAATTGAAAAGAAAAGGAAATAGAAAAGTATAAGTGAAGTGATATTTATGTATATATATATGTACATATAAATGTGAGTATTCAAGTTTGTAAAAATATGCAATAGACAAAATTTTGTTGAACAGCATTTAGGTATATAGGTATATGTATATACAATATATAATACAATATTTAGCGACATAAACGATAGTATACACGACGTGGTTACGTTATAATTTCTTCTTTAAATAAGAATGTGTAAATGAAGACTTTCACGATATTATATATTATACTATATTATGTAGGTATTCGTATTTTTAATGTATATAGTCATGATGTCTATATGAAAAGTGTGTTGGGATACATATACATATGAACATAATATGAGTATGTGTTCGTACGTGTTCATTTGCAAATTTACATTATTCGAACTCCAGTATATATTCTTTGCTAACATAAAGAATAAAGAAGTATAATTATTTCACACAAAATAAAATAAAAGAAAAATGTTAAAAAAAAGGTTTCGAAAATTGTATTTTTCTAGTTTTTTTTTTTTTTTAAAAAAATAATGTAAACTTTGCAATAAAAGAAAATATTGAAAAAATATGTATAATTAGAAGCGTCCATCTCAGTTTCGATTTTCGAAAAGATTTTCGATCCACACATTGTGCATTTACAAAAACATTAATAAATAAATAAAAAAATACATTACGTAAAAATCATCGAAAAACTCATTTATTGGAGATTCAAAATCAATAGAAGGAAAGATACCGTCAAAAAAATGAGGATAAAAATAATTATGATAATGAGGACTCTCGTTGTACATATGTGTATACTCATGTAATAAGCAGAACACTATATGCCTGTTTGGTATATGTATGTAAGTCTTTGGTTTTGGGTAAAAGATTTATTACAAAATCCAAACATTTGTTATTTTTAATAAATATAATAATGTACACAGTATTATGATTTGTGAAAAACAACAAATTGAATTTAATTTTTTTTTTTAGATCTGTCAATTAATTTACATTTGCTGGTATTTTAAAATTTAAAATCTTAATATTTTTAGATAAAATTGTAAAAAAATGTAAATTTCATTTTTTTTTTTATTTAAACACTAAGGGGATTCATTTCACGTTTTAGTTTGTCGTAAACTTCGTAATCTTCGTAGTTTTTCAGTTTTCTTAGTTCATTTCCATAGTTTAATAGCGAAAACCCAATGTACGCTGTGCTTGCTTTGCTTGCTTTACTTGCTTTGACAACTAAGTAGAAATAATGTGTTTAAACGAGACTGCCCCCAATGAGCAAAGCAAGTAAAGCAAGCAAAGCAAGCAAAGTCGAAAGTTGGTCTACTTTCTACTTTTTAACAACTTTGAACGCTTTGACAATTAATACATGATATAATTGATTATTGGTGTTGGTGTGTTGTATTGCATTCCATAATAAATAATCAATGTATATAATTATGTGTATATTAAATATGCATGTATATTATATTAGATTATATAATATTATATGTAGATATATTATGATAATAATTAAATAATTTTACTAGAGAAAATTATTAAAATGTATTGTTTTTGTAGCATCTATTTTTTATTATAAATTATATTGTATGTATATATAATATGATATAATATTATATATATAATGTGATATAATATTATATATATAATGTGATATAATATTATATATATATATGTAATATTATTGGCTGGAGTTCCGAAAAGGTGTCACCCCAGATCCTCTTGAAATTTTGTCCACAGAACGCCCTTTTGGCCTAAATCACGGGATACTCGTCTTTTTTGGCGCATCGCCCCCTATCGGCCATAATTGGGATATTAATTGTTTTGTCAAAATTTTATTTTTACTTATAACTTTATAATAGTACATGATACAGATATTGTATATATCTCAAAAGATGCCTCTCAAGATGCTCTATATTCTGAAAAAAAATTTCTCAAAAAGTCCTAGTAAAAGGATAATAAAGGAGACTGTAATTTTGGACTATTTTTACATTTTTGTCAATTTCTCAGAAATGAGTAAGGGTAATCGGTTCAAATTTTTTGCAAATAAGAAAGTACATCATGAGCAATTTTTTTTTATTTATTACTTTGATCCGGATGTAGAACGCAAATATTCTAGAGAGAAATGATTTTTATGGTGCTAAATTTTGTAATAAGTTACAGTATTAGTTACAGTATAAAGTTATAAGTAAAAATAAAATTTTGGCAAAAAAATTAAAATGTCATTAAAGGCCGACAGAGGGTGATGCGCCAAAAAAGACAAAAATCCCGTGATCTAGGCCGGAAGGGACTTCTGTGGGCAAAATTTCAAGAGGATCGGGGGTGACACCTTTTCGGAACTCCAGCCATATTATTTTATATAGTTGTTATTCATGTTGTTATTCTCAAAGCAAAGCAAGCAAAGCGTACATTGGGGGCGACAATGACTTTGCTTGCTTTGACAACCAAAGCAAGTAAAGCAAGTAAAGCAAGCAAAGCAAGCACAGCGTACATTGGGTTTTCGCTTTAAGTATTTGTTAACTACGAAAGTTTTGAAAAACTCCGAAGGTAAAATGTTTCGTTGTTTCTAAACTTCGTAGTTTCGTAGTTAATGTTTTACATTTCTTAGAAATAAAAATTTGCATAGTTGGCATAAAAATTAAAATAATACATATTAGAAAATAAATATAAAAGATGAAATAAAAAAAACTACGAAAAAATTTGATATGGTCGTTCATTTCAACAGAACTACGAAACTTGTAAACTGAAAAATTATAGTTAACTGAAAAATGAAATAAATCCTCTTATTACCCTTATGTATTTTAATAAGAAAAAATGCTATAGAATTTAGAATCTAAAAATCTTCATTTAATTTACTAAATTTATAGATTCAACTAATTTAAACATGACCGCAACAATACAAGTGATATTGAAAGCAGCAGAAGACCTTGGTTTTGTTGAAGAAGAAGACTCTGTTTAATTAACCTTTTAAATTAAATTTTATATTTTTGTACCTATATCGAACTGCAATGTATATTATTTTATTAAAACATAGGTAGTACATTTCTACACCATGCTATAAATGTACTACTTAACTTACAGTTACAACTACCACAGTACAATCAACTGACTGTAAAATCTAAAGATTTTAGAGTTTTAGTATATCTATACAAGATATAAAATTCAGTGTGAATAATTTAAAACTGCTTAGGAGAAGATGTGATTTTTTTTAATAAGACAACGATCCTAAGCATAAAATGAATCATAAACGATCCTAAGCTGAGTTGATATACCATATGTAACTATCCAGAATCATTAAATTATCTCCTCAATGACTTTATCTCAGTCCTAGTGGTCCTACTGAACAATTGTGACAGATTTTAGAGATTTATAATTGCTCCAAATCATTAGTTCATCCTCCCCAATCATTCGAGCTCAGATCCTTTGAATTTTATTTACGGGATATTTTAGATAAAAAGAAAAATCAAAGAATAAAATATTGAAAATTTGAGAAATTTGAAAATTCTTTGTTAGAAGAAAGAAAACAAACTATACTCACTAAAAAAAAAATTGTTAAATCAATACCACGTATGTAAATTAAAGCAATTAATATAAGGTAAAGTACTGCCTAACAAGAGATTAATAATTAATAAGAATATTACGTATATATAGTGAATTATATTTAGAAAGAAGAGAAAAGAAATATTTTACTTTAATGTGCTTTAACTCTATTTATGTAACTTTTAACTCTTATCTCATCTTTCAAGTTATATATCAGAATGTATGAAAAAATTTCATATTGATTTAGTAACTGTAATAATTGCATACACACACACACATATATACTCCCACATATGAATTCAAAATGTTATGGAACAAGAGGAAAAAAAAACGATTATCTACGAGTATCTCTACATTAAAGAAAGGACGATATTCGAAAGGTGCGAAATTTTCAAACAAAATAAACAAAAAACAATTAACAAAAAATAATATTAAAAAAAATAAAAACGTCGTCTGTACCAGTTATATTTTGTGTTGATTATATTTCAGCAATATTAACATCTGCTGCTGCTGCTTATTTTGATGTCTGCCTCTGTTATGTACCTTTTGTCACGCGGATGCATATGTTACTATGTTTTAGTAGTTCTACATATACTAAAAATTGATACATTATATGCACACATTAATATATTTTTGTACTTATACATATACATATGTACATATTATGCGAGATGATAATATTATTTTTTTGTATTTATTTTGTTAAAAAAGAAAATGAAATGAAAAATGTAGCAACAACGTAGTGTCAATCAGATGATATCACGCACATTACATACGATGGCGGTTAGCTACACTGTATAATTGTCACGTTATAATCACAATAAAAAGAAAAAAAAAGAGAATTATTTTTTTTATTTTGCGTTAAGAACCAACACATTTTTGTATAAATAATGTACATTTACATGGATAATATGCGTGTACAATACACTCTTCTTCAATGACACTGACATATGTATATATGTACGTCCACACCAGTCCTGCTTTGGTTTAATTTTTGTTAGCTTTTTGTTTTAGCTATCATAAATACAGAGAGGGTGGTGGATTGACTCTCTGCTCCTTATTGTATTCCGTATTCCTTTATAGTTTTTTCTTTTTCACAGCGAAATTGATTACCCGCCGGTTTTTTTTCAATCTACTATGGACAACTAGTCCAGCTACATATGAGGATATCTTCTTAATGTAAATGATAGGGTATTCTATTCAGTTCGAAGAAGATATAATGAAATTCTGCGAACTATTTAAGAGAGTCCGATCAATAAAGCGATGGCATGGCTTTATGACGATGTCCAAAAATACCTATACAAATAATGTATAAATATAACGGCCTGTAAATTAGCACAGTATGTAAAATAGAAGAAATTGGAAGCAAATAATTGTGGAAGAGTCCAAGGGCCACACTTCAGGCTGTAGCGTTAATAGAAAAATAAGTTTTTTTTCACTTTGTATCGATTTTTTTCTTTAATTTTAAAATTATTGTGTGCAACAATAACAATTAAAATTCTACAATATCAACAACAAAAAGGCTCTGTTAACCCTGTAATATAGTTTATATACGTACGTATGAGAGAAAAATCACAAACAAAATTAAAAAAAGTGAAAAAAAAAAAAAGAATTAGTTAAAAAGAAAGGAAAACAAATCATGAACAATTTTCCTTTAATCAACATTTTTCTTTACTCGCTGCTATAAAGTCTCATCATCAATCAATGAGATTCTTAACCTAAATAAGACATTATACATTACATTGCATTACATATTATATTCGATTCGAGTCAAGTTATTCAAAATAAATTAACATGAAAAATGAAGATTTTTTCTTATTGCAAAAAGCGAAAAATATAGAGAAAAATGGAATGAGAAGTGAAATAGAGATTGTAACAATTAGCTATTTGTAGCGTGGCCTGAATCTGAGTATTTTATATTATGCACAAATGTATAAAATAAACGGATGTACACACAATACATGAGAGGGAGGACAATTTTTATTATATCTGAATGCATACACCATGTACAAGTACATATATATGTATGTACGTATGTACATACATATGTAATGTAGGGTAGTTTACAAAAATTTTCAATAACAAGCTTAACAGAAGTTCGAAGAACAGCTAAAAGATCGTCGTGATGGATGGGTCGTGATGTGTGTATGATAGTAAAATAAAGAATGAAAAATGTGATGCATGCATATACATATGTACCTACATATATATGTAAGTACATGCATACTATACGTATATATGCTTACCTTTATTGTGTTTTTTGTATTTTTCTACATTATAATGCTGCTATTATAAACTATAAGAAAAAAATAAATAAAAATTGCACATTTAATAACACACAAACACTGTTTTTCGTACATTACACTATATAATATAATAAGCCCCCATCCATTTTCAACCCACCAATAATTTATTTGAAAATAAAAAAATAAAACACAAAACTATGCATCTATGTTTGTAAGAATAACATAATATGTATGTATCGTTGTAGTGTGCTTATATTAATATGTATATCTTTTTATATTACAATATACCTACATATGCACGTGGGCCAGTCTGAAAGTTTTTTAGAAAGAAATTTTTAGAATATGTATTTGATTACAATATTTTACACTAAGCACTTATTTATTCGTTTGAACACTTTTTATAACACTCCAACTAACCCGGGCCATTTTCAGGTCGATCAATTATTTAGATTAACAACAGACAAAAAATGGACGAGATGATTACCTACGTAAGTACTTATTGGAGCGGAACTTTAAAAAGAAGAAGAATATAAGGTCGATGATAATATTCTTCCATTAAGAAAATAATTTTCTCACACACGTAAAATGTCTGAACATTTTAAATAGTCTGAATTTAGGTCCAATTCAATCTATCTCCGCAGACAAGCCTCTCTGCTAGAATCATATTTCTTAAGTTTAGACGTCTCGACGACGTTTTCTTCAATGACTGCAATTTATATAGAACGTCTTTCTTCTCTCCTCTCGTACTGTATTTCAAATTTGAATGACTTTCAGCCTTTCAGTGATTTACGTGATTCACCATATGATCCGTGACTTTGTTGGTTGGTACTCAAGCACCAGAAGCGGGGCTTGAATAGCTCGATGGTTGTGTGTCGGTCTTGCGATCTTTGAGATCACGGTTCGAACCCCAGCCAGCGCACTACTCTTGCCCAAGTCGATCAAAAATTTTTCCCATCAGCAATGTACACCAGTAACTGATTACTGATGATAAACTGGATAATATATAATATGTATATCTGACATAAAATTACTGATCGGCGGTGCCATGGACTGAGTATCCGCGTGCACCTAATATATACTATATACATTTATGTATATATGTATATCTAAAAAAAAAAAAAAAAAAAAAAAAAAAAAAAGCACCAGAAGCTTAAATTAGTAGATTGTTGTATTTTTATTGAACCAAGCCCGATTCCACATCAACAAAACTCTCATTGCACAATGATAGTTGTCGATTTATAATTATTACATTTTAACACAAAACCACAAAACTGAATTTCTTTATTTCTGTCTTTCATCACAAGAAAATTAAGTACCCATAAAATGATAGCAATATGCGAATAAACTATAAGCACATATAAAATAAATATGTACTTTAATATATACTGTATTTAATTATAAGGAAATAGTCGTGTCATAACATAACTGTAAATTTAACAGTCAAAAAAAACAATTTATCGCATTTGAGCTCAATGTGAAAAACTTTCAGATTGATCTATGTATACGCTACATGTATATAGAATATTTACACCACTTTTTCACGTTCATTTTGGGGAGGGTGAATTTTGTTTTTTTTTTTTTATTATTTTATTTCATTTTCTTGTCATGTCAAGTATGTGTTATTTATGTACACATACTAATGTATACCCATATGTATGTATGTACTTTAATCACGTTCTATAATGCCTGTATGTATTACATATGTGTACATTTATGTAAGATTTTTTTTTTCTAAATTTTTAATGAAAAGGACGAGAAAGAATAAGGCCTTCAGAAAATCTGTTCTGTTAGAGTTTGTATAATTTTCGCGAAATATCTTATTAAGTATTATTGTCCTTACACTGGTTTATATATACGTGTATAGTTTTATAAATTTATATCTTTTTTATAAATATATCTTTTTTATTTGAAGAGCAAAAATACGAGTATGTACATTATGTATACGTGCATTCTCATACTAAGAACTAGGATAGGATGTTTCTTTAAACGTCTGATTGAATTTATATATTTTTAAAATTGTATATTTAAAAAAAAATACACATATGTGATGAACTTATATGTATGTAAATGTACATACTGATGCTGATATCATAATGTCATTAGTACTACGTAATATCACAGACAATATATCCCTTTCTGTGGTAATATATAGTATGAAGGAGTATGTATATCATGGTAAACATATATGTATTTTTTTTATTATTTTTAAAACTTATTTTGTTTATACGAAAAGGATTTCGTCCAAGTTTAAAATTCGATTTAAATTTTGATTATATGTATCTAACTAGCTAATTGACTATAAATATTTATTTGAAATAATTTTTCTGAAAAAAAAAATCAAAAATTTCAAGCTATGTATTTCGAGCTATTTTTTGGAGGTTACAGGTTACAGATTGCCTAAACATTTCATATTTATGAATTATATTTTTCTCTGTATAACGTTTCTTTTTTTTTTTGAATTCCTTTCAATGCACAATGCCTCAAGTCAAGTGTACTTTTTTTCAGTCAAATATATACGCGGATTAATTTTAATAAACATTATAATATGTGCATGCTGGTGAACCAATTCAAATACTTAGTTCAAAAAACAATGGAAGTTTACTTTACACCTAAGAGGCATAAATGATATATTTTCAAAATTTAATTTAATTTGCATGCGATGCATCATAAAGATTTTGTAGTTTAAAACGATTTAAAAAAAAAGTGAGAAGAAATTGAAGAGAATATGAGGAACAGAGCAAATAAGGGGAGGTTTTTTTTTTTAGAAAATCTTCTTAGGTTCCTGAGGAAATATGATTGTTATTATCACCGTCACCGTTTGTGATCACATAATATAGATACGTATACATATGTATTAAAAATTTTCAATTTAATTAAATGAAAAAAGTAATTCAAAGAAAAGTAAAGTAAGAATTCAAGAAAAATAATCACGAAATGTTTGAATTTTTGACCAATCTTTTTCTTCGAATCTATTGAAGAATATAACAACCAAAAAATGTATCTTACTTAAATTTGAATGTTATTATTATATATTATTGGAGAAAATATCTTTAAAAGATTCTTTCTTGAAGGATTAAAATATCCACTGCATATATTCGTGTACATACTCGTACATAATTAGTGTATTCAAGAAGACAAAATGTAAAGAATAGAAAAAGGTCAAAAAAAAAAGACTAAATTATTTCTCAATGTGGTACAATACTCATATGTATATAAGAATGTGTACTGTGCATACATATGTACATAATCGTAGCTGGATAGTGGTATTTTCAGAATTGAAATCCTTGAAGGATCAAGACAAATAGATTTTGTATAAATTGAATGATATTTTTTCGTGAAAATTCATAAACAATAAATAGTAATATCTTATGCGAGTATATAATCATATATGCACTATACTACTATACAATAAATCGTACATGTATTATGCGAATACGATACAGAGTAAATCGGTTAGGTAAACAACGAACGAAAAAAAAAAATAAATTTCTTGTACCGTGAATTTCAATAATTTTTTTTTGTCATCAAAGATAGTGCATATTCATGCATACAAGCCAAAGATGTAGATAAGTATTTGAGCCTTGAGCAATTTGGTTACTTATTAACCATATTTTAAGGAATGTATTTTTACATATACATAGTACTACTTACATTCTATATACTCGCACTGTTTGAAAAGGTATAAGGATTTTGAATATTATTACACAGCTAACAGCTATTTTATTCTTATTCGTTTTCTATTCAATCCTGTTATACATATATAATTTTTTTTTTTACTTAGTTCCCAAATTTTTCTAATAACATTTTTATTTCTCATTAATCATATGTTAGCCATCACATATCTAGTGTTGTATGAATAATGAAGGCAAAAAAGAAAAAAAAATAAAATAAAATAAAAGTGGATTCTGCACGTATTCAATCAAAATCAAAGGTAATCCTAAATAATTAGTAAGTCATTAATTATTTGAATTATTGCATAGGTATAGCCTTATTATACTGAAAGCCTATATATACCTTACATATCTATTACGGGACATTATTTAATGCTTGTAGTATGTATTTACATACGTGAAATTAGAAAAAAAAAATAAATAAACAAAATAAAAAATATGCATCTTTATATGCATGTATATACACAAATATAAGATACCTGAAACTTGTTTTAAATTTGATTAAATAAATATTTGTTTTGGTCTCACGCGTAACATCAGTACCTCTATTCTCTATATGCCACCACGAAATGTATCTGCTGCATTTATGCATTTATCTACTTTATGTGGAAAAAATGAAAGGGCTTCTTTCGTGTAAAAATTAACTGCGCAAACTGGTTTGGTGTTTTCCTTCATTTTTCAAACTAACCCATTACCAATCTTTTTCAATTTCATTTTTTTTTCTTTTCTGTTTTTCCTTATTTTTATTTTTTTTTTTTTTGTGTTAATTTTAATGATAATGTTATGTTTAAATATTTGTGGTATTGTCTAAGAATCTGTCATGAAATAATCAAAACCAAGAAAGGCAAAAATTAAAATGAATGAAAAAAAAAAACAATAAAACATTTTTTTTTTTTCGAATCTAGAAACCGGACACGAATATGTAAAAATGCACACAATATAATATCGCGTATATTAGTTACATACTCGTCTCGTATACAATTCACATTTTTACTGGCTGACAAGATACCTCAGGCTATTTTTCTTTTTCCATTATACATATTCTTATATTTTCATGTATAGAAAAAGTATGCATATATATAGTATATAGAGGTCTATGTTGTATGTACATATGCTTGTGTGTATCCTGAAAATAAAACCGTTAGGCTTATTATTCCATTATATTCTCGTACATATGTACAATGCATTCTCGATTAATTTGCAACTTTAGAGTTTTACAACTCTCCTCTTTTTTGGCAACTACGCACAACATCATTTTTTTTTATAGCAATTATCGCGATAATAATACTTTGATTACTTTTTCTATTTGTTTGACTAGAATAGCTTTATTTTTCATCATTTACATTTTTCTTCTAATTGAGGATTTTAAGTTTCCTTATATTGGACATGACGTCATCCCATCGGTTGCACTACTACCTATTCTTCTTTGATCTGATGGCAATAGTTCTTCTTCTGTCAAAATTTACTTTCTCAAACCTTTTTTTTTGCAATACTTCCATGACTCATTCGAATTTGACAAAACTTCAGTCATCTTTATCTATTTACCTTAATATTTGTTGAGTGATGCTATAGATGCATAACCTCGTTATTCCATTTGCTTCTTCGGACGTCATTATTTTTTATAGAACCAACAACCAAATACTTATGTTTCTTTTACTTAACAAAAGCATAAAATAATTCAGGAGGTGAAATAATGAAAAACAAATTTGTTTGGAGGGAAAGCAGTAGATTATAATCAAGTCTAGAATAAAGAAAATAATTCGCCCATCTCCATAGTAAGATTTCAAATTTCACAAGCTCAGATGAAGAAAATATGAAAATTTTCAAAATTTCCTAAATCTGATTTCACCGCAAATCAGAAATTTTATGAGTAAGAAATTAACTTATGAATAAAAAAGCTAAGGCTTTAAACATTTTTATTTTTTCTTTTATTTAGAAGAAAAAAGGACAAGAATATCTGCCTCCCATTCGCCCGCACCATTGGTCTAAAAATTGAAATTTCTCTTTCTGAGAATGAAAATCGGGATTATAAATCATTGGCATAAAGGAATGAATTACATTATGAAGTATTTATTATACTATGATTATGTGATTATATCGTGCCTGATGGTCAAAATTAAAAAATGCTGAATTTATTCAACCACTGAATGTAAATATCACATATCACTCTTCAATAGGCAGAGGAAAATAATTACGGCCAATTAGAAATAAATATGGCTCTAAACAAAGTCAAAGACAAATGACTGCAATGAATCAAATTGATGTACATATAAGGTCAAAAAGAACAAAGTTTCTAGTTATATTCTTTGTTATTATTTATTTTATTTTTATCAAAGAATATATTTTCGTTTTGTACTCAATTTTGACAACAGATGCTGTTCTTAGTGTGTATAGAGTAGCAATAATCGAGAACGCGCTGTATTACTACTTATACACATAAATGCACGAAAATATAGATTATTTTTACTTTTAATTCTCAAAAACTTTTGTTCTTTTTGAATATGCGGTTTGCAATTTACTCATGCATTTTTTCTTTGTGCGAATATACTCGCGTATAGATACATCATCATGTATCACTTATAAATAATATTCAAATTTACATATATTGTAATTATAATTGCGTGAAACATTCATTATTACACATATACACATACATGTACGTTTAGAAGAAAATAATATTGAAAATTTGAATTATATCGCGATATCGTGTGTTTAATGAGAAGTAATTTTTTTTTTGTTTGTATTATGGAACGCGACGTTTGTTTGATGAAAAACTCACATATGGTGAAATTTTAGTATCATTCATGTCACAGTATATTTATTATGTAGACACCACACATACACTTTATTACTTATACACGATACACGAATACATAATATAAACGAAAAAATAATGAAGGAATAATAACAAAATTTTTGGTTGTGGATATTTACATGAAATTCAGGATATCTTTCACAATAAATGTAGCGTTTATTAGTCACTTGAATCTTGAATCAATCTAAGTGACCGGAACAATAATTTATTGATCACAATAATTATGTTTTTGAAAATAAAAATTTTCGAAATCTTTTATATTCATTCGATGTCATTGAATGTAAAGAACAAAAATTCTCAACGAATGGTACTTTATTAACTCATAATGCGATTAATTCATGATGGTAAAAACTATAGTTTCTGCTAAATTTACATTTTTTTTTTATCACATTCTTACAACTTTCTTATAGACTGTAGACAATTATATAATTCCAGCTACTCTGAAAAAATGTTCCCCATTTTGGTTTCAGTCATATGCTCATGAAATGTACCGGATACATATCTCCCACAAGTGCACGAAACATTTTTGCCATAAAGAAAACGGCAAGAATGTGGCAAAATATAATTTGTAGCTGAGGAAATCTTCATAAGTTCGTTATTTAGTTTTATTTATTTCTTCCACGGTCAGAAATTCTTTCATAAAACATTTGCACCTATGAGAATATAACGCCACGATTTCTTCCTATAGCTGAAAAACGACTTTCATCAATGTATTGTATTTAGATTCTTTTCTATCGCGTCCCACCATTTACTTATTTTTAGGGCGATCTTAGGAACTTTTTCCCTCTACTTTCCGAATGTTCCCGTTTGATTTTTTTTTTTTTTGCGTGCAGGGATTGTCGTTCGACGTATTCTGTTCACATTTCCCAGCCAGTGTAATTATTGTTAAGCTGTTAAGCTAATCTTTAGGATCATAGTCACTTCAATATCACTTCATACAAAAAAAAGATTTTGTCCTTTATAGTTTTATTATTTATAAAAAATTCAATCGATAAATCAGTTAAATCAGTCTCACTGTCTTTCATAAAACTTCATTTTCATTTCAATTAAAATTCAGAGAAGAAAACGAAAAAGAAAATTTCCTCTAAAATATGCGTTCACTTATGATTGTATCTCACACATATACATATACATATTTACCTACATTATATCGCAATCCTTGACCATACATCATACGTACACATATGTACGTATACGTTTTAGTGTATACGATCGAACTTGTTTGCAAATAACTGTCGTAAATGCATGTCTGTGTTGGAGTTGCATCCTATACAAATAAAGTAAACATTTTTTTTACTATTTCATTTTACAATTTTTTTTATTTTTCCTTATTTCATGCTTAGAGATCAAAATTAAACCAAAAACAATACCAAAATAAAATAAAAATATGAAAATATATATTATATTATATGTCATGCGCTCCAGCTCCAACTTAGCATAAATATATGTGTATGTACATAATAATATCTAGATATACACATAAAACGATAAAATGTTCCAACCCCCATTTAAATAAAAGCACGTGCTAAAATTTTAAGAGTACACACAATAATAGAAGAAGAAGAATACTATATTATTCGGTTCAGTTTTCATAATATCTGCTGCTATGGTATCTGGTCGTTGTTGGTATCTTGTATCTTTCTTTGGTATCTTAATTTCAATTGCATTTTTTGTTTCTCGTTATTTAAAGAGTAGCAAAAATTTTGTATTTTAAGAGCCAAAGATCCTATTTCCTATGTATGAGTATGTATATTGTGCATGTACACATTTTGAGGAGATGATTATTAGAGAATCTGAATTTGAATGAATGAAAATTGTATAAAGTTCATACATTATTTTTATACTCTAGATCCTGAATATATGCGTGTATGTAGTGCTATGTTGTATGTACATATGTAGCTCTTTTTTTTGTTTTTTCGATAAATGCATTTATATTCATATTTTATTTTTTATTTTTTTTTCTACTACACACATTTCCTAATATATAACACAATATTACTGCACATGTATACTACCTATGTATGTGTACTAATAGATTTTTTTTACAGATAGATTAAGTTGTGAAGTTAGTAGCAATAAAGAATCAAAAAAAAAAAAAATTTTTTTTATGTATAGAAACATAAAGCTAACTATGCATAATACAACGAATATACCTACCTAGGCTGCTCGACAAGTCTATGCAAAATTAAAATTTTGATTTCATTATTAACATTCATGAAAGTTGTGATCATGTGATGACATGTGATCACATTTAAATTTATTTAAATTTATTGCTGAATTCACCGTTAATGTTAATGCAAATTATACGTGTGCATTTTATTGTGACGGTGACGGAGATGTTGGCGTTGACGTGCTAATTGGACGTAGGCTATAAGACTGACTGTGACTATTATTGCGACTATATTATTGCAGCACTGGGCAGGGCAGTGTAATTTCAAATGGTCAAGTTGAATGATTTTTAGAAGAAAGAGAATGTCATGTAACATGTAATTATAAAACATGAGATATGATTTAGGCTAGGTAGACACAATCAAAGAAAACAGCACAATTCTACTGCAATCGGCATATCGTTTAGTGCTTTTGAAATTAATGCTAACACAATGACGGCAGAAGCATCCAAGCAGAAAATCTGTTGGCTGCCGAGCTTGAACAATATTAAAATATAGCTTCTGGCTGCTGAAGAAAAACAAGTATGACAAGTTTAATTACAAGGTCAAACATAAGCAGAAAAAAGAGAAAAAGTTTATCTCTTTACTTTATGAATAAGGTGGAATAAGTATGACATGACAACAGACCAGACAGCATAATCTATTTTGAATGTGTTCTTGAAATTGGCTGCGGCAAATTTTTTACTTACACCAGCAGATTTTTTGTAGTGCTGGCAAAAATCTGCTTTGGTTGTGACTATATCGTCTTAAAAAGCAAAAACAGCGTCAGAAAGAAATAATCACTGAGATAACGCACATGTACTTAAGTACTGGTACCGATTCCCAAATATTCTTCGAATTTGACATTCTGTGATGATTAAAAATGACCTTATATTATTTAAATTTAAGAACATGTAAAATAATTGGATCCATAGATTTGACATTAAAACAAATTCAATAAGAAATATTATGTTAAAAATGAAGTGAAAAATTTATTCCATAATTTGTTTAATGTTTATTTTATAATATTATGCAACCAAAATTATCGAACATCCCTTGTACATATTCGTGTTTATAATGAGTGTATGGTATAAGTTTACATTCCCATAGATAGGTATGTAATTAGGTGCATAAGTACATTATATATTCGTTTGTATATATGTATACATAATATATATATATGTATATCTAAATTAAATACACATCCTTTATATTAGGATAATAAAATATATATAATTGCATACCAGCATTTTATGTATATACAACTTTGTATTTGAATTTGTAGTATCATAGTTATTGCATTGGTGTGGGTGGGTGGTTGAATGTAATTATGATGATGATAATAAGGTGTGTATTTATGTACATTTGGTATATGCGTTCAATATTTTTCTCTTTTGGTATAAAAAAGCGCACAAAAAATTCCATATACATACATATATGCATATAGGTACATACCTATACATAATATAAAATTAAAAAATAAAACTGAAAATAAAAAATTTTTCAAAAAAAAAAAAAACTTTAAAAATAAATTCAAAAAGAAAAGTTTATACACACTCGTATGTACCTATGTATTATGTATGTACATATGTATGTATGAGATTTTTGAGTTCAGGAATATATAGATATAAAATAAACACACACATAATGGAAAGTAAAAGTTATGCATTCAGTCTACACCAGTCTACACACTATACATACTTACATTACCAAACCAACTATATACTGTATAATATGAAATCAACCCCTCTTCTTCTTCTTCTTCATTTATTATTATTTTCAATTTTTTTCCTTCTTTGTGTTATGTTTCTGTTGTTGTTTTTGGTGCTTTTATTGCTGCTGTGTGTTTCTGTTGTTGTTATTTATTTTTTTTTGCTGTTGCTTTTTTTTGTTTGCATTTTCATTTTTTTTTTATATAGAATTTTCTGAAGATTTTTCTCTAGGTCAATGTCGTTAAAGTGTTGATTTACTGTGTCAAAACTTTTTATGTGTTTTTATTATATATACATATTTTTATGTTACATAATTTATGTAGATATGTATGTGTATATGTATGATGCAAGTTTTATATGCATGTATATTTATATGCTGTTTTATATAATATTCTCTTATTTTTTTTCTTCTATAGATTATACGACGATACACTTTTCATATTATGATGGTATAATTTCACTAAAGAAAAAATGATATTATATATGTACGTACATATACATACATACAATCTGTGTGTGGATATTTTTATTGTGTATTATACTATGTATGTGCGTATAATATAATATATAATGTATAATACAACATACATACATACATTGCTTGTTAATAAAATATCTATCGTATGTATCGTATGTACTATCATTGACTATATAATAATACATGTATGTATTATGACTATATATGACTATATAATAATGTATTATTATATAGTCAATGGTACTATGTACTATTATTATAGTATACATATTATGTAAAATATCAGATTGTATTTTTATATTTTCATATTAGCTCTGTAGTGTGTATATATATTTACGATTTAAGAAGTAAGTAAAGCGTATGTATGTATGTATACATAATGTTTTATATTAAAGTGAAATTTTTCTATTTGTTGGTAATATTTTTGATATAATATATATTTTTTTTTTTGAAAGTGAAAGCTTTATTTTTTAATTTTTATTCACCCCCAATATACGAGTACATACAGTCATGTAGTATATACGTTGAGGTTAGATGGTGTATATGTATAACACCACACAATATCCTACATAATAAGACACATTTTGTGTATTATGTACATTCTTTTTTGAATAATTTTTCTATAGTAAAACAGAAGATATAAATATGCATGTATATATGAACATGTAGAATTTTTGTACTACACTTAACATTACATAACAATCATCATTTTTATGTTGTAGTTGTGCAGTCTAGAGTATTGAAGTTTCAGACATATTCTACAACAATATAACACTATACACTATTCACACTGTACAATAAACCATATTATAATACATGTATTTTTAATGAATGTATGTGCATATGTATGTACACGTACTCTATTTATCTATTTAGCTATACAGGGCTATTATAGTATATAGAACTACTTATATTAGAAGACTGCAAGACAACATAGTTTTTTACCTCTGCTACACAACAGAAAGAATAGCTGCTCACTCTATATAAATTTTATTCTTCTTGCACACATTTTGTGTTGTTTTGTTTTTGGTATTTTTATCCTAGTTCTAACTTCTTCTTCTTTTTGTTTTTATTTTATTCGATGTTTTGTTGTTGTTTCTGTTTCGTATTTTTTTATTTTTTTTATTTTGCTTTTGTAATAAAAATAAAATACATACATATTTCTATATACACATTCATACTATTAACATATACATATATTCATACTATATAATGTACAATGAAATATATGTACGTATGCATGTATCTCGTGAAAGAGAAAGTTTCCGTGTATGATTAATAAAAAACAAAAAGGTCGTTAAACTTTCAGCAGCACAATATGAAAAAAATAATAAATTTTTTTTATTCTTTTCGTATGTACATCATATATGTACATGTATATAATACTCGTAGTCGTAATGTATGTAAATACATACATACATATATGAATATGAAGGAATAGTAAATGGTTAATGTTTTATACATTTATGTGCATAGAAAGTATAATATTTCGCACGTCTTTAACGATAACTACGTATACTATACAGACGCACAATCGCATACATATACATTTTTTTCGATCTGTTTTATTATTTAATTGTGATAAATCAACTGTTGCCTTTATTATATAAGAATTTTTATACATAATTTATTTTAGTTTGATAGTAGAATCTTAATTTACATAAAATAAGCTTAAATGCCACAACGTCATATTTAATGAAGAAAAAATCGTAATTTGAGTGACTAAAGGAAGTTTCGAAATTATTGACACAATTTTAAATTTTAATTTTAATTTTATTTTGTTAACAAAGATTTAAAAGTTTGGGAAGGTTTGATGGCGATACTGCAATGATTCGGTAATTTTTTATATTATATAAATATACCGAGAAGGAGTGCGGAATTGACTTCATGTTTTAGCAGATCAATGCAATAGTTCACTCCGTAAACTTGTAAAATATATTAATTTAACTATGTTAACATTCGTTTGTCTGGGTGGAGCTGAACTACCGAATTAGAGCCGCCAGATTTTGAAATGAGACCTTCCGAAAATGATACTTTGGAATGTCCTCTTTAACATGGTACATGTAACGCTGCACTATTCAAAATGAGAAAAAAATTTTCAAAAAATTTTACAATTTTCTTACATTTCTCGTAGTTAATGAAAATTCAAAAATGTAACTGCCTTATGTGAAAAAGATAATAATGATGAAGATCGTCATATGGCATCAATGCAGCCTCCATTCATAATTGAAGTATTTCTCGCAGGATATTCGTTACTACGCATTCACATATTATTATTTATATTATGATATCGAAATCGTTTTGTTCAGATGATCATCTCAAAAATATTCGATTGATTCGCTTCACTTAATTTACTTCGTATTTGTATAATTTTGCACTTTTATGTTAACTTTTTCAATATTTCAATTCCAACTTTATAATTTTGTTTTAATTTTAAACATTTTACACAATATTTTTGGTATAGAATATATAGATACAAATTATTATGTTAAATATTATAAATTTATGACATGGCGGTAATATGTTATTCCATTCTATTTTTTAAAGTGTTTTTTTTAGATCTTTTACCTTGTGAATTTCTTTTCGACGATTTTTTTAAAATCTAATTTATATTAAAAATCTGCATATTATTAATTTATGTCCATTTTAGTTTTAAATTAGGACCCTTGTTCAATATGATACGAAATGAAATATACTTTACTCTTTAAAAAATCTTTTCACGCGGTTTTTTTTTTTGGAAATTTAAATCTAACTTAAATTCGAAAAATTTTTTTGTGCAGTTGTTGTTTTTGTTTAAGGTGGAGGCGAATGTAGCAAAAAATTAATATTTTTATCAGTTTGCATATATTTTTTATTCATTTAGTGTCAACATTTTTCAGAGCTACATAACTGGAAAATCAGGAACGATCTGAATTACAGAGAACAGTCATTGACCACGTATATCTCGTTCGTTGTATCAAATTGATTTTGAGCATGTGTGCTTATGTCGAAGTACCAAAATAAATTTGAATTGAAAAATCACCATAACTAGAAATAGAAATCAATAAACAACACAGTCTTATCTCTAAGAAATTTGACATTTAGGGTAGTAGTAGTACTTAAATCAAACTTCATTCAAACTTAAATGAATTGATCGCCGGTACAATCAAAATTGTGTAGTGTAGACTTTAAAAAATTCTCGACCTTGTGTATTGACCGAGACTAAGTACATATCAAAACTAGTTTGATAATTGGTATAGCGCGAGATATACGCAATTCATATAGTATAAAGAATATTTACTTTTTTAATTATTGACAAAATTAAAAAACAAAAAACCTTTTACAAGTACATATTATATAATGTAATTTAATTTTTGAACTTTTTTAGATAAATGCTACGATATGTATACTATACTACATACAATAGAGAGACTAATTAGTAAAATTTCTCTAAAAAAAAATAAAATTAAGGAAAAAAAATTTATAAATGTATAGTTTAGTTTATATTTAGCTTTATACACATACATACTTTCTGTATGTAATCGCCATATGTATTTAAAATGAACACAAGAATTCATTCGCTTCTAATCAAATATATATGTACATATAAGCAGGATAAAAGGCATGTATATGTGTGTACTATATGGATGGATATACTGATATAAATTATATGCATAGATGATATATCTGCATACAAATAGAGATAAATGTACATTATACATTTTAGATTGTAATATAAATGCACATATACATAAATAAATAAATAAGATATATACATATATATTTTGTATAACGTACTAAATATATACATATATATACATACGTTTATACTCGTATAATCTTATTTCTATAAAGTCCGTCAAAAGCAGGTTGTCTTATTTGGTTGGTTAGTAACCGTACACACACATACACATATATACACACACAAACGCTGGCATACTATATATTATCGTATTTATACTGAAAATTCAAAATTTAGGTTAGTGCGAATTTTATTTGCTTTCCTTATAGAAATGAAAAAAAAAAAACAAACACAAAAAGATTGAGAATGTAGAGAAAAGGAAGAAATTTTGCTATCCTCAAAAATATATGTACGCACTCGTATGCACATTTATATATATGTACATATTATATATTTTATGTGTATATTCAAATTAATCAAAAACTTATACCTTATAATGTTCATTATATACATACATCGTGTATTATATACATGTATATATACATATTCGCCTACTCTGGTCAACTATATATTCTAAAGACGGTCATCTTTTCTCTATTCGGGTGTTTCTAACATAAGAACAACGTATATTTGTATGTAAATGTAAAATGGTTTACCAGTTTCTAAAATATAAATTCATGGTTGATGTTTTCTATGTATGTATGTACACACACATTTTTATGTATAAAATTCATACATACATTATATAGAAAGATATATTAAGATAAGTGTAAAGTATCTAAACTATTAAAATGTTTTAAAGTACATTGTACATACATATTACATACTATGCTATGTGTGTATTTACATATATGTATTTATTTGTATATATACATATATGATTTTCATTTCGTATATAGAGATATGAAACAAACGTGAACGCTTCAAATCGGGAACTATACTATTATAAGTCCAGCATCAGCCACCTACATCTTATCGCATGGGGCTATAAAAGGACGCCTTAAGCGCAGGATAAATATTCGTTTAGAATCACTTTATCGTTATTGTTGTTGTTGTATATTTGAATATATGAGTATATGGACACATATGGACATAGCTATATACAAAATATTTATGTGTATATTTATGTTCATACATTAGTATATATATGTATATATGGATGGACTGTCTTATATACACATATTCGTATTCTTATATAGAGACAGAAAACACGGTAGGTAAATTCGTAACGAACTGAAAAGGCTCTTAAACTTCAAAAGTAAATACATATTTCTATATGTACGTTATATCAGTTATATGTATACATACAATGTACATATAATACTCATATATGTATATACATAATTTTGTGTAAGGGATATACACATACACATTTTCCATTTAAAACATCACATAACTTAGAACAATATAAACTTATATTCTTATATTTATGTATGAGAATATATTTATATGCTTATGGTATACGTATTTAAATACAATAAGAGGTTTGTCGAGGACCGAGTATCGCGAGAAGAAAATCCTTATATGTTCTTCTTACGTATCACCTATATATGAATATATGTACATTCTACTAAACTAAACTAATCTAAAACCGTATATTAGATCGTAGTACGTACGAATAGCTATAGTTAAAGCGTATATGTAACATCAAAGTTTTCATTTATCATCATACCATATATTTTTTCTTTTTTTTTTTTTTTTGTAGCCATCCCAATGACCCAAACTCATCATCTACATCCACCATTGAAACCCGCACTATGCCCACTAGGTACTATATAAGTATATTATACACAATTTCTTGTTAGATATGTATCTATCCTATACATAGGTTAGTTAGAGTTAGTAGATGATAGCAAGCTAGCCAGCTAGCTAGATTGCTTATAAATACTTGAAATGCTGCAAGGCAACACGATCGATATTTTCCATGGAACTTGACCAATGGTCATTGGGTGATTAAGTTTTAAGGAGAAACTCTATATTCTATTCTCTAGTATATTTCAGAATACAAAATACAAGAAGAACAAGAACAAGAAGAATTTTGTATACAAAATTTTATGGTATACATAGATACATACATATTTAAATAGATACATAGATACATAGATACATACATACACTGATGTAGGTATATATATATATATGAATTTTGGACTAGAAAATTCATATTATCCACTATGAGTATGTACATCTATATAAACATAAGTATACGATGTACATACTATTCTCTAACTAAATCCCAATATAATTTCTGTTTTATTTTTGTTTTGTTTTGCTTCTTCAAATACAAAACAAAAAGTTTTTGCGATAGTTTTTGACAGTTCTATTTTATCCTAAGACACAAATTCCTTATAATGTGTACTCCATATATGTATAGTATATGATGTATATAATAGTACATACACATACATATTGTACACACATACATATCGTATATGTGTGCATAAGGACAATTATTATATATACGAGTATTGTATCCATCTTAGAAAATATATAGGTATTCATATTTAAATTTATATACATACTCGCCATAAATGTATGTAAAAATATGTATGCACATAATACGGTCCACTATATGTTATATTCACGCCACATTTTCAAACAAAATACTTAGGTACATAAATAATGTAAATATATTGTAAATGTAAGTATATAAATATAGGGTATAGGTATGTGTACGAATTACATATATATGTACTATATCTATACTTGACCATACCACAAAAACAAAAAATGAAAAGCAAATTTTATTTTCTCTTATTTAAATACAATTAAGATAAACATAATGATGTCTCAAACGAAACAAATCTATTTTTTGTTTCTTGTTTTTCCTCGTTTTTATAGATTGAACAAGAAAAAATAAAAAAAACAAACAAAAAATAAATAAAAAGTATTTTTATCTATAAATATTTTAAATCTTTTTAAATTTTTTTTTTTTCTTAAACAAATTGCTTAGGATATTTTTACATTTTTTTTTTAATTTTTTATATCTGCATATACTTATCTACAGAACAAACACATATTCATATATATGAATGTGATCTGCAATTAAGTGTAAATTTTTAAAATTCAGCCAAGATCTTCCATGTTTATTGAAGTGTCGATTTCTAAACTTTTATTACTGGGTGAATTTTTAAATAATATTAATTTGCATATACTTTGTATTATGGATATACACACTATATAACTGTAATAATACGCACTGCTAAAAAAGTTAACATTTGCATTTCAACTATCTGCAGAAGATACAAAGCTCCCAAATTTTATTCTCAATTTGCATTGCAACATAATTTATTTACGATACCCTGTTTGCCCAACATTTTAATTTTTTCAAAATATCCAGAGATATTGAATCGCGATACACTGACATTATCTCATGTATACTTGGTTTGCGATTTATAAAGTTTGATTATTTGACGTTTAGGATTACATATTCATGTATCATGTAATATATAATGGAACATATGACTACAGGGCTGCAGTTCCAGTTATATAGTTTGAAATGGATTGTGAACGGCACAGTTGCTGGTATAGGAAATAAATTTTCTTACTTATAATAAATATAGAGCTTAGAGTGATATATTTTTCAGAAGAGTAATCCGTACTTAAAATCATCAATTATTGGATTAAATTAAATTGGAAGTATTGAACTCAAAACTTCATTGGATATTTACGTACATATGTAAACAATCTGTATACTACACATACTTATATGTATATGTACAATTATAGAGGATTTAATTGATACAAGAAAATCTTGACGGACAAAAATTAAGAGTTTCCTAAAACATCAAATGTCAGTTTTACAGTATTGTCGGCAATAATCGATTTTCAATGAGAAAGTTGCCAAAACTGTGAAAGAAATAGTAGTTAGGGGCTTTAGGACTATACTATAGGACTATACTTTTGTTTTATTATAATCATGCAATAAGATAGAAACCGACATGTCAATTTTCAACCAATCTAGGCAGATTTTCTTTAAGTTTTTGCTTCATTTCGTCCAGTTGATTACATTATTAATGTTTCATGCGGCCAGTAATACCATTATTCCATGCTTAAGAACTAATAATTAGTCTTTTATCTTGTTTCTGCATCTTTCGGAGCTTCAATTTCCTGCATCTTAATCTCGATATTCCTTTTGATCAAGAATGCTAACCCAAAGTATCATTCATTTGCATAAGTTTTATATGATATGATAATTAGTTTTGATGACTGTTATTTGTTTATCTTAATTAAATTTTCACATAACATCATTTTTTTAAATTTCTTATTTAAATAAAGAATTATGAAAAAAAATAAACCAAATTAAACTTAAGCTTCCACTGTGAAATTGAAGAATTTTTTACAAAAAAACTAAAAAATAATTTTTTTTTGTGGAAATTCTACTAAAAACAATTAAATTATGTATAAAATTAATTTTTTGAATAAAATTAAAAGTTGAAACTTCTCTGTTAAAACTAACATCATAAAGCCTTTCAGGCATTGAATTTACTAATTTATATAAGAGATCTGCTGTGATTGTTGACCACGCTCTTTGGATCAAGTGTTTTTAATCGAACTTCCACTTTCGAAGAGCTTCTAAAACGCACTATGAAATTAATGAAATGCAGCAATCAATAAAACAATTCAAACGATATTAACTGCGTATATAAACTAATGGTATTAATAAAGCACCTTAAATTACTTTCAGACATAGTAATAAAAAATTTCATTGCACCGCCTACAACAGTATACAAGTATTATATTTAAAATCCAAGTAATGATCTTAATGGAATTTCCAGCACTATATAAATACTCGTGTACATATATTGTAAGTACATGTATGAACTTAAATTATTTTCAAAAATTTGTCTCGACTTTTACTCGAAAAAAAGAATTCATGCTTTTTTTGTTTCAAATTTCGAAAAAAAAAATTGCCTAAAAATAACCGCGATATTTGAAATTTATTCTCTTCAAGTGAAATGCATTGATATGTACGATTTTTTTCTGATACAATGTGCGCACATTATCTTGCGAATTCTGACGAGAGTTTTCGCACGAATTCTGACGAACAAAAATCGCACAAATTCTGATACAATGTGCGAGCAGCCTAAGTTACAAATCTATACTACTTTCAGAAAACTTTCACCTTAAATAAAAACAGTACCTACACATATAAAAATGCTAGTTTATTGCACACTTTACAATTTTGAATACAATTACGTAATTGATAAATTTTATTTAAAAAAATGATGAAAATTTTGAAGGATTAATTTCTTTTGGGAACTATTTATTTTACATAATATGCACACATCGTTAACATTAATTAAACTTCTTTCTCCAAAATATGTAGACTTATACCATTTTGAAAGAAAACGATTGACATCATGCATTGAATTTTGAATAGTATATACAGTATTTTGGAATAAACAGAATTGGAATCCCACGGAAACTAATAAAAAAAACTAGTAAAAATGACAATGTCGAACACAAAGGCGAAAGTGAAAATACAAGGCAAAATGTCTACACCATATTAGATCTGTACAGGTGTGAAGCAAGGTGATGCACTGTCCGCATTAGTGTTCATACTTGCACTTCATGAGAGAATATCAAATATTATTAATCGCGATAACATTTTCCAAAGAAATATAGAAAATCAATAAAAAAAAACTAAGTACATGTGTTTATCCAGATCAGTAAGCAGAAGGCAACAGCATAAAACTTAACCATAGGCCCATAGGTGAATACAACTTTGTAGGAGTATCAAGATTCAAATATTTGGGTATCATTATAAATAACACAAATGACTTAAAAGATGAATTACAACAGAGAATACAAGCAGGAAATAAAACATATTTTGCAGATTTAAAAATATTCAAGTTAAAAAATGTATTAAGGACAACAAAAATTAAGCTATACAAATCGTTAATAAGACCATAATAGTAACATATGGATGCGAAACTTGGACATTAACAAAGAAAGACGAACTTGACTTACTGGTATTTGAAAAGAGAGTACTGAGAAAAATATTTGGACCCAAAAAAGTTAATGACGATTATAGAATAAGACGTAATCAAGAACTCTGTTAGAACTCTTTCAAGGTGAAAATATAGTTAAATTTGTAAAATCGGTGAGAATAAGATGGTTGGGGGCATATGTGGAGAATTAATGATACCAGAATACCTAAAATAGTAACTGAGAAACGAATCATTGGCATACTAGAAGTAAGGACAGGCCAAAAATGCGCTGGCTGCATAGTGAATAGTATATGTGAGGACCTGCTCATCATGAGCGTCAGGGGCTGGAAGAACTCAGTAATGAATAGAGCTTAGAACTTATCTCATTATTAGAGGAAGCTAAGGTCCACCAAGGACTGTGATGTTTATGAAGATGATGATGATATACAGTATACAGTTAAACTATAGACACGTTAAGCGTAATTATTATTCAGTTCACAATTTTTATTTTTTTTTGCATTTCTTTATTAGAATCTTTAAAACGAGCTGCATTTAGTTAGTATGTCCATACTCGTACTCGTACATACAAATAATATATTTCATTTTCTCTGCATTTTCCCTGTATGTATAATAATATAAGATGTATATGAGATACAGTATAATAATATACTCCTTCCTACATATGTATGTACAATAATACAAACAAACTTACATACACAGAATATTTTTGATTGCATGCAATATTATTTTAAAATTAAATGCCAAAATGTATTACGTGTACCTAATCACATCCTAAAATCCTTTCTGACGTGAAAAAAATTAAATTAAATTAAATCAAAATAAAATGAAAAGTAACTTATTTATACCATTCCCTCTCATATATATACATAATGATGTATAGATACATACTCGTGCTGTATATACATATGTAGATGTACATAGTTACTAGATATGGATACATTCGCGTGAATTATATTTCTTGCATGATAAGTGCACACAACAAAATTAAAAAAAAAAATGTACGTCTATACTCTTTTATATATATAAATGTACATGTATCTGAATTATATTTGTTTTTGTATAGTAAAAATGATAAATAGAAATTTTTATTTTCGTTTTTTTTTTATGTGAGGGAGTTTTTAAAATTTCGCGGTAAAGAAATTAACGAATCTCCATGGTTACTATATACATATTTTAGTATCATATTAAAATGCAGGGAGTATCGTTATGGTTTATAAATATGTATATGTAGAGTAGACATTTTAGATATTCTAGCAGTCCCTAGAAATTTAATAAATTTCACATATTATTTGTTCTAATTTATAATTCAAATAAATGCAAACTCTCGCACATTGCGTGGTGAAGGATACGTTCCGTAATGCTAATAGAAAATTTAATGATTATGTCAGATCATCTTGCCAGAGTTACAGTTGCAAACTAGTATCGCCATAGTATCCTCCTAACCCACCAATATATGTACATAAACAATTCGATTTGTTTCAGATAGAACATGAAGACACGCTACAAGAACAGAAATTTACAGAAATGGGATCAGCCAATGTTAAATTTATCTTATGAGTTAAATATCTTCATATAATACAAATGTTGGCTTACACTATTTTCAAATTAAAAATGTCTAAAACCTCAATTTCTTTTTGGGTTTTTTTTTTTAATTTTTTAAGTTTTTGCAACGAAAATTGAAAATATAACTTATACAAAAATACAGATGGTATAATTTAATTAAATAAATAATTATTGAGAGCATCCTGTATACATGAACGGTGTTATAAATATCACGCGGTATATGTAGATATGCGTGAATTGTTTTTTTTATCCTTTGTTAATTATTTTTTTTTTCATTTTTGTTATTCAAGTTTCTTGGAATGCATCTTGCGATGTCAATATTGTGCATTTCTCGCGTGTCTATAACATCAGATTTTTAACTAACCAGCCACAGTAACCAGAATGTTTAAAAAAAGAAATAATAATAATAATAATAATAATAATGAAAAATAACTAAAAAAAATACAGAAACGACAAATTAATGTAAAAAAAAAAAAATTAAACCAAACACAGCTTAGAATTATAAATAATTTTCGTGTTATTTTCATTCATACAAAAAACGAAAAGAAAAAAAAATCTATTACTCGTATAAATGCATAGATGAATATGTGTGTGTAATGTGTATGTAGTATCCACTCTTAACAGCATCCTTTTATAAGCACACGTAATGTACATGTAAGTATATATGAGTATGTATATGATATTTAAGATACAAATTTAATTTTATATTTTTTAAAAGAAGAAATCTCTGTAATCTTATTGCACATACCGTACCGTCCCTACATATGCGCATAGGTGTACATCTACATATTACGTATGTATATGTATGCACACAATACACACAGTATATGTACATTGATGTATGCATATATATTTTGATCAGCTTTTTATAAATTTCTTTTATTTTTTGACACATCTGTATATTAAATGTAATATTGTATATAAAAATATGCATACATATTATATGAATATACCTATATACTTACATACATACAATAAGTCGTGTTTGATGTTAATCTAGTCATGTAACGGATTTTTATTTTCTGGTCTTGATTGTCCAGTTATTGTTTTCTTTTCATTGCTATCTTTTTATTTTTTTTATTTTTTTCATTTTCAATAAAATACTCATTAAAAATTTTTGTGTGAATTGTCCCGTATCGAGATTTGTGTACATTATTTACTTTCTATCTTATAATATCCTTTAGCAGTTTAGCACGTATATACATACACGCACATTACATGATATAATGTATACATAAAGAAGAAAATGAAAGGTCTTAATATTTTCACCTTTATACTCATTTTCATAAAATAGATTTAAGAAATTCATCAACTTAAAGAAATAAAATAAAAAATAAAAAGAAGAAGAAAAAAAATGAAAATTTTAATTTATATAAAGGGTTTGAGCTGATATGTGTGTATGATGAGCCTTTTATTTTGTGTACTTTGAATAATTCATGGGATAATTATGATTACGATGTTTAGATTTATTTCTGATCCTTACATAAATATTTTTATAATCATGAACTATATGTAATATAGTAACATATACGCACATACGCTCATGTACGCATGTACACGCATTTTAACATGTACACATATACGCATGTGCAGTGGATTATTACATGACATTTTTATTCATATTCAACATAATACCGAATTACCGACTAGTACATTATAAGAAGTATAAATAACAACCATAAAGTATACACAATACTGAAATTAATGATCCTGAAACATTGTTATTGTGCAATAAATAATCTAAAATCAGTTTAAAAAAAAAATAAAACTTGATTATTATTATTATCATTATTCTTGTTAACTGCGGTGCATGTACATTAAATAAGATTAGGATCGAATGTTGTTAATTTTTTATTTCGGCTTATCTCTGCCTGTCGTCATGATTTTGTGATGTCACCTACGAATTAAAATTGTGTTGAAAATATTTTGATTTAAAAAGGCTCACAAAAATTAAAAAAAAATTGGCTATATATACGAGTAATATCTGTTTCTTAATAGATTTTACTTATTTTAATTCTAATTCATTTCAATTTATAATTTCTACAAACCAACATTATTTTCCTCTTCCTTGGGAGATCGTTGGACTCATAAGGAATTTTCTTGAATACTTTTCAAACCTTGCATTTCACATACACTTATTTCCGTCTAAGTCGTAACGGTCAAGCCGTTAAACAGAGAGTACTTATTTATCTTAATTTATTAATTCTTTTTTTTTAATTAATCCGTGAAAATTTTAAAAATTAGACAAAGACAACTCCCATTAAATTCTCTAAATTCGATAATGAAATTTTTTTAAAGTTTTTAAAAAGTATTTTTGCTTTTTATTCGAGCTAAAAAACTTTTTGTTGAATTTATTTTTTGTTGATCTTATGGTTCCATTTTATAAATTTCGATACTCTCTACCCGAAAAAAAATTGCTATGAATTCCGACCATATCTCAGAAAACTGTTAGCTGTCGTAGCATAATGATTTTTTTTTTCAATTTGTAAATTTATTTCTTTTTTTTTTTTTAAAAAAAACTAAATTGCTTACTAATTATTTCAATTTTTTTAAAAATTCTGTTTATTTTAGTATCGAATTTAATTTTTCTGCTGTGTTGGTAGGGGAAAACACAAAAATGATAAAGAGAAAAGTATTTTAGCAAATTTTATGGAAAAACACACAAATTTAGCTTGCGAGGTCTAATAAAATTTGATGGGAAACAGAATGCTGAATAATTGTTGTAGCAACAGTGTTTTAAAATATCTCAATTCTGGTGGTTCAAGAATAAAATTTAATTTTTTTTAAATAAATTGTATTTTTTTTAGGATATAAATCAAGGCTAACTAACTATTATATGAAATTTGTATTATAATAAATAAAAAAATGTAAAAGAAAAATGAAAAAAATAAGAATTTTTGGTAAATGTTTACTTTATGGTACACACACCAGGGTGAGGAAAATAATGACGGGGGATGGTAGGGACATGTCCCCTGACCACACTTTGGGGGTCAAACCTTGGGGGACGGACAGTGACGAAGCAGGACGGGGGATTAAAAATTGAAAATTTATCAATTTTTCATATGCGTTTATGGTTGAAGCGTGGGCCAGGAGGGTCGGAAGGGGTAGGTAATGAATGCATGTGAAAGAGGAATGTCTAACGACTATACTTTGGGGGTCAAACCTTGGCGGACGTACAGTGGCGGCACAGGACGGAGGGTTAAAAATCGAAAATTTATCAATTTTCAAAGGGGTATAGTAATGTTGCATTTTCTACGAGTATACAAATATAAACACACACAGTCAGATTTGCCTTCTACACACACATGCAACTTATATTTTTTATTATATTTAAAAAAATATTTAATAAAACACAATTTCTATATTCTATATTTTTTTATATGTTTTATTTTCAAAATCTTGTTATACAATTTATATTTTACTAACTAAATTATTTTTATATATTTTTAATTGACTGACTGATTGTAACTGACTACTATGTTTTTCTATTAAAAATAAAAGTTAAAAGTAGTATTTGAGATTCACTTTGCTTTCATATTTAAGTCTCAAATTTCTAAAATGATACAATTCTGTGAAATCGATAATTGTAACTCTCCCTTCGTTAAGGTGAGGATTCTCCTGAATCTGATTAACAATTTTTACTTTTAATTTCATTTTTTTTTTAATGCTTAAGGTAACTTAATATGTTTTCGATATTAGAATTTGTTATTCTTGTACTATAGTAAATCCTGTGTTAGATTCGATTTTTTTTTTTTTTACTTGTAATTCATTAGTTATTTGTTGTACTATTGTCAGTAATAATATTATGAGGATGAATGAAATTATCTGAAAATTGAAGAGGACTTTTAATATTATTGGATGGACATTTGATAACTTATATTTTCTGAACTTGGGTTGTTCTTTATGTCTAAGATTTATAGTTTTTTATGTAACCATATCGTCTTGTTTTTCATAATCCTCTCTATTTTTGTTGTGTTTTTCTAATCTAAGGTTTTGGGCTTTTATTAAATTATTATATATTCTTTCTATTGGTATTGTTCCTTCTTCTGCATTTAACGGTGTACATTTAATAGTGTTGTGGTATTGGGTATTGTAATATTGTACAGCTTCTAACATTTGAATTCCTGTGGGATTATTTTGTTCAAGGTTCAATATACGTATTGACTATTGTATCTGAAATAGAGATGTGGTCATTTTGTTCTTCTCTTTGAGAATGAATAGTAGGTTGAAATGAAATATTATCAATGTCGTTTTCTGTGACTAAGTTATAATTTATATTTTCTATTAAGTTAGAATTTCCAGTTTCAAGAGATTCTCTCCCTTCGTTGAAATTGAATGTCTCGGTAGCTTATTTATTTCATGATCATCAATATTTATTCTACTAAGAAAGTCTGCAATTTTATTTTCTTTACCTTTAAGATATTCAATTTTAATTTTATATTCTCCCAAGGATAAAATCCATCTTTGCAATCTGGGGTCTAAATTTTTTCCTAAATATTTAGTGTGTAGTCATTTCAATGCTTGGTGATCTATTTGCAGTTCGAATTCTTGCCCATAAAGATATGGTCTAAAGTATTTGACTACCCACACAACTGCGAATAATTCTTTTTCTGTGGTACTGTATCGAATTTCGTGTGTATTAAGAGTCCTACTAGCATAGGCAATAGGATGATTGTTCTGAAGTAATACGGCATCTATTGCGTAATGGCTTGCATCTGCATTTATAACTTAAATGGTTTATTAAAATCTGGATATACTTAAATATTGGATGTGAAATTATCAAGGTTTTTAATTGCTCAAAGGCATTAATGTATGAAGGGTCTAGTTTATTTATTTTTGCATCCTTTTTTAGATATTTCGTCATAGGTTGAGCAATTTCAGCACAATTTTTGATAAACTTCCTGTAGTATCCCGTTACTCCGAGAAACGACTTAATTTGTTTTTGTGTTTTAGGTAGCTTAAGCTGAAATCTTGTATTTTTTTTGAATTTGGTTTTGTTCCTTCTGAAGTTAAACATGTCTTAAATACTCGGTCTCTTTACAAAAAAAATTGCACTTATCAATTTGTATTTTGAGATTAGCTTGTCGTAGTTTATTAAATATTTTATTTATGTTTATTTTATGCTCCTGAATAAATGTACTAAAAATAAGTATATCGTCGAGATGTACGACACAGATCTTATTAATATAATCTCTGAGTATCGAATTCATCAACTTTTGAAAGGTTGCAGGTGCTTTTTTTAGACCAAACGGCTTACGAATATATTCGTAATTCCCGGACGGTGTTGAAAACACTGTTTTCTTCTGATCTTCCTCTCTAACCAATATCTGGTAAAACCCTTTTGCAAGATCTAACGTTGTAAAATATTGGGCTCTATCCAATTTGTCTAAGATGTTATCTATATTTGGTATAGGAAATTTATCGTTGATAGTGACCTCCTTAAGTTTTTGATAGTTGGTCACTATACGCCATTTTTTTATATTTGAATTGTCCATTTTTTTGGGGACAATCCAGAGTGGAGAATTATAAAGTGAGTTTGATTTTCTTATGATTCCTTGTTTCAACATATCATTAATTTGACTTTCGATTTCTTTTTCGTGAATTTGAGGGTAACGGTATATTTTGGAATAAATTGGATTTCATGTTTCAATCTAATTTCATGTTTGATTTCGTGAGTAAAAGATAAATTGTCACCTTCTTTAAAGAATAAATTTTTATTTTGTATTAACAATTCTTTTAAATACGTTTTTTCTTCATCATTTAAATGATTTTGGTTAATTTTGCTCAAAATTTCATCATTAGTGTTTTGTATTGGCTCTAAGTGATTTGCTTGTGTAATTTCACTTGGTATATCTATATTTTCAAAAGGGATTCTATATTTGTGAAAAATTTCTAAGTATTGATTATCCACATCAACATTTGATTGAAAAGGAATAAAAAAGTTTATGCCTATTATTGCATCATTTTTTCTACTCTTTTAAGAGGTAAAATCTTCCATTCTAAAGTTCCTTTCTTAATTATTAATTCTACAGGAGTAGGTGTAATGATTTTGTGTGTTATGAGATTTGGACCACCTAAAGAATTGTACGTCAAAGTTTTTTCTAATTTTATAGTATTATATGACAATTTATTGTAATATTGTCAAAAGTCAGTTTTATAATTTGCAATTTTTTATCCGAGGCTAGTTTGTAAAATTTACCTCTTGATTCATATACATATATCAGTTTCTGTATTGATATTATCAACTTCCATAGGCTCAATTCGATTATTGTCTTGTCTATACTGTCCAGATCTATTTTGTGTAGGATTTGATCTTCTAACTTGTTGGAATTTTTTTAGTTATTGTTTTTAGTATTTCGAGAAAAATTTTGTCTTGAAGAATTATAAAAAGTACTTGGATTAAATGGATTCTGTATATCACGATTACTACAATAATTATCCCTTTCAATACTGACGGGACATATACGTCCCATCAGTTGATTTTTTGTTACTTATATATTATTTTTCTATATTTAATTTCATCCCAACAGTAATTTTTTCATTTATCTATTGCACGTCCACTATTTAACATGTTTTAACATGTTTTAATGTGCACAGTTATTCTTCAATTTGCATTTAGAAGTGGTCGAGTACTGAAGTAAAGTTTTATTTGTGAATTTTTATATAAAATTAATTGGTGAAATTCGTTAAAAAAATAACTAATAGCGAGGTAAGTAATTAATTAACGCTGTTAATAAGACTAAAAATATAAATTTTCAAAAATGAAAATGGGACATATGTATCCCATCAGTAACTACAAACGGGACATATATGTATTTTAATTATTTTAATTATTCCTTTTGATACTGCTGGGACAATTACGTCCCATTTCGTCCCATTATAAATCACTTCTGGGACATACGTCGTCCCAGGACATTTTCTCTGTCACAGGACATGCGATTTTAGTGAGATCAAAAAATTAGCTCAAATATGACCCAATGATTTAAAAAATCGAATTAAGTAATTAAAATGTTGAAAAAAAAAATCCGTATTGAAAGGGTTATGGTGTGTTTATCATTATAATTGTTTTGTTGAGCGGTAAATTCCTTTATTTATCGCTTGGTTCTACAGGAAATACAAGTTCTGTACCTGTTTAATTTTAAAAAGAACAAGTTCTAGTACCTGTTCTAAGTAATGTTATTTCACAAGTCCTGAATTAAAGTTCTTGTACCTTAATTCAATTATGATTGTGCTCAAGTTCTTTACCTGCGCACACAGATTTCTACTTTTCAGTGCCCTTGGCAGCCTCACCAAGAGAAAATAAAAGGCTTGTTTCACTGTTGGTAAAAATCTAAAATCTTTATTGAAAATTCCAGCTTTTATAGTACATAAATGCTTAGCTTAACAATATTATTATAATTACTCAATAATGAATTAAAAAACAACAAAAAAAAATACATAATTATTCATATTAATGGAAATGAAAATTAATAATAAAGAAAGTGAAGAAGGTAAATGACCTATATAACATTTATAGTTGAACAAAAAGAACATTGACCTAAAACTGCTTAAGTTGCAAAACTTGCAATTTAAATTATACCAAAAAATAATTCTGTAACTCTAGGCAAAAAAAAAATGAAATTAAATACATATTATGATATATAATAAAACAATTACATTATAGCATATTCATAGTATAGTATATAATATAGTATAGTATATTCATAAATTATATATCTTATGCTGAATGACGTAGTTACTTCAACATCCTCCCCCCGTTGAACTGATTGTTCAACAACCTTCTTCGAGTCTGAATTGTGGAGCTGCTTGGCGTGGTGCTGTTATTGGTGGCTTAAAGTTTTTGTGACTGCGCTTACAGATGTATCTAATTGTTGTGTAAATCATTAATAAAATGATAAGGAAAAGACAACCGTATCCTATGCTGTACTGGTGAATGTCATGACTGCTGATCACAGTAGAAATATCCTCTTGATTTTGAAGATTTTGTATTTTATTTTTGATGTGGATAATGTCTTGCGTTACATTGAATGAATTCATGGGCTGATATTTAATTAGCGTTGATAACTGCTCTGGTGGAAGTAAATCAGTGAAATTTATAGAAGGCAGGAAACCGGACTGAACAGTGCTAGTATGTAAGTCAGTAGTCTGAAGTGTGGTTGCATCGTCCTTGATTGAACAGCCGTTGGTGACGTTTATAATTCCTGAGCCTACGAGATGTTTCTGAATGATTTGAGTACCGCATATTACCTTTATAACTGTATCAGTTTTTAAGACAAATATCCAATGGTTTGGTGTTGATAACGGAATCCATCGTGTTGTTTCTGAAGACTTAGTTATTTCGCAGTTTGGTGTTGTGGAAGGTTGCACAAGAATGTCAATTTCACAAGAGTGATTTTTATGTCCTACGTGATATAATGGGTGGTGTTGTCTGCAAAGATAATTTGAATTTCCCAGAATTGTGCAGGATGACATTTCTTGATCTGACATTGGATAGTATTGATAGCGGTGCATATTCAGAAGCAAATAATTAGACGTTGGTTTTACTATTATGAATGAATTATTTACTAATACTGGAACTGGAATAATTCGCATAATTTCATAACTATCGTAAGAATAGACAGGCAGTTTAAGTCTAAATATTATGTGTGTAGAAGTTATTCTACTTTCTAGTGTCATTATACTGTATAACTCCAGTAAATTTGTTTCGTCTGATGGTGATCGTAATGTTGGTGGTAAATTTGTCTTGATAATTTTTAGTTGATCCTTTAACTGAACTGGAGAGAGTAAACGAGGATTTATTTTGCCATGATTGGTGTCAATTAGCACATCGAGCAAAGTCGCTTGCATTCTTTGGTAATTGGTAATGGCCAAGATCAATTTCACTGACAATGCGTTAAATAATGCGAATATGTGCTGATTGTTTAATTCTGTTGTAAATACCATCATCGACGCTATTGTTTGATTAAGATATTTATCGAATTCTTGTAGTTGTTTTTCTGTTGTTTCTTGGGATTTTCTAATAAGGTTTACCGTGGAATCAATCACTGTTGTTTGATTTTTTATCAATTCTAATAGATGCTGATCATTGTTGTTCAAATTGTTAATAACATTCGTCATTCTTTCTGCGTATTGAGAGTCCAAAACTCCAAATAAAGAACTGGCTACGTTTCCTATTATATCAAGGGGTGCTCGTTTAAATCGGCTTGACGGTGGTGGTAACAACAATTCGTTACTATTTATTATTTCAATTAGTATATGATTAAATTGAGACACAGTTTCATTGCAGACATTTGATTCTGAAATTGTATTACATATTAATCCAAGTTTGTGTATACCGCTCTTGATTAATTCGAACTCCTTCCAGTACAATTTCATATCATAATTCACGATGATATTCCACTCAGTTGAAACTAAATGAGTTGGTCCTAATTCTTCGAAATATATGCCTGGTTGTGAAGAAAATTGCACTACGTCAATTTTTGCACTTATTACTGGAATTATGAGTCCAACTAGCAATAATAAGCTTAGTAAATTTGATGATGATTTACGCATTCTCTTGCTAGGCTAGTGGTAGGTCCGTCCTCATCCGGATCTGTTGGTTGAGATTGATTATCTACTATGGCCCGTGAGCTGTTTCCTGAATCTAGAGATCTACTTCCTTCTTCATCCTTGATTGGCAAAGGTGCTAATTTATGGATTGGTCTACGAAGTACACCTGAAGAAGTTTTAACATCTGCAACTCGAACGATACCATCGTTTCCCTTAATCGTTTGAATAATTCTTCCTAGTATCCATGACAATGCTGGTACGTTATCTTCTTTAATAATTACCATCATTCGTGGTTGAACATTATTCTCGATATTCTTCCATTTGTAACGATGTTGCAGCTCGCTTAAATATTCCTTTGTCCATCGCTGCCAGAATTGATTTTTTAAGTGAGATACTAGTTTCCATCGCTGCAATAAACTGCCCTGTTGCGGTTCAGCATGTGTATCCACTCTACTTGTAAGAGGTTCACCAATCAAAAAATGGCCTGGCGTAAGAGCTGTAAGATCGTTAGGATCATTGGACATCGGAATTAATGGTCTAGAATTTAATATTGCTTCGATTTCCACCATCACGGTTTCAAGTTCTTCATATGTTAATGAAGCTGTTGTAACACTTTTGTAAAATAGGTGCTTCGCTGATTTCACAGCTGCTTCCCACAGACCACCGAAATGTGGTGCTCGAGGCGGTATAAAGTGGAAGTCGATGCCTTTAGTAGTGCAATAATTCGTAATTTGTTGTTGTGAATCATGACTATGAATATTGTCTTGTAATTCCTTGAGTTTGTTTTTGGCACCAACGAAATTTGTGGCATTATCGCAATATATATGTCGACAATGCCCTCGTCTGCTTATAAAACGCCTTAATGCACCTATAAAAGCTTCCGTGCTCAAATCGCTGACCACTTCGATATGAACTGCTTTTGTAGCAAAGCAGCAGAAAATGGCAACATATGCCTTTTGAGGTTTTTTACCTCTTATTTTGAAGTGCGTCCAGAATGGTCCACAAAAATCTATTCCAGTATTAATAAACGGTCTGGATGGTTGGACTCGTTTCGGAGGTAAATTACCCATGACTTGACTTAGCAATTGTGGTTTGAATCTAGCACAACGTACACAACTTTGAACAATCGACCTCGCTGTAGTTTTTCCTTTTAACGGCCAAAATTTCTGTCGAGTGATAGCTAACAAACTCTGAGGTCCAGCATGAGCATTTTCTATATGAATTTCAGTCATTATTAGTTTTGTTAACGGGTGTGGATACGGCAATAGTATTGGATGTTTGGCGTCAAATGATAAGTGCGATTCTTCTAACCTACCACCCACTCTTATTATTGCGTTCTCGTCCAAGAATGGGCTTAGACTGCTTAATCTGCTTTTGGTATCAACACCATTCGTTTTTCTGAGTTGAATTAGGTCTTCCTTAAATCCTTGTTGTTGAATTTCCTTGATTATCAGCGTCAAACTTGCATTTAATTCTTCTACCGTCAGGTTAGTCTGAGTTTGATGATTTCTTTTACGTAACCTTTTTGTAAAACGAAGTACATATGCAACTACCCGCTGTAAATGTTTGAATGAGTTTCGATGGTCTATTGTTTGAATAAGATTATGTTCTTCTGGATTTACTAATAAAACGGTTTTAGTTTGCCTTTTTTCCAATGTAGTTTCTAATTTTTGTGGCTTAGGCGGCCATGATGATTCTGGTGCATGTAAAAACAATGGCCCATAAAACCACAAATGGCAAGAAGAGAACTTCTCTGGAGCCAATCCTCTTGAAACAATATCTGCTGGATTTTGTTTTGATGGTACATGATTCCAGTGGTCAGTTGTGGTCAGTTGTTGAATGGCAGCTATTCGATTCGCCACAAATGTGTGGAAGGAAGATGATGGTGCATCTAACCAAGCCAAAATAATTTCTGAATCTGTCCATAAGTAACATGCTTCCTTCCAATTCAAATCCACTTTCACTCTATGAAGTAATTGTGCAGATAATTTAGCTGCACATAATTCTAATCTAGGCAACGTAGTTGTTTTCAAAGGTGACACTCGAGACTTTGCACATAATAATCGCACAATAATTGTTCCATCTGTAAGAACTGATCGCATATAAATTGCAGCACCATATGCCTTTTCAGACGCATCAGAGAATGCATGTAATTGAATACACTTGGCTGATTTGTGAGCAAATATGTGTCGCGGTATTCTTATATTATTAAGTTGCTTCAAACCTTCACGAAATTTAACCCAACGTGAATGTAATTCTAGAGGAACTGCGGCGTCCCAATCAAGTTTTAAACTCCATAAATGTTGCAGAATAATTTTTGCAGTCACCACGATTGGACTCATAATGCCTAAAGGATCAAACAAGTGTGCTATTTCTGATAATATTTGCCGCTTCGTTACTTTATTTTCTTCTAACTGTGTTGTAGTTATCTGAAATTCGTCATTTTTTGGTAACCAAAGAAGTCCTAATGTTTTTACGTGACATTCCTCGTTGTTGTGGAATTCAAGATGCATGGCTCTTTCTTCTTGTGGTATATTTTGCAATAATGATACATGGTTCGAACACCATTTTCTCAATTTAAACCCCCCACTGTTTAGAATTTTCATGATTTGCTCTTGTTTTTCCACGGCCTCATTTAACGTATTTGAACCAGCCATTACGTCGTCTACGTAAATATTTTGTTTCAATGATTTTGACCCTTCAGGATATTTAGTTTCATGTTGTGAGGCTAGCTGTTGTATGCAATTAATAGCTAAATATGGCGCACTAGTAATACCATAAGTAACTGTATTTAATTGAAAATATTGTATTGGGGAGCTAGGATCACTTCTCCACAGGATCAACTGATATTTTTTATCTTGTTCTTCTACTAAAATTTGCCGATACATTTTCTCAATATCAGCAGTGAACACATATCTCGGCATTCTAAATCTTAGTAGCACTGAGAAAAGTTCTTCTTGTATTTTTGGACCTGTGTGTAAAATATCATTAAGAGAAACATTTGATGAAGTTTTTGCCGAGCCGTCAAATACTACTCGCAACTTTGTAGTGGAGCTATCAGGTCGTAAAACGCAATGATGTGGCAAGAAATAATACGGAGCACAAATCTGTTGAAAATCAATCTTATTCATATGACCCAAACGAATATACTCTTCCATAAAATCAGTATATTGCCTTCTTAAATCAGGATTTTTCATTAGTTTCTTTTCAACATTTAAGAAACGTTTCATCGCAATGTCCTTTGATTCTCCCAATGTATTTGGATCATGTGCAAATGGAAGGCGTACAATGAATCGTCCTTGCTCATTTCTTTTTGTATTATTCTTGAAAAATGTTTCACATTTTAATTCTGCTGTGGTTAGAGATGATCGGTTATTATCGGTTTCTTCTAAAGTCCAGAATCTCTCGACTTGTTCACTTAATTTGTTATCTTCGTGTGTACATATGTTGCAACTAACTTCAGAAATTGTTTCAGCGTGTGTCATTTTTCCGGAAGCTACCCAACCAAAAACTGTGTTTTGTAAAACTGGTAGATTTTTACCCAATCTTATTTGTCCAATTGCTAAGAATTCATAATAATATTCTGCTCCAATGAGAAGCTCGATAGGTCCTGGTTTGTAAAACTGAGGATCTGCAAGTTTAATATTTTTTGGAATTGATATGCTTGAAATGTCTAATAACTTGGTGGGTTGATGATTAGTGATTTTAGGCATAATAAATGCTTCCATTCTCGTTGAGTAGCCATTAAGTCTAGATTGAACTTGTATATTAATACGATTCAATGCTTGGTGTGTTCCTTTCCCTATTCCTTTTATAGATAATGGTTCTATTTCTTGATGTGCCTTTAATTTCTTAGCAATTTTCTCGGTAATCAGGTTGACTTGAGACCCAGAATCGAGTATAGCTCGACATTCTAGTTCTTGTCCGGTTTTAGTAATCAACTTTACAATTACAGTGCTGAGAAGTACGTACTGGTTTGGATTTTTTGCTCGTGCTACTAATGTTGTAGAAGAGTTCGATTGAGCTGCTTCTTCAAGATTTTCATGTTTTTGTTTTGAAAGATCTTTAGTATTCTGTGTTGATTTGTTCGATTTTACTTCATCTTGATGTAATAGAGTGTTGTGCCATTTAGAACATTTTGTACATGCGCGTGACGTACATGTGTTTGCCAAGTGTCCACCTTTTAAACAATTTAGACATAAATTGTTTTTCTTTACAATTTGTATTCTAGCCGACGGTGTTTTTGTTAAAAAACCTTTACATGCAAATAAGGGATGATTTTGTTTACATACAACACAAGCTGAATTGATGGCAGTTGTCATTAATGTTGATGGTTTTTGAATGGTATATGGCTTTTGATATTTTCCACCCACGGCCTCTAATGCCTGAAATCTTGTTTCAAGAAATTGTAAAAACTGTTGAATGGAAGGTATTTCTCTTGGAGCTTGAAGAGATTGTTCGTACAAAGCATGTGTGTTTTTGTCCAACTTCTTAATTAATATGTGTATTAATATTGGATCCCAGGAACCTGTTGCAACTCCTAAATTCTTCAAACCTAACAGACATTCATTGGTGACATCATGGAGTGCCTTTAGACTCGCGGCTGATTCTGTTTGTATAGTAGACTGAGATAAAAATCTATTTAGTAGTGCTGTAACTAATAATCGTTTATTATCGTATCTATACGTTAAAGTATCCCATGCATCTTTATAATTTTCATTCGAAATCGGTAGATGCTGAATAAGAGATCGTGCCTCTCCACTTAAATTAGTTATTAAATAAAACATTTTTTGTGCATCGCTTATATTTTGTTGGTGTATTAACTGCGTATACAGATCTCTGAACTGTATCCACTTGGTATAATTTCCATCAAATATCGGAACTGTAATTTTTGGTAATTTGATTTGTGTTGCATTCTGATTTTGGCTGATTTGCTTATGTTGATGTGTGAATGTAGGTATAGAATGGGGAATTTTTTGTTGTAATGCAATTATAAAATCTTGAATTTTATGATCCAGCTCATGATACGACCCTGTATCATACCCTTCTGGACCCATTTCGTCACTAAGTAGCCATATTGTCTGGTGATTGGCACTTAATTCGTCTTCGTAGTTCATTAATGTTTTAATTTTAAATTCGTAGTATTGAACTGGTTGACTTAAATTGATTTTGCCTTCAAGATCGGTTAGAAAACATTTTACCTTTTCAAATAACGCTCGTTGCTTCTTTAATGCTTGACGTAGTTCACTTTTTACACTATCCTTAATTGTGTTAAAATCCGATTGTTGAAGTGTAGTAGAAAATGAAGCTTTGGGTTCGGCTGATTTAGTCTCCATAATTGATGGTGTATTTGAATCTTCTGAGGGTTGAAGTTTTACCAAAAATTCATTTATTATCTCCTTGTATTGTGTATAAATTTTACGAACTTGTTCGTAGTAATTACATTTAAAATACAAATAAGATGGATTTTCTTCTTCATATGGCAAAAGTTTTTGATGAGTCAAATGAAATTCAGACCAATGTGTTTCTAAAATTGCTAATTTTTTCTTCAAGTAATCTTCTGTTTTCCTTGAAGAAGAATCTTTCTTGAAATTGGATAGTTGCTTCTCAATGCTTCTACCCAATTCGTCTTGTGTTGTTGCAAGCTCTTCCATCGTCAAAAATGCCTTAATTCTGGATTATTCTGTTTAATTATAGAGTCTTAGATACTTGACTTAGGCTGATATGTAGAGTGTATGAGTGGTTCTATGTACCACCATACAAATCACGTCGGGGTCACCAAATGTTTTGTTGAGCGGTAAATTCCTTTATTTATCGCTTGGTTCTACAGGAAATACAAGTTCTGTACCTGTTTAATTTTAAAAAGAACAAGTTCTAGTACCTGTTCTAAGTAATGTTATTTCACAAGTCCTGAATTAAAGTTCTTGTACCTTAATTCAATTATGATTGTGCTCAAGTTCTTTACCTGCGCACACAGATTTCTACTTTTCAGTGCCCTTGGCAGCCTCACCAAGAGAAAATAAAAGGCTTGTTTCACTGTTGGTAAAAATCTAAAATCTTTATTGAAAATTCCAGCTCTTATAGTACATAAATGCTTAGCTTAACAATATTATTATAATTACTCAATAATGAATTAAAAAACAACAAAAAAAAATACATAATTATTCATATTAATGGAAATGAAAATTAATAATAAAGAAAGTGAAGAAGGTAAATGACCTATATAACATTTATAGTTGAACAAAAAGAACATTGACCTAAAACTGCTTAAGTTGCAAAACTTGCAATTTAAATTATACCAAAAAATAATTCTGTAACTCTAGGCAAAAAAAAAATGAAATTAAATACATATTATGATATATAATAAAACAATTACATTATAGCATATTCATAGTATAGTATATAATATAGTATAGTATATTCATAAATTATATATCTTATGCTGAATGACGTAGTTACTTCAACAATAATGTTTTCTTTCTATTTTATTATTGTTTTCATAATTTTTATAAATAAGAAATTCACTTTTAATAACTTTATCACTTAAATATATTTCTGATTGACAAAAAATATTATCTAATTCAAATAAAGATTTATTTTGATCTATCTGAACTTATAAAAGTTGAACTAATTTTGATTTTAAAATTTAAAAGTTGAACTATTGTATATTATCTTCACCACAAAGTGCTTCAACATCCTGTACAGTTTTCAGAAATGATCTCAATTTGAATGAGTCTTTGCCGGAAAATGCTTAGTTGTATTCATTGAGCTGACTTTTATTTCTTGTTCTGCCAATTTTTGTGTTAGTAATGTCACTTGAGCAATTAATTGCTCCAAAGTCAATTCTGACATTTTTATATTTCGATGCAAAATACGCACACTGTCAGATTTGCAGAATTGTATTATTTTAGAAACTTGAGACTTAAATATGAAAGCAAAGTGAATTTCAAATACTACTTTTAACTTTTATTTTTAATAGAAAAACATATTAGTCAGTTACAATCAGTCAGTCAATTAAAAATATGGGGGCTTGAATAGCTCGATGGTTGGGTGTCGGTCTTGTGATCTTGAGATCACGGTTCGAACCCCAGCAAGCGCTACTCTTGCCCAAGTCGATCATTAATTTCCCATAAGCAATGTACACCAGTAACTGATTACTGATGATAAACTGGATGATATATCTGACAAAGTACTGATCGGCGGTGCCATAATGGACTAAGTATCCACGTGCACTTAATATATACTATATACATTATACATTGTATGTCTATACTCGTACATACTATATGTATATTTGAAAAAAAAAATAAAAAAAAAAAAATAAATAAAAAATATATAAAAATAATTTAGTTAGATATAAAAATAATTTAATTTAATTAAATGTACATTGTTGTGTACATTTAGTAACACTCATTCGATTGCCTCAAACCAATATCTGCTTAAAATGTGACATTTCAGCTGACATTTTTTGTCAAGACAGTTTTCTAGTTCGTTGCTCGTGTAAAAAGTTATATTGATTTTAAAATGAGTGAATTATCTGAAGAAATACGCTATGTGATGCTTTTTTACTTTAAAAAAGGTAAAAATGCTGCAAAAACATGCCGAAAAATTTGTGAAGTGTACGCGCGAGAATGCTGTGAGTGAACGAAGGACTCAGGAGTGGTTTGTTCGATTCCGTTCCGGAAATTTCGATGTCAAAGACGCACCTCGCTCTGGTCGGCCAGTCACTGAAAAAGTCGATGACATTTTGCAACTGGTGGAACTAGACCAGCACGCTAGCTGTGGGGAAATAGCAGAGGCACTAAACATCAACCACATGACAGTTTGGAATCATTTGGAAAAAGCAGGCTACAAAAAGAAGCTCGATGTTTGGGTGCCACATAAATTAACGCAAAGAAATTTGATCGGCCGAATTACCATCAGTGAAATGCTGCTGAAACGCAACGAAATCGAAACAATTTTTGAAACGAATCATTACATTACGAAAGGACATAGATAATAATGGTCAATACGTACTTGATTAAAACTGATTTTCAATAAATAAAATTTTTGTTCAAAAATGTACCAAAAAACCGCGGAGACTTTTTATATGATCTATTGTTATTATAAAATACATGTTATTGGCTATAATATATTTGATCTGTTATTTTTGAAAGTGGTATAAGTCAACTTTAAAAAAAAATTAGTTAACGGTAATTTTAGAAAGATAAAATATATATCTTTTATATATTTTATATCTTTTATATATTATATATATATATATATATATATATATATAATATATATAGACCGCCAAAAGGCCCTGGAGGGTCGTGGTGTGGGCAGTGGAGAGGCAGTTTACTGACCTCTCTGCTAAATAAATAAATAAATAAATAAATAATATATATATATATAAATAAAATATACATATATTTCTAAAATTACCGTTAACTCATTTTTCTTAAAAGTGGACTTATACCACTTTCAAAATAACAGCTCATTTCTCAAATATTATCACTTTTGTTTGATATTTTTCTTCATCTTTATCATTTTTTAAACCAGTTTCTTCTTCAATTCTATTTTGTAATGTTTACAAAATGTTGTTAAGTGCAAACAACAAATACTTAAAGCATTTACAATTTTTCATGATTTTAGAAGTTTATTTTTATAATGCAACTGTCTTGCAGCCAGTAAATAACTATGTAAATCGATTCTTCAAATTTTCAATTGTTCTTTCTACTATATTTTTTGCAAAAGAATTTTTATTAGAGCGACGAGCGACATTATCTTTATCTATTATTCCTGATTCTGGATTTCTATAACGTTCTGAAGCATCGCCTGCATCACTTGAAAGCCACATACGGTCAAAAACCACATAATCTGTTACGATATTTTATGATTGAATGCCACCTTGCTGGACTCTTTTTTCAAATTTGAAATTAGAGAGTCATATAGCTAGATCCAGACTGGGTACCATCAATTCAGCTAGTTTTAGCAGTTATCGAAATTTAAAGTAAACAAAATTTTTGATTAATATAAAATAAATAGGTATTTATTATAATTTAATTTATAATATTTATTATTTTTATTATAATTATTCGTCGTTATATTTGTTGTTTTTAACAAAATAAAAAATTAAAATAAATTTTACTGTAACCCAACTGACAACTGACGTTTCCAAATTCAAATTTAAATACAAAAGAAAGAAGAAGACCGAATAAATAGTAAATAGAGGAACCCGAAACACGCATGCACACACTATCATATTTGTCTTCTGCAAATGCACATACTCACATACATACACGTGCACACAAACATAAAATTACAAAATTTAGCATTATTAAAATCATTTCTCTCCAGGACATTTTCCTTTTTCATCAGGATCGAAGTAATGAATGAAAAAACTTGTTCATGATGTCTTTTTTATTTGCAAATAATTTAAAACGATTATCCTTACTCCTTTCTGAGAAATTGTCAAAAATGTAAAAATAGCCAAAAATTAAACAATGTCCTTTATTATCCTTCTACTAAGAGATTTTGAAGTTAGTTTTTTCAGAATATAGAGCATCTCAAGACGCATATTTTGAGCTGTAAAACATACCTGTATCATGTACCGTTATCCAGATATTGCTAAAATAAAAATTTTGACAAAAAATTTTAAATGCGAATTGTGACCGTTAGAGGGCTTTCCGACAAAAAATATTCCACCACTTTTCTGGTATTGTTGAGTGGAATATCTGTTCAAAATTTTAAGAGAATCGGAGGATTCACCTTTTCGGATCTCTAGCCATAAGTTCTTTGAATAATCTGTGGTGAAATCCTAGATCTTGCCTTCTAAGGATCCATTCTCTGACCCACAATTTTTTTTTATAATAAAATTATAAATAATTTGCAGCAAATTTTCATGAGTCATCTCGTGGAATATCAAAAGTGATTTCAAGACATCAAAAATCTTAACAAGTGTAAACAGACTTTGCAAGTTGATGTCGTGAGAACAAAATTATTTCTGAGAGTTTGTTTTCCAGTGCACACAAAGAATAAGAATTTTACAAAAAAATTGTGCAGGAATCGGGAACGCTGTAAAATTTTGAAACAATATGGGAACAGACATATAATTGAATAGCAATAGATTTGTTCCATTTGGTACAGCCAGCAGCGCCAGCAGTAACTTTCTGTAAGTTGATTATTATGGGCAGTACCAGTACGGACGGAGTTCGAAAGGAATTCCGTGCAGCATTTTTGCTATTTATTTCTACACGGAAAAATTTCATGTAGAATAGCGTGGAGAAAAAGAAATATATGAATGATTTTAGTTTTGTTCCAATTGATATGGCCAGCTGTAATTTTCTGTAAGTTGATTATTAGAGTGGGGGAAATTATTTTTAAAATCACTGGACGCGAGAGCTGTAATTTTCTGAAATTCAAGAAGAAGACTTAAGTTTGACACTTTTGGTAGTTATAGTTAATCGAAATTTTAGTTTAACGAACTATATTGTTTAACACAGTATCTATTTGGTATTTGTTTAAATTTTTAACAGCAAGAAGTGATAAATAATATATAAAATGAACATTTTTGTACATATTAAAATCATTAAACGAAATCAAATTATTAGACAATGGAAGAAGACAGAAAAGGCAGAGTTAATACCAGATTACACGGATGAAGAAATCAAAATGCAAAATGTAAATAATATCAAATAAATGGATTTATTTATGAGAAATAATATTATGTATATGTATTTCACATTAATAAATCTTACTTTTTTGATTGATATATTTTTTGACATATATCAATCAATATATTAATTAAAAAAACAAAAACTTATATTTATTATTATTATTATTAATTATTTTATTACTATTATTCCTTGTTATTTGATAGTAAAAAAAATTGAAATAAACTCGCTCTACAATTTAAATTCAAAAATTCAAATAAAAAAGAAAGAAGATTGTAAATTCAAAAATTTAAATAAAAAATAAAGAAGAAGACAATAAGTAAGACAAATCTGGCTGTAAAATTCTGTAATTTTCTTAAAGAGAGGAAATGTAAGAATTTTACAGAACAAATTGTATTGGAACGCCACAGCTGTAATTTTCTTAACTTTCTGTAAAATTCTTAAAGTTCTGTAAAATTCGGAATCTATTGGAACAAACCTAATGTTAATGCAGTGTGTAGTGTCGTGTCATGTGTCAGAGTCAGTGTGTCATCATGACTTCGTTTAGTTTTTGTCATTGTCATCTGTAATGATAAATAAGGAATGAAAATGATTTTCGAATTGTGATTGTGGTTGTGAATTGTGCTTGAGTTGAGATGCGATGTCATGTGTGTGTGATGTGATTGTGTCATTGTGTGTACGTGTGTACGTACACGTTCTTTTCTTATTAAATGCATTAAAGAGTTTATTTTTATTTTATAATGTTATGAAAAAAATATTTTATATTTTTAATACTACATTTATTTTGAAATCGATTGGTTATTTAAATTCCAAAAATTTGATAAATTTTCTAATAAAAGAAAAAAGGAATTCTACTTGATAATCAAAAGGTCTATATGTGAATTTCAGATTTTAAATTAAATGTTGAAAAACTACGATTTCTTTTTGTGCTTAAAGTGAATACTTTGGAGTGATTATTAGAGCAATTAGCGAACTTTAAAATTCCAAGATGAAAATTCGATTTAATAATTATGACATCGTTTGTGGAGTTACTGAATTACAAAAGTAATTAGATTTGTATCCACAGAAAAAATTCTTTTTTTCTCATTTTAAAATGAAAATTATATTTTTACATTTTTTGTGGTTGTTTTTGTTTTCATTTTTAATTAAATTAAAATATAAATTATTTTTAGATTAATTGGACAACGTGTCAATCAAGTATATGATATCGATAACAAAACATACTTAATTAGATTTCAAAGTACAGATTCAAAATGTGTTCTTTTGTTAGAATCTGGTATTCGATTTCATACGACACAATTTGAATGGCCAAAAAATGTAGCACCATCCGGATTCAGTATGAAATTGAGGAAACATATTAAAAATAAACGTTTGGAATCATTTCAACAATTGGGTGTCGATCGTATTGTTAGCTTACAATTTGGTACAGGTGAAGCATGTTATTACGTTATATTGGAATTGTATGATAGAGGAAATATAATATTAGTTGATCATGAATATACAATTTTAAATATATTACGACCACATACACAAGATGAAAAGATACGTTTTGCGGTACGAGAAAAATATCCAATTGATAAAGTTAAAACGTCCAATAGTAATTATCATACAGAGGATAATATTAAAATGATCCTGGAAACAGCTAATTCTGGTGATAATTTAAGAAAAATCTTAACTCCAATACTAGGTAGATATACGCCTAAAATTCTAAATTGTATATTAATGTGCGCTATTATTTTTAATTGAAATTTTTTTTATTGCTTATAGATTGTGGACCTAGCGTTGTAGATCATGTTCTATTAAAATTCGGTCTTTCTGACTGTGTTATTATTCAAGGAAAAGAGCAAATCGAAGAAACGGCGACAAATTCATCAAAAAAGGAACAGCAAAATAAAACTAAAAATAAACAAAAGAAAAAAGAAAATAAAAACAGTCGTTTATTTGATATGGAAAAAGATTTCGATCAATTAATAAAAGCAATCCGAGAAACTGAGCATATGATGGTGGATGCAAAAAATTCCACTTCAAAAGGATTCATTATTCAAAAGCAGGAAATAAAACCATCTGAGAATGATGATAATTCAGACAAATATTTTTATCAGAACGTAGAATATCATCCGTATTTGTTTTCACAGCATAAAGATCAACCACATAAAGAGTTCGATACTTTTTTGGCAGCCGTAGATGAATTTTACTCGACGTTAGAAAGTCAAAAAATCGATATGAAAACTATGCAACAGGAACGTGATGCACTCAAAAAACTATCAAACGTTAAGAAGGATCATACAAAACGTTTAGAAGAATTGAATAAAGTACAGGAAGAAGACAAACAGAAGGCTGAGTTGATTTCTAGAAATCAACAGATTGTAGATAATGCAATTTTAGCAGTACGTAGCGCTGTTGCTAATCAATTATCATGGCCAGAAATTCATGAATTAGTTAAAGCTGCACAATCAAACAATGATCCTGTAGCGAAAATTATAAAACAATTGAAGCTAGAAATAAATCACATAGCTCTGTATTTAACTGATCCATATGTGAATGATGATGTTGAGGACTCAGAACATTCAGAAAATGAAGATAAAATACCGTCAATGGTTGTCGATGTTGATTTGGCATTATCTGCTTTTGCTAATGCCAGAAAATATTATGATCGAAAAAGAAGTGCTGCCAAAAAAGAACAAAGAACAATCGATGCTTCACAGAAAGCTTTGAAATCGGCTGAAAAGAAGACGCAACAAACATTAAAAGATGTCCGTACCATATCTACAATATCGAAAATTCGTAAAGTTTATTGGTTCGAAAAGTTTTACTGGTTCATCAGTTCAGAAAATTATTTGGTGATTGGTGGTCGTGATGCACGACAAAATGAAATGATCGTGAAACGTTATATGAGACCGACTGACATTTATGTGCATGCAGAGATACAAGGTGCATCGAGTGTTGTCATTAAAAATCCAACTGGTGGTGAAATTCCCCCAAAAACATTATTGGAAGCTGGTACAATGGCAATATGTTACAGTGTAGCTTGGGACGCTAAAGTCGTAACTAGTGCATATTGGGTAAAAAGTGATCAAGTCAGTAAGACGGCACCTAGTGGAGAGTATTTAGGTACAGGTAGTTTCATGATTAGAGGTAAAAAAAATTTTTTGCCACCTTGCCATTTAATAATGGGATTGGGATTACTTTACAAATTGGAAGACAGTTCTGTGGAACGACATAAAGGTGAACGAAGAGTGAAAACAGCTAACGAACAGAACATTGTAGAAAATAATCAATTTCAAATTGAGAACGAAAATCTAGAAAATATTCAAGAAAAGGAAATCGAATTAATTGATTCGGACAAAGAAGAAGGCACTAAATCTGAAACAGAAAAAATTATTGAAGAAGATGAAGAAGAACCAAATACTGTTGAGAATGAAACTGAAACCGATAATAAAATTTCAGAATTTCCAGATACACAAATTAAAATTGAACACGATACTGGAAAAATTGAAATATTACGAAGAGATCCAGAAGAAGTTAGCCAGGAAATTATAAAAGATAATAACAGTATTGAAAAAATTCCTTCTGCTGTTGATTTTGTAGAACAACAATCGTTTATTATACCAATGCAAACTGTATCGAAAAAGCAGCAAAAAAATAACTCAAAGAAAAAGAAAAATTCTTTAGAAAAATCAAATCATCATCAACATACTAAACACAATGTTGTAGAGTCTTCTCAATATGACAAATCGCAAAAGGATGGTGATAAAAAAACGCAGCAATTGAAACGTGGTCAAAAGGGTAAACTCAAAAAAATTAAAGAAAAATATAAGGATCAAGACGAGGAAGAACGTGAATTAAGAATGCAAATTTTAAAATCAGCTGGCGTTGATAAAACAAAAGAAGACAGTAAAAATTTAGAAACCATCAAATTGGAAAATCCGAATCGAAAACAACAACAACAACCGAAAAATATTAAAAATGAGCAACAAATAGACGATACAGATGATACAGTTGTAAATATCGATTTGGATATGTTAGATTCTTTAACTGGTTACCCAGTAAATGAAGATGAATTATTGTTTGCTGTTCCTGTTCTAGCACCCTATCAATCTTTACAAAATTACAAGTAAAATCTGATTTTTATTTTATTTTTCATAGCAAACGTTTTTTTTTTTTTTAACAAAATAAATTTTTCGTTACAGATTTAAGGTAAAGTTAACACCGGGTACCGGTAAACGTGGTAAAGCAGCTAAAACTGCATTAATGATATTTGCAAAAGATAAATCATGTACATCACGTGAAAAAGATTTAATGAAAGGTATCAAAGAGGATTCATTAGTTAGGAATATTCCAGGAAAAGTCAAAATTTCAGCGCCACAACTACAAAAAATCACAAGAAAGTAATTTTAAATTTTTCTTAAAAACTTCATCATGTATAAAATATTTAAGAAATACTATTGGATAACCAAAATTATGGTGGTACATAAAGTGAATTTTTCGAAAAAAAATTTTTTTAATTTTTATGTTTATTAGTATCTCTGTTATGAAATGGATCAAAAATATAAAAAATTGAAACAGTTTATTTTACATAGTTTTTAAATTTCATTTAGTATTTCGAAAGAAATAAAAAGAACTCAAACAAAATACAAATGATTTTTGGAAATTGTTTTATCTCCAATGCTTGTCTGTATATAGAATTTTTTTTTTCTAAGAGTGTGACCGATCCAATTCCATTTATGGTTTAACAGAATGAAAATTTCGCTACATTCATGCTCTGCATTATTGAACACTTTCAGACAAAATATCCTACTAAATATTTCGCAAGCATTTTAATGTCAAAACTTTATACCTACTTTACTATTTCAAATTTATTAGCACTTCAAGTCAATCTGAAAAGTTGAAAGGTAGAATCGAGATGACACAGGATTTTTGTAGATTCTGATCTTTGTTTTCAATTATTATTGTTATTTTTCAAAATAATCTTTTTTATATTAAAAACGACGAGCACAAAATCCTGAGCGTAAATAAAAGGAAAAAGAAGAAATAATTATGAAAAAATCCAATAAAATTCCCCAAATTTATTTAGATGGATTTTTTTTTCTGACTGAGCTAAGTTTTAATTTCATGTGAAAAGCTTTACATTATGTATCGGGTGATTAAATTAGTACTGCATATTTTAGCAGTCATATTTTTTTTTACAAATTTTCTTCCAAAATTGATATTTTACTCCAAATGGTTGGCAAATCACCATGTGTTGGCAGTAGTATCCGATACGCTGATAGATGATAACGAGAATAATGGTCTTTTTTTGGCGATGTCGCCATCAAATTGCCAAAAATTGTAATTTAATATTTTTGAAAAGATAGTTTTGTGATTTTCTCTGTAACGGTAAATCATGAAAACATGTTTTTTTGACCAAAAGTCTTAGTAAAAGAATAATAAAAGAGATTTTGTGATTTTTGACTATTTTTAGATTTTTGCCAATGTATTATGAGATTTGCCTTCTATAAATACAGATACACAAACACAAAATTACAAAATTTTGCACCATGAAAATCATTTCTCTCTACGATATTTGCCTTCTACATCAGAATCAAAGTAATAAGTGAAAGAACTTGCTCACGATATCCTTTTATATTTGCAAAAAATTTGAACCGATTATCCTCACTATTTTCTGAGTCAAAAATGTATTTTGGCAAACATACAGACATATTTGAATTTAACCGTCGAACGAAATTACCATTGGCATAGCTTTATATTCTTTGGCGATGAATATCATTTCGGCGGACTGATTGGATTCGTATAAATTAATTGTTTTTGGTTTGTAGCGAGCGATTTGATCTGTGTGTGTCCGATTATTCTGATTCATATCTATTTTCGTTAACTGACTAAAATTCGACTAAAATTATTAATTGTCAAATTTATACCATTTAAACATTTAATACATTACCATACTGTTTTGTTTCAATTTCAAATCAAAAATATATATGTGGTTCTTTTTTATCATTCTATACACACACACATGAATTTAAGCTTTTTATAAAATATGTATGTATGTATTTACATTAACTATACTATACATATTGAAGAAAAGGACTAAAGAACCAAAGACTAAAAGTAAGAATATGTATAAATTTTAAATAGGTGTAGGTACTTATTTGTTTATTTTGCTGTTACTTTTAATTACTTTTTGTTACTTCGAATTAAAATTTCGTTAAAAAAAAACAAATGGAATTATCAGTTAGAATTTATTTACGAATTTTTTTTTTGATACAATTTGTGTTATAGATGTATGATAAATAAAAAATTCCTAATCAATTTGTTAATTGAGAGAAGATCAAAAAAATAAATACATATTGTGAACTTCAAATACTTAAAAAAAAATACAAGAAGCAAGTGTTTGTTCGACGAAAAGGATATACGAATACATAAAAATATTTTACATACATATATATGTACATAAATATAATATATGCATATAAAATTTACATAAAAATATATTTTTGAAGTGAAAATATTACAAATTTTAATAAAAACACATAAAATTATGTTTAATATATGAACGAGTGTACATTAAAATCACGTAATACTTTTATACCTTATATCTTATATCTATTCATGATGTATTATACATTATAGTATTATTATACTACATGTATGAGTATAGATAGTACTTCATTAAGGAATATTTCTTTTAGAATACAATACATATAAATTTTATATATTTTTGAACAAGTAATAATTATAATAATGTACACCTATCTTGTAAAGAAATTAAAAAAAAAAAAAAAAAAAATACGTACGTCCGTACGTCTACGTATACATACGTATTTAGTACGCATGTTTCAATTTTAGACATTCATTTTCAATATAGCACTATTATACATGTTCATAAATATCATACTTGTGTGTTGTTTTTGTGTGTATATTTATAGGGTGATCAAATATAAGTTATAAAAAAAATCCAGTACAAGATTTTATTTATTTTAATTATTGTAATTATTTAGAGAATCCAGAGCAAAAATGATCAGAAAATCAAATATAATTTAATTGAGTATGTAGATAATAAATCGAGATTTCGTTGTTATATATAACGGTCTAGCTAAATGATGCTAACAATGTGTAGGATAATAGAACATAGAGGAAGGTTTGGTGACTAAATATTCATCATCATTAAACAGCTGCCATTTATTTCTTTGCTCCATTACGCTTTTCCAGTTCCCGGCTCTTTAATATACGTTTGCCAGTCCATCGCTGTGTAGTCCATCCGTTAGCTTCATTTGTTACTCTCTGAACTTGTTATCTTGTTATCTAGTGGTAGGGCTGCTACCTTATGGCCTCTAGATTTGCATTGTGCGCTTTAGCCATAAAGATTGAGTTCTCCTAACTATGTCAAGAGTTTATCTCCAAAGTGCCTACTGACCTGAGACACCGATGTTAGTGGACATTCAGGCTGCGTACTCCCCTCCTGCTTTATTCGGCCTTGGGACCGGCAAGATCTGATACAAGATCCAGGTGGAGCTAAATAAGACTATTAGTCATGTAAAATCGCGGTTTGTTAGCTCAATGGAAGGAGGCAAAGAATTTAATTTTTTTTTTTGATTTTTAGTGTTAAATGTATAATAAATATAAAATGGATGATGGCGGATAGAAAAAGAGAAGAGAGACAAAAGTGGGAGAAAAAAAATGAGTGACTCATTTCTGAGAATGAATAAGATTAAGGGGTGCAGATGTAAACGGTGGTAGGTGGAGATTAGTGCAGAATATTTATTAATTTTAATATTAAATATAAAATGAATGCCCAAATAATAAGACTGTCGACTGGGGAGAGAGTTGTTTATATAGGAAAGTAGATGAATATCGAATATGAAACTCATTTTTGATCATTGGGTCGTGTTTACCCACCAAGATTATCCATCGGATATATTTTAGCCGGGTATAATTCCAGCATATTCATCAACCTAAATAAAATTTGTTTTCGGACTTCATTTTCGGAGTGTCAATTGATTGTATTTTTATATTAAAAAATGAAAAAGAGGTTATGTGATGTGATGATTGTATGGTGTGAGTGCTGTGCTGTTGCTATTAATAGCGAAGTTATGTTCAAACAATATCTATAGTACCACTCACCTCCCAGCTCCCAGTTTGTCTTAAAAATATCCGGTAATGAAAATGTAACATTTTTTAATTTTAATATTGAATATAAAATGTCAAAATGGTAAAATCAAAGGGTTGAGTGCCGTGCCTATTGCAAATTCACAAGATAAAGATGATTCTAACTTTGACAGTAAGATAAATTTGTTTCTCTATAATTTTCTCCAATGTTTGATCTCTGTACTTTCTACTTCTGTAATGATTTCTACTTCTTCTGTAATAAATGATCGCTTTCTTTTAAGTTATATTTCAAATTTTAATGGGGATTCACCAATCACCAAACAATACTGAATACATTCATATAAAAGCGTAAATTTTAGGAGGGAATCTGGAAAAAAATATGGCTGCTATACAGTACTAATTTGATCACCCGATCGATATATTACATACTTATATGTGCTTATATCAAATATATGTATGTTTGGTATCGTATATGATACACACACATACGTACATTATATCAAATATATGTATGCTTGGTATCGTATATGATACACACACATACGTACAACGAGACGAGTATAATAATTAAATTTTTAAAAATTTTATCATTTATACATTCATATTAAAAAAAGATAATAATAAATAAATAAATATGTATATATATTGAAATAATTTCATTCTCTGAGCTGAAGTGGATATAATACCAACCTAGAGTGTTATTAATGTATAAAATGTAAATTGTTTGTTATGGAAAATTTTTTGTGTAAAAACTAAAATCAGTTCATATCCGTGAAGTGTGTACATTTACATAGGATTTGAATTTAAAGATTTCTTATGTACTGTACTGTGTGTGTATTATATGTATAGATAAATAAAAATAATAAATACATGCATAGAAAATGTATGTACCTACCTACATATGAATACATGAAGTTTCAATAAGTTCTAAATAAAAATTTGTTTTTTTTTCCTCTATATTTTTCGTATTTTTTGCTATTGTTTTTGTTTTAAATAAATGTATAATTCATTTTAGTAAGTAAGTACCTAAGTATAATATTTACAATAAAAATATATTATAAATATACAGTATATAAATAAATAACGGAAATATTAATTTTATCTAAAAAAAAAATTTATCATAAAAATGGAAATTTTCAGAATTCAAAAAAATTCTAAAAATATGTACATCATAACATAGCTATATACACATAAAATATGTAGGCAATGTAGATATGTGTTCTAATTAAAATAATTCATTATTTAAGATTTTACATATATGTACATACATATATTATATCAGTCGTCAGTATTTATATTAAATGTAATTAGTATAAAGAAAACAAAGGAACTGTTTTTTTGTACAAAATATGGATCCAAATAAAAATCACTGCCATGGTAGTGTACAACAACAACAACAACAACAAACATCACAACCATCATCATCACAACTATCATCATCGGATATAGTATCAATAAAAAATAATAAATCTCAATTAAATAATAGTTCAACGGGAAGTTATGTGAATATAGTACCAGTGCCTATAGGAATCCAATATCATCGAAGAAAATTAACACCGCAAGAATATCAGTAAATATTTTAACAACAAATAACAAAACAAAAACAAAAAAACTGAGTAAAATTGACCGTTCTTCGGTAATTCAAATTTGAGAATACCAATTACTTATCATTAAAAACAGGATTATTATTGTCAAAATTATTGTCAGTGATTTGACTGATCTATGATAATCGAGCGATCAGATTTGCAATCAAAATAAATTTCTGTAAATTTAGAATGACGATCAAATGATATTTCCAACAAATATGGCTCTTTTCTGGTTTTCCAGTCACCTCTGACTGTCTTAAACTCTTAACACTGATCATAAAAGTATGTGATGTATGTAAGTTCAGTTCAAAAAATTCTGTCTCTTCAGACATTGTGGAAATACTATTAAATCAGTGCATAAACTTAGGATGTGACTCAAGTACCAAATCATCGTCGTTCTGTGAAAAGTCACTAAGTTTGCTGAAAATGAGTTATATTATGCGAAAAGTATCTCCAAACTTCATATTTTTATCTGCAAAAATCTCCAAGTCCTCCTATGTAAAACTTAGGATTTACTGAGAGTGTAAAAATACCTAAGTCCATTTTCAGCAAATTATGTTCAGTTGCGGACTTAATGATTTATTGTGGTTTTTTTTTTTTTTTGAATGTGAGAAATCACTAAGTCCAAAAAAGGGTTAAAAACCCATTACAAAATTGACAAACTCCTATTCTCTTAATAAAACATCTACTCGTCAACATAATTTGTCATTGAGATTAATTTATTTATGAAATCAGAGAACTACTTATTTTTAAATTGAATTTGAAACTTAAAAGTCCATTATGGACTAAGTGACTTTTTACAGAATGACAACGAAATAATAACCTGTAAGTTTGTATATGTATATAATTTAGTGCTTTCAAATATATTTCAGAAATGATCTTCAGATCTGCTCAGATCGAACATTATACTCCAAACTCATATATCATAATTATATAGCTTTCTAAACTGCCTTGATACTCAGGTTACTTCTTTGCGAATGCACTAAGTTGTAATATCGAAAATACTGAATTATCGAAAACGGCCACTATATCAAAAATATATATTTTATAAATATGTACATATTTTAATTTATATGTAGATCTCGTTTATACTATAATAATGGTGGAGATTATGTACGTGAAAGAAATCGAGAAGAATTTTATTCAATCACAAATTCATCTACTGGTGGTGGTGGACCTGGTGGTACTACCAATCTATCTGCATTATTATCAAATTCGAATTTATCTCAACAACAACAGCAGCAGCATCAGCAACAGCAGCAACAACACCAACAACAACATCACCAGTCACAACATCAGTCTCAGCATCAATCCCAACATCATCAGTCACACTCACAACATCAGTCACAAAATCAAAAATTAAATGATAATTCAAATCTAAATAATAGTCGTGTAGCAGCAACACAAACAAACAATTGTGAACAGCCGCAAGTACCAACACCTGTACCACCACCTTTACTTTATACTGTACATCGTGTTGTTACAACTGCACAAATTCAGACAACTGTCGGTAATGCATTTGCAGCATCATCAAGCGTTTCAAGTGTAGTTAGTTCGATTCGTAGCGAAGCTGATTGTATCGGCGGAAATACTTCTAATTTAGGTTTGTAATATATGTATATTACATAAATATGATACACGTATACATGATTATTGAATCCAAGAATTAAAATACTGGAAAATCAAATTTTGATCTATGTAAATGGTTTCGATGGATCAAAGAATCGAGTTCAGGTTGAAAGTTGAATTGAAATGTATATAGTTTCAAGCATTGATAATATGACCTAAAAATTCTTATTCTAACATTTTTTGAATATAAAACCATATAGAACGATGAGAAAGTACTCAGTTCTTGTATTATATTTAAGAATGCAATGGTCTCATTGCAACTCCTTTTTATGTGTTTTAGCCATTCTACATTTTAACTCAATAAAAATAACCTATTATTCGGAATTTTTGAATCAGATCGAACATCATCTGAACTCCACCTGTTCCTGCATATATAATTTATGGAATTTAATCTGGATTCAAACTCCCACGTATACGAAGTAATTACCTAAATTACATGACGAAATAAAAAAAAATTTCAATTTAGGTTTGAATGCAAATTCAAATTATCAACAACATCAGATCATCAACAATAGTAGCAACGTATCAGATTTACAATCTTCATCGAATTACAATCCGATAACCAGCAGTAGTCTAAAGACATCAGCTTCTATTCAAAGATCTCTTCAAAATGTAATTATTTTAATGAAAAATATACAGTCCGTTTTCAAAGTTGCAAACTTTATTTCCTTGATTAATGTTGAGATCAAGTGAAAAATGTCTTCTTAAAGATAAGAAAAACATAGAGTAAAGAGAAAATTATATCTCTTTATTCTATATAAGCTTGAATTAATGAACATTATACGTTTACAAGCAGATTTAAAAAACTGGCATACCTTCATAAATTCAAGCTTGATTGTACTATTTTGCTTGCAAGAAAGTAATGTGAATATATAATGCACTTTTCTTTTTCAAAATTTACAGTGCAAGTTACATAGTTGAATTTACTTGCTGAATTTATGATGCAAGGTTTCACAGAAGGTTTTCTTGAAAGCTTAATTTTTTTAACTTCTTCATTGGCAAGCTTGAAATCCGTGTCGTATTGCGACAAGCTTGAATTTATTAAAGCACCCAATATTATGAAAAAGAGAGTTTGTCGCATGCTTGCAACTTTGAAAATAGCCACACTTTTCATAAAATCATATACCAGTATTATATAATATTTTATTTAGGTGATACCAACATGTGTGTATTTAATGTCACGTATTGCTGTACATATGGAAATCGAGGGTACTGCACATTGTCCAGCACAAGTAATGTTAGCTGCTGCATTGGGCTGTGAAGAATTAGGAATAGCAAATAAATTACTAGCACAAAGTATTTTTGGTTTATGGATGACAAGTGTATTATTGGAAATACAATTGAAATCACATCATCGACCGTATGTAGTTAGAGTTGCATGGCCAAGTTTATTAGAAAAATTTAGTCAAGGAAATTTAATTGAAAAAAAATATGATGAACCGATGATTGTACTTAAACGTAATGTATTTTTTTCAAAAAAGGATGAAGAGAAAATTAAGTATGATTTTATTTTATTTCTTCTTATAGAAGTCCTTTTTATTTAATTTAAAATTTTCATTAATTTTTGTTACTACTTTCTGTTTTTGTTTTTTTTATGGAATTTATATAGAGATTATAGGATATTAGAACTTCTTTATGAAGAAGCAAAACATAATGTTCTTACTGGTCGATATATAATGGAACCAGTTCATTCAATAATGCTGGGAGGAATTCAAGCACGAATCGAACTTGGTCCATATAATTCTCATACTCATACAGTTAGTTTTTTTCGGTAAGTAAGTATATCGAAACGTTATGTGAATACAATACATTATTGTATATAAGATCTGCCCAAAAATATCTGACCAGTCTTCATATCTTCGTGCTGAAAGTGTTTTCGTCATTCGGATGGTAGCATTTTAACCATGCGAATATGGAACTCAATTTTCAGAAAAACTGTTTTCAATCTTTTTGCTTTTAAACTAGCAAAGTTGTAAGAGGGTGGGGTATTGTGGAGACTGCACGAGCACGATATTGGTTCATTAATATGATCTTTTCGTCATTCTTAGCAATTAAAAACTTCGTGCGAACTAAAGCATGCCGTTAGTAATATGGTACATGCCAGGGTGCAAAGGTATGAAGGCATGTCAGATATTTTTGGAACTATACCTAATAATAATCAAATGTAAATAAAAAAAAATTATTTAATTAAATTCCAGAGAAAATCAATCAAGATTTTTACCAGCAAATGTAGCTAAAAGTTCTAGTTGGTCATGGTTACCAGTTAGTCGTAAAAATTCAGCTGAAGTTAAATTAATGGAACAATTTAAAAGAGTTCCACAGACTGCTACAACAAGAAAACTTATGAGAAAATATTTAGAATTCTGTTGGGCACTACCATTTTATGGGTAAATAATAAAATTATTGTTCAATAAAATACATGAATGAATAAAATAAACATTTCGAAAATTGTATTAATTTTTGTAAAATTTAAAAAGAGCGGCTTTTTTCCATGGACAATTGGAACAACCAGTTAGAGGATTAATGAGCTTAGTCAATCATAAAGATATTTCTATAATGATAGCAATTAATGAAAGAGGAATTTTTATTATTGATCCAATCGAATGTGTACGTCATACATTTTACAGAATTAAATTAATTTTGAAAAATATACTAAAATAAAAATGAAAAGATTAACTAAATAAATTTTTTTATATAGACCTTACTATTAGGATTAAAATATGAAGATTTTTCATGGGATTACGCGAAACCAAGTACGAATGATGATCCTGATTGTCAAACATGTATATTTATTCAGGTAAAAATTTTTAATTTTATAAAGAATCATATATAAACGATAACATAACATAACATAATGATTTATTTCAGTTTGATGCCGTAGAAAATGGTATAGCCGTATCAAAATTGATGCAAATATTTTCCAGACAAGCAGCTATGATGGATGCATTAATATCACATTTTGCTAATCAGATGAGACGAAAACGAGAAGAAAACGATGGACAATCTGTAGAACAAGATGGTAATATAATGTACATTTTTATAATTCCATACTCCATTCCATTTCAATCCAATCGTTTTCTTTGAAAGTGGTGTAATTCCGTTAATCATTCAATTCTTAATAATGAAAGTCTTACCAAAGATACAATAAAATACAAAGATGTGAAAAGCAGTACAAAATTCTGAACTTGGTTTATTTTTTTCCATCGCATCGCAACATCGCAATCAACTCTCCTTGAATTTTCTTGTTGGATTTTAAGTTTGAATTGGTCAGTTATGTTATGAAATTTTGTTAAATTCCAATTGAAAAGCTATATATTAGAACTTTCTTTCATTTTAAATTGGGTATTGAAAAATATGAAATATTGATAGTATGTGTAGTATGAATATAAAGTGTTTTGTTGTTTTGTATACTACATGTGTAGTATGATTATACCACACCATACAAAGATAATACAGTCCTACTAGATGAACCATTTCATTTTTTTTATTTAAATGTTTGTATGTTTGCCAAAAATAAAGATCGAAAAAGTTTTTCGAAACAATATCGAAAAAGAGCGAAAGTGTATAATTCAGGAGGGATGTAAATATGAGAGAAAAATAAGAATATTTATATAGAAGAATTAGTTTGTGAGTTGCATGACTGGTTTACTAAATTTTATATGGTTTTGAGTGGTACCATCACTTATTTGGGGTGCGTTCATGAACATTACTTTAACCATAGTCATGGTGTAGTATAGTTTAAGCAAAGTTATGTTATACTACAGCCATAGTTATGTTAACTTCAAGTGGTTTTTGAACGCGATTTTTACCATAGTAGTAGCAATAAATTATCTTTCAGCTGTAAAGTCAAGTTTAAAAAATTTTTACATATTATAATTATTATATTTTTTGTTTGTCAAAAATTAATTATTTTTTAAAAATGAAGTTTAAAACAAAATTAATAAATTTCAAATAAATTAAATTGAAATTTTCACAATTCACAACAAAAAATGAAATGACAAACGATTTTTTATTGTCAATGTCATTACCACTTAAGGGCTTACTATCGTTACTATCGTTAACCATGTTCTCGAGCAGGGTTAATTTTTGACATCAAATAGTTAAAAATTTACTTTACTTCAGATGTTTATGAACGCTAAAAAGTTATGTTGGTAGTTATGTTTTACTATACCACCACACTATTCTGAACGACAAATGATAACTATAGTTAACTATAGTAACGTTTATGAACGCACCCTTGATATGATATTATACTTGAATAAGTAAAAATAAATGGATATTTTGTACGCAAATGCTTTAGAATACAACAATTGACAATAGGGCTGTTTCAAATTTTTTTTTTATTGTATTGAGTTGATCGTCGTATTTAATATATGAATGACTTGAGAAAGGAGGCATTTCATATAGTATTTCATGTATTTTTATATATGTATGTATGTGTTGTTATGTTAATATGCCTTGTCGCGTGCTATATATGATCTGACATAAATTACTACTACTACTTCTAATTGAAATACATATGCATATAGAATTGCATTTATATCAAAGACCATATAAATATATACATTTATATGGTCTTTGGTTATATGTATTACTGTATAGGTTTACATTATATTTTCTGATGTAGGATTGTAGAATATTTAGCAACAGAGGTTTTTACGTATGCATACATTATAATTACTGTAGCATTTGTACTGTACTCTGGTCTATACATTTATATGGTCTTTGATTATATGTATTACTTGTATAGGTTTACATTATTTTCTGATGTAGGATTGTAGAATATTTGGCAACAGATGTTTTTACGTATGCATACATTATAATTACTGTAGCATTTGTACTTTATTCTATACATTTATATGGTCTTTGATTATATGTATTACTTGTATAGGTTTACATTATTTTCTGATGTAGCATTGTAGAATATTTGGCAACAGAGGTTTTTACGTATGCATACATTATAATTGCTGTAGCATTATACCAGAGATACTATATAAATACATATAAATATGTTTTTACATAGTATCACAGATCAGATACACTTATCTGTGATAGTATATAGTATCTTTGATTATACATAATATATGTATACATATGGATATATTATGGTTTTATTTTGTTATGTTTTTGAGTTCATTGACTTATGAATGCAAGATACGATTATATATTATCATATCCCGTGAATTGAATTTCTTCTTGAAATTTTTAAAGAATGTCTTTTTTAATGTTTGGGCCTTAGGACTTCTGAAAAAATAAAGTATTATTCTGATTTATGATCATAATATAGAAATTTAAAAATCAGGTGTTTTGTGAATTACCAAATTTTTTATAGACTGAGTCAATTTGTTTTCTAACTAGATAAAAATTGATATTTTCAAATTAATATGGAACATAATTTACAAATATGTATATTTTTCTAAATCTTGAGGATAATGAATTTTAAATTATATACAATATTTTTTAAAAACAGAAAGCTTAAAAATATTTATTTCAAAATTTTTAAATTTTATTTCGTTGATGTTTTTTGTGTGTGGTATAAAGTATATACTCAAAAAATTCTAAATACTAGCGCTGATGCACATTTAATTAGATTCAATGAAAATTGATAATTATTTGTAGCTTGAAAAATATTATATATGTATATATAGGTATATATAATAAACAACATGTCATGAAGTCGAAAATAAATTATTTGTAAATTTATGGATTTTTATGATTGAATGCAATCAAATTTTTTTCATTTATGTTTGTTTGAAAATAAATTATTAAGTAGAATGGGCCTATAATTCTAGTCCTAGAAGTATTTTGGAGATCCGTATTATCAAAATATCTTCAGTAGTGATTCAAAAAATTATGTTTGAAAATAACGTGGAGTAGGTTTACGTATAGTAAATTATAATTGCTTATTTGATTTTTGAATTCAAAATTTACCTTTGTATTTTAACATTTCTATTAAATTGATAACTCATAAACTATTTAATATTATTCCTAAACAAAATTGCCGGCAATAAAAAATAAAATTGTAAAATTTATAATATATTTCTACTTATAAATTTGAATGAAAATTTTTAATTTGATGCATTCATTTAAAAGCGCGAGAACTGGTCAGTTCTGCATGGTGCGGTCATGGTGTTGGCAAAGAAGAGGAAATTAATCTGACCTGTCTCTACTTTAGAATATATTATCAGAAATTTGAATAGCCTTTGACATTTAGTATTATTCATAAATATTTGTATACAGCATTTTTTTTAAACAAAAGTTTTTAAAATTGCATGTTTTTTATATAAATAAAATAAACTCCTAATTTTTTAATTTTTTATTCTGTTCTTTTCTATAAAATATATGTAACTTTGTTTTGAACTAAAATGATCCTAATGAATTCGGACAAAAAAGCGATGAATTATCAATTGTTCTCACAATATTTTAATACAGTTGAAATTATATTTATGTATTTATAATGTTTCGAGGATGCATTTCCAATTATTAATTCATTAGAAATTAAATGCCGTGTAAAAGTAGTTGTGAACAATACTGTACATCCAGTTTTAGTTTAACTATAGTTGGAAGACAGTTTTCAAATTTAAAAATTTTAAAATTAAATATATTACTATATATGATTTATAAAGTATAATATTAATATGCAAATTATGTATAAAAATATCTAAGAAAGTCATAGCAAAGCAGAAGAAAAATTTTGATCACGATCAAAGTGGATTTTCCATTTACGCAACCTGAATAATAGTGGCAACGTAGTAAATGTATGATATATTCTTCAAATATAGATATTGTGGTATCTTAAAAGTTAAAAGGATATTTGCTTGAGGCCTGTTACCTATCAAAATTGTTATTTAATTCTTTTCAGAGGAAAACCATCAGATTGCAGTGTAATTGATAAATATTCGGTAATTATAAACTTTCGCTTTCAGGTAGTTTTCTTTAAACATTAAAAATCGAAAAATATATGAATCTTCATGATTCTAGTCTCAAAATGTTCCATTTAACTTCGGATTTATGAAAAAAGTATAATAGTTAAAGTTTGATGCGTAGGAGAGTGTGGGTAGATAGTTAAAAGAGCATATGAAAAAATTAGTTTAATTCAGTTCAAAAATGTTGATCAGTGTTAACGAATGACGCTAATTATACAGCACTTTTCATACTCTTTTAGCATCCCCGCACCCACCTGCCAAAATTCTCTTTTTTTCATTTATATTTTATTTTTCATTCTATAAAATTTTTCAATCTTAAGTCTCGTACGCAGTTCTAAAGAAATTCCGTTTCTCATATAAAATACATGTATAAAAAATGAACAAAATTCCGTAACATGAATTTTCAGTTAACTTTTCATTTTAGTGGTACGCAGTTCGATTGGAAAACATTTGGTAAAATGAAACATCTGCTAATGTCCACTAGATGTCTCTAGGGGAGAGTGGAGATTTTTTTTCCTTTTCATTCGAAACGGAATAAATGCATAGTCATTTATTCCGTGTCGTGGTTTGGTAATTTTGACAGTTCTCTTCTTGTGTGAAATTCTTTTCAATTTATGCAGTACATAAAAACAAATATTGTGAAATAATAAATAATGTCCTCACTTTATAAAAACTTTTAAAAACAATTATGAAATAAACGTAAATAAACTGAACTGTCAAATTGATTTCTCCACGATACGTACGATTATTTCTACACTATTCTACAGAAATTTTTTCCGTGTAGAAATAAATGGTAAAATCAGAAACCGGAATTTCTTTAGAACTGCGTACTGAGCATTACTAATGAAAAATTACTCATGAGTAATCACCACCCACCACCCCCCACACCACTCCACGCATCAAACAGCCACTATTATATTCTATTCATAAATCCGAAATCAAACCAAAGTTGAAAAAAAAGCAAAAAGGTTGACTTTTCAATTTTTTATGAGTAAAAAACCAGCTGATAGCGAAAGTGTATATGTAATTACCAAATACTGTATTCATATATCTATGAATAACAAAAAGGTTCATATTTAACATTACACACAAATATTTTCATAAAGAAATATGTTAAGAAAGGTCATTGATACTATATACATTATAGATCCTGGGGTCGATTATGCACTTTCGTTATAAATAACGATAAAGTAAAATAGCGATAAAGTAAGTGCGATTATGAACTCTCTACGATAAAGAGCTTTCGTGAGAGTTTACCAGACGTTATTTTCAAATTCACCATACTATGTTTTACACACTGATCAACCACTATAATAAGATGTGACACTCTTTTTTTTTAAATTTACCAACACAATTTATCTTAAGAATTATTTTTTAATTATTTTATTTTTTATTTATTGTAAGAATTTATTTTATAATTAAGACATTTAACAAAAATGTAAAAACATTTGATACCAAACACAAAATTTTGTGTGATGCATTTACAATTAATTTTGTTTATTTTAGATAAAAAACTTTTAATAACAAAATTTGTACTTTTTTTAATGAGTATACCCTGTAATAATATTACATTTTTTAAAACGGTTGGAGTTTCAGTTTCATTTTGTTTGTCTCTTTTTTATACAAAGGCTCTTAATCACTATCGATTTTTAGCAAAACCGTTAAGACCGAATGAATAACGGGACAAAGGTCATGAGAAATTTTTGCTAACAAGTGCTCAGTGTCATTACTGTATGAATATAGATTTACTGTGGTTTTACATTCTAAAGTGTAAACAAAAAAAAATCAAGAAGCAGTGATATTAGAAGTGCAGTGAAATTGTAAAAAATAAATAATACAGAAAGTAAGTTTTATAAATTATTGTAAATTAAATAGATTATTATTAAATAATGTGGTGTAGAGTAAAAATATTTTAGGGAACAAATATAATTTATTTTACAGTGTCTTTATAAATTTTTTAAATAAAAATTATGTACTTGCATATACATAATCCCTTTCTTTTTTTATAATTATATTGAATATTCATATTTAATATGAATATATAATATAATTAATTATTATAAAGTTGTAAATTTGATATGTGATATATCTATATTAAAAATACACAAGTAGTGAAAATATTTAATGAAATTTTTCCTTGTAAGAATAAATTATAAAATTTAAAATTCAAATTTTCATATATATTTGTAATGAGTTCTTTATAAATGTTATTTTAGTTAATAACATTTTCAGAAGTAAAATATTACAATAATTGATGTGTTTATTATAGCCTGTTCGCTAAAACTAGAATTTTTTTTGACACTGACAGTGAACGGACTTTAACTGAAATTTGTTCATAATTTTATTATTAAGATTATTGAATATTTTTTAATTTCTTTTTTTAGCAATATGAATTCAAACAGACATTTGGATTTTACCATCGCGGAATTTTTATCTTTAGAAGATTCAGACGGAGATGAAAATGTCACCAATATGCGTGTGAAAAGAAGGTTTATAAGAGACCACTCTGATCCTCTTTCTTTACCAGCGGAGGAATTTAAAAATATTTTCAGATTTTCAAAAGATGGCTTTAGAGTATTTTTAAATGATAGAAAGACGATCAGAGGTATACCGAAAGAGATACGTGTGCTTGCTGCTATAAGATTTTTCGCTACAGGTAAATCCATTAATAAGAATTAAACTTCTTAAACTCCGGGCACGTGTTTCTGTTCGAAATCTAAAAAGCATGAAAAAATATTTAAAGTGTACACTAATTACTAATAATAAAAATGATTAAAAGCATATCTTGAATTTTTATTTCGCAAAATGCTTACAGAAGATCCCGCCAATATCTCCTCCATTCTGCTTGTGTTTTTGCAGTTCCTCCTAGGGCATTCAATTGTCAGATGCTCTCATTTTTCCTGTTGCAGACGTTTCCCTTGTATAGTTTCAAATCTAAAAAAGTGGAAAAGAAAGTAGAATAGTATTAAATTGGTAAATTTTAATAATAAATAATGTTTACTTACTTATCTCTAACTAAGCTCTTATCGTTGAAGAGATGTTCGATTAGATGCTCCCTTCGCACCGGCGTTGCTTTCTTGGCTCTTTTTTGCTCCATTCCTAAAAAAGTGCATATAGAAAATTAAAAATACATATGTATTATAAATTTGAATATCACAAAAAAAAAATAAGCAAAACATGAATACTTATACTAATTATATGATATTATTTTCTCACAATATTTTCTAATCACAGTCCACGTTCACTGACGCAACAAATGATGTATTTTTCAATGTACTTTATGCATAGCGACGGCAATTTCATTGTCGTTATGTTAAAGTACAAATAACGATACGAAAACACTAATAAAGTACGTTCGTAATACCACTTTATCGCTATTTTCAAGTTCACCACAGAAAAGAGCGAAAGCTCTCTTAATTAATAACGATAAAGTGCGTTCGTAATACCACTTTATCTTTATGAGTGAATAACGATAGCGAAATAACGATAAAGTACGTTCATAATCGACCCCCTGATATACATCATTTAACAATCTATTTTTATAATTACACTTGTATGTATGTATACAAAATACCATATAAACGATGTATACATATTACATACAATCATGTATATCGGATAAACAGCACATTCATTGCATATAGTATTTACTATTATCTATTCTGCATAAGCAAGCAGCATGTTGTTATTAATGTCTACTATGTCATGTCTATTATGTATGTATTAGAATTAGTTTTTACATCGCATTCAATGTTATACCAAAGACCAATATAATATACCATGATATAATATATTTTATATATCGGTCTTTGGTTATATCAAACTTGTTTATTCATGTTATATGCTTTATGTATGCATGTGTACGAGATCGTCTTCAATTCAATATGGATCCTTATATATCCTTATGCACGAGCATAAACCATACATGGAGAATAAATATATATGATCAAAATCTCTCAAAAATGTTCAAATTTATATTTATATGTTCCAGCCAATGATATTCATTTATTCTATTTTCAATACTCAAAATATACATTTACATATAAATAACACTTATATGTGTGGAATATCATATGAATTAAATGTACATTTTAAATAGCATTGTGTATTGTTTAGTGCTGCAAAACATTGACAGGTGTTCATTTCATTTGTGAGAGCAAATATTTATAATAAATGAGAACAAATTCGAAACAGTATGGTCCGTCTACACAATTAGTTTTGATAACTCGATTTACAAAAACAATTCCATTATATCACAGACTGTCAGACACATTTATTGAAATGATTATAATTGTGTACAGGGTACATAACTAAAAGCAATTCGAAAAATTTTGAAAAACTTTTTTGATTTTGATGAAGCTTTTTCGATCTTTATCATATATGTAAGTGTGTCGTTTTTGGAAAAATTACCACTTACACTAAAAAGAACATCTATTGAGACGAAGAACTATATTATCTTTGACACCATATTACTTGTAACTTTGTACCACTTGTACATATGTATATGTATATAGGAAAATATAGGAAGAAAGGACTTGCTTTTAAATTAAACCTGTTTTGTGTATGAATTGTTTCATCTTACATATACTACATGTTTATTAATTTTCGAATTTCATAGTATGATAGTATCTTTGGTCTTACGGTCTTACTCACTATTCTAGGACAAATTCTCAATCATTCATAATAGATAAACTTAAAAATTTGTAAATTAAATCGATAACAATCTCATCAAATTCTCGGTGCAATCCAAAAATAGAGTTTGGTACTCAGTATAAACCGCTAAATATCTCATTTGCACCACTTTCAAGAGAACAAAAAAAATTTCCTCAAATTAAATTTATAAAAAAAAATGTTTTCAATTAATAAAATTATATTTTATTTTTCTAAATATAGAACCAAATCCAATACAAAATAATGGAAATGGTGTATTATCAAATAAATTATCACGTTTAACTTTAGCAACATATGATGATGAAGGACGATGTATAGGACAAATGGGTTCACTTTCAATAAGTTATTAGCAGTTTATTTAAATTTAAATAAAATCTACACAAATATACTACATACATAAATACTTTTACTTCAATAATTCCATTAAATCGAATACAAGAAAATATTTTTAATGTTTGAATATGTAATGTACATATTTCTTAAACAGAAAATATGATTTTTTTTTACAACAGTATTATAATATAATTATTGTAAAGAGAAATTTGATTGAATACAAAATATGCACACATTTAAATTTAACATTTAGGGTACGACGTTTTCGTGGGATGATGTACACATTAGGATGCAAATTTTTTATTGAATTTGCATTGCAATGCATACATCATCCCATTAGAATGCACCCTTATTAAAGGTACATTTACAATCTAGCCCACATTACGTTTTACATTAGGATCTACACATCTTCAAGAAATTCTATAGTGTTATCCTTTTTCCGCCCAGCCTAGATTAATCCAGAATGAGATTGAGAAGGTTGTATTTCTAATCTCACGCTGGTGATAGGGAAAATTATATTAAAAACTTTGTTTACAAATATCAATATACATATGTAAGAACGGTAATCTACGCTGACAGCCATTGTACAATTCTGGCGAAAACTACAACATATAGATTCTATTCTATTTTTCAACGACAACGAGCCATCCCGACCTGGATTTTGCAGTAGTATACTATTTTCAGAAATCGAAGTCAGTACAGGCAAGATAGGCATGCTTTTCTATATTCTTTCACATTGCGTTTGTATAAATCTGTCTCGTGTGTGGGGTGATCAGATCTCAATTTAAATCCGAGGGAAATATTTTAAATTGTATATTATGAAGGGCTGCCAGTTTGCAAAAAACTTTTTTTTAGATTTTACAAAAAAACAGGTAATTTTGTGACATTTTGGGAAATTTTATGAAATATGTTCATTTCTTTACAAAATAACATATAATAACAAGCCGATTTGAATAATATGATAGCAATTTGCATTGTAAATAATTTTCTTTCTTATTCTAAGAAAAGACAAAACAAAAAATAAAATTCAGAATGTAACGGTAACGTAACGAAATCATTAACAAGTACATAAAGGAAACAAAATAGAAGAAAATGGACAAATAAACAAATATGAAAATGAATGTATGTACGTATGTATACAAAATTTAATATCAAATTAATACTGAACACATAATTTTATAAATAAAATTAAAAATACTGAATATGGTTTAATCATAAATTCATATTTTTTTTATAAATTTAAGCAATACTCCCAGTGGCTACGGCAACCCTGAATTATCATAATTTTCTTTTATGCCCATCTTCCCGCTGACACGATTCAATCAACATTTTATACTTTGAGTGGACATCGGCTGCGCAACGACTTCATATTTTATAGTTCGGTTTTTTATTTTTCATATAAGCAAAATGGCGTTAACTGAATAAATCAGTTGCCTTCACGCTGTGTGATAGGCAACATCAAACGGGAGGGTGTATTTCTTTTTGCAAAAAAAAAACAGGATGATTCATTATTAGAATTGAAAAAATCAGCAAACAAAAATTAAAATTTCTCTTAAAAACCTAACATTTTTATGATATTTTCAAATAATGCTACTTTTTTATCAAATATAAATTTACAGGAATGTGAAATTTGTACAGAATCTCCCTTTTAAGAATTATTTGTGAACAAAATTATAAAATTATTTCTGCACAATTTGGAACATCCTGTTAACATATGTTAAAAAGTACCTTTTTCAGGGTTGACAGAGATATATTATTCAGAATTTCCTACAAAATATTATATGTGAAGTTATCAGAAACTCATCGGGTAACTATTCCCATAAGCACAATACTGACTTCGATTTCTGAAAATAGTATAGTAATCTATTCGTAAGAAGAAGAAATGTAAAATTCATATATTTTACTCTGCGGTTGCGCCCGAATTGTGCGAATTTTCGGCGATACGCTGTAGTTGTCGCTGGAATTGTGCGATGGCTGTAAATTGTGAATATCATTGACTGATATCATGATTTAACTTCGAACTTAATTTGGACTAGATTGTAAATGTACCCGTACCTTACATTAAAATAATAATATACGAGCACTATTGAAGATTTTTATTCATATTCAAAACCAAATGCGTATTCAGTTCAAATTCAAACCAAATGCGTATTTAATTTCTTAATGATATATGATAATTTCGAATTCGAAAAATAAATTTTTCGTTTTTGTAAATACAACATACAATTAACAATACTCTTATATTATTATTATTATTATTATTAGACAAGTTATACAGGATGATAATATTTAAATTATTATCATAAATTTAGAAGTTACAAAAACAAATAAAAAAGACAAGAAAAAAAAATAATTACACGAAAATTATAACCAAACATTTAGGTACATAAGTAAATGTAAATAATTATGATCATATGTATGTATCAGGTCAGTCCATAAGTTCGTGCGTTTTTTTCCAACATCATATGACCAAAAAAATAAAACACATAATTAGAGTACTAATCAATGATATATTCACCATCATTATCAACTACACTTTGCCATCTTACAGGTAAGTTTTCAATGCCCTGCATAAAAAAAGATTGTGGTTTCGAATCAAAGAATGTTGACACAGCTGTTTTGACTTCTTCTGTTGTTGTGAATTTTTTTCCACGAAGATGATTTTGTAAACTACGGAAAAGATGAAAATCACTTGGGGCAACGTCGGGTGAGTATGGTGGATGAGGCATGATTTCCCAGTTAAACTCCTTAATTTTTTGTAGCGTTGCTTTTGCAGTGTGAGGTCGTGCATTGTCATGATGAAAAAAAACTTGTTTTCTATTGACTAACACTGAACGCCTTTTTACAAGTTCTGCTTGCAATTTTGTTAATTGCTCAGAGTAGACTTCTGTTGTAATGGTTTCATTCGGGTTCAAAAACTCATGATACACAACGCCACTTTTGTCCCACCAAACACTCAGCAAAACTTTTCTTGGGTGTAATCCAGGCTTTGCGGTCGGCTGTGGTAGCTCATCTTTGTCACACCATTGCCTTTTTCTCTCTACGGACTCATAAAGTATCCATTTTTCATCCCCTGTGACAATACGTTCCAAAAACGGAGTTTGAGCCTGGCGAGACAAGAGTGAAGAACAAACATTAATTCGCTCTTGTCGATTTGATTCACTTAATTCATGTGGAACCCATTTCCCCAGCTTTGAAACTTTTCCTATCTCTTGTAGATGTCTCTGAACTGTTCCATGCGATGAATTCAGCTCTTTCGCGATCTCGTCTATTGACATTTGTGGCTTTGTCTCAACAGGAGTCTTCAAAATATCGTTGTCGAACTCCACAGGGCGTCCAGAACGGGGCTCATCTCCAACAATTGTTTTTCCTTCTCTAAATCTTGCAAACCACTTTTGTGAGGTTCTTAGACTAATAAAATTTTCACCGTGCACTTCATTTAACTTTTCTGCAGCTCTTGTTGCATTTTCACCACTTTTAAAAAGAAAGCATAACACGTGTCTCTTGTATTCTTTACTATTTTCCATTTTTACTAAATACTTTAAATGATGTGAACTTCGTCAGAGTTGATTAAAAACTAGTTAATCGAGTGTATTTTCAAATTCTAACACAAGAAGTTAGGTACACTAGGTAAAAAATGTAGCTAGAACCTGTCCTTTTTTAGATTGGAAAAATACACACGAACATATGGACTGACCTGATATGTATATCTATGTACCTGTAGAAGAATTGTGTGCATTTGTGTATCTATTATACTGTTGAGTTGAATATAAGAACAAAACAAAGAAAAAAATTAAAAAAATGGGTGAATGAATATTTTAAAAATAATAATTATTGTATTCTTCAACTGAATAAAATATTTCACTCACAAAAATATTACATTACTTCAAAAGTATTCAGTAATATATGTATGTGTTATAGCCAATAAATTATAATTTATTGGAATTGTATATTAAAAATTATTTAAAAAAAAAGTAAAAATAAATTAAAACGGATCTTTTGAATCTTTTAAGTGTTTTATATTTATTGAGAATATTAAGCTTCTTTCAAAAATGCAGACTGATCGTCAATTAATGGCAATTCATATGTTCGAAAATACATATAAATGCTTGCATAGTATGTGACCAAGGTAATTGAAACACTCTAGAGTGTTCCAATTACCTTGGTATGTTATGTCACATGCTCACATGTTGTATAAAATGCTTGAAGATCGGTAAGAACGTATGCAATCGCAAAGAAGTAATGCAACAGCGCAACGCATGTGGTTTGGAGCAAATAATGCAAAAAGTAGAAAATTTTATTTATTGTCCTTAGCTTGTAGACAATACGTATATCTCATCCGCTTTCTTGATATTTCTAATATTTCATTGTGCTCCACATCAATAACACTGTACCCAAACATGTTGGCAGCCATTTTTACAGATCTTTGTGATGATTGAGGATTCTCTAATCTTCTAATTATTTGGTCACAAACTAAACTCTTTGACAGTTCCTCTAAGATTAAGCGACGCTTACAATTTTTTTCTCATTTTGTTCAGTATCACTAAGCGTTTTTAGTGATATTAACGATAAAAAATAAAAAACACGAACTTTTCTATATCTTTTCTTCATTTTCACACATTTATTCAACTTCAGATTTTACTTTAACAAAATTTTAGTTTTTACAAAAAAGCTTCGTTACTTTAACAAGAGCAATCAATAAAATTACAGAATCTTCAAAAAAATACATTAACTATTCAGTTTCAAATTGAAATGTTATTCGATGATATCAGCTCCACTGTCAAGATGTAATTGAATCAGGAATTGAACAGTCCTTTTCCTCTATGTTGGACAGTTCCTTTCTTCAAAAAAAGAAAAATCTGTAATGATAAAAAAAGGTGTGAAATGCATGTTTCGGTTTGGGACTACACGACAAATTTCACACTGAAGCGAAATTTGTGTAATAACAGTATCCTTTTTTCTTTGATCTTCCTATATCTTTGTAATATGCTTCATTCCGAAGCATAGAAAGTTTATGCAATTCTTTGTATTTGTTGATAACCAATGAAATCTTTGTTTCTGAGTATCAATGTACCCATAACGAAGTATGCAAGGAACGCATTTATTGTACCGGGGTACATGAAAACAAGAAAATGATATTCTTTGTGAAAGGATATAACCATCTCAGCAAATATTTCCATAGGATAGTGTGAATCTTAGAAATTAACAGTTTTGATCTCTATCTTTGAGATTTTTAAAAAAAAATGTATTATATATATGTTGAGACACAATAAACATAAATTAAGAAACATATAATGTATTTATCACAATTGATTATTTTAGCCCAGGTGTTCACTTTACTGTATCACAGTTAGTATTACGGTGTACAATAGACACAGAAAAGAATCTCTATATTCATACTTATGTATCCTTATATACTTTTGTAATCTTTTTTGTGTCTCTTCATTAATTCATTTCGTTAACTTATTCATTTCTAACTTGATATAATCTAAATTTAATTTTGATTTTACACAGTTGAATTTACACAGTGATTCAGTAAAGTGGGCATAAAATCAATTTCAGTTTTGTTCCAATAACAATCTTTTTTTGTATATATTTTGTATTTTAATAAATTTGTTAAATCATCAACTATTATAGTATTACATAATCATCAAGTTTTATTTGTATTAAAACATCAACATTTATTGGTCCTTCGGAGTCGGATTTGCTGGAAAACAAGGGTTTTATCTGCAATCATTTGGGATAAGTATTATATTAAAAAACCATTTTGTACATTAAACTTAAACACATAAGTGAATGTGTTTAACATTGTGAAATTGCATGCCAATTGCAATTTAATTCAATTAGACGAATAGACAGGGTGAATTCAAATTGGTGATTATCAAAATTGATACTATTGTGAAATAAATAAATAAATAAATAAATATATATAGACAGGGTGACAAATTTGGTTTTATTGTATTTGTTGACTCGATTATCAACATATTGTGAAAAAATTAATGACAATACACCAATTGAATCATTAAATTCGCGTCTTCTAAAATTAGAAGAGTTGTGGGTTGAATTCTTCAAAATTCAAAACGAACTTTGTGCATTTGCTACTGAGCCAAATTACGTGAGTCAAGATGATGAAATTGCTCAATTCGAAACAAAATATTATGACACGCGCGCCGAATTACTGAAATCTATTAGCACACGTACTCCGCTTGTTTCTGATAACAATAGTGATGTTGTCAATCGTTTAGCTACCCAACAAGCATCATTTTTTGAAAGGTTTTCAAGTACAATCGCTGCTAATTCTTCCACACCAATACCGGCAGAAACAAAATTGCCTAAATTTGAAATCCCCTGTTTCTCAGGAGATTACAATGAATGGAGATCATTTAGGGATTTGTTTTCTTCAACTGTCCATGTCAACTCGAAATTAACAAATAGTCAAAAACTGCATTATTTGAAAAGCTTCTTAAAAGGTGAAGCTGCTGCATTACTACGACATGTATCAATTACTGATTCAAACTATGAATCAGCTTGGGATCGATTGAACAATCGCTATGACAAAAGGGGATATATCGTCAAATCATTCATTCGCTCTTTTCTGTCAATGTCTTCGTTGTCTTCTTCTTCATATACTGGTCTTCGTAAACTAACCAATGGAACTGATGAACTAATAAGAGGTCTTAAAGCATTAGGTGAAGAAGCAGAATCTAGAGATCCATGGATTATTTACTTATTATTAAACAAAGTTGATCCAGAAACACGTCAAAGTTGGGCAGAAGAAACAGCTAAACAAGACTTTCCTAGTGTACAACAATTTATTGAATTTTTAGAAAAGCGTTGCCAAGCTCTGGAGGATTGTCAAGTCCAACCTCGAAATGTAACACGGACATGCAACAATGCATCAATTAAAGGTCATACTACTGCAATTGTCGATTGCCCAAAATGTCAATCATCACATCTATTGTTCCAATGTTCATCGTTTAAAGCATTAGACCTCACTTCTCGGCGAAATTTCGTACGGGATAATAAGGTTTGTTTTAATTGTCTTCGTGCAGGTCACAATGTAGCAAATTGTAAATCAAACCAAACATGTCATCACTGTAAGGGTAAACATCATACAATAGTTCATCAGCAATCAAATATTAAATCTGATCGAAATAAAACATCTACATCGAATAACGACGTTGATCAATTATCACAAACACACATTATTAATACACACGCCAAATCAAAGGTAATGATGAATTTGTCATCACTACTACCTACTGCTGTTGTTAGAATACCAGACAATAAAGGACATCTTCTCGATGTGCGTTTATTATTAGATTCAGGATCACAAGTGTCCTTTATATCCGAATCTTGTGTTAAAAAACTATGTTGCAAAAGGCACCATGCTAAAATTCCGGTTACTGGTCTATCATCTTTTACTGCCGGAATCACTAAAGGGATAGTGAATTTAACATTATATTCGAGAATAAACAACAATGTACTGAATATTAATGCATTTATTCTACGTACATTAACTTCATCACTTCCACCATCAGAATTTAAACCAATTGCACAATTGAATAAATTCGAATTAGCAGATCCATTTTATTATAAACCAAATTCTATCGACATTATCTTAGGTGCAGATAAATTATTTCATATCTTTGAAAACGGTAGAGATTTCGTCAAAAACAATAATTTAGCATTACAACTCACACAATTTGGATGGATCGTAGCAGGTACAGTTCCTAACGAACATATGCGGAATTATAAAACCACATCAACGAATGTAATGGCATTACATTCTTATCTCGACATTGATGCGGCATTACAGAAATTTTGGAAAATGGAAGAGGTGGTTAGCACTAATTCACAACTGACTGATGAGGAATTGAAAGCTGAAAACATATTTGTGAACACTACAAAGCGACACAATAACGGCAAATACATCGTTGAACTTCCTTTCAAATCACACCCAAGTACTTTAAACAACAACTATGAAAATGCAGTAAGACGTTTGAATTCATTAGAAAAAAGATTTGCCAGAGATCCTGAAATGGCAAATTCTTATACATCATTTATGCGTGAATACTTAATACTTGGTCATATGGAAAAAATACCTCACAATGAGATAAATATGGATAATTGTTATTATTTACCTCACCACGCTGTTGTTAAGAGTTGTAGCAGTACAACAAAGTTACGAGTAGTCTTTGACGGATCCAGTAAATCATCATCTGGAATTTCACTTAACGACACACTGTTAACAGGACCTTCGATACAAAAGGAATTATTTTCAATTTGTCTTAAATTCAGATGTCATCGTTATGTTTTCACAGCAGATTTGGAAAAAATGTATCGGCAAATCTGGATAACCAAAAATCATCAGAATTATCAGAGAATTTTATGGAGAAAATCATCTGATGATCAAATTGATCATTATAAATTATGCACAGTCACGTATGGCACATCATCAGCACCATTCTTAGCAATTCGTGTACTAAAACAATTAGCAAATGACTCTGTTGAGTCCTTTCCGAGAGCTTCAAATATACTATTAAATGACTTTTATGTCGATGATGTCCTTACTGGGTCAGATTCGATTTCGGAACTTATATCAATTAAAAACGAATTAATTACCATATTAACTAGTGCCGGTTTTAATCTTAGAAAATGGAGCAGCAATTGTTCAACATTTTTAAGCTCACTTCCTAGAAAACATTGTGAGTTTCAAATTAAGGATTTTAATGACGACACAAAAGCAATTAAAACTTTAGGACTACAGTGGCATCCTGCAACAGACAATTTTTCATTTTCAATTGCATTATCACCAGATAAAACAATCACTAAAAGAAAATTTCTTTCTGATGCTTCACGTATATTCGATCCACTTGGACTTTTAACTCCTGTAATAATTAGTATAAAAATATTATTTCAATCACTATGGCTTGTAAAAATGGATTGGGATGATATAATTCCTGATCACATTTCAAAAAAATGGTTAGTCATTCGAGAACAATTTCAAATTTAAATCAGATCCAAATTCCAAGATGGATCTCACTCCATAATACTTTAGAATTACATGGATTTTGTGACGCCTCTCAACAAGCTTTTGCTGCAGCAATCTATTGTCGTACTCGTATCAAAAATTCGCATTATCAGTGTCAATTAATTGTTTCCAAAAGTAAGGTAGCTCCTTTAAAATCAGTTTCAATTGCACGATTAGAACTCTGTGGTGCATTATTATTATGTCGGTTATTTCAAACGGTTATTAAGACAATCGAATACTCTAATGCTACAATATTTGCTTGGACAGACAGTGAAATAGTGTTACATTGGTTATCTTCACCACCAAAACGGTGGAAGACATTTATAGCAAATCGGACATCGGAAATACTAGAAATTATTCCTCGAAAATGTTGGAATCACGTTCCCTCGAATCAAAATCCCGCCGATTGCGCGTCGCGCGGTTTATCACCAAGTGAATTATTGAACTATTCGATGTGGTGGAACGGTCCATCATGGCTTGTACTTGAACCATCATGTTGGCCCAAAGGCCGTATGAACACTCTAGTTATCGATCCAATAACTGCTGAAGAACGAAAGGACAGTGTTCAAGTGTATACATCATTAAATAACGATTCACTGTTACAAACATTAATGCATAAATATTCTAGTTGGTTGAGACTAATTCGTGTTATCGCTTATTGTATTCGATTCTATTATAACATTTGTAAAATCAATAAGCTTCAAATTTCAGGTGCTCTTTCTGTTCTTGAACTTCAAGAGGCAAAATTTAGATGCATAAGGCATATTCAGCATGTGGTATTTCATGAAGACATCAAGTGTATTTTAAACAAAAAACCATTGAAGTCACGCAGTCAACTTGTAAAATTAGTTCCATTCATTGATGCAGACGGCATATTAAGAATTGGAGGGAGATTGAAAAATTCAGATTTATCATTTCAGGTAAAACATCCAGTCATTCTGCCTGCGAAACACCATGTCACCGAACTAATTGTTAAAAACTATCACATCAAATATGCACATGCTGGAATTGCAGAATTAATAGGTTTGTTACGACAAGAATTTTGGATACTTGGATGTCGAAATATTGTTCGCAAGGTAGTTCATAACTGCATCTCATGCTTTCGCTATCGTCAAAATACTACATCTCAACTCATGGGTCAATTACCAATTTCGAGAGTCATTTCAGCAAAGCCATTTTCACATACTGGTTGCGATTATGCTGGCCCAATTACATTAAGACTCAATCGTGGACGAAATCCTCGATATATAAAGGGGTATATTTGTCTTTTCGTGTGCATGGTCACTAAAGCAATACATTTAGAACTGGTTGGAGATTTGACCACAGAAGCATTTATCGCAGCTCTACGTAGATTCATTGCACGACGTGGCAAATGTAGTTACATATATTCAGACAATGGCACAAATTTTAAGGGTGCACAACGTATGCTTAATGATATGCATCATTTGGTTTGTTCTGAGCATCACAATACACTCATCCAAGAACATCTTTCATCCGATGGCATAACGTGGTCATTCAATCCTCCTGCTGCGCCTCACTTTGGTGGACTGTGGGAAGCAGGAGTGAAGTCAGTAAAAACCCATCTAAAAAGAACAATTGGAGAACAAATCTTAACATTTGAAGAAATGTATACTGTACTGACTCAAATTGAAGCCGTTCTCAACTCTAGACCGCTCTACTCATTGCCTGATGCAGAATACGACGCACTGACTCCATTTCATCTGTTAACAGGATATGCCTATACTGCTGCGCCTGATTCAAACCTTTTATATAAACATACATCGATTACTTCAAATTGGATATTGCTTCAAAGTTTATTGCAAGGGTTTTGGAAACGTTGGCAGTCGGAATATCTGACATCTTTACAACAGAGACCAAAATGGTTTCATTCTCAACCAAACATCAAGAAGGACGACCTTGTTTTGATAAAAGAACCCAACTTGCCACCAGGGAAATGGTTACTTGCTCGAGTTGAAGATATTCATCGTGGTCGAGATGATCGTGTTAGAGTAATCACAGTGCGTACCAAGACAGGAAGTTTCGTCAGACCAGTTGTTAAAATCATTCGACTACCCAATCAAGAGTCGTTGGATTCTCCAACCGGGGGGGAGAATGTTGAGACACAATAAACATAAATTAAGAAACATATAATGTATTTATCACAATTGATTATTTTAGCCCAGGTGTTCACTTTACTGTATCACAGTTAGTATTACGGTGTACAATAGACACAGAAAAGAATCTCTATTTCATACTTATGTATCCTTATATACTTTTGTAATCTTTTTTGTGTCTCTTCATTAATTCATTTCGTTAACTTATTCATTTCTAACTTGATATAATCTAAATTTAATTTTGATTTTACACAGTTGAATTTACACAGTGATTCAGTAAAGTGGGCATAAAATCAATTTCAGTTTTGTTCCAATAACAATCTTTTTTTGTATATATTTTGTATTTTAATAAATTTGTTAAATCATCAACTATTATAGTATTACATAATCATCAATTTTTATTTGTATTAAAACATCAACAATATATATATATTTTGTACTTGTATATATATATATATATATATACATATGTGACTTTGATCTTTCAAAGTCTTAAATAAAAACACTTTAATTAGTAAATATTTTTATTTAACAATTTTATTTCATTAACTGTTTATTTTTACAACTTTTGATATTTATACTATTTTCAGAAATCGAAGTCAGTATTGTGCTTATGGAAATAGTTACCCGATGAGGTTCTGATAACTTCACATATAATATTTTGTAGGAAATTCTGAATAATATATCTCTGTCAACCCTGAAGAAGGTACTTTTTAAAATATGTTAACAGGATGTTCCAAATTGTGCATAAATAAATTTATAATTTTGTTCACAAATAATTCTTAAAAGGGAGATTCTGTACAAATTTCACATTCCTGTAAATTTATATTTGATAAAAAAGTAGCATTATTTGAAAATATCATAAAAATGTTCGGTTTTTAAGACAAATTTTAATTTTTGTTTGCTGATTTTTTCATTTCTAATAATGAATCACCCTGTTTTTTTTTGGGAAAAAGAAATACACCCTCCCGTTTGATGTTGCCTATCACACAGCGTGAAGGCAACTGATTTAATCAGTTAACACCATTTTGGTTATATGAAAAATAAAAAACCGAACTATAAAATATGAAGTCGTTGCGCAGCCGATGTCCACTCAAAGTATAAAATGTTGATTGAATCGTGTCAGCGGGAAGATGGGCATAAAAGAAAATTATGATAATTCAGGGTTGCCGTAGCCACTGGGAGTATTGCTTAAATTTATAAAAAAAATATGAATTTATGATTAAACCATATTCAGTATTTTTAATTTTATTTATAAAATTATGTGTTCAGTATCAATTTGATATTAAATTTTGTATACATACGTACATACTTTCATTTTCATATTTGTTTATTTGTCCATTTTCTTCTATTTTGTTCCCTTTATGTACTTGTTAATGATTTCGTTACGTTACCGTTACATTCTGAATTTTATTTTTTGTTTTGTCTTTTCTTAGAATAAGAAAGAAAATTATTTACAATGCAAATTGCTATCATATTATTCAAATCAGCTTGTTATTATATGTTATTTTGTAAAGAAATGAACATATTTCATAAAATTTCCCAAAATGTCACAAAATTACCTGTTTTTTTGTAAAATCTAAAAAAAAAGTTTTTTGCAAACTGCAGCCCTTCATAATATACAATTTAAAATATTTCCCTCGGATTTAAATTGAGATCTGATCACCCCACACACGAGACAGATTTATACAAACGCAATGTGAAAGAATATAGAACAGCATGCCTATCTTGCCTGTACTGACTTCGATTTCTGAAAATAGTATAGAATGATTCCAAGTTTTAACTATTATCTTTAGCATAGACTAGATATCTTTAGTTTACTGAGCAATTTTTATAATAACTCCAATTTGTAACTATAAAATAATTCTAATTTGTAACTTGGTTGGTAAATATTTTTGTTTAACAATTTTATTTCACTAACTCTTTATTTATAATGACTATTATATTTTTTAATTTTAACTATTTTAACAAGTTTTAACTATTATATTTTTAATTTACTAAACAACTTTATAATAATTCCAATTTATATCTATACAGATTATATTTTAATTTAACTTCGTCGGAGAACAATAAATTACAATACGCACTGTGACACTATATAGAACTTACTGATCAGAACTGCACTTTCTTCGATTTTCTACTTTACTTTTATAGAAAATGAAAAGTGCAAGTATGCGATTTTAATATTTTCCAAAAACGTGAAAACTGGGAATGTGTATTAAAATTTAACAGAATCAGTGTCTTTTAAAAGTAAATTTTAAGGTTGACGGAAATTCGTATGAACTTTTGATGACTTAAAAAAAGTTGTGTTCAACGGAAATAAATAAAATTTGGTATTTAGAAAAACATGTAAAATTATGAGAAAATAATTTATACGAATTATTATGAATGGGAAATTATAAAAAGTATTTTATAAATATTTTATATAATGACATACTATTACAAATTTATAAGTACATATATACCATAAGATAGAGGCTTTATATTATGTAGAGGAGTTGTTGTTTGTTGCTATCAGAAACATGTGCATGCTTGTATCGCAAGATACATTTGTTCTATACCAAGCAACAATATGTAGTGATTTTTCTACCACAATTTTAATACAAAAAAAAAAGGAAAATGAAAAACAATTTAAATTTTATTGTACCAGATATGCTTTATTAAAATGAGAAAATCAGAACCGTATACATTTTTTATTAAGTAATACTAGACTAGACTAGGTACCTATACCATCGTCGACCGATCGACATAATGTATTATTTCGTACTGTACTTGATAGTTGATACAATATTTTTCTACCTAGAGTTACAGTAATAAATAATAATATACTACATAACGATTATAATAATCGTATTGTTTTACAAAAATAGAATACAGGGTGTTACATTCAAAAACTTACTACAAATATTCGGCCATTCTGACCCGTTAGTCGCCCTCGACTAATACACACGTAACAAATATACAAAAAAAATCAAATTATCATTTAAACCAGATATGATAGAATATTTGTAGTTTACAGTAATATGCATTGATTTCACATATACCATTTTTTTTTTTTTTTTTTTTTTTTTTTTTAATCATACAAATGTAAAGTAATGTCTGTGTAAATGGGAATGTAAAGGTAATGGCAATGTAAAGTCTATTTTATCGAATGCACTTCAATGCCATATTCATATATAAATTATCATTTTACTACTCATATATTTTATGAATACTTATACATTTATAATACATATTTCTTTTTATTGCGTGTGGATGGAAATGGGCCGAGATGATCTGTGTGTACTATTTCGAACGGGACTGTAACTTTAGGAATATTATGTAATACCGCTTCTTTTTTTCCGGATGGAGGAGAATAATACATACATTTTAAACAACTTGAAATGTATTCTTTAATTTTCTCCTTCATGTTAGGGAACCAATAAAATTTTCTCAAATAGTCGTAGCATTTATCAGTGCCAGCGTGACATAACGACTCATGATGAGTTTGTATAATATTCCTTTCCATTAATTTAGGCACATAAAACAATACATCACTCTTCGATTTTTGATATATTACACTATTAATCATTTCGTACCACGGACTTTCAGTTTTCTCTAACGTTTTTGAAATATTTTGGATAATAGGGTCGTGACTCTGAGCTGATATTAGTGCATGTTCGAAGGAATCATTTTAGATTATAAGAATATTATGACTTCTGCTCAAGGCATGGACATGCAACATTTTTTCTCCAGTCCGATGTTCTACAGTGTAACTATAGTCTTGTAACTCGAGAGCCCACCTAGATATTCTAGGATTAATTGTCTTTTTCTTTAGCGTCTGGGATAAAGCTTGACAATCTGTTACGATCTTGAAATTGATACCCAACAAATACACACGAAATCTCCTTAACGCATAGATTATGGCTAGAGTTTCTAGCTCATAACTGTGGTATCTAGATTCCGTTTCAGTGGCTCTTTTTGAGTAAAAGGATACAGGATGAAATTTTTTGTCGTCCTGACGCTGTAAAAGTACAGTTCCGAATACCTGACTGCATGCGTCGCAATGCAATTCTGTTTCGGCATTCGGATTATAAATGCTCAAAACTGGGGTTTCTAGAAATTTTTCTTCAAGTCTCTCAAAAGCAGTAAGCTCATTTTCACCAAATTTAAAAACAATATTTTTTTTCAGCAGATCAAAAAGAGGCTTTGCAATAATTGCAAAGTTTTTAATGAATTTTCTGAAGTATGAGGCCAATTCTAAAAACGACTGAACATCTTTCGTATTTTTAGGAATCCGGAATTTTTTAACTGCCTCTATTCCACAGTTGTTAGGACGAATCCCGTTTAAACTAATTTCATATCCTAAATATGTTATTTCGGTCAAAAGAAACTTGCACTTATCGAATCTTAATTTAAGATTATATGTGTTAATAATGGCCATGACTTCTTTCAGAATGTCTAAATGTTCTTCGATCGTTGAACTCGCGATCAACAAGTCGTCAATGTATGCTAATATTTTGCCTTGTTTTATTAATGGACCAAACAACAGATTAATATATCGTTGAAACACTGAAGGGGCATTTTTAAGCCCAAAAGGCATACATAGAAACTCATATTATCCCATTGGTGTTACATGGTAAAACATGGTAAAATCCGTCACGCAAATCTAAGACCGAAAAATACTTTTTACCACGTAACTGTTCGATATGATCCTCGATAAGTGGCAAGGGATAATTATCTTTTTGCGTCATACGGTTTAGTTCCCTGTAATCAATACGTAAGCGAAATTCACCTGTCTTTTTGCGAACCAGAATAATAGGAGAGGCAAATTCCGAACTAATTTCCCTTATAATATTTCGTTTCAACAAATCATCAATAATGTTTTGTAACTCGATTTTATGATGAGCAGGTAGTCTACGAGGGGCACTATGAAAAACAGATTCTTTAGATAATTTTATTACCATTTTAAAATTTACTTCATTAAATTCCACACGAAATTCTTTATTCGACATAATATTTTTCACACACTGGCGGACACTAAAAGGTAAGTCGTTATTTATTTGTAAATTAAAATCATTGTTAGTATTATCAGAAATATCAATATTCATTATTTCTTGAACGTCATCAAAATCTTCTGTATTTTTTATATTATCAATTTGCTCATGTGAAACTTGTGACATCACTTCACTGGATATCAACTTAAAGTTAGATAATTTTAGAAAATCTCTACCTAACACAACGGAATATTGAAAACTATCATTATCTACTATTATTAAATCTGTCTTATAAAATTTGCCTAAAAATTCTACTTTACATACTGTCTTACCAATAATTAAAATCGGGCTGCCGTTTATGCCACGAAATTTTGGTCCAACTGAAGAATCTAATGGTGTCACTAATTCAGGTAGAACATATCTTTCCTTGATAAAACTAACGGGACTACCGGTGTCAAGCATTGTCGTCAGGAACATGTTGACGGGTTTCTTCATTTCGCTGCATTCAAACTCGCATCTAAATAAAAATTCAAAGTCATTGGTATGTTATGTACACCCTACACATTTCCGTCATCACCCTCTACAAAATCTACATATCAGGCACTTTAAAACACTTCATTAAAATTCCTCTTCGTTATCTTCAAATTCGCGTGTGAAATATATAAGACAATCTTAGAATTAAGATAATGTATTATAAGATACTTAAAACTATGATCAATGGATTTCTTTCTTATTAAAATACATAAGATAAAGTATAATACATAAGATAATGTATAAGATACTTAAAAACTATGATCAATACATAAGATAATGTATAAGATACTTAAAACTATGATCAATGGATTTCTTTCATTCCTATTAAAATACATAAGACAATCATAGAATTAAATATAATGTAAGGTACTTAAGAATTAAGATCAATGCTTATCGATCATAAAATAAAACTGATGATCGTGCGCATTCTATTAGAATTAAGATACACATACATTAAGATATATTCTCATGTACAAATTATTATAAAAAGATACAACACATAAAATAAAATTCAATTATTAATCTAGAATCAGAGAGAACAGTTCGTTTAATTTTAACTCGCCCAAATCCATCCTAACAACTGGTGTCAGAAGTAAAATTCAAAGTAAAATTCAAAGTAAAATTTAAAATAAAATCTAAAGTGAAATCTAAATAAAAAAAAATTATTAATTATTCAAAATCTAAAGTGAAAGTGCTTTACATTTAAAAAATATTTTTTTGTTTTAATTAAAATTTTGAGAGTTTTTGTTTTGAATTTATTCAAAAAATTTTTTTTAATAAAACGTTATCAATTTAATCAACAACAAATTACTAATTCATACAACATTACTAATCAACTTCATTTTTCTTCGAGGGAAACTTCATCTTTAACTTTCATCATCTTCTTTATTTCAATCGAGGGAAATCTCAACAATTTCAGCATCAACGATATGCAAACTCTAAACATCATATTCACGTAAGCATTGCAATTCCTTTATTTAAAATTTCCTTTTCCTTAAAATAAATTTAAAAACAAAATACAAAAAAAAAAAAACATATTTCGTATTTTATTGTAAAATATATTTTTGCATAAAATTTTAATTATAAGAGTGAAAATAAATTATTATACATATAACTGCATATTCATAATTACAAGTGTAATATTATTTATTGATAAATCAAGTTCATCGCGCATAAAAATAAATTTTTGAAACAAATCTATTGTTAAATCTGTTTAATAGTGAGAGTTATAATTCGGTAATACAAATTTTGTCGTTTTAATCTTTTCTTCATAAATAAACAAATATGTCTCGAGAAAATTTGAATATCGCTAATCAAGTGAATAACGCCGATCAAAACGAAATTAATGATCCACAAATTATGGACGATAACGCATCCTCGGTTTCTACAGAGTTCGCTGAATTACCTATCACTTTTCTAATAAAATTCATTAAACCTTTCGATGGAAGTAGAGATGAACTCACATCTTTCATATTCGATTGTAACAAGGCATTTTCATTAGCCGCTCGATCCCAAAAATTTGTTGTGTTAGACTACATTCTTACTCAAATTTCTGAAAAAGCTAAAGCAGACTGTATAAATCGAAACTTTTCTAACTGGGATGAATTAAAAAATTTCCTAAAAACTATGTATCAAGATAAAAAACACTATTCTCAACTTTTGTGCGAACTCACTACTCTCAAACAAAATCAAAACGAATCTATTTCGCAATTTGTGTGCCGTGTAGAAACGTGTCTCAAAAGGACCACGAATGCCACACAACAACAAACTTCTAATCCTGCTAACCTAGAAGGCAAAATTGAAATGCTAAATGAAATAGCATTAAACCGTTTTCTACATTTCACATTACCTACTATCTCCAATGTTTTACGTATTCGTGACCTAAAAACATTAAATGAGGCTATTTCCGTCGCAATTGCTGAAGAACAAGTCCAAAATATGTATAATCACACTAAATCATCGGCTAAAAACACTTTTAATAATTACCCTCGAAACCCTCCTACAAAACCTTTTCATAATTACACAAATAACAGCTCTCGTAAAGAAAATCATTTTAATTCAAAATCTCGCGTATATCAAGTCACGAATAAATCTACTGAATCATCTCAAAATCCCAAATCACAAAGTGAAAAAACATGTCGATATTGCAAAAAGAATGGACACGAAATCGAAGAATGTCGTAAACGACAATTCAACAATCAAAAGAAAAACACATTTAAAAATTCAAAAAACGGGAATTTCGCCCCAGTTCAAGTCGTCCAACTGGAGCATCCCCCGTCAATAGAGGCAATGTCAATTCAAAACCAAATCTAATCCTATTCTCTGAAACAAACTCTTTCTTACAAATTCCATCTCCTGATTCAAACAATCAACAAATCAAACTTTTAATCGATACAGGTGCTAGTGTCTCTATCATTAAGGCACAGTCTCTAAATAAAACTACCCTTGTATTTCGTGACGAAAAAATCATTCTAAATGGAATAAGTCAAAATAATCCAATTCAAACTGCCGGTTATTCTATGCTAACTCTCGATTTTCCAAAAAGAACCATTGTTTATAAATTCCATGTGTTAACTCAACAATCTAATATACCATATGACGGTATCCTAGGAAATGACTTCCTTCATGAATACGACGCATTAATAAATTATAAATCAAAAATTCTACAATTCAAACATGGTAATATTCCAATTCTAACTCGAAATGATATTCCAACCTCTAACTCATTTATTCTAAATCCAAGGACCGAAACTGTAGTCCAAATCAATGTCCTAAATCCCGAAATTAAAGAAGGTATGATACCTGAAATTTTCCTAAAAGAAGGTGTTTACATATCAAAAGCCTTAACTAAAGTCCAAAACGACTCAACCGCTGTAGCACTCGTTCTGAATACAACAAATGAAAAATTTATGCTCAAGAATTTAAATCTTAAACTTGAACCACTTCCTTCTCAAATATTTTCTCTGCGTTCTTCTAAATCCACTGAATCCTCTGAATCTAATAACAAAATTCCTAGCTCAAATCGATTTCAATCTTTACAATCAAATCTTAGATTATCTCATCTCAACACAGAAGAAAAATCTTATATTACGGAATTATGTAAAGAATTTCAAGACATTTTCTATTTAGACGGTGATCTACTTTCTTGTACAAACACCGTGCAACATGAAATAAATACAAATAATGCCAGTCCTATCGCTGCTAAGACATATAGATATCCAGAAAAGCACAAAGAGGAAATTAATAGACAAATTCAAAAAATGCTGAATGAAGGCATCATCAAACCCTCTGTTTCTCCATGGTGGGTTTCTCCATGCTCCTCTTTGGGTGGTACCGAAAAAACCTGACGCATCTGGAAAAATTAAATGGCGTGTAGTCGTAGACTACAGAAAGCTAAATAATGTCACTGTTGGTGATGTATTTCCACTCCCAAATATAAGTGATATTTTAGATCAATTAAGCCATGCTATTTACTTCACTACGTTGGATCTCGCCTCCGGCTTCCATCAAATCGAAGTAAAACCAGATGATCGTCATAAAACCGCTTTTTCAACACCAACCGGACATTACGAATTCGTTCGTATGCCTTTCGGTTTGAAAAACGCTCCTTCAGTTTTTCAGAGATTAATGAACAACGTCCTAACAGGATTACAAGGTTCTCAATGTTTTGTCTACCTCGATGATATCGTAGTCTACGCATCTTCCATTAAGGATCATGACGAAAAACTCCGTAATGTGTTTCAAAGACTTCGTTCTAATAACCTCAAGTTACAGCCTGATAAATGCGAATTCATGCGAAAAGAAGTAGCTTACTTAGGACACATTATCACTGATCATGGAGTTAAACCAAATCCCGATAAAGTAAAAGCCGTAACTAACTTTCCTGTTCCTCGAAATCCTAAAGAAATCAAATCATTTTTAGGCCTCGCTGGTTATTATCGACGATTTATCGAAAATTTCTCTAAAATTACTCGTCCTCTTACTAATCTTTTAAAAAAAGATTCTGAATTCAAATGGAATAATGAACAACAATTAGCTTTCGATACTCTCAAAACTAAACTAACTTCCGAACCTTTACTAATTTATCCAGATTTTTCAAAAGAATTTATTCTCTCAACCGATGCTTCAAATTTTGCTATAGGCGCAGTATTAAGTCAAGGTGAAATTGGTTCTGATGCTCCTATTGCCTACGCTAGTAGAACTTTAAACAGAGCTGAATCAAACTATAATACTACGGAAAGAGAACTCTTAGCAATAGTCTGGTCAATTAATCATTTCCGCCCTTACCTTTACGGAAGACACTTTAAAATCGTTACCGATCACAGACCATTAGTATGGCTCTTTAATGTCAAAGATCCCGGTTCCCGATTAGTCCGATGGAGACTAAAACTCGAGGAATACGATTACGAAATCGTGTATAAGTCTGGAAAAATTAATACGAACGCCGATTGTTTATCGCGTATACCTCAAGAAACTCAAACTCATATAATGTATTTGGAAAATACTAAAGAATCATTCGAAGACTATGTAAAATTTTACTATAATTCTATGGTACCGAACATCTATGATTTCAATGAAAGCCATGAAACTATTCTCAATTCTACCGATCATATAAGCTATCTAACTGCTATTGATCTTGACGAAGAAAATGTTTATACACATGAACTACTTTCAGTATCTTCTAATCCAGAATCTTTACAAAATGCTACTCATGAATTATATTCTGTATCGAAAACTCAAAACAAAAATGGTAAAAATATTTATCACTGTTTCGTCAAGAAACTATTTTTCGAAAAACCTTCGTATTCCGATTTCTTCTATACTATGCAAAATCTTCGAATTCGTTTAGAAAATGATAAAATAACTTCTATTTCAATGCCAAATCCAGTAGATCAATTCAATCAATTTAATTACCAAAAGTGCAAAGACATAATTCTATTTATATTCCGAAATTCTAAAATAAAAATTGTTATATATAAAAATATAATTATTAATCCTTCAAAGGATCAGATTCCGATAATTTTAAAAGAAAACCATGATTCACCACTCTCTGGACATTATGGTTACCACAGAACATTGAAAAGAATTTCTCAGTGTTACAAATGGCATAAAATGCGAAAAGATATTAAAAATTACATAAAGAATTGTCAATCTTGCCAATTGAATAAAACTCTAAGAAAAAAATATAAAGCTCCCATGGAAATCACAAGCACAAGCTCTCAACCTTTCGAAAAACTATCACTTGATATCGTAGGAACATTACCCCTCTGTGAAGATGGTCATAAATTTATACTCACTATGCAAGATGACCTAACCAAATTTTCCTATGCAGTACCAATTCCAAATCACGAAGCTCAAACTGTAGCAGACAATCTCGTAAAATTCATTACTATGTTCGGTATACCAAAAACAATATTAACCGATAGAGGAACTGAATTCACGTCTAATTTATTAAAAGAGGTCACTAAACTCTTTCGTATTAAAAACATTTTCACTACCGCCTATCATCCTCAGTCAAACGGTGCTCTAGAACGTTCGCATTCTACTCTTAAGGATTATCTTAAACACTTTATAAATGACAATCAGACTGATTGGAACATCTATATTCCTTTTATATGTTCGCTTATAATACAAGTGTTCATGCTTCAACGAAATTTACGCCATATGAATTACTCTTTGGCCATAAACCAATACTTCCTAGTTCTTTGACCTCAGATCCTGAAATGAAATATTCATACCCATCATACTATGATCAATTAAAATAGACTCAATAAAACTCATAAAATTGCCCGTGATAATCTTATACAATCAAAACAAACATCAAAAACTCACTATGATAAAAATATTCTGAATCCTAGTTACAAAATCGGAGATCAAGTCTATTTACAATCAGAAGTAAATAAATCCGGTCAAAGTAAAAAACTAAGTTCAAACTATAAAGGACCGTATAAAATTGTTCGATTGCATAATAATCAAAACGTCACAATTAAAATAAAAAACAAATTAACTCGTGTTCACGTAAATAGATTAAAACCTTGCACTTCTATTCCAGGTTACTCTTCACCTTAACTGATAGAGCGTACTCATTTAAAATCGAATCAGTAACTAATGGCAGTGGCATATTCTACGAACAGTTAGGTCATGCTAAATTTTACAATGACCATTGGCATCTTTTAGTTTATACAAATACTAGCTTTTACTCGTCAAAATTGCAACATATCCAAAAGATTTACGAAGGAACGAAATACTTATGTTCTTCAACAACAAATAATACGTTTACCTCGCATTGCAGACAAACCATACACTTACTTTCACTCAGAATCCCTCAACTTTATCAAAAAGAAGAAACCTTACTCCACTTAATCGATCATAATAAAAGACAAAAACGTGGTATCTTTAACGGTGGTGGATATCTTTTAAATTGGCTCTTTAGCACACCCGATGCGGACGACGCTGAAAGGTACAATGAAGCCATTAACAAATTCGAAGAAGACGATAAAAATTTACAAACTCTAATGAAAGAACAAATCCAGGTTATAACTTCCAGGATTAAAAATAAATGAAGAAAAATTCAATGAAAATATTGGAAGATTAAATGAATTCACGGACCACATTGTTGATACCGATCGAAATTTAGAAAACTCTATTGTAATATTAGACAATTTAAATTTCCTCACTTACCTCGCTAATGAACTAGACGAACAACTTGATTTATTAATAGATGCAATTATTTTAACTAAATCTAATGTTATTCATCCATGTGTAATCACACCAAAAAATCTTATAAATGTACTAAATAAAAATTCAAATGTATTAAAAAACGGAAAAAATTTTCCAGTACCTTTAACATATAATTATGCTTATAAACTTTTAGAAATAAGTACTTTAAAAGTCTTTTATAAGTCAGGAAAACTTGTATTTGTAATCATGATACCGATAAGTAACGAACAAATATATAATTTGTATAAGGTCATTCCTTTACCTATTTCCCAAGATAATTTCCATTACGTATATATAGATCCTACATTTCCTTATATTGCAATGTCCAGAAACAAACAAACTTATGTGCAATTCACTACATTGGAAAATTGTATGAAGTTGTCCGAAGAAGATCATCTCTGCGAAAATCAACTTGTATACTCAACAAAAGACAAACCACTTTGCGAAACAACGCTTCTAACTTCCATATCCAAAATCTTGCCTAAATCATGCAAAATCAATACCATCAAAGGGATTATAGAAATTTGGCATCCGTTGAAATTCAACAACTGGATTTTTGTAGTCAGTGAACCACAACGTCTTGTCATCGATTGCCCGCAATCCGGAGTCATTGATAAAATAATAAATAACACTGGAATACTTACTATTGGCAAAAATTGCCGTGCTTATTCAAGATTTACACAGCTAACTGCATTAAGCATTACTACTGTAGAATACATCAACATAACCCCTGATTTCAATATACTCGAAGATGACTGCTGTTCAAAATCTAATATAAATAAAAGTAAAGCATATGTCCATTTATCTCCAATTCATCTGACCAATATTAAATTGGATGACCTAAAATATGCTTCTCATCGTTTAAACATTTTTGATCAACGTATGAACAAAATGTTCGAAAAACATGAAATATTACATCACGGAAATTACTTCATAATTGCACTCAAGATAATCGGATTCATTTTATCATCTGCAATCCTACATAAACTCTTTTCATACATCGGATTATATTCCTTAATTAAACGTTTATGCTGCTTTAACAGAGAAAGCAGAAATTCATCCAGTGGCTGTCTTGTAAACATTTACAACCAATGCTTTGGCAACAATCACAGAAATCCGACATCAACTCATCACGAACTTACTTTATTTACTCCACACGATCCTACAGCAACTATAAATTGTTCTGAACGACCTCGACCTATTCGAGTCAGCAGCAGGAGATCCATCACTACATCATTTCCATCACACTCCGATAGTCACGCCGGATTTTCAACAGAAGATTAGTTCACACTATTTCACTAATCTTCTCTTTTAAGGGGGGAGGGATGTTATGTACACCCTACACATTTCCGTCATCACCCTCTACAAAATCTACATATCAGGCACTTTAAAACACTTCATTAAAATTCCTCTTCGTTATCTTCAAATTCCCGTGTGAAATATATAAGACAATCTTAGAATTAAGATAATGTATTATAAGATACTTAAAACTATGATCAATGGATTTCTTTCATTCCTATTAAAATACATAAGACAATCATAGAATTAAATATAATGTAAGGTACTTAAGAATTAAGATCAATGCTTATCGATCATAAAATAAAACTGATGATCGTGCGCATTCTATTAGAATTAAGATACACATACATTAAGATATATTCTCATGTACAAATTATTATAAAAAGATACAACACATAAAATAAAATTCAATTAGTAATCTAGAATCAGAGAGAACAGTTCGTTTAATTTTAACTCGCCCAAATCCATCCTAACAAGTATTTGAATTATATTGCGTACCTAATAATCCTTGTTGGTGATCAACGGCTAGAACTCCTGAACCTTTTTGTTGCGAGCAATTTCTACTGTTATGTCCAGACTGTCCACAATTGAAGCAACTCCCTTTAAATCTTCGAGGTTTATTGCAATTAGTACTAATATGCCCAAATTCATTGCAATTGAAGCACTTGATTTTGGAACTAGAATAATTTTTTCCAACTGCTTGCGACTTCGAATCTTTTGCACTAATATATTTAACGCGTGCTTGATCGTGTGATGTCTGGTTGGCTTCTATTTTTTCGTATTTTATTAGCGCCAGTTTCAATTCACTTAAACAATCAGCATTATAAAGAATCATCTTGTTCACTTCACTGTTCTGAATACCTCTGATGATGTATTGTATCAAATCTGCTTCACTAATTGATCCCAGCACTGCAATTTCCTACATACTCAATACATATTGCTGAAATGTTTCGTCTTTACGTTTTCTTCGATTTTTCAAATCGTTATGAATGTCTGCCACTGTCACGTTTCTAGAAAATTCTTTTAATAATGCACTTTTCAGATCTTCCCAATTTTTTAGTAGCACTGTTCTCGCAAATAATTTTGCTGTTCCACTTAGCAATCTTTTAGCAAAAAGAAATTTGGTTTTTTCATCAAAGTTTAATACATCACTATATTCTTCATATTGCTCCAACCATTTATGAACAGGAAAATTATCGTCGTCACTAAAAGTGGGCATTGAATCTTCAACATCTCGACACTGGTGTGCCCTTGAATTGAACCCTAAATCCACCGCTTGTAACTCCATAAGTTCCTTTTTTAGTTGGCATATTTGTCTCCTTTTCTCCAACAGCCTTTCCAGCTTTTCAATTTCGGTGTCCAAGTTTCTTCTGAACTTTCTTCATCTAAATTTTCACCACCATTTTGTACATCCATGGAATCTGCAGGAATGATGACTAATAACTCTTGTTCTGAAAAATCCTTCACTCTATCAGCCGGCTTTTTAATGCTGTTTTATTCCCGGTGGTATTCACGTATAATTCCCGTAGTTTTTCTCTTAACATGGGCAATGTGGCCCTTTCTAAAAATGAGTTCAAACGTTCACTCATGATATTAAAACTTATGTACGTAACAAAGAAATCGTTTGTTCGTATTTATTTAAAAGACAAAAACACCGTTTTTTTATATTATTTTTTTAATTAATTTTCAGATAATTTTCCGTCACTTTCTGGCAAGTATAATATCTAAGGTTCTAATCCCACTTTTGATTTAAATTGTAGTGATTTTTCTACCACAATTTTAATAAAACAAAGAAAAACGAAAATGAAAAACACTTTAAATTTTATTATACCAGATGCTTTATTAAAATGAGAAAATCAAAACCGTATACATTTTTTATTAATACTAGACTAGACTAGGTACCTATACCATCGTCGACCGATCGACATAATGTATTATTTCGTACTGTACTTGATAGTTGATACAATATTTTTCTACCTAGAGTTACAGTAATAAATATTAATATACTACATAACGATTATAATAATCGTATTGTTTTACAAAAATAGAATACAGGGTGTTACATTCAAAAACTTACTACAAATATGCTATAGGTATTACGATATAACTATGTGTATCTTGTACAAAACAACTGTATGCTAAGTACATTGAGATTTATATACCAAGCAACTATATGCTATAGGTATTATGTGATGTGTGTAATGATCTACGCAATTATGTTCTTAGGTTTATATCAATAAAAACCTAATTAAATATTTGTGCAGCCATGGTTCTAAGACCAAGAAAAGGAATCGTGAAAGTTCTTACCGCATTCAATCATGTTATATTTGAACCAATGTTCGAAATAACGAGTAATGCGGTGCTTGATCGTGTACTTACGATAATATTTAACAAATTCCATAATGGAAACTTAATTCTCCAAATGACAAATAATGCTACATATATGATGAAGCATTGTCAAAGGCCATCTCCCTCATATTTTTTGTATCTCCCGCATGTTTACCTATGTCTTTACATTTTGGTCCAAAGCATTAACACTTGCTTTAGTTTCATTATAATCTATTATTATAAATATATGGCTTTAGAGTCAATATTATGATGGATAGTAGAGAATAACAATTTTATTTCTTTTCGGTACGTAAGTTCTTTTCTTATTTTTTAAAATAAATTACTCTAAAATCTTAAAGTTGGTAAAAATTTTTCACAATTTTTCGTTCCACAATAACAAGGATATTTTTGACTATTTTGTATACTGTCAATGTTATTTTCCTCCACGAGACCATCAGAATAATGAAAGCAGAGTTCTTCATTGGGTTTTATGTATCGATTAGAAAATATTCCTATAATTTAAAAAAGAGTCATAAAAAATATACAAGGAAAAAAAATAAAATTAAATAAAGCGTGATAAAACTAAAATATTTAAATAATAGATAAATTTACCTAATTTTGGTATTGGTCCATCGATTCGTACACTCAATATTTGACAATTTGGTTCACAGCTATGATTCAGATATCGTCCAATGTTACCTTTCTTGCTTGGATCGATGAATGTTTGAATACAATTTTTCACAGAAGTTTTTATTTCTTCCGATTGCATTTCGATTTTAGTTTCATTTACTTGCTCTTCAATATTCACTGTACGAGCATAATCAGAATTTTTTATTAAATTTTCACGATACTCATTCAAACAAATTATGTAATTCATTCGATTATTTTCAACATTTTGCCTATGCCTTCTCTCTGCCTCATTTTTAGTTATTATTTCACCAACATATTCACAAATGAAACCTCCTTCAGGTATTGATTTTGTTGTTATCAATCCTTTTTGACCCTTTATTCGAATCGAATCGACAATTTTTAGATTTTTACGTGGTCCATATTGTACAAGACGATTTGTACATAAGAAAGACGAACATTTACAATAGCTAAAACATTCATAAATTAGATCTTTACTTTTTCGATTTGGATTCAGAATCAATTCTTTCGAATCATTTTCTGTTGTTATCGTCATATAATTACCACCATGAAAACAATTCTTAAATGTAGAACATTTTGATGTAATTTCACAATTATTGCAACCAACTACATAAATTGTATTCATCGAGTCCAAAAGATTCTTGAAATCTTCAGAACTCATGATTTCTTCAGTAGACGGAACAAATAATTCATTTTCTATTAGATATTCGATATTTGAATCAAAATGATCATATTGATCATCAATTTCTAATTCTGTAATAGTCATATCCTCTTCAATTATATTTAATCCATTGTTTCTATCACTACCACGCTGATTGTCTTCTGCTGATCTCATTTTCATTTCCAGAACTACACCAAAAAATGCATAATCAAAGGATGATAACCAAAATGCTGCGGATAATTGATTAAATATTTTAATTTTACTTACATTTTCAATTATTTTTTGACTATTAATAAAGAAAAGATAAATCCCAACGTTAACGAAAAAAACTTTGGTAAAAACGAACAAAAACAAAACTAAATTATCAACAAAAACAAAAATTAGCAATTCATCCAATTCAATGTCTGTATAGTATATTTGTTTGTTGCTAGTATTCACATTTATTTACGCCTACCTCTACATCTACTTTCCAGTTTCCACTTTCCACTTCTAATTTTACTGTCAGGATTCAGGTGAGGACTGAGGAATCGATGATGTCGATTTTCGACTTTATATTGTACAGTGGATTCCAAAACTTTATTGTGCTACAGCTACTACAGTGTACAATCCTACAGTACAGTAATCACTGACACTGATCTCTGATCAACAACTAACAAGATGTGACACTGAGCACGTGTTAGCAAAAATTTCTCATGACATTTGTCCCGTTATTCATTCGGCCTTAACGGTTTTGCTAAAAGTCGATAGTAATTAACAGCCTTTGTACGAAAAAAGGACAAAAAAATGGAACTGCAACACCAACCGTTTTAAAAAATATAACATTATTACAGGGTATACTCGTTAAAAAAAGTACAAATTTTGTTATTTAAAATTTTTTATCTAAAATAAACAAAATTAATTGTAAATGCATTACACTTAAAATTTTGTGTTTCCTATCAAATGTTTTTACATTTTTGTTAAATTTCTTAATTATATAATAAATTCTTAATCTAATATATAGCTTAACAAAATAAACTTTTTATTGTCTTCAAAATTCTCAGAAATTATATGAATCACCCTATATCTTGATATAATGACGCGTCAGGAAGTCAAAAAAAAGTTCCAGTGTCTCGTTTCTGTATCTCAGTCGAGAAGTTCTCACTTTCTCAGTCGAGAGATCTCAGTCGAAAGTGATGTCACAGCTTCTCGACTGGTAATTCTCGATCCAAAAAATTTTTGCGTTTCTGTATCTCTCGAAATTCACCAATCGAGAAATTTGTGGTTAGCATCTATAATCGAGAAGGAATATCGGGAATGAAACAATTTGACATTTAAATGGTTAGTGTATTAATTACAATTTCAATATTAATTTCATAGTTAAACGTTTATTTCAAATATTTGAAATTTTTAAACATACAAAAGTTTATATGTATGAATATTGCAGTTCGATTTAATGAATATTTTTCATTTTATGAATTTATGTTATATATATGTGTATTTAAATACAAAAATAATTAGTACAATTTTAAATTTAAGATAATTTCATAAAAAAAACAAAAAGATAATAATATGGGATAATAAAAAAGGGTAATTTGTTGCAGGTAAATTTTAGAAATTTTTGTAAACATTTTGCTTTTTTATATTAATCGACATGTGTTATTAAATAAGTAAATAAAGAGAGGTAGTATAAAATATCTATCTATCTTATAATTTTTTTATTTGCATGTAGATATAGTAATACAAACCTGTATGATTGGTTTTAATTATAATAAACAAGAATTCGAATTTCCCTTCTTGTTTATAAACTATAAATACCATTTGCGTCTTTATATATAATTCTTTTGTTTTTATTTAGAAGCATAAAAAACAAAATCTTGAAAATTTTGAAAAAATTTATAAATTTTACGTACAATATATTATATTATTTAATTATAATATATTATTAGTTTTACCTGACCTTCCTCTACAATAAAAATAAAAAATACGAGTATATTATATATATACTTATATGTATGTTAATTTATTATTCTTAATCTTTTTTACACCGCTTTTATTTTTTCTTTTCTTTTATAGATAAGGATAGGTATAATATTATATATAAAAACTATTTTTTCTTAAATTTATAATTATAATAACAAATGTACATTATTATTATCACTATTAATAATTATTAATAAATAAAATTGTAATTATTATTACCGTATTACAATTTTAAAATTCAAAAATATTTAAAATTCAACGGCTTTTTCAGTTCTCACTACCTAAATTATCGGTGAGAAGTTTCTCGATCGCTACATTCTCGATTCTCGATTCACCACAGATACAGAAACAGGCCGATCGAGAATGACGTCATAATGACGTCAAATCGAGTTTACCAGTCGAGAAAAACAATCGAGAAGTGATACAGAAACGAAGCGCAGATCGCCTTTAAGAATACATTATGAAAAAATGTAAACATCTGCGTATTAGTTTCAATTTTCCCTATGATTTACATTGTCTACCTAACCAGTACTAGCACAGTGAAAAAGTTCCAGATCGCCTTTAAAAATGCATTGTGAAAAACTAGTATACATGTACAATATGATTGTATTGCTCACATTTATATATTGTTTTGTCTCTTTTCTTCATTACAGCGGTTTATAAGGAAATATGGATTTGAAATAAGTACATTAATTCTGTACTGTTTTTGTAAATTGAATTTTGATTTTTTTTATTATTTTTAAATATTTATGTGTGTTGGTAAAAAAAAGAGTGTCACATCTTGTTAGTTGTTGATCAGTGACAGTAATGTCATTGCCTTATTTTACACGAGGCGACGACCGACGGACGACACTCATAGCCATTGTACAATTCCAGCGACAACTACAGCGTATCGCCGAAAATTCGCACAATTCGGGCGTAGCCGCAGAGTAAAATATATGAATTTTACATTTCTTCTTCTTGCGAATAGATTACTACTACTGCAAAATCCAGCTCGGGCGGGATGGCTCGTTGTCGCTGAAAAATAGAATAGAATCTGTTTGGGCGACAGCGACAGCGTAAAGTTAAACGGTAAAAAGTCCCATTTAATTACTGCATAGAATACGCTGTAGTTGTCGCATGGAAGCACAAACAATATAATATAACCAGACTCACATTCTGGTATAGTTCATTTTCATAGAGAAAATTTAGTTGGACGATGTTGTCTCGTCCAAGTAAAATTTATGTTATACAATTGCATATCCGATACACCAATCAACATTTTATTCAACTCTTTTTGTTATAAAAGAATCCACCAAATCCACTCAACTGTAATACTAAAAATGGTGAAATTGTCATCTTACATTATTACATATACCATATAAATCCTATATACTATATACATACATATATACACATTTTGTAGTTGATGGTAATACAATGCATTTAAAAACTAGTTTTTGTAATATAATGTGATTTTCATTTCATTCAAGAATTTAGAAAATTAGGGTGAGAAATTTTAAATTTCTACATATAAATATAATATTTATGTATGTATGGTGTGTGATGTAGCTGCATATACTCGTATATAGATAGGAGAAAAATGATGAGAAGTTGAGAAGTATTCCTTTCATTATGAAATGATTTAGATTTTTCATATCTGTACATGATTGTTTTGTTGCTATATCAATTAACTCCACTTCCTTAATATTACAGGTCTTAATATTTAAGCACTTTTCAAAGTGTTATATGTGTGGATGTATACTATTTGTTTATGTTTGTACGATTTGTATTTGTAATTAGTTTGCTCATTTTGAATTTTTTATTTATTATTTTTCAATGTATGTATATTGATATTGCTTAATAACCAATTAGTTATAAAAGTCTTTTATATCCATATCTTATTTTTATCATTAATTTTTACCGCCAAAAGGCCCTGGAGGGTCGTGGTGTGGGCGAAGGGTGGCAGTTAACTGTCCACCTTTTGTAATAAATAATAATAATAATAATCATTAATTTTTAATATTTTTCAAAATAATCAAAATAGTAAATTAGGTTTGATTGAAGAATTTCCCAAACGGAAGTTTTTATCTGCATCAAAAAAAAAATCCTAAATATGCAGATTGCATAAGTATATAGTATATGTATATAAAGAATCAAAGAACTTAATGTAATTAAAGAAAAAAACAAACGTGTAGTTTACATTTTGAAAATAATTATTTTTTTTGTCAAGAAATTTCCGAAGTTAAATTATATTCCCACTCGTTTTTTACTTCGTGAATATTACATGTTTAAGCACTATTTCTACTTCTATAGTACAAACTGTTTATTCAAAATAAATTTCTAAATGAAAATTGTTTTTTATATGGTATATTATATTATCTATCAATGTAATTTTTATTTGAATTTTCTGCCGGAAATACATGTTCAAAGAATGTGTTGCAGTTCCACACGCCTCATACAAATTTATTACATATTTTTGTATTACCTTTCAACGTTTTTCTCTTGGTATTTATAATATATTTGTAGAATGAATATTAAAAACGTATATTAAAAATCTACAACCAAAAAATAAAAAAGTCTTTCAATTTTTGGCGAAATGTCAATATAAAAAAATATAGTTTATAATAGATTACTTAATTCATATTGTTGATAGTGATAATAAAAGAAATAATTTGGTTGTGAAAATCCTTTGTATATTCATGACACAAGCTGGGAAGAAAGTTTTAAATATGTTTTTCATAATGTGGCTCGTAAAAATAATACAGACTCCAAACAGTTTTAAAAATTTTGTTTGGAAAACATGATTAACATGAGTAAATCAAAATATCAAAATTTAGTCAAGATCCTTTTGCAAAATTATTTCTTAAAATCAGATGTAGAAATGCAAATCAACAAAATCCGACGCTTTTTAATTTTTAAATATTAATGCGGAAATAATTGAAAGTATAGAAATTGTTTTAGGCGTATGTTTCATACATTTTTCTTTGCATTCCGAGCGAATTTCTGTCTGTTATTACATTAGAAATAAGTATGTTTTGCAGGGTTTACAATAAATTAATTTTTGAAACAAATTAATACTATAGTTGTGAAAAGTGCATTTTATTGATTGAAAATAAAGATTATAGATTTGAAATTGTTACTAATAAATAATAATAATATCATGTAATATTACATTAACTAGTTATGTATTATATTATTCAACTTTTTGTTTTTACTTTTTACTTTTTTGGAGTGTCTTAACTTATCAACCATCCAAGCACAATTATTTCGTAATAATACCAATATCATGAAATCAAGTATAGCCATTCTGTGCTCAAAACATGGGTGAATAACATTATACAAATTATTGAACTTTAAATTTGTAACCATTACACACATGTTTTTAATAAGTCTCTTTATATTTGGTTTGTGAGGATGTTTTTCAAATTTTTTTTGAATATTTCTAATTGGTATTTAATTATTTCAAAATGTGATTCAGACGGTCTTATTAGAGAATTTGAAATTTTTGAATTAAAATTTTTTAAATCAACTAATATATCTGTAGAAGCACTTTGATCAACTACACCTTTAGTCAGAGCTGTTCTACATGTTTTACATTCGTTTTTAATAATTTTAAACAAATGTGCAATGCAATACCCTGTGAAATATTTTGCACTTAAGGATGAAGAAGATAAGACTCTGATATCATATTCTTCGCAAACCACCACATTTTTTAGCTCATTCATATCAGGTGTTAAATTATTATCACTATTCGGAAAACTTTCTACATTGGATTCAGAAGAAATTAAAATAGCAGACCAATCTAAATTTAAAAATTCCTCGCTGTCATCCTCACAGTTCTTAGACTTACAACTAAAAAGAAATTTAATAGACATTATTTTTGCAATAAGTCTTTGAAATTCTAAAACACTTGGGTTGTTTTTATTTGCATTCATACATCTAATGTGAGAGAAAAGGTTTTCCAAACAATCTTGATTAAACTTAGAGAAATATGTATATGTAATATAAATCTTCATGAATTGCAAATAATTTTTCTCTCACTCCGAGTATAGCACTTATCGTTAAAACAAAACCTTTGTATAATTTTGTATAATTTAAACTGATAAAATTTATTCATTACATCTACATACATGATACATGTTCAAAACAGGATTCATAATTTCTTTTTCATAAAATGTAATTTATTATAGATTAACACATTTTCTGTACAAAAAATATATTTTTGATGAAAAGGGAATATCATATATTATACCTGAATACGAAAAACAATCTTCATTTCATTTTTGAAAAACTCGAGCTAAAAAAAACAATTATATGATCTTCATTGATTTTAAAGGTGTAAATGTTTATCACCATTGTTATGTCGAAGTTATAAATTTTATTCTTAATTATACCTGCTTGACATAACATTACATATGAAACGAACTATAGCATGGGTAGAATTTTATAAAATTTGTGTAAAATATTTATGATTTCTTCATTATATTTCTTCATGTTTTATGACCCTTTTTACAGTACTATTTTGAGTCATTCAAGTTAAAACTAAGGCCAAAAAATGAATATGAATACATCCTACCATACCACACAATAATCTGCAAAATAATATGTCGATAAGTAGAATAAATTTTAGAATAACTGAAAATATTTTTTCTATTCTTAATTCTAAAAATTCAAATTTATTCAATATATTTAAAAATATGCGGGTGCATTTCAAATCGATTGACTCCTTAAAAAAAGATAATATAATATACCATATAAAAAACAATTTTCATTTAGAAATTTATTTTGAATAAACAGTTTGTACTATAGAAGTAGAAATAGTGCTTAAACATGTAATATTCACGAAGTAAAAAACGAGTGGGAATATAATTTAACTTCGGAAATTTCTTGACAAAAAAAATAATTATTTTCAAAATGTAAACTACACGTTTGTTTTTTTCTTTAATTACATTAAGTTCTTTGATTCTTTATATACATATACTATATACTTATGCAATCTGCATATTTAGGATTTTTTTTTTGATGCAGATAAAAACTTCCGTTTGGGAAATTCTTCAATAAAACCTAATTTACTATTTTGATTATTTTGAAAAATATTAAAAATTAATGATTATTATTATTATTATTTATTACAAAAGGTGGACAGTTAACTGCCACCCTTCGCCCACACCACGACCCTCCAGGGCCTTTTGGCGGTAAAAATTAATGATAAAAATAAGATATGGATATAAAAGACTTTTATAACTAATTGGTTATTAAGCAATATCAATATACATACATTGAAAAATAATAAATAAAAAATTCAAAATGAGCAAACTAATTACAAATACAAATCGTACAAACATAAACAAATAGTATACATCCACACATATAACACTTTGAAAAGTGCTTAAATATTAAGACCTGTAATATTAAGGAAGTGGAGTTAATTGATATAGCAACAAAACAATCATGTACAGATATGAAAAATCTAAATCATTTCATAATGAAAGGAATACTTCTCAACTTCTCATCATTTTTCTCCTATCTATATACGAGTATATGCAGCTACATCACACACCATACATACATAAATATTATATTTATATGTAGAAATTTAAAATTTCTCACCCTAATTTTCTAAATTCTTGAATGAAATGAAAATCACATTATATTACAAAAACTAGTTTTTAAATGCATTGTATTACCATCAACTACAAAATGTGTATATATGTATGTATATAGTATATAGGATTTATATGGTATATGTAATAATGTAAGATGACAATTTCACCATTTGTATTACAGTTGAGCGGATTGTTATAAAAAAAGAGGTGAATAAAATTTTGATTGGTGCATCGGATATGCAATTGTATTTTACTTGGACGAAAATACTTCATCCAACACTAATTGCGCATTAACGTTTTCCATATAAATCCAACTATACTGAAATGTGTATCTGGTATTTATTTGTCTGTGATGGAAGTCAGTTATTTATGAGAGCGGGAATGAAAATGAATACGACAATACGTACGTTGTGGTAGCGTGACACAGAATGGAAATGTTTATAGGGGACAAATTAAATTTATATTTCTTTATTTCTTCATTGCTAATTCGATGATTTCTTTTATTTTTATATTCGCATTGTTTGTGTAGTAAAGCTGTTGTGTTATATGAAATATTGGCGGAAGAAAACACAAAATTATATTGATAATATTCAATATAATCAATGAATTTTTATAAAAAAGATGAACATTTCCTATTTTATTTTAATTCAAAATTCAGTTAATTAAAATTTAAATTCTTTATTCAGGTCCACTAAAATTCAAAATAAATTCATTTTTATGTTGTGTATATCAAACGTCTTTCATTAAATAAAAGGAAATTGAAATAAAGCAAAATATTTGATAATTTAAAAGATGATAAACGGAAAACTGACGTTTTTGTCGCTAGTCGCTAGTCAGATGTCGCCTCGTATAAATAAAACGTTGAGATTTTGCCCAACCTAATGGAAAAATTGCTTCCTATTATATAATAAAAATTATTAATTTATATATAATAAAAATTATTGTTTTTATCCACGGCATACACATTTCTAAGAAAGGCAATGTAAAGAAATTTTGACAGTTAATGTCTGACGTCATTCAGGTTGTCGGAATATAAACAACACAGCAATGACAATGACAACAGACAATTTTTACAAACAACACAGCAAAAACGCACAATTTTACATTTTTATTGAATTTCACCTGAAATATAACGAATTCATTTTTCATCTTAATTTTATATCCAATATTTCACATAACGAATATATTTTTCACTGCAATCTTTCAATATTACTTTTACTACTCACATTTGTTTATAATTTAACGACCTGATTTACGTCACAGTTACAACTGCCAGTGCCACTCCAATGATTATATTGCCTTAGAATTGTGTATGCCGTTTTGCCATGGTTTTTATGAATCATATATTGATCATCATAAACATAATATATTATTTATCATTTATCAACATGTGCTTTTTTCTGATGTGTATATGTTTTGTCAAAAAAGTAATGGTTTTGTTGGTATGCGGCGGTGTGTATGGGCAGGGCAAGTATGGGTAATGTAGTGATGCTGTGACATGTAAACCTACCTAAATGTGCCTAAACAGTATACAGTATGGAGTGTAAGGGTGCATTTACATTATCTTGAGAGTCAAGAACGTGACGTAAATTAACTTAACTCAGAGGTGGTTTACTTTCTTGCTTTCTTGAATATAGTGTTTGCCAGTATGTTAATAATCAAAATTAGTAGAATGTTTCACCATCAACAAAAATGCAATACTGCTATAGGTTATTAATAATACTCAATAATAATCAATTTAAATAATTGATAATCAATTAATAATCAATTAAAATAAAAATTTATATGTATATATATTTCTTTAGTTATTTTTTTTTTATCACAATCGAATCTGTAACTTAATTTTAATGAAAAATGTCAAACATGAAAGCAAGAATGAAAATCATAAAATAAGTATATGGCAATACTACTAATAGGCATCGTATATAAAAATATACGACGAAACATGTATAAGAGTGCGTTCATAAACATTACTTTAAACATAGTCATGGTATAGTATAGTTTAAGCAAAGTTATGTTGTACTACAGCCATAGTTATGTAAACTTCAAGTAAGAGGTGAGTCAGATAAAATTTGGAATTTTCGTTCTACCACAGATCAAAAAGTTTAACTCCGATTTCAATCAAATAAAGTTTGATTTATTTTATATTTTCAACGATTTTATTTTACAAAATATTGGGACAATATAATTATCTATTACAAAATTTTTTAACTTTTTGCTTGAGGTGCTGCATTAGCACCCGGACAGACTCATTTGTGATCACTTCATATTCTTTCCGCCATCGATTTCTGAAATCAATATCATTCTTACAATTTTTATTTCTTTTTTTCTATATATACTTCATTTTAGCCCAATATCTTTCAATTGGCCTTAGTTCTGGGCAATTAGGTGGATTTGCCTCTTTCGGGACCACATGGGCCACATCTTGTTCATACCATTGCCTCGTATTAGCATAGTGACTAGTTGCTAAATCTGGCCAAAATAACGCTGAACCTTGATGTTATCTTATAAAGGGTTTCAATCGTTTTTCTAAACATTCTCAATGTACATGACATATTTGAATTTATTGTTCCCGTCGTGATAAATTCCCTGCTCCGTAGACCACAATTACAAATAGCCTGCCATACCATGAACTGTTTCGGAAATTTTGTGTGTTGTTTTGCTGAAATGGTTTTATTAACTGTCTTCTTATTTTTTTACAGTGTAATACACACTTCCTGGAATCTGGTTGAAATCTGTTTTGCAATATGTTTCATCGTCCATGATAAAACAATCAAATTTCGTTAGATATTGCTCGTGTTTTCGCCAGATGTTGTTTAGCCTCAGATCTATCAGGTACTGCTTGTTGCTTGTATGTTTTTAGTCCACTAAATTTTTTATATCTCATTACTGTTGATTGTGAGGCACCTGCAATAGCGGCGACATTCCTTGTTGATTTCAGTGGATTAGCTTTATAGGCATTTACAATATTTCTTAGTACCTGCCTATCAGAAGGACTATTCTTTCTCCATGATCCTCGATTTATTTCAATAGAATTACCTCTGTTGTAGTTGTTGATAACTTTGTAAACTGTTTGTACAAGTTAATGAAAAACTTGCTTTTTAATAATAAAAAAAATTTACTTTATTTACCGAACTGTTTGAATACAAAATTTAGAATGAATTACTGTTTTACAATATCTGAACTAAGAACTAAAATTTTACAATTTCTTATCTACATACAACGCATACAAGCATACAACATACCTAAGATCTAATTACACATTGCAGATTGTACAATATTCTATTAATTCTAATAATTGTTAACGTCACATTAGATCAGCAATTTTATATGGTCACGTTGCACCAACATGTGTGGGAAGAATATTATTTATGTGTGGGAAGAATATTATTTTCCCGAAAATTCTAAGAATCGTGTTAACTTACACTAGTATTTTGTTTCCCTAGCTATCTCCTTTTTCGATCTTTTCTTTCTAAAAATTTGTCCAATATAATTTTTCCTTCTTCTTCTTCTTCTTGTTTACTGCACATCTTTTTTATTAAACGTTTTAGACACAAAAGGAAAAAATTAAAATGTTTCGTATTATTTATAGAATAATTTGTCTATGTACATCAATTCGCTACCTCTTTTAGGTTTTCAGTTATAACGCCATAAAAATTCCAAATTTTATCTGACTCACCTCTTAGTTTTTGAACGCGATTTTTACCACAGTAGTAGCAATAAATTGTCATTCAACTATCAAGTCAAGTTTAAAAAATGTTCATAAAAATTTTTACATATAATTATTATATTTTTTGTTTGTCAAAAATAAACAAAATTAATTAATACTACTACTTTTTTCAAATAAATAAAATTGAAATTTTCACAATTCACAACACAAAATTATACGGAACACAGCTAATGTAAATGCTATCGTACAATCCTGAAACAAGATAAGAAAGCAAGAAAAGACAATGTAAATGCGCCCTAAAAGTGTAAACCAATTGTGTGTAAACTATATACATACATATATTATATGCATGTAAATAAGAAGCATATGCTATAAGTATATATATACTTGAGCACTTCCAGCACTTCTGGCACTTCTATTTGCTTTATATGTATTTGTGTCCACACACAGTCCAACGCCTCGTTTCTGTATCACTTCTCGATTGGTTTTCTCGACTGGTAAACTCGATTTGACGTCATTCTCGATCGGCCTGTTTCTGTATCTGTGGTGAATCGAGAATCGAGAATGTAGCGATCGAGAAACTTCTCACCGATAATTTAGGTACTGAGAACTGAAAAAGCCGTTGAATTTTAAATTTTTTTGAATTTTAAAATTGTAATACGGTAATAATAATTACAATTTTATTTATTAATAATTATTAATAGTGATAATAATAATGTACATTTGTTATTATAATTTTAAATTTAAGAAAAAATAGTTTTTATATATAATATTATAACTATCCTTATCTATAAAAGAAAAAAAAATAAAAGCGGTGTAAAAAAAATTAAGAATAATAAATTAACATACATATAAGTATATATATAATATACTCGTATTTTTTATTTTTATTGTAGAGGAAGGTCAGGTAAAACTAATAATATATTATAATTAAATAATATAATATATTGCACGTAAAATTTATAATTTTTTTCAAAATTTTCAAGATTTTGTTTATTTATGCTTCTAAATAAAAACAAAAGAATTATATTTAAAGACGCAAATGGTATTTATAGTTTATAAACAAGAAGGGAAATTCGAATTCTTGTTTATTATAATTAAAACCAATCATACAGGTTTGTATTACTATATCTACATGCAAATAAAAAAATTATAAGATAGATAGATATTTTATACTACCTCTCTTTATTTACTTATTTAATAACACATGTCGATTAATATAAAAAAGCAAAATGTTTACAAAAATTTCTAAAATTTACCTGCAACAAATTACCCTTTTTTATTATCGCATATTATTATCTTTTTGTTTTTTTTATGAAATTATCTTAAATTTAAAATTGTACTAATTATTTTTGTATTTAAATACACATATATATAACATAAATTCATAAAATGAAAAATATTCATTAAATCGAACTGCAATATTCATACATATAAACTTTTGTATGTTTAAAAATTTCAAATATTTGAAATAAACGTTTAACTATGTAATTAATATTGAAATTGTAGTTAATACACTAACCATTTAAATGTCAAATTGTTTCATTCCCGATATTCCTTCTCGATTATAGATACTCAAAAAGTATATAAAAGTAGGAGAGAAACTGATTCATAGGAACATTCGGACCAAAAAATTTTTCAACAATTGTAGGTGTCGGTAGTGATGCCAGCGTAAAACTCAATATAAAAAAAGTAGCATCACTTTATGCCAAGCTCCCAACACAATATAAAAATAACGGGATTTCTTTTTGCCAAGCCCAAACTTTTTCAGTATAAAGCTTTTCCCCCTTTACATGGAGTTGTATAGGAAAAATGAGAAAATGAATAAATTTGTTTACAACAGCTGATATTTTATCAGTTGTCATTTTGCTTTATTTATAGGTTTTGCATGTTTTGCATGCAATATAATATATATACAATATAAATATATAGAATATAGTGTAAAGAGAATAGAGAAAATTATATACCAAACACAAAACTTTTTCATATTATATTTGTTATTTGTTTATATGTATGTGAGGCTACACAGCAACCAGACCAGCAACATTAAAGTATATAATACATAAATCCATTCGCATGTATGTATTGTATTACAAATGCCATATATAATTTATATGCATGCTTTGGCTTTTTTGAATACAACATGCAATGCAATATATAAATATACTTGATCATTATATGTATTTATATATATGTATTTTATATGCAAGTTTGTATGTATGTTAAGCACTTTGTTTAAATTTTTATATATTTATACCAAGTATTTGTATGTATACATACTAAATAAATACGTCTTAATTTTAACATTATGCAGTTGTATTTACATATAAATTGCTAATTCACAGGCGTGAAAAAATTATGGGACTAGCAAGACTTTTTTAAAAAAAAATACTTTAAAACTTATATCTTATATGTAGATTATTAATTAATTTTTATAATAATTATTATTTTTATTTTTTATAATTTCAGAAATATTAAAATATAATAAAAAATAGAAATATTTTTAATTTCGTTATTCCAAAAAAAAAATAAATAAATAAATACTCGTAAACATAACAAAACTACTTTGAGTAAATGATAACCTTTAAATCCAACAGACCACCTCTAATCGTCGCTATTAACTCCGCAAGGATTTTACGAACTTTTGTGGATTCTTTCCTGTTCCCTTATTCTTCTTGTAATAATTTTTTTTTAAAATTAACTGATTTATCTTGATATATTTTTCCATTTCTTTTAATTGGCAATATATGTTATATGAAATTTTTATGAGAACAATATGTTTTTACATTTTGTTTTTTTATGCTAAATATCGAATATCCATATATCAGTATGATTATGTTTTCTATTGATGAAAGATTATGTTTGTCCCATAACTTTTTCACGTCTGTGTGAAAGAGTATTATCATAATTAACTCAACTCTATATGTATATATACATATACTTAGATATTTATTATCATTTATTTTATACATACTATGGGCTATATCCTCGATACATATAGCAAGCAAATTAGCAACTTTGCTAGCGGAATTCGACGTTTTCACATCCTCGATTGTTTTGACAGTCGCAAATTAGCAAAATCGCAAGAATATTTTGCGATCAGAGAAAAGGTAATAGCAATTCATTTAACAGCAAACATAACTTGTAGAATACTACTTGGTTTATATTTAATTCATACTATATTTTATTTTTCATTATATTATAGTTTTACATTTTCTCATCTTACGAAGTAAATAAAAAAAAAAAACAATAAAAATAAAAAAATATTTCAAATAATAGATTTTTTTAATAAAAAAAGTTTTAAATTTAAAATTTTTTTTTTTATTTTTTTTCCTTTTTATATGATCTAATATATGTATTTGATATTTATATATTTTATAATATTTATATATTTGATATTACGTGCTCCTCAAGCCTCTTTTTCTCAATTAAAATTATTTCTTCATCGATTTCTTCTGTAAAAGTGTAAAACATAATATTTTTTTCTCACATTTAAATTTAACATTTTTTTCATAAACTCACAAATACAACTAATTTAAATTTAACTAACAGTTAATCCTCATTTTTCAATATGTAATTTAAGGTTTTGTTTGCTATATGATGAATTCAGACAAGTGCTGAATGAACGAAAATGGCCGACTTGCAATTGCAATCGAGGATGTGGATTACACCAATCGCAATTAGTAATCGCAAATTCACCATATTTGCTAGTCGCAATTTGCGATTTTGCTAGACGTATGAGGATATAGCCCTATATTGCTAAATTGTGCAATGTTGTCTGTTTGCTGTTTAATCTTTGATAATTGGTTATGAGTGCTATGTTTTTTGTTAGTGTACAGTCTACAGTCCGCGACAGAATTATGTATTATAATACATTTTCTAATTTTTTTTATAACACATTGTGTAAACAAAAATATCCTTTATAATTTTTTAAAAATTATATTTAATAATTTTTTTTTATTTAAAATTTTTAATTTGTAGTTTTTAATTATTTTTTTTTTTTTGCAAGGAAATTTTTCAGTCTAATTTTATCTTAAAAATATGTTAAAATGAAGTTATAAAATTGTGAGTGAATAATAGATAATAAATTGATATAAAATATGTTAATTTATATTATTATATGTATTGCATTTATATTTTTGAAATTTACCGATTCTTAAAAAGTGTTAAAAAGGAGTAACCATTTTGTCGCTTACTGTAGACTGAAAACTAAAATACGAAAATATTAAATTCAAACAGAAATCATTGATTTAAAAATAAAAATTTGCTGTTCAAAACCAATAGAAAATATATAGGTTCGAAGTGAAGGGGAGCGTTTAGATAATATCACAGCATAGCAATACAGTATATATGGTATATAATATACACACATAATAATACTTTACAGTTTCTATGTATTGTTATTGAATAGTGTAAGCGTAAGGTGTATTGTATTATTATATGCTATTATATGTATTATGGTATTATATTATGAAATGCCACTCATACTCATATAATGTTTATACATTATATATACTGCAAAACGAATGAAAATAATAACAAAACAACAAATTAAATATATATTGGTTTATATCTTTGTATATGCATAAAGCCATAAAGCTCAAATATACAAAATATATAAATATAAATATTGAACAAAAATACATTGTTATGACTTATGACTGTAAGGCAAGTGTATATAAAATAAATATACATATACACATATACATTTCATGTATGTATGAGTTGATGATGTGTATAATATACAATACAACAGGTAACAGCAATATAATATTAATATTAATATAAATATGACTATATATATTGTTATTATGAAGTTAATTATGTTTGATAGAGTCTTTAATTTTAAAAAATATTTTATAAAAATACATTTTTACTTAATTTCATAAAAAAAATTAAATCATTGTATGTTTTTTCATAAATTTCAGGTGTTGTCAGTTATAAACGGAAAAATTCAAAACAATTCAACCGTCAATTCCAACAATTCTTCGTTTCCTGTCTATTCGATTTTTGATGTTTTGTTTTCAGGTAGAAACTCTCTTTCTTTTATATACTCTTTGGATACTAACCACGATTTTCTCGATTGGTGAATTTCGAGAGATACAGAAACGCAAAAATTTTTTGGATCGAGAATTACCAGTCGAAAAGCTGTGACGTCACTTTCAGTCGAGAACTTCTCGACTGAGATACAGAAACGAGGCACAAGGCTTTATTATGGGCTATATCCTCATACGTCTAGCAAAATCGCAAATTGCGACTAGCAAATATGGTGAATTTGCGATCGCTAATTGCGATTGGTGTAATCCACATCCTCGATTGCAATTTCCAAAGATAATATAGTTCTTCGTCTCAATAGATGTTCTTTTTAGTGTAAGTGGTAATTTTTCCAAAAACGACACACTTACATATATGATAAAGATCGAAAAAGCTTCATCAAAATCAAAAAAGTTTTTCAAAATTTTTCGAATTGCTTTTAGTTATGTACCCTGTACACAATTATAATCATTTCAATAAATTTGTATGACAGTCTGTGATATAATGGAATTGTTTTTGTAAATCGAGTTATCAAAACTAATTGTGTAGACGGACCATAGTGTTTCGAATTTGTTCTCATTTATTATAAATATTTGCTCTCACAAATGAAATGAACACCTGTCAATGTTTTGCAGCACTAAACAATACACAATGCTATTTAAAATGTACATTTAATTCATATGATATTCCACACATATAAGTGTTATTTATATGTATTTGTATATTTTGAGTATTGAAAATAGAATAAATGAATATCATTGGCTGGAACATATAAATATAAATTTGAACATTTTTGAGAGATTTTGATCATATATATTTATTCTCCATGTATGGTTTATGCTCGTGCATAAGGATATATAAGGATCCATATTGAATTGAAGACGATCTCGTACACATGCATACATAAAGCATATAACATGAATAAACAAGTTTGATATAACCAAAGACCGATATATAAAATATATTATATCATGGTATATTATATTGGTCTTTGGTATAACATTGAATGCGATGTAAAAACTAATTCTAATACATACATAATAGACATGACATAGTAGACATTAATAACAACATGCTGCTTGCTTATGCAGAATAGATAATAGTAAATACTATATGCAATGAATGTGCTGTTTATGCGATATACATGATTGTATGTAATATGTATACATCGTTTATATGGTATTTTGTATACATACATACAAGTGTAATCAGGATCTATAATGTATATAGTATCAATGACCTTTCTTAACATATTTCTTTATGAAAATATTTGTGTGTAATGTTAAATATGAACCTTTTTGTTATTCATAGATATATGAATACAGTATTTGGTAATTACATATACACTTTCGCAATCAGCTGGTTTTTTACTCAAAAAAAATTGAAAAGTCAACCTTTTTGCTTTTTTTTCAACTTTGGTTTGATTTCGGATTTATGAATAGAATATAATAGTGGCTGTTTGATGCGGTGGAGTGGTGTGGGGGGTGGTGGGTGGTGATTACTCATGAGTAATTTTTCATTAGTAAGATTGAAAAATTTTATAGAATAAAAAATAAAATATAAATGAAAAAAAGAGAATTTTGGCAGGTGGGTGCGGGGATGCTAAAAGAGTATGAAAAGTGCTGTATAATTAGCGTCATTCGTTAACACTGATCAACATTTTTGAACTGAATTAAACTGATTTTTTCATATGCTCTTTTAACTATCTACCCACTCTCTCCTACGCATCAAACTTTAACTATTATACTTTTTTCATAAATCCGAAGTTAAATGGAACATTTTGAGACTAGAATCATGAAGATTCATATATTTTTCGATTTTTAATGTTTAAAGAAAACTAGCTGACAGCGAAAGTTTATAATTACCGAATATTTATCAATTACACTGCAATCTGATGGTTTTCCTCTGAAAAGAATTAAATAACAATTTTGATAGGTAACAGGCCTCAAGCAAATATCCTTTTAACTTTTAAGATACCACAATATCTATATTTGAAGAATATATCATTCATTTACTACGTTACCACTATTATAAGTGCAAAATCCACTTTGAACGTGATCAAAATTTTTCTTCTGCTTTGCTATGAGTTTCTTAGATATTTTTATACATAATTTGCATATTAATATTATACTTTATAAATCATATATAGTAATATATTTAATTTTAAAATTTTTAAATTTGAAAACCGTCTTCCAACTATAGTTAAACTAAAACTGGATGTACAGTATTGTTCACAACTACTTTTACACGGCATTTAATTTCTAATCAATTAATAATTGGAAATGCATCCTCGAAACATTATAAATCCATAAATTTGTTTAGTGTATACATATATAATTATAATAATAAATAATTAAATATAATATCAACTATTAAAATATTAAAATATTGTATAATTTCAACTGTATTAAAAGACGATTGATAATTCATCGCTTTTTTGTCCGAATTCATTAGGTTCATTTAAGTTCAAAACAAAGTTACATATATTTTATAGAAAAAAAACAGAATTAAAAATACATGCAATTTTAAAACTTTTGTTCAAAAAAAATGCTGTATAAAAATATTTATGACTAATAGTGCTAATACTAAATGTCAGAGGCTATTCAAATTTCTGATAATATATTCTAAAGTATATAGGCAGGTCAGATTAACTTCCTATTTTTTGCCAACTCCATGACCGCACCATGCAGAACCGACCAGTTCTTGCACTTTTTAAATGAATGGTTTAAGTTTTAAAATTTGGTTTGAGAATGATATTAAATAGTTGAGCTATCAATTTAATAGAAATGTTAAAATACAAAGGTAAATTTTGAATTCAAAAATCAAATAAGCAATTATAATTTACTATACGTAAACCTATTCCACGTTATTTTCAAACATAATTTTTTGAATCACTACTGAAGATATTTTGATAATACGGATCTCCAAAATATTTCTAGGACTAGAATTATAGGCCCATTCTACTTAATAATTTATTTTCAAACAAACATAAATGAAAAAAATTTGATTGCATTCAATCATAAAAATCCATAAATTTACAAATAATTTATTTTCGACTTCATGACATGTTGTTTATTATATATACCTATATATATATAATATTTTTCAAGCTACAAATAATTATCAATTTTCATTGAATCTAATTAAATGTTCATCAGCGCTAGTATTTAGAATTTTTTTAGTATATACTTTATACGACACACAAAAAACATCAACGAAATAAAATTTAAAAATTTTGAAATAAATATTTTTAAGCTTTCTGTTTTTAAAAAATATTGTAAATAATTTAAAATTCATTATCCTCAAGATTTAGGAACTAGATCTAGTTAGAAAAAAACTTGACTCAGTCTATAAAAAAATTTGGTAATTCACAAAACACCTGATTTTTAAATTTCTATATTATGATCATAAATCAGAATAATACTTTATGTATTTAGAAGTCCTAAGGCCCAAACATTAAAAAAGATATTCTTTCAAAATTTCAAGAAGAAATTCAATTCACGGGATATGATAATATATAATCGTATCTTGCATTCATAAGTCAATGAACTCAAAAACATAACAAAATAAAACCATAATATATCCATATGTATACATATATTATGTATAATCAAAGATACTATATACTATCACAGATAAGTGTATCTGATCTGTGATACTATGTAAAAACATATTTATATGTATTTATATAGTATCTCTGGTTCTGGTATAATGCTACAGCAGTTATAATGTATGCATACGTAAAAACCTCTGTTGCCAAATATTCTACAATGTGACATCAGAAAATAATGTAAACCTATACAAGTAATACATATAATCAAAGACCTTATAAATGTATAGAGTACAGTACAAATGCTACAGTAATTATAATGTATGCATACGTAAAAACATCTGTTGCCAAATATTCTACAATCCTACATCAGAAAATAATGTAAACCTATACAAGTGCCTCGTTTCTGTATCTCAGTCGAGAAGTTCTCGACTGAAAGTGATGTCACAGCTTCTCGACTGGTAATTCTCGATCCAAAAAATTTTTGCGTTTCTGTATCTCTCGAAATTCACCAATCGAGAAAATCGTGGTTAGTATCTATAATCGAGAGGGAATATCGGGAATGAAACAATTTGACATTTAAATGGTTAGTGTATTAATTACAATTTCAATATTAATTACATAGTAAACGTTTATTTCAAATATTTGAAATTTCTATCATACAAAGGTTTATATGTATGAATATTGCAGTTCGATTTGATGAATATTTTTCATTTTATGAATTTATGTTATACATGTGTACATATTTAAATACAAATATAATTAGTACAATTATAAATTTAAGATAATTTCATAAAAAAAAACAAAAAGATAAATATGGGATAATAAAAAAGGGTAATTTGTTGCAGGTAAATTTTAGAAATTTTTGTAAACATTTTGCTTTTTTATATTAATCGACATGTGTTATTACATGTGAAAAAATTAAATAAGTAAATAAAGAGAGGTAGTATAAAATATGTATCTATCTTGTAATTTTTTTATTTGCATGTAGAGATATAGTAATACAAACCAGTATGATTGGTATTAATTATAATAAACAAGAATTCGAATTTCCCTTCTTGTTTATAAACTATAAATACCATTTGCGTCTTTAAATATAATTCTTTTGTTTTTATTTAGAAGCATAAAAAAACAAAATCTTCAAAATTTTGAAAAAATTTATAAATTTTACGTGCAATATATATATTATTTAATTATAATATATTATTAGTTTTACCTGACATTCCTCTACAATAAAAATAAAATATATATTATATATATACTTATATGTATGTTAATTTATTATTCTTAATTTTTTTTACACCGCTTTTATTTTTTTTTCTTTTATAGATAAGGATAGATATAATATTATATATAAAAACTATTTTTTCTTAAATTTATAATTATAATAACAAATATACATTGTTATTATCACTATTAATAATTATTAATAAATAAAATTGTAATTATTATTACCGTATTACAATTTTAAAATTCAAAAAAATTTAAAATTCAACGGCTTTTTCAGTTCTCAGTACCTAAATTATCGGTGAGAAGTTTCTCGATCGCTACATTCTCGATTCTCGATTCACCACAGATACAGAAACAGGCCGATCGAGAATGACGTCATAATGACGTCAAATCGAGTTTACCAGTCGAGAAAACCAATCGAGAAGTGATACAGAAACGAAGCGAAGTAATACATATAATCAAAGACCATATAATTGCATATATTTATATGGTCTTTGATATAAATACAATTCTATATATGTATTTCAATAATAGTAGTAGTAGTAATTTATGTCAGATCATATAGCACGCGACAAGGTATATTAACATAACAACACATACATACATATATAAAAATACATGAAATATGAAATACCTCCTTTCTCAAGTCATTCATATATTAAATACGACGATCAACTCAATACAATAAAAAAAAAATTTGAAACAGCCCTATTGTCAATTGTTGTATTCTAAAGCATTTGCGTTTGCGTACAAAATATCCATTTATTTTTACTTATTCAAGTATAATATCATATCAAGGGTGCGTTCATAAACGTTACTATAGTTAACTATAGTTATCATTTGTCGTTCAAAATGGTGGTGGCATAGTAAAACATAACTACCAACATGAATTTTTAGCGTTCATAAACATCTGTAGTAAAGTAAATTTTTAACTATTTGATGTACAAAAATTAACCCTGCTCGAGAGCATGGTTAACGATAGTAACGATAGTAAGCCTTTAAGTGGTAATGACATTGACAATAAAAAATCGTTTGTCATTTAATTTTTTGTTGTGAATTGTGAAAATTTCCATTTAATTTATTTGAAATTAATTAATTTTGTTTTAAACTTCATTTTTAAAAAATAATTAATTTTTGACAAACAAAAAATATAAAATTTTATTATTTATTTCAATTTTATATGTAAACATTTTTTAAACTTGACTTGACAGCTGAATGATAATTTATTGCTACTACTATGGTAAAAATCTCGTTCAAAACCACTTGAAGTTAACATAACTATGGCTGTAGTATAACATAACTTTGCTTAAACAATACTACACCATGACTATGGTTAAAGTAATGTTCATGAACGCACCCCAAATAAGTGATGGTACCACTCAAAACCATATAAAATTTAGTAAACCAGTCATGCAACTCACAAACTAATTCTTCTATATAAATATTCTTATTTTTCTCTCATATTTACATCCCTCCTGAATTATAAACTTTCGCTCTTTTTCGATATTGTTTCGAAAAACTTTTTCGATCTTTATTTTTGGCAAACATACAAACATTTAAATAAAAAAAATGAAATGGTTCATCTAGTAGGACTGTATTATCTTTGCAATTTCAATTCGGCCATTTTCGTTCATTCAGCACTTGTCTGAATTCATCATATAGCAAACAAAACCTTAAATTATTGACAAATGAGGATTAATTATTAGTTAAATTTAAATTAGTTGTATTTGTGAGTTTATGAAAAAAAATGTTAAATTTAAATGTGAGAAAAAATATTATGTTTTACACTTTTACAGAAGAAATCGATGAAGAAATAATTTTAATTGAGAAAAAGAGGCTTGAGGAGCACGTAATATCAAATAATATAGCCCGTGAAATACTTTCTGAATTACGAACCATTAGATCAAATAAAAAGGAAAAAAAAGGGCAGTTTTTCAACTAAAATTTTAAATTAAAAACTTTTTTATTAAAAAAATCTATTATTTGAAATAGTTTTTTTTTTATTTACTTCGTAAGATGAGAAAATGTAAAACTATAATATAATGAAAAATAAAATATAGTATGAATTAAATATAAACCAAGTAGTATTCTGGAGGTTATGTTTGCTGTTAAATGAATTGCTATTACTTTTTCTCTGATCGCAAAATATTCTTGCGATTTTGCTAATTTGCGACTGTCAAAACAATCGAGTATGTGAAAACGTCGAATTCTGCTAGCAAAGTTGCTTATTTGCTTGCTATATGTATCGAGGATATAGCCCTATATCGATGGTTTTGATACTTGTAATTGGTGATAATATATGAATATACTAGGTCATTCAAAAAGTTCGCAGCCTTATAATGAAGCAGTATGAATTTATGAACCAAAATACAATTAATCTTCAATATATTCCCCCCTAAGCTCAATGCATTTTTTTCAGCGATTTTCCAATTCATTTATCCCTTGCCTGAAGTGATTTTCCTCGAGACCTCCAAAGTACTCTTCGACAGCCATTATGACTTCTTTATTTGATGAAAAATGCTTACCACGTAAGAATTTTTTGACATTTGGAAATAAATGAAAGTCAGACGGAGCCAGATCTGGTGAATATGGTGGATGCTCCAACAATTCGTAGTGTAGTTCCTTCAATTTGGCCATTGCAAGGACACTTTTGTGTGCTGGTGCATTGTCTTGGTGGTAAATGATTTTTTTCTTTTGTAATCCTGGTCTCTTGTCCCGAATTTTTGTGTCTAATTGACCTAAAAGATTTGAATAATATTCTCCTGTTATCGTTTTACTCGTCTGAAGGTAATCAATTAGTAAAATCCTCTTTGCATCCCAAAAAACTGATGCCATAACCTTCTTTGAAGATTTTGAGAGCTTTGGCTGCTTTGGGGCCGAACAGCCGGGCTCGGTCCACTCCGCTGTTTGTTGTCGCAATTCAGGATCATAGTAATAAATCCAGTTCTCGTCCTTGGTAACAAATCGACGCACAAAATCAATTCTATCCTTTTGAAAATGACCCAAAAGTTGTTGAGAAAGTTTCACTCGAATGCGATTTTGGTCAGAATTCAACGAACGCGGCACCTATCTTGTCAATAACTTTTTCATACCTAATTCATCACTAGTTAAGATACTATGCACTGATCCAGTTGAGATGCCTGTGGCCACAGCTAAATCAACCGCAATTATTCGGCGTTCTTCCAAAACCAATTCATGAACCTTGTCGATAATTTCTGGCCTAGTTGCTGCTTTTGGACGTCCTGAACGTGGATCATCATTGATGTCTGTACGGCCGTGTTTAAATAGATCAACCAATTTTTTTACAGTTGCATATGAAGGAGCACTGTCTCCTAATACGTTTACCATATCATCGATAATTTCTTTCCCACTTAATCCTTTTTTAAACAAATATTCAATCACCGCACGATTTTCTAAATTATCCATTTTCTGAAAACAAGCCATGCACGTGTAATTTAATCAACTGTTTAAACTAAACTATTGGACAGATCGATCTGGAATTTATGGTACGTTCATATGATATATAAATCTTTGTTTCTAGAAATGTCACGTATGCGTTAGGCTGCGAACTTTTTGAATGACCTAGTATATAGTTGTTAAGTTAGCTATTTGTGTTTGTTTTTGTTTGTATTGTTTTGTATAAATTGACGAAATTTTAAGAAATTTTTATCCAACCGCTAAAACCGGTGTTGTTGTCATGTCATTTTTATTGTAGCTTTCCAATATATGGAATTTCCATTGTATATTTTTTGTTTACTTTTGAATTTCTTTTGTTTTGTTAAGAGTTGTTTTTGTTTTATATTTATTTAAGCTTTTGTTTTGTTTAATTAATGGAATCGATGATATCATCATAGAATAATATATACATATATACCTTTATACAATGATCACATCGTTCGTTTCATTGGGTTTCATGCTCTATAATTAAATACAAAATTATATTGCAACATATCATTCAATCAAAAAATACTGATAAAATAATAAATAACAAATCAAATTCAATTCAAATATCAGGAAAATAGAAAAGTTAAAAATACTGTGCACACATACCAGTTAACTGACTCTAATAGCTAGTGAATTTTGCTTGAAATTAGAAATCCACTTATTCATTAAAATTCAATTGGACAGTTATTAGTTAAAGTATTTTTTGGTGTAGTTTTGAAATTAAAAACCTATTTTATTTTATAAAATCAAAAATTCATCATTCATAGAATCATATTGAAGTGAATTTTTTGAGTGATGCAGTAAATTAATAAGGTAAGCTATTCCCTATTCGGATAATAAATCGGCGAAATAATATAAAAAAAAATACAAAAGAACGTAAGAAACTATTTTTATGTTCAAATTTTTCTAAAATAAGTAATTTAAATATTCTAGTATTTTATATAATTTAATAAATAATTTAAGAAATTCTTATTTTTATTGCTAAAAAAAATTAAATACTTTAGTCTCTTTTCTATATCTCAATTTTCATTTTAAATTTTAGAATTTTTGGCAAAGAAAATGTCATCCAACCAACAGAAACAGCAACAACCTTCCCTATCTGATGATATAAAATCGCTATCAGATAAAGATATTGGGCAAAAATATAAAATAGTTAACGATATAAAAAAAAAATTAACCGAAAATCAATATCAAAAAAATGAAATCGATTCCATTCTAAACACTTATCTGCAAAATATTAAAAAAGAGGAGGATTTTCATGTAAAATTGATTATTGTGAATATTGTGAAAGTAACAAAAAATTCTGATGCTACAGAAATATTATTAAAATGCGAAGATGATGTACTCGTAGGAAAAACAATCGAAAATTGTGATTTCTTTTGGTCGAATACAAATTTGGATTATGTAAATTACTATACAACATCATTATTTTCACATTTTTCATATTCGGATCGTATCAAATATTGTAAGATTCTTGCAAAAAATTTCAAAAATAATCACAATAAATCTGAAAAATATTATCAGAAATTTAAAGAAAATTTTTCACTGGATACAGCAAGACCATTTTTAAAAAATTGTTCTGATAATTTCATTATTGATCAACTAAATTATCGGGTATCACCATTAAAATATAGAGAAATTTTAACTATTCTACCAGATAGAAGAGAATTCATTGTAAAATATGTCCGTATACTGTATGAAATGTATGAAAAAAAAACGAAATTTTTTCATTTAATCGATTTAAATAGTTTGAGAATAATTTTGAAAGAATTAATAAAAACTCATACATCAGAAGTTATTCAAATTGTAGAGAAATATATGAAATCTATGGCTGATTTTCATAGATTAAAATGTGGAAAGCAAATTTCAAAATTTATTTTAATAAATGATGAATGGAAAAATATAATTATCAAAGATCCAAAATATTATTTACAGATTTTGCATCGTCCATCCATTTATCAACAATTGAATGAAGATGAATTTAAACAATTCTACAAAAATTTATTTCCAGTTAACAAGGAAACTTTCGATTTTAATACATCCGAAGAAATTTTCAAGTGTTTGGAATATTATGGAAAGAATAAAGAAAATAAATTAAAATTATTATGTGAAACATATAAAAACTGTTACAATGATGATTTGCTCTCTTCGATTGAACATATAAAACCGGAAATTTTGAAATTGCTTAAATGTGAAGAACGAATTAAATTTGCCCAAAATTTAATCACACAATGGAATACACTACGTGGTATTCAATTTAATTTCGATGATTTGCATTGCTACCTATCGTATGATGTTGCATTATCAACATTTAAAGATCATATTCGTTCATGTTCGGATTCAAATAAAAGACTTAGATACTTAGAATTAATGATCGATGCATGCGCCATAAATGAAGATAATCTATCCGAAGCATTATCAGATTTTCTCAGTTATTTTGTCAAGAGGCATCGTAATGAAATACAATATGTACACGAGCATATTATAAATAAATTATGTTCGAGTATTAATTTGAAAAAATTAAATTTGGAACATTGGAAACAAGTTCATGAGTTCATGTCAATTATATATGTTTTTGGTAATGATTATTTCAATTTAAATAAGTCGATATTTGAGATTTATATTAGAGCTGAAATAAAAATTAATAATAAATTATGTGAAAATTCAATGAAAATACTTTTGAAAGTAGTATATGCCAGACATTTTTATTATGATATAGATTTATTTGAAAATGAACCAGAATTTCGGCGAATTTGTTTGGAACATTTTGGAAAATTAATACCGAAAGCAATAAAAGAATATCAAGCAAAACAATTATTTAATGCATACTTGATGTTACTATCTGATTGGAATAAAAAATATCCAAAAAATATATTATCGATATGTGATTATGAATGGGTATGTAATCAAATCGAAGAAATATTAAAAAAGGATAAAGATGATATAACTAAAACGGAAGAATATGCAATAAGAACAATCTGTAATTTGATGCGATATGATAAAAGGGCTATGGAAAAATATTATAAAGATTTTAGAGAATTATTAATACCGGATATTGATGAATTCAATTACTATCTGAAAAATGATCCAGAATTAATTTATCGTAATGCTGATAAAATTTGTAAAGAAATTTTATGTAGATGCAACATAAGATCGAAAATTTTTAAAACAAAATTTGCAGCTGAAAAATTGAAAAATTATTGCATAAATAAATTGAAAAACGAGGATGATAATGATAATTTGTATAAGAAAAAATCAAGAGGTATCCGTATATTAGCATACTATCTGAATGGTGAAGAATATTTTGAATTAGTTTCAAAATATTATCCTGAGGGTGAACGTGTTGTATTCAGTACTAAAAAACAACGTAAAAGTGATGATGAAGATAGAGATGAAGATGACGACAACGATAACAACGATGACGACGATAATGAAGATGATGTGGATATCGATAAAACAAAAGAATTAATCGATTATCAAAAATCGATTGCATGTAGTTTAAAATTTTATAAAAATTATCCAAACTTATTTGATATTTTAAAAAAATTTTGTGTCGGTGATTATTTGAAATTGGTTGTTGGACAATTGTATACGATTTGCCTAAATCTACCATACCATAAAGTTAAAAAATTTTTAGATTCAAATCTTGATGTTCCGGTATCATTTAAAAAGCATATAATACGTTTACAATTTAAAATCAATACAAAAAAATCAATAATTGAAGTTTTACAAAATTTATGGACGAATGAGAAAAATTCAACGATACGAGAAATTATAATAAATGCAATTGTTGAATATTTTATTGAGGAACCAACACAACAAATATGGGAATTATTAAAAAAATTCTCATTAACATTAACAATGAAAACAGATTTAACGGCAATTACAAAAATTATGAGTTCATTGGATGAAATATCAGATCGATATCAATCTGAATATTTTGTATACTGTTGGGAATGGTTAAATATTTTAAAAAATGATACGACGCGTTCAGTTGATTTTATTGATTTGAAATGTACATTATTGCATAAAATGACATATGCATTAAATCAGATATCTGAACAGATTATTTTTGATTTATTGAAAGATAATTTATTTGAAAATAATCTAAAATATGATGTAATACAAGATCGATATATGGAATTAGCTAAAGAATTTGTAATTATGGCAAAAAATGATACAGATCAAGAGGAACGTATTAATTTGATTATTCAAAAAATTAAAAATCTTATTCTGTTACATTTAAAGCATGATGATGAAATATTAATGACAGAAAATTCACGTTTGTGTAAAAAATTAATTAAAGATCAATTATCAAAATTCTATATGTATCCGATTTATTATAATAGCAAACATCAAATTATACAAAAAATTTTAATTAATTTAAAGAACAAATTAAATGAAATATTTGATCCGTCCATATGTATGCATTGGAGTATGATAACAATGGAATTTGCGATGATTTATTATGAAAATAATAATCTTGTAGAATGTGGTAAAAATATTCGAAAAATAATAGATTTGGAATGCACCATGTATGAAACATACATTATACCGAAAATGGCAAGTGATTTAAAATCATTTCTAAAATATATTATAAATGCACAAATACAAGATTTAATTTCAGGATTATTACATAAGCCATTGTATTCGATTAATTGTGCCTTAATGGTAATAGAACTTATTGATAGCAAAGAAATTTATGATATAGAGAATAAAATGATTCTAGATGAATTGAAAACAATCAATGATAAAAGAATAAAAATATTTTTAAATGATTACTAAAGAAGAAAAATGAAAAATAAAAATGAATTTAAGCCTCAACATTTTACTGTATATACTACATGGTTCCTTAAATTTTAAAATAATTAAATTTTTAATTTTGAATTCTTAAAGAATGTATAACTACAAATATTTTTATAATTGTAAGAATATATTTATATGTATTTTTTTTTTTTTTTTTAAAAAAAGTAAAACTTTGTTAATGAAAATGTATATTCCGAATTATATTTTTATAAAATTTTTAAATGAATACAAAAGTAAGAAAGCACCTACTGTTTTTTTATAAGAAAAATAAAATTTTTATAAAAAAAATTTGTCTAAAGGATATTTGTATTTATTTCTGTCTATTGTTGGCCCTACGATCCTTGAAAATCCCTCGCCTCTTGCAGAATCTGCCACCATTCTACTCTGTTGTGCACTTTTTGAAACCAATTTTATCTACCTTCAGGCACAGACAAATAAATACCAGATACACATTTCAGTATAGTTGGATTTATATGGAAAACGTTAATGCGCAATTAGTGTTGGATGAAGTATTTTCGTCCAAGTAAAATACAATTGCATATCCGATGCACCAATCAAAATTTTATTCACCTCTTTTTTTATAACAATCCGCTCAACTGTAATACAAATGGTGAAATTGTCATCTTACATTATTACATATACCATATAAATCCTATATACTATATACATACATATATACACATTTTGTAGTTGATGGTAATACAATGCATTTAAAAACTAGTTTTTGTAATATAATGTGATTTTCATTTCATTCAAGAATTTAGAAAATTAGGGTGAGAAATTTTAAATTTCTACATATAAATATAATATTTATGTATGTATGGTGTGTGATGTAGCTGCATATACTCGTATATAGATAGGAGAAAAATGATGAGAAGTTGAGAAGTATTCCTTTCATTATGAAATGATTTAGATTTTTCATATCTGTACATGATTGTTTTGTTGCTATATAAATTAACTCCACTTCCTTAATATTACAGGTCTTAATATTTAAGCACTTTTCAAAGAGTTATATGTGTGGATGTATACTATTTGTTTATGTTTGTACGATTTGTATTTGTAATTAGTTTGCTCATTTTGAATTTTTTATTTATTATTTTTCAATGTATGTATATTGATATTGCTTAATAACCAATTAGTTATAAAAGTCTTTTATATCCATATCTTATTTTTATCATTAATTTTTACCGCCAAAAGGCCCTGGAGGGTCGTGGTGTGGGCGAAGGGTGGCAGTTAACTGTCCACCTTTTGTAATAAATAATAATAATAATAATCATTAATTTTTAATATTTTTCAAAATAATCAAAATAGTAAATTAGGTTTGATTGAAGAATTTCCCAAACGGAAGTTTTTATCTGCATCAAAAAAAAATCCTAAATATGCAGATTGCATAAGTATATAGTATATGTATATAAAGAATCAAAGAACTTAATGTAATTAAAGAAAAAAAACAAACGTGTAGTTTACATTTTGAAAATAATAATTTTTTTTGGCAAGAAATTTCCGAAGTTAAATTATATTCCCACTCGTTTTTTACTTCGTGAATATTACATGTTTAAGCACTATTTCTACTTCTACAGTACAAACTGTTTATTCAAAATAAATTTCTAAATGAAAATTGTTTTTTATATGGTATATTATATTATCTTTTTTTAAGGAGTCAATCGATTTGAAATGCACCCGCATATTTTTAAATATATTGAATAAATTTGAATTTTTAGAATTAAGAATAGAAAAAATATTTTCAGTTATTCTAAAATTTATTCTACTTATCGACATATTATTTTGCAGATTATTGTGTGGTATGGTAGGATGTATTCATATTCATTTTTTGGCCTTAGTTTTAACTTGAATGACTCAAAATAGTACTGTAAAAAGGGTCATAAAACATGAAGAAATATAATGAAGAAATCATAAATATTTTACACAAATTTTATAAAATTCTACCCATGCTATAGTTCGTTTCATATGTAATGTTATGTCAAGCAGGTATAATTAAGAATAAAATTTATAACTTCGACATAACAATGGTGATAAACATTTACACCTTTAAAATCAATGAAGATCATATAATTGTTTTTTTTAGCTCGAGTTTTTCAAAAATGAAATGAAGATTGTTTTTCGTATTCAGGTATAATATATGATATTCCCTTTTCATCAAAAATATATTTTTTGTACAGAAAATGTGTTAATCTATAATAAATTACATTTTATGAAAAAGAAATTATGAATCCTGTTTTGAACATGTATCATGTATGTAGATGTAATGAATAAATTTTATCAGTTTAAATTATACAAAATTATACAAAGGTTTTGTTTTAACGATAAGTGCTATACTCGGAGTGAGAGAAAAATTATTTGCAATTCATGAAGATTTATATTACATATACATATTTCTCTAAGTTTAATCAAGATTGTTTGGAAAACCTTTTCTCTCACATTAGATGTATGAATGCAAATAAAAACAACCCAAGTGTTTTAGAATTTCAAAGACTTATTGCAAAAATAATGTCTATTAAATTTCTTTTTAGTTGTAAGCAGTGGCGGCTCGTGACCAAAATTTATGGTGGGGCTAATGGTTTCAAGGGTTTCCACACCACCCAAGAAGTAACGCTTTTAGAGCGTTAGTCGATATTGAATGATACACTTCCCCAGAATATTGTTTTTTAGAAAATAAGTTATGTATTTTGGGCTTCTTTTAAAATTTACAAACTTCATAAAAATAAAACTTTAAAAATACTTAACAAAATATTTTCATAATAAAAGAAATTTAATAATAAATATCTTTAAAAAAAAAAACAATTTAACAAAAACGTTGGTAAACTTAAAAATATTGATTTGTATCATTTCTGTATAATCTAACATTTCATTTAAAAAAATACTCAACACTTCGATCTTTCTCTTGACCAAAAACAAATTTGCTAAAATAAAAACTAAAGTTTTTATAAATTCTCCGGGTACTGAAATAATTGCAAAGGAATTTAGTCGACTTTAGACTCCCATTATATTTAATTTTAGAATTTAATACTTATTAAAGTACCAAAAACCCTTTTAGATACCAAAATGCTGATAGGATTCATTTAAATCATCTTGAAAATTTTTATTTTCATTTTCATCGTTAGAAAATTTGAAAATTTCGGAAATGGAAAAACGTTTTAAAACATATCATCACTTTAAATGGCGGTTAGTCCTGTTTTGAAATATTTCTTCAAATCGAACGGGTAAGAATCACAAAAATTTTTTAAATTTTTGGTGAAAAACCTAAAATTCAAGAAATTTCTTTGGGTCTGCAACATAAAATGATAAATTATGAATGAAACTCGTAGAACGTGTGTTTATTTGTGTTGTGATAATTCATAAATTAAATTCGATATCATTTATTCATTCGGAGGAACTAGCGTAAAATGTTTTATATCTTACATACCATTTACGTTGGTAACCAATTATGAAAATCGTAAAACGACAAAAATCGTTCAACACTGGCTTTTCATTAAAACAATATTTTCATTTTTTTATGAGAGAAAAAAATTCCAGAGTTCTAAATTCAAGAGAAGTGTAATTATTTAAAATGAAGTGATTTTCAATCTATAGAAAATTCGTGTCTTATCCAGTATGCAAAAAAATTGTTAAAACTCAAAAGCAAAAATTTTTGAATTGTAAAAATTGTAAACTTGAAAAATTTTTTCTTAATTAAAAATTACTTTGATCAAAAAGAGGAAAAAACGGAGTTAAGTTGAATTTGAAATAAGAAATTAAAATTGTACTTAAATTATTACAATTTTTATTTTTAAAAAACACTTAAAATATGACGGTTTTTAATTTTTAACGGATATTTTATTCGACTTTTTTAAATATAAAACGAACAAAAATTTATACAAACATCCTCTGGTGGATGCATTTGTTAATACGAAAACATAAGTATACATATTACATACAGCTATATGTATAATGTATAATATATCTATATCATTCATACTTCATACTTTGCTTTTGAACAATTTCAACCATATTCAACATTATTCAACATAATGGACTGATGGCATGGGACTGTAAACCGATTAGCCCCATCTCATATAAATTATTTCGTGTTTGTATTAACGCAACAATAAAAAATACATAAGACTGTTGACTGAGTAATACAATCCAATATAAACTTGCTTGTATGTAAATAATATATATAAATATAATACATACATGTCAATCTTTATATAGAATAGATAAAAGAAAAGAAAGAAATGAAGGAATAGAAGATAAGAAAAGCAGTATACATACATACATACCACCATTTACTTCACTATACCGCACAAACAATAGACATTATGATCATTGTTTGTGCTGTAATACAAAAATGAAATACAATAACAATTCATATGAGAGGGCTACTTCAAAACAGCCCGGATCGAGCACATATAAATTGTTTTTGTAAAATCAAAACGGAATGAATTAAAACGAATTATTCATTCTTCTCACAGAGTTATATGGTGAGTTCATCCGGGCTGGTAGTGAATTAGTCCCGATGAATAGACAGTCAGACAGTTTGAATGTTTGATTGAATGGTAATTGTTATTGCATGTATTTGTACTGGATGAGATAAAAATATATGTACATTAATACTGAGTGAAACAGAAATAGAATTATAGGTATGGTTGATTCGAATTTATTTTTCATACATTTTTGTTGTACATATTTACAAAGATAATGCAGTTTCAAATGCTAAGCCCTACATTATCTTCGATATTTATAAATATTTTTAAAATTCAGAGAGGCAGTTATAACGATTTTTTCTTATGCGTATTTTATGAAAAAATAATGTATTCGTTATACCACGTTATACACACTTGAGTGTTACCAAATTAGCTAAATTTCACATATTTTTGTTGAACAAATGATTATAAAAATATTATTGATATGAAAAATAATTTTTAAATTTATTTATTGGTATTTATAAGATTGAAAATACGATAATCTTGGTGGGGCTGAGCCCTCCTAGCCCTATACGAGGAGCCGCCTCTAGTTGTAAGTCTAAGAACTGTGAGGATGACAGCGAGGAATTTTTAAATTTAGATTGGTCTGCTATTTTAATTTCTTCTGAATCCAATGTAGAAAGTTTTCCGAATAGTGATAATAATTTAACACCTGATATGAATGAGCTAAAAAATGTGGTGGTTTGCGAAGAATATGATATCAGAGTCTTATCTTCTTCATCCTTAAGTGCAAAATATTTCACAGGGTATTGCATTGCACATTTGTTTAAAATTATTAAAAACGAATGTAAAACATGTAGAACAGCTCTGACTAAAGGTGTAGTTGATCAAAGTGCTTCTACAGATATATTAGTTGATTTAAAAACTTTTAATTCAAAAATTTCAAATTCTCTAATAAGACCGTCTGAATCACATTTTGAAATAATTAAATACCAATTAGAAATATTCAAAACAAATTTGAAAAACCTCCTCACAAACCAAATATAAAGAGACTTATTAAAAACATGTGTGTAATGGTTACAAATTTAAAGTTCAATAATTGGTATAATGTTATTCACCCATGTTTTGAGCACAGAATGGCTATACTTGATTTCATGATATTGGTATTATTACGAAAAAATTGTGCTTGGATAGTTGATAAGTTAAGACACTCCAAAAAAGTAAAAAGTAAAAACAAAAAGTTGAATAATATAATACATAACTAGTTAATGTATAATATTACATGATATTATTATTATTTATTAGTAACAATTTCAAATCTATAATCTTTATTTTCAATCAATAAAATGCACTTTTCACAACTATAGTATTAATTTGTTTCAAAAATTAATTTATTGTAAACCCTGTAAAACATACTTATTTCTAATGTAATAACAGACAGAAATTCGCTCGGAATGCAAAGAAAAATGTATGAAACATACGCCTAAAACAATTTCTATACTTTCAATTATTTACGCATTAATATTTGAAAATTAAAAAGCGTCGGATTTTGTTGATTTGCATTTCTACATCTGATTTTAAGAAATAATTTTGCAAAAGGATCTTGACTAAATTTTGATATTTTGATTTACTCATGTTAATCATGTTTTCCAAACAAAATTTTTAAAACTGTTTGGAGTCTGTATTATTTTTACGAGCCACATTATGAAAAACATATTTAAAACTTTCTTCCCAGCTTGTGTCATGAATATACAAAGGATTTTCACAACCAAAATTATTTCTTTTATTATCACTATCAACAATATGAATTAAGTAATCTATTATAAACTATATTTTTTTATATTGACATTTCGCCAAAAATTGAAAGACTTTTTTATTTTTTGGTTGTAGATTTTTAATATACGTTTTTAATATTCATTCTACAAATATATTATAAATACCAAGAGAAAAACGTTGAAAGGTAATACAAAAATATGTAATAAATTTGTATGAGGCGTGTGGAACTGCAACACATTCTTTGAACATGTATTTCCGGCAGAAAATTCAAATAAAAATTACATTGATAGATAATATAATATACCATATAAAAAACAATTTTCATTTAGAAATTTATTTTGAATAAACAGTTTGTACTATAGAAGTAGAAATAGTGCTTAAACGTGTAATATTCACGAAGTAAAAAACGAGTGGGAATATAATTTAACTTCGGAAATTTCTTGACAAAAAAAATAATTATTTTCAAAATGTAAACTACACGTTTGTTTTTTTCTTTAATTACATTAAGTTCTTTGATTCTTTATATACATATATACTATATACTTATGCAATCTGCATATTTAGGATTTTTTTTTGATGCAGATAAAAACTTCCGTTTGGGAAATTCTTCAATCAAACCTAATTTACTATTTTGATTATTTTGAAAAATATTAAAAATTAATGATTATTATTATTATTATTTATTACAAAAGGTGGACAGTTAACTGCCACCCTTCGCCCACACCACGACCCTCCAGGGCCTTTTGGCGGTAAAAATTAATGATAAAAATAAGATATGGATATAAAAGACTTTTATAACTAATTGGTTATTAAGCAATATCAATATACATACATTGAAAAATAATAAATAAAAAATTCAAAATGAGCAAACTAATTACAAATACAAATCGTACAAACATAAACAAATAGTATACATCCACACATATAACTCTTTGAAAAGTGCTTAAATATTAAGACCTGTAATATTAAGGAAGTGGAGTTAATTTATATAGCAACAAAACAATCATGTACAGATATGAAAAATCTAAATCATTTCATAATGAAAGGAATACTTCTCAACTTCTCATCATTTTTCTCCTATCTATATACGAGTATATGCAGCTACATCACACACCATACATACATAAATATTATATTTATATGTAGAAATTTAAAATTTCTCACCCTAATTTTCTAAATTCTTGAATGAAATGAAAATCACATTATATTACAAAAACTAGTTTTTAAATGCATTGTATTACCATCAACTACAAAATGTGTATATATGTATGTATATAGTATATAGGATTTATATGGTATATGTAATAATGTAAGATGACAATTTCACCATTTTTAGTATTACAGTTGAGTGGATTTGGTGGATTCTTTTATAACAAAAAGAGTTGAATAAAATGTTGATTGGTGTATCGGATATGCAATTGTATAACATAAATTTTACTTGGACGAGACAACATCGTCCAACTAAATTTTCTCTATGAAAATGAACTATACCAGAATGTGAGTCTGGTTATATTATATTGTTTGTGCTTCAGGGCACTGATGATTTGCTACCATACACCAAAATTGGTCATGTAATCAAACAGATAATACATACCAAGGTAATTGGAACTTGGAACACTCTATAGGTAGTATAAAGAATGAATGAGAAATGAAACGTGACGTAACAAAAACTCATATAAAGATTTGTAATGCATTTTCGTAAGCAATTTTAAAGGAAAAATGAGGAATTGTTTAAAAAAAATCATGAATTTTATTTTATTGTTTTTATTATTTTTTTTCTTCTATTTTTCAAATTACAATTACAATTACTCACTTCAAATTACTTGAAATTTCTTTGTTTAAATGTCTAATTTTAAAGTAATAACACAATACAAATAAATATATTTATTTGTCTTGTGGTAATAATAATAATCTACATATAAAATAGAGATTTTTAATATTAGTTGGTAAATTAATTTGTTTTGAATTGAATAAATGTTTTTCTAAAAATTTTATCTCACAATACTTTCATTAATTTTTAAAAATATTTCTTCAAGTTTTTTTAATATTTTTTGAAAACTCCAGCTTTGGTTTTTCAAACCGTCTTCGGATTTAAATTCAATCCATGTTTTTGTAAGTTGGATTGGTGTCCAAAAACTCCTTCAAATTTAGTTTTTTTATGATAAATCTAGAAAGATATTCAATGACTTATTAATTTTCTTCAATTGTTTCAACATAATTTTTTTAATTGATGTTTGATTGACGAAAATTAGCAACATAGTCATCAAATTCTCTCAAGTCTTCATCGTTACATGATGCCTTCCACTCTAATAAAAAGCAGTTGGAAACTCATCTATTCCAGTAGTTATTTCTACATTGCTGTAGTCACTCACTTTTAAAATTAAATTAGTATTTAAATTTTTTTATTTTCAGAATTTTTTACAGCACATTTCAATATTTTTTAATGATATAAATTTATATAAAATTTCAAATAAATACACTATGTATATTATTAATTTCAAATAATGGGTTAAGAACTGCTCTACGACAAAAGGATTCATAAAAAATGTCTTAAAGTATATACAAAAGACTAGGTCTAGAATAGGTTTAGTCTCTTCTTTTATCAATAAATTTTTCAAATTATAAATTTGTAATGTCTAATAATTCTATTTTTCCTTATTAATGTATTTATTATTTTTATTTTCCTTTCTTGGATATATTTTCTTTATCTCATTTCGTTAAATAAGTTTAATATTATTTGAATAATATAGAAATTAGTAGCTCTTAGATCAGCACAAACTGTTTGAGTCTACTAAATAAATAGATGTAGTTAGAATAGTTTGAATTTAAACAGAAAATAAATTAATTTTTAATAATTATTAATTTTTTATAAATTAATTTTTAATAATTATTAATTTTTTATAAATTAATAATTACTTTATGTGAATTTTGATGAAAAAAATAAATAAATAAAATAAATAAAATCTTTTTAATCATATAAACAAATGTTTGTTATGATTCATTTTCCAGATCGTTCATATGATTTTGTATGGCCATACGATCTAATATTTGTAATTTCTTTTTTAAATGGCGCTTGCCAGTTTCAATTGATACTACCTATAGAGTGTTCCAATTACCTTGATCATTGATTAACGTATATTTGTTTATGTATTACTGCATCTGCATAGTTAATGTAATGTAAAATAAGGACTTAAAATGATGGTAATTACATGTCATAATCACAGTAAATATATATTCATACAGTAGTGACACTGAGCACGTGTTAGCATAAATTTCTCATGACCTTTGTCCCGTTATTCATTCGGCCTTAATGGTTTTGCTAAAAGTCGATAGTAATTAAGAGCCTTTGTACGAAAAAGGGACAAAAAAATGGAATTGAAACACCAACCGTTTTAAAAAATGTAACATTATTACAGGGTATACCCATTAAAAAAAGTACAAATTTTGTTATTAAAAATTTTTTATCTAAAATAAACAAAATTAATTGTAAATGCATTACACTTAAAATTTTGTGTTTGCTATCAAAAATGTTTTTACATTTTTGTTAAATTTCTTAATTATAAAATAAATTCTTACTCTAATATATAGCTTGTAAGATATGTACATAATGTGAAGTGTTGTACTATCAGGCATGTATAGTCATGTATGCATAGTCCAAGCTACAACATTCTGTTTATCTGGAAATAAATACTGAAAATTAAAACACAAAAAGTTCGTTTTATATGATTGTGTCGTGTGACGTCACAGCAGTATCTTCCATCCTAATGAGAGAAGGAAACCCACTGTAATATCACACAGCACAAACATACACAACGACATTATACACTATTGATATTAAGTACAATGTGTATTTAAAACAAGTTGTACAGGGCCGACTATTGTTGTTGAAATTTAGTAACAACACTCATTACGTCATACTTACGTCTTGAGATGATGGATGGTGGTAGTGGCGGCTACGCTAGTTGGCTAGCACGGTGCTAGCTCGCCGGATGGGGCGTGAGTTTGCCACTATCCATCTCTCTTTTGTTTATCCGTAGCCTGAAGCGGTAGAAGGTTGTGGAATCCCTCTACCTAGAATGCTTCAAAAGAATATAATATGAAAAAAATTGAATCACCCACACCGTAGACCTGTAAATTAAAAGTTGGCTCCGCTCAAGCCTTGAGAACAGCAACTACCATCGTTGGGCCTGTAATAAAAAAAGAATTGCCTCGCCCAACGATGATAGGGACTAACCCACCTCAAACAAACATAGTCTGCTGTAAATAAACTATATTCCCATCCTTTAAGAAAGAGGAAGTTGTGAAGATAGAAAACTACATTGTTGAAATTAGTTCTGTCAGGGGTGGGGATGTAAAACAAAAGCCAAAAGTTGATTAGTTCTACAAATACATTTTATTTAAATACCATATTCCGAAACTCTAAATTTATAATTCATTTTTTTTTTCAATTTCAATCGTATATAATATATTTAAAAATGATTCCCCTCAGTTACATCATCAAAAAAAAATAAAAAAAATTGTGATTTGCAAACATCAAACAAAAAATTACACCGAGAATAACATTATTTTTTTTTTGTAAAATTATTATTTAGCAAAAGTTAATGCTAATATTTAGAATTTTAGAAAGAAGAGAAAAAAAATTCTTTAAAATAAATCCTAATTAATTTTATTGAAAATAATCTTTTATTTTCTATTCCTTATTTATATTCTTTTTTTGTCTTTTTCATATTTATATAAACAATTATCATTTTCATTTTTTTTTTAAGTAATTTTTTTTTTTGTATGCATTTTTATAATATGAATTGTATTAAAAATTATCGCGTACAATATTTCAAAAAAAAATAAAAAGATAATTTAGGATATACTTATATATAATTTACTTAACCTTACAAATTATGCATTCGACATTTGAATTAAATATCTTTATTTTATTTTTAATTTATTTATTTTTATATATTTTAAATATTAATGTGCTTGTTCTGTCATAGAAAGTTAATCTTTCGTTTTATTTTCATGGGGCCCCTGTTATTTTCGTTTCTATCTTTTTTTTTTTGTTCATGCTATATGTAAAAATTAAAAAAAAAAATCGTTGGCGCGCTTACCGTTGATGATAATGATGATGCTGCTATTGATGTTGTTGCTGAGGTTGCTGATGATCATGCAGTTGATGTTGTTGTGGATGTTGTTGATGTTGTTGTGGATGTTGTTGATGTTGTTAATGATGTTATGGTTGACAAAGATGATGGCTATGAAATTAACCAGTAGTTATTTTATGTAGTGAAGTTTTCTTTAAGTTGATGATGATAATGATGATGTTGATGATGGTGATGTCGTTGTCTCTGAAGATGCTGATGTTTCTTTTCCTTTTTTTTTTCTTTTAATTAAAACTTTATTATTTTTTTTTCTCTTAAATATATTATTTTATTATTTTATTACTAATTTATTATTTATTATTATTTATTAATTTTTTTTCTTTAACTTAATATTGAATGCATTTTTCATATTTGATTGAATTTTATTGTAGTTTTATTATTTATTTAATTTATTAGTAATGTGAATTGTAAATATGTATGCACATATTTTAATAATTTATAAATCAGTTCTATTATATTACATTATTGCAATATGTATATTTTATTTTTCTCCTTCACCTGCACCTCCTGATAAAAACGTATATACATGCTATTGCCAGTTGCCACTATTGTTATATATATACATACAATTATATATTTTTTTCTCTTTAAATTATTAGCAATTTAATTATACTATCACTAATTTTCTAAATATTTTTCTTTTTTTTCTTTCTTTTACAATTGATTTTTTTCTTTTTACAATTAAATTTTTTTTTCTTTTTTTTTTGAAAATATTTTCTACTACTTATTCCTTTTGTAGTGTTGTACACGAACGAAATTATTCTAATTTTGAAAAGAAATTCCTTTTTTTTTTCAATATTAATTTTCAATGTATTTTAGGTATTTCGATTTTTTATGTATTTTCGTTATTTTTGATTTTTGATTTTTTTATACACATACCTATTTAACACCTCTCTGTTGTTTTTTTTTTTTTTTTGTTTAACTTCTTTTATTTCTTTTTATTTATTAGGTTTCACTTCACTTCTCATATAAAAATTAAATTATAGTTTTTTGAAAAATATACAGCTAGCTAACTACTATTATATGTACGTCTATTTATGCGTATCACACTACAATTTACCGGCACATGGAAAATTTAAATTGGGCAGAGGTTGCCCTTGCAATCAGTATGGATCGACTAGAAGGCGGTTAAAACGCGTGGTGCACTTTTATAGTGCACCAAAACAAAAGATGTGTTGCTCTTATTGGAAATATGAGTGGGAGTTGACCATAAAAAACACGGAAAATGAAACAATCTTTATAAGTTTATGGGTAAAGGTAAAAATCGGGTGATTTAAATTATGCAATTTATGAATATTTACGATAAAATTAGCATATATCTTTATTTGAATAATAAAATTTAAAATTTTTTAAATATAATAATATATGGCATGAATATAACGAAATCTACATTCGGATTTTTGAATAAAATAAAATTTGATGAACTTATGCCCAGATTCACAGTGAGAGCTTAAACCTGAGCTGGCACTTAAACCGTGATTTTTAATTTTTTCGGTTTCACAGTACTGGTTTAATTTTTGAACTGGTTCAAATATGAGTTGAACTTGAACCGAGAAATTTGAGAGTTCAGTTTTGGTTCAAGTTCAGAAAGTGACAAAACGTCAAATTTTTCTTTGACATTTTATTAAAAAATTGCATTCTCTGTAATCAAGAAGATTATTTACTTTGTTTGTTTTGTTTATTTGCAATGGAATTAAGTGATTTTGAAGACGTATTTGATGAAAGTGATGATGAATATTATAGTGTGATGGTGCGTATTCGTAAAATAAAAAGAATCCGTACGCGAACAAGTTTTAGCTATTGGGACGATGGTGAATTCTTTACTAGATTTAGAATGTCCAAACAGTCAGCTTTTTCTGTTCTAGAGCAAATACGTCCTTATATTGAAAATACAACAACTTGGTAAATCATATTTCTCATTATGTTTATTTAACAAACATGAATATTAATTTATTGATAATTTCAAGGAACAATGCAGTGACTGCGGAGTGTATGTTTTTATTGACTTTGCGTTTCTATGCAAGTGGTAGCTTTTTAGTAACATCTGGGGACCTGTCAGGTGTTTCCAAATCAACAGCATGCAGAATTGTTAAGAAAGTTTCGCACCATATTGCTATACTCAGAAAATATTATATAAAATTCCCGACAACAGAAGTAGAAAAACAAAAAACCGTTCAAGAATTCTATAACATAGCTAAATTCCCACGGATTATAGCTGCAATGGATTGCAGTCATGTGCGCATACAATCTCCAGGTTTGTGATGAAAAAGTAGAAATGTTAACAATTGAATCAACAAAGAAAACTATTGAAGATTAAAATAAATATTTTTTAGGATCTGAAAATGGGGAATCCTTTCGCAATAGGAAAGGTTATTTTTCCATAAATGTTCAAACTCTCTGTGACTCTCAACTTAAAATTCTTGACATTGTTGCAAGGTAGCCAGGAGCAAGCCATGATTCTACAATTTTCAATAATTCAAGAATACGATCACGCTTTGATAATGGTTAATTTGGCAGATATATGATAGTGGCTGATGGAGGATATCAGCGCAGAAGATATGTAATGACTCCTCTTCGGCATTGTAACTTACCTGAGCAACGGCTGTACAACGAATCACAAATACGTACACGGAATTGCATAGAACGGTCTTATGGAGTATGGAAAAGACGTTTTCCAATATCAGCTAATGGGCTGAAGCTGCTATTACCAACAGTGCAAAGTATTATAGTTGCAACGGCTACTTAACACAATATTTGCTGTATGAATAATGAACAAGAACCACCAGCTCTGGATGATTCAGTTATTAATCAAATAAATCTGGTGAACAATACAGGTTCTCTACCATTTTCGACAGATGACAACTCATCAATAAGGACGATTCTGATTGATGAGTATTTCGCAGATCTAGTGAGAGCTCATGAGAATGAAAATAATTAAAAAAAATTTTTTTTCAGAAGCATATGATTTTGTAATTTTAATATGTAATTGTAAAATAATGAAAAAGCTAAATAAATTCATTACAATATACATATTGTAAATGTTTTTTTTAGTAAATAAAACAAACAGTTTTTTTTTTGTATTTTTTAATTTATATTTTCTTTTTCAATTTTTTTTTTCAAGAGCTCACATTTTAATTTGTGCTCTTCTTTTAAATTGAAGATTTCAACATCGTGCTTTTCTTGCATATGCTGAATTTCAAGCTCTTGCTTTTCTTTCATATACAAACTTTGTTGTTCTACCAACTTTATTTTTTTTTCGGCTAAAAGTTGCCACTTGCCTGATGCCAATGTCTTTCTGCTTATTTTTAGCAGCTTACTTTTTTTATTTCCTAAGAAAAACTTTTCCTGTTCCATTGGTTGGTCCTTTTCGTCTTCACGTTCTCTTTTTCTGGGATTACACTTCATCGTATTCTCTTTTTCTCTTACACTGGCACTTGATCCTTCGCCGGGATCATAGCGTTGCGTGCTTGATCCTTCGTCAAGATCATCGCATTGTGTGGTTGTGATTGTTTCTGAAACAAATTTTATGTAGTTTTGTAAGTATATTATATTAAAAATATACATCATTACCATTTAAAACATCGCAATCATAAATGGGCTTTAAACCTTCTACGTTTTCGCCTAAAATTTCTCGAACAGCATCATCGATGTCAGAAATTTCCACCTTTTGGGGTGGTCCACCTCCGGTGCTGTAAAGCTGCCGTTTTTCTTCAGCATACTTTTGTTTACTCCTCTTTTTTATGTTTTCATATTTTTTTTTTTTTAAATAGTTGCACTTCTGAATGTGCCATCTGTTCCGGCATTAAACTCCTTTTCAATTTCCTTCCATTTCTGCCATTTTTTATCCACACTGGTTCTGTTGGTTTCCTTAGATTCTATAATATTTTTATATTTAGAAATCAGGGAAATCAACGGATCTATTTCTTTATTATTAAAATTCGGTGCACGTTTCTTTTCTTCCACTGAAAACAACGAAATTTTTACTCATAAATATAAATATGAAAATAATTTCATATATGTACTCACTTTTGTTTTCTTTTATTATAAATTTTAATAAATAGTCCAATAAATAGTTTATATTTTTATTTTTATTTTTTATTTTTTAAATTATCACACACTTTCAAATTAAAAACTCACTACAAAATTTATCAATCACAATTAATTATTCTTCCTTTAAATGCAAATACCAACTGTAACGCTTTGAATTTTAATTTTTTTTTGACAGTTTGACAGTTGTCATCATGTACAGTGGTCTACAAATATTTCATTTAATTTTTGAACTAAGTTCTACTTGTAGGCTTTTTAATGTAAAAGAAATAAGTAGTAATATTGTATATAATGTACATACTGTTCATGTATAACTTGTAGACAAAAATCGACATTTCTAATTTAAAATAAAAAAAATGTTTTTATTAAATTAAAATAGAAAATTTTAAAGCTTTTAGTTTGTTTTGTATTAAAATGTTTTAATTTTAACAATTAAATTGCAGAACTGAAAATCGATTACGATTGTTTGAAATATTTAAACTTAAGTGATTTGCAAAAAATCACTGAAAATCATCCGTTTGGAACTTTTGTCAAACTTAGGGGAAATTTAATTGAGTGGCGCAAATTGAATGTAATAATTTTTAATTATTTTAAAATTTATAATTTAAAAAATTTGTATTTTAGGGTATAACTGAGATAATTACAGATATTTATGATTACAATACGTTTTCAGCGAGTTCCAAAGTGTTATCATGGCTAAATGAAGCAAATACATACATCTACGAGTAATAGTAATTCAACAACAAACTCTACCTCTTCAGAGTCAAAAATTGTAATTCAAAAACTAGGACGTACTACAGATAAAATTTTTAATCACTAGTTATTTAACATAGCTAATTATAGAATTTACGGGATATATTGATGTCTCAAAGAGGACAAAAAATTCTAAATTATTTTATGGCAAATAAAAAACTGGACGATAATAACCGAACAGAATTATTAAATTTACTACTGGATCATGTATTTGGAAACGATATTTTATTATCCATTAAAGATATAAGCAAAGTTGCAGATCAAATCCAGCAAGAATTTCCTACCGAAAACAAGGTAAAAAAATATAAATTAATATAAAATACATATGTACAATATGTAAATAAATTCGTTTATGCATACATGCTATAAATTAATTTAGGCAATATACTTTTTTCCTCGAATGAATGGCCAACCATCAGGTGGGAAATTATACGATAAATATAATAATCGTTTAAAACGTTTAAGAAAAAGAGGACTCTTCTTGTCACCTTCAACAAAGAGTTTGAAATTTAAAAAAGTTTGTGCAGAAGACTCGGAAAATAAAACTCCAAATACTCCTGAACTTGATGGTTTGTTGTAACGTAGAGAAAGATTCCAAATTTAAAAATTAATGAATTTGTTTTTCAGACAATACAATCGAGTCTTACAAAATCTTTTTAAAATACAATCAAGACGATTGGTTAAATTGTACTTCTAAGTGGGAATTACTCTATCCATATCGGAAAATATATTTACAGTGTCATCCAGAGTCTACCGTTCAAGAAATTTTAACTGAGTGGCCAATATTACAAAATAGCTTAGGATACAGTCTTGTAAGTACATCCATTGATATTTATTTAACATTTAGACAAAATATAGACTGTTCGAAAAAAGTTTTAAAATTTTATGAAAATTAGCAGAATATCAAGTTAGCAGAGCCTGCTAGATCGACCAAAATAACCAATTTATATATTCATATGCAATATATGTATAACTCATAAAACAAATTCATTCCAGATAAATAAGGACTTTTTACTCGAATACGGTGAAGAAAAATCCTTAGGTCTACTTACAAATTGGCCTGGATTTATTCTGAAATTTCCAATATTAGCTAAAAAAATCAAAGACAAGGAAAGTTTACAATTGTATAACACAATAAATGAAAAAACATCTGAAGGTAATTTAATTCTACATTTGTACATGTAAAATATACATAGGGTTGCGTTAAAATTAATAAAAAGTACTCCTAACATTTTCACAGATTCTTGGGATGCAATAATTTTTTTGGTACTTCATAGTATTATTCAACCTTCTCGAAGAATCCCTATTGGAAAACCAGGTGAAAAAAAACGTTACTGGCGTCCTAGCATCGCAGCATCACGAGACAGTTTTTTAATTCAGGTAGTAGGGGAGAATGAAGTTTTACCCACAGCCGAGAAGCGGTCTAAAATGTATCGTGAAATGGGATTGGGTTGTCTTGTCAACCATATATTATAATTGTAGGTAAAGATATCAATTGTATACAATGCTTTTTTGTTGTTTTGGAGAACATTCTTTATAAATTAGATAGTTTACTTAAAGCTATTGATATATGTTTTAAGATATTTACAACGCTAAATATTAAATACCCACTAGAAAGTGAATTAATTTGGATATTCATACAAACATTTTTTTATAAATTAAACGAAAAGAGTAAAATTCCATCTTCGATTTCATGTATAATGAATGAAATTTTGTAATTAGTATAGTAATACAAACTCTAATTTTTTAAGTTGATAAAAGTATTATATTAGCTACATGCATGAATTATTTAATTATACTAAAACTTTAAAATGTATTTGTGTTCTGTATGCTCTAAAGAATTAGCAAATTCTAAGCTACTTGTTTCTCACTTAAAATATATCCATAGTTTGAAACCTCATAGCAAATTTATTTGTGGACAAATTGGTTGCCCCCAAATATTTTCTACCTTAGATTCGTTCAAAAAACATTTGAAAAACATCCACAAAGACTTAGAGTTGGAAATTAATTCGAAAAATTATGTTTTTAATCAACACATTACAAATGACTGTATAGAAGATCAACCAAAAAAGGATGAAGTACATTCCTGTTCAAAATTTCATAATAAAGAGTTTGATATTCAAAAATTTCAAGATATTTTTAAAAAATCTATTTTAACATTCGTGTTAAATTACACAGTAATAGTAATTTATCTAGAAAATGTGTCAGTAATATTATAAAAGATGTAGACCAATATGTATTATCACTTATACATGATGTATTAGAAGTAATTGCTTCAAAAAGTATGCAATTTGAAAATAGTGAAGATTTTAAAATTTTTGTTGATTTACTTAAAAAACCATTTTCAGATATTGAAACGGAATACACATTTTTTAAGTTGTTAAAAGAAAATAATTTAATAGAACATCCTACACAGTTTACGATCCATAACGAAGTGGATGTTATAATACGACATCATGAACCAACATTTAATTCCAAATCTTCAAAAGGAGTATTAATGCCTATCAGATTTCAGCTGCAACAATTTTTCGAATTACCCTTAGTGTTAAATCGTACTATTGAAAATATGGAGATAATTAGAGGTGAAAAAAATCTTTGTAATTTTTTAAATGGTCAATTATGGAAAGAAAAATCTTCTAAATACAAAAATCAAATTGTTATTCCATATTTTCTTTATGTAGATGATTTTGAAACAAATAATCCTTTAGGTTCACACAATGGTGTTCATAAGCTAACTGCTGTTTATTATTCTATTCCTGTTTTACCAAAAGAGTTTTTGTCAACTTTAGATAATATTTTTATAGCTATGCTTTTTAAATCAAAAGATAGTTCAAAGTATGGCAATGATCAATGTTTTTATCCACTTATTCAAGAAATTAAAAACTTAGCCGAAGATGGAATTGTAATAAAAATCAATGATACTAATGTTAATGTTTATTTTGCTTTGGGTTTATTATTAGGAGATAATTTAGGACTAAATAGCATTCTTGGGTTTACGACTTCTTTTAATTCTAATTATTATTGCAGATTCTGCCGGAGGCATAAAAATTATCTTTCTATAAAATCAGAGGAAAATTTTGATTGTTTAAGAAATGTAGAAAATTTTCAGACTGATTTAGAGATAAATAACCCTAGAGAAACTGGGATTGTTGAAAATTCCATATTTAACACAATAAATGGTTTTCATGTTACATCTAATTTTGCTGCGGATTTGATGCATGATCTCTTTGAGGGTGTGTGCCACTATAATATGAGTAGAATTATATTGTACTACGTCAGTGATGTTAGAATTCTTACTTTAGAAACCATAAATGCTCGTATGTTATCATTTTCTTATGGTGAAACAGAAATAGGATATATTCCACCACCAATTCTTCTAGAAAATCTAAAAGCTGGTCATTTGAAGATGTCTGCAAGAGAAATGTGGAATTTTATTCACCATTTTCCGCTATTTATTGGAGATTTAATACCACATGATAATGAAGTGTGGTTATTCTTTACCAAAATGTTAAAAATGATTGATTTAATATTATTGCCGAGTTTTACCTCTGACACCATATCTTTACTTAGAAGAGTAGTTTCTGAGGTAAACAGTATGTTTATAAAGCTTTTCAATGAAAAGCTAAGACCGAAACATCATTTTCTCACGCATTATCCAAATATAATTGAAAAAAGTGGTCCTTTGAAATATTTGAGCAGTTTCAGATTTGAGTCCAAACACCGATCCTTAAAATCATACTCTAATAACATAACAAGTAGGGTAAATTTATGTTGGTCATTGGGAATAAAATTCCAATTAATGAATGCTTATAGGTCACTTCAAGCTCAAGGATTTGAAGAAAAAATAGATTTTTCGAAATTTAAAGAAGTTGTATTAAAAAATCAATCATATTATTCTTCAACTTTAATATCAGATATAATATTGGATAGTAATAGTATTATTTTGCAAGGAGATGAAATTGAAATAAAAGGCACTGTATTTAAAACGGGATATTTTATGAATTTGTGTGAGCCTGACCTGAAAATACTCAAAATTTTTAAGATAATTTATTATAAATTTGATGTATATTTTCTTTGTCATGAATACGAATCTCAAGGTTTCAATGAACACTTTCAAGCTTATGAGGTTGGAAATAAATTAAGTTGCCTAAACCTTATCAACTGTTCAAAATTTCAAAATCCCCCTCTACATTGCCACAAAATATCTGATGGGTGTAATCTTATAAGATTGAAATATTATTAATTAATAAATTTTATTGCAGGTATAATTATTAAGAATTGTATCCTCTTTTACAAAAATATTTGAAAATAAAGAAATTTGAATAAAAAATTCTAACTTTGAAATAAATACCTATGATTTTAGAAAATAATATAGTTAAGTTTTGTTATATATAAAGGATAATTTTATATAACGATATTCTATAATTTTATATAAGAATAATTATAGAGTAGAATGTATGTATATATGTATGTATAAGTATATGTATTTCTTCATTTGTAATAAAGTAATTTTTAAACGAACAAAATTGTTTTTTTAATGAACACCCCTAAGTAAACTAAAAAACAGTTTATTTTGACATTAAATTCTGGTTGCAAAATTAACTACAAGTTAGGTTCAAACATGCCAATAATTATAGTTGATTGGAAGTTTACTATGTTGATGGGTCATTTTGACTTTAAAATATGGTTAGCAAGAAAATAACTATAAAATTTTGGTCACATTCAATGTTATTGTAGTTACATTAAAGACGAACTAAATTCTAGTTAAAAATAACAATTTACTTGTCAATTTTACCATTTTGTAGTAAAATTAAATTTCTCTAGAAACAACAATATTTTTTAGTTAAATTTGACTATTTTTGAGTTTTTCTTGATTTGAACTACAAAAATAGTTAAAAAATTGTTGATTTTAACTATAAATTTTTCTCAGTGTAAAGTAGGTAAAAATTAATTTTTACAAATTTTAAATACAGGGTGTTCCAGTGCCGCTACAATAATTTACTTAACCTTACAAATTATGCATTCGACATTTGAATTAAATATCTTTATTTTATTTTTAATTTATTTATTTTTATATATTTTAAATATTAATGTGCTTGTTCTGTCATAGAAAGTTAATCTTTCGTTTTATTTTCATGGGGCCCCTGTTATTTTCGTTTCTATCTTTTTTTTTTTGTTCATGCTATATGTAAAAATTAAAAAAAAAATCGTTGGCGCGCTTACCGTTGATGATAATGATGATGCTGCTATTGATGTTGTTGCTGAGGTTGCTGATGATCATGCAGTTGATGTTGTTGTGGATGTTGTTGATGTTGTTGTGGATGTTGTTGATGTTGTTAATGATGTTATGGTTGACAAAGATGATGGCTATGAAATTAACCAGTAGTTATTTTATGTAGTGAATTTTTCTTTAAGTTGATGATGATAATGATTATGTTGATGATGGTGATGTCGTTGTCTCTGAAGATGCTGATGTTTCTTTTCCTTTTTTTTTTCTTTTAATTAAAACTTTATTATTTTTTTTTCTCTTAAATATATTATTTTATTATTTTATTACTAATTTATTATTTATTATTATTTATTAATTTTTTTTCTTTAACTTAATATTGAATGCATTTTTCATATTTGATTGAATTTTATTGTAGTTTTATTATTTATTTAATTTATTAGTAATGTGAATTGTAAATATGTATGCACATATTTTAATAATTTATAAATCAGTTCTATTATATTACATTATTGCAATATGTATATTTTATTTTTCTCCTTCACCTGCACCTCCTGATAAAAACGTATATACATGCTATTGCCAGTTGCCACTATTGTTATATATATACATACAATTATATATTTTTTTCTCTTTAAATTATTAGCAATTTAATTATACTATCACTAATTTTCTAAATATTTTTCTTTTTTTTCTTTCTTTTACAATTGATTTTTTTCTTTTTACAATTAAATTTTTTTTTCTTTTTTTTTTGAAAATATTTTCTACTACTTATTCCTTTTGTAGTGTTGTACACGAACGAAATTATTCTAATTTTGAAAAGAAATTGCTTTTTTTTTTCCATATTTATTTTCAATTTATTTTAGGTATTTCGATTTTTTATGTATTTTCGTTATTTTTGATTTTTGATTTTTTTATATACATACCTATTTAACACCTCTCTGGTGTTTTTTTTTTTTTTTTGTTTAACTTCTTTTATTTCTTTTTATTTATTAGGTTTCACTTCACTTCTCATATAAAAATTAAATTATAGTTTTTTGAAAAATATACAGCTAGCTAACTACTATTATATGTACGTCTATTTATGCGTATCACACTACAATTTATAGCTTGTTTAAAATTCCCAGCGAATGGAATATATGCGCAGTGAGAGTATGGCGTCATGCTTTGAGCGAGGTTATAATTGTAGTGGTTACACCTTTTCAGGTTTATATGGGAGAAAAACACAAATACATATAATCATTTTATGTACATATTTAATTTCAAGAGAAACATGCGCAGATTATTCGCTGGGAATTTTGAACAAGCTATACCGGCACATGGAAAATTTAAATTGGGCAGAGGCTGCCCTTGCAATCAGTATGGATCGACTAGAAGGCGGTTAAAACGCGTGGTGCACTTTTATAGTGCACCAAAACAAAAGATGTGTTGCTCTTATTGGAAATATGAGTGGGAGTTGACCATAAAAAACACGGAAAATGAAACAATCTTTATAAGTTTATGGGTAAAGGTAAAAATCGGGTGATTTAAATTATGCAATTTATGAATATTTACGATAAAATTAGCATACATATATCTTTATTTGAATAGGGGTCTATTCTGCGAAAATCTGCTATCCTGCTATAATTTTAGTTATAAATCATAGCAGGTTTTGTTTTTAGCAGATCTGTTATATTTGGTATTCTACGCTCATTTATATTTCGAAATCGTTAAAAATCTGCTATCGATTTTCGAAATCTACTGTCCTGCTATGATGTGCTCTCAAATTTGTTGTTAACATAAAGACACATAGTCATGCGTGAAAGTATTGAAATGTCAAAAGTGAAATAAAAAAAATTTATTGTTGAATGTGAAACAAATTTATAAAAATAAAATTAATAAAAAAAATAGAAAAAATAAATAAAAATAAAATAAAGTGCAAAAATGGAAAATTTAAGTAAGTTTCAATTTTTAAATTAAATTTAATTAATAAATTATTAAATAGCATAAGTTTGTTTATATTTTGTTATTTTTAGAAAGAAAAAGAGAGCAAAAAATAACGAAGGAGCAGAAAGAAGTGTATGTGGAATTTTTGGAGGAGAATAAGGATATGAGATTTAAAAAAAATACAGATGATGCTGTACAGCCATTGTGGGACGATCTAACAAATATGTTAAATTCTACGATTGGACCCACCAAATCTAAAGAAGAGTGGAAAAAGGTAAAGTAATACGATATTTATAGAATTTGTTTTGCTTATATATAATTTTTAAGGTTTTCGATAATTGGAGGTACGTGACGTTGAAAAAAATAAGGACGATTAAGTCTGATATTGGAAGAACTGGAGGTGGAGTTGCGCAAAATATCAACATAACTGAATTGGAGAATCGTGCTTCGTCTTGTTGGGGGAAGATAGCGATCGAAGGGCATCCGGAAGTAGGGGTAGCTGGTTGCTCTGGCTTCTCTACAAATGAGAATAATCCCGTAGTACTTGAAGCAGATTTGGGTGATGTTTTACAAATTAGAGGTATACAAATCTAGTTAATTTAGAAACTAACTCATAATTTTTTTTACATTTTGGTTAAACAAAAAATAAATATTACTTTATTTGTATGTATGTACTATATATGTGTTAACAGAAGGCGCAGAATTAGTGGACCAAACACCCAAAAAAGGACAAAAGTCAAATAGAAGGAAAAAATTAAGGACACCAAATGAAAAATCCGGTATAAACATGTTTATTGATATATCTATATATTTAATTTAAAATTTTAATTTGTATATTTTCGTAGATGAGACATTCAATAAATTGTTGAAGGAAGTAGAGCAAGATAAACTTGATGTCATGAAAAAAATAGAGGAAAGTACTTCAAAAATTGCTCGAGAGTTGGAGAGAACTGCCAATGCTCAACAAGCGATGGCCGAATCCCAACAAAATATGACCCATGCTTTAAATAGATTGGCAGATGGTGTCATAATTTTAGCTGATAAGTTAGCAAATAAGTAATAAATTTCAATAGTTTTTAATATAATCATTTTTTTATAGTATTAAGTTTTTTATTTTCATTATATTATAAAAAAAATTGAAATTGAATTTGAATTTGTTTTCTTTAATTAAAACATCTTTGCCTGACTTCTGCCCCTAATAAATGCCACTGCCTTATACGAGTATTATCAGATGCGCTTTCAACACTGTTCGGCAATTCATCATAAATATCTTCATCTGAACTTTCTTCGTTATCGCTCAGTTCATATAAATCTTGGCATTCATTCAAACAAATATTATGCAGGCAAAAAACGGCATAAATTATAAGGCCAGCCGTGCCAGGGTCATAATGAAGCACTCTATGACGAGAGAGACATCGAAATCGACTTTTAACAACTCCAAAGCACTTTTCAATTATGTTCCTTGCTTTAATAAACTTTTTATTAAATATGTATTCTGGTGTTCCCTCTGTTGTAGTCAAGAAAGGAGTCAATAACCACGGTTCTAAAGGGAAACCAGAATCACCTGAAAGACATAATGGAAATGAGATCTAGAACATGATTAACTAAGAATATTTGACCAATTAAAAACGCATTTTGATTTTCCACCCTGGTAAAAAGATTCAAAAATTGTCTTCGCAATGGTGAGGTATGCCAAATAGCAGAATCATGAACTGAGCCTGGAAAACGACTATCTGCATATGTTATTCTCATTCGCGAATCACAACACTGTAAATATAAAGTTATATTGATTTTTTAAACAAGTATTTTTGGACATACAACTAGAGCATTTATGCTGTGGTAGCCCTTCCTATTCCTGTATAAACTGTCTCGTAAATTTTCGTCATCTTCTGCCATTAAAATTTTGACTAACCATAGCAGAAAATTAAAGTATTCGAAAATGTGGCTGCTATGATAGCAGATTTTTATAGCAGATTAGTTATAAATTTTGTGTTGTAGAATACGAATTTTTGTGATAACAGAAAACTGCTATGAGCTGTCAACATTTATATGAAAAGATAGCAGAATAGCAGATTTTCGCAGAATAGACCCCAATAAAATTAAAAAATTTTTAAATATAATAATATATGGCATGAATATAACGAAATCTATATTCGGATTTTTGAATAAAATAAAATTTGATAAACTTAGTAATATTTGATCATGATTGGCAAGGCTGTGATTTTAAATTCTTTTACCATAATATTTCATCATGGACCAGGGCAAAGAATATAAAGCTAAAGCCAATAGAAATAACATTCGACGGTATTTATGAATGGAAATAGGTTTACACATAGCATTTGTGTGTGCGTTAATTTGATTATTCATACGCCATTATAGATTTCAAATATACATATAATACATATAATATATGTAGATATATATACTATATATATAATTTTTATACTGCTGCTGGTTGACTGCTATGCTATGTTTTTATTTCTATCGATCATTTCTTTATTGCTATTTGCTCTATTGTAATTTGTGCTTATGCTTAAGAGCATACATTGATAATGGTAATTGGTATACGGCAAATAATACAATGTAAATTTATATTTTATATTGTACATTGTATACGCTAATGCAATACGATTATATATGTATGCGGATAATCATTATAATATATAATATGATGATGATGATGATATGATATTATGATATATATATGTACTATATACATATTTCAGGTTTTTTTTATAAATGCATTAGTCGAGATATTTTTAAAGGGACAATATATATGTATTATATACATATATGTATATTGTATTATAATTATAAAAATATGTATTTTACAATATTGAACAAAATGATTTTTGGTATTTGTGTACTACTACGTAATGTACGTAAGTAAATGTATATGCTGGCTGTTTGTTCATATCGACTTTCATATTATATTGTAGACACTATGTACATATGTACGTATACACTTGTAGGATTGAGTTTATAAAAATTAATGGGCCCTATTATGAATGTCGATAATATCGACTATCGACAAAATTAATACTGAAGACACATTATGCTCGAAATCGCGTGATTTCGCGAAGACGATTACACGAAATCTAATATAGTGACACATATGAATTTACGCGATTTCAATCATAGAATACATATTATATATTCACATATACATATTATATATATTATATATTATATATGCATTATATATATTATATATATATAATACATATATTATATATTCACATATAAAATAATAATATAAAAAATTGTTTAAACACAAAACACAAACTATGCACATAACCTCAATTTCAATTATTACCACTACATGCATATAAATGACATTAATGACAAGGAAAATTTGAAAAATGAAATGGAAAAGGGAATTATTTAATTTAATTCTTAAAAAACAGATGTCACTTTTACTCGCTTTCAAACGAAATCGAGTATTTTTTACTAGATTTCGTAACTCGATTTCGTTTATGAAATCGTGTAAAATACGCGATTTCGGAGGTTGAAATCGTTTTCATACGCGATTTCGAGCTATATGTGTCTATGTTATAAGACGAGACGTGACGATGTAAATTTTGTATTATGCAAATCGGTCGTCTCGACAGTAAGATATTGTCATATCAAATTTTATTTTCATTCAGTTTCACCATGTAATTTCTATAAAAATTGTCAAATATATCGATACAAAAATTTATAATTCATTTTTTTTTTCAATTTTGAATAAATATTTAATTAATTTTTGTAATTTTTAATAAATATTTGATTAATTTATGTAAATAATTTGTAGCTATATGTAGTAATTTTGTAAATCCATAAAATACAATATGTTGTTAGAAAATATGAATCACCCTGTAATATTATTTATTTTAATTAACGAATCACCCTGTATTATTATCAGTTTGAACAAAAAAATGTATTTTTTAACTTATTTAATTAAATGTAATGTTTACCTACTATTGTCTTATGTACATAATGTTATTATTTTATACAGTTAGGTAATTTCTATTTTTTGTCATATTGGGTGAAAATTGTAAAAAATTGGAGAAGTTAAGTTAGTCGATAGGTCGACCAAATAACGAAAAGTTGTTTTTTTAAATTTTATAAAACCTAAGTTTAAGTAAAGTGATTATATAATTATATAAAGCAAATTAATAAAGAGTGCTCTGGAAGAAGATAACTTGGTGTTTTATTTAAATTAATGGCTGGAGTTCCGAAAAGGTGTTCCCTCTGATCCTCTTGAAATTTTGACCACAGATAGTCCTTGTGACGCAAAGCACAGAACTCTAATATTTTTTGTCGGAAAGCCCTCTATCGGTCACAATTCGCATTTAAAATTTTTTGTCAAAATTCTTATTTTAGCAATATGTCTGTAACGGTACATGATACAGGTATGTTTTACATCTCAAAAGATGCGTCTTAAGATGCTCTATATTCTGAAAAAAAGAAATTTTCAAAAGCTCCTAGTAGAAGGATAATAAAGGACATTTTGTGATTTTTGGCTATTTTCACATTTTTGACAATTTCTCAGAAAGGAGTAAGGATAATCGGTTCAAATTTTTTGCAAATAAAAAAGGACATCATGAGCAAGATTTTTCATTCATTACTTTGATCCTAATGAAAAAGGAAAATGTCCTGCAGAGAAATAATTTTATTAATACTGAATTTTGCAATTTTATGTTCGTGTGCACGTGTATGTATGTGAGTATGTGTATTTGTAGAAGTCAAATATATGATATTTTTTGTATGCGCGTATATATGCGTGTGTATGTGCATTTGTAGAAGGTAAATCTAACAGTGTGTACATTAAGTATTTTCTATACAGGCATACATATACACTACACGTATATGGGCAAATATGATAGAGTACGCTTGCTGGTTTGTGTGTGTATGCATTTGTAGAAGGCAAATCTGGTAGTGTGTGTATGTAAGTGTATGTGTGCGTATTTGTAGAAGGCAAATCTGATAGTGTGTGTGTGCATTTGTAGAAGGAAAATCTGATAGTGTGTGTGTGCATTTGTAGAAGGAAAATCTGGTAGTGTGTGTGCATTTGTAGAAGGAAAATCTGATAGTGTGTGTATGTAAGTGCATGTGTGTGTGTGCATTTGTTGAAGGCAAATCTGATAGTGTGTGTTTGTAAGTGCATGTGTGTGTGTGCATTTGTAGAAGGAAAATTTGATAGTGTGTGTGTGCGTTTGTAGAAGGCAAATCTGGTAGTGTGTATGTAAATGTATGAGTGTGTATTTGTAGAAGGCAAATCTGATAGTGTGTGTGTACATTTGTAGAAGGAAAATCTGGTAGTGTGTGTGCATTTGTAGAAGGAAAATCTGATAGTGTGTGTATGTAAGTACATGTTTGTTTATTACTATTATTATTAGATATAATTTTATATTATATTACATTTATTTCAATGACTGGAATAATACTCTACAAACAATCTGAAAATACTAAACGCGCGCGCGTTTGTGTTGTGTGTGCGTGCGTGCCTGTGTATATGCGTGCTCGTATGTGCATTTGTAAAAGGTAAATCTGATAATTTGTGCATTAAGCATTTTCTATCAGATTTGTTTTCTACAAATGCACACACACACATGCACTTACATGCAAACACTATCAGATTTTCCTTCTACAAGTGCATACACACACTTTCAAATTTTCCTTCTACAAATGCACACACACACATGCACTTACAAACACACACTATCAAATTTTCCTTCTACAAATGCACACACACACATGCACTTACAAACACACACTATCAGATTTTCCTTCAACAAATGCACACACACACATGCACTTACATACACACACTATCAGATTTTCCTTCTACAAATGCATACACACTACCAGATTTTCCTTCTACAAATGCACACACACTACCAGATTTTCCTTCTACAAATGTACACACACACTATCAGATTTGCCTTCTACAAATACACACTCATACATTTACATACACACTACCAGATTTGCCTTCTACAAACGCACACACACACATGCACTTACAAACACACACTATCAGATTTGCCTTCAACAAATGCACACACACACATGCACTTACATACACACACTATCAGATTTTCCTTCTACAAATGCACACACACTACCAGATTTTCCTTCTACAAATGCACACACACACTATCAGATTTTCCTTCTACAAATGCACACACACACTATCAGATTTGCCTTCTACAAATACGCACACATACACTTACATACACACACTACCAGATTTGCCTTCTACAAATGCATACACACACAAACCAGCAAGCGTACTCTATCATATTTGCCCATATACGTGTAGTGTATATGTATGCCTGTATAGAAAATACTTAATGTACACACTGTTAGATTTACCTTCTACAAATGCACATACACACGCATATATACGCGCATACAAAAAATATCATATATTTGACTTCTACAAATACACATACTCACATACATACACGTGCACACGAACATAAAATTGCAAAATTCAGTATTAATAAAATTATTTCTCTGCAGGACATTTTCCTTTTTCATTAGGATCAAAGTAATGAATGAAAAATCTTGCTCATGATGTCCTTTTTTATTTGCAAAAAATTTGAACCGATTATCCTTACTCCTTTCTGAGAAATTGTCAAAAATGTGAAAATAGCCAAAAATCACAAAATGTCCTTTATTATCCTTCTACTAGGAGATTTTGAAAATTTCTTTTTTTCAGAATATAGAGCATCCTAAGACGCATCTTTTGAGATGTAAATTATACCTATGTCATGTACCGTTACAGAGATATTGCTAAAATAAGAATTTCGACAAAAAATTTTAAATGCGAATTGTGACCGATAGAGGGCTTTCCGACAAAAAATATTCCGTGACTTTTCTGATATTGTCGAGTAGAATCTGTGGTCAAAATTTCAAGAGGATCAGAGGGAACACCTTTTCGGAACTCCAGCCAAATTAATAAATATTTACATAGTGTAGTGCCTACAACAAATTCAGAAGTGGGATAAATTACTCGTCGTGTGTGTATTTTCTTTAAAAGAAAAAAAAGAAAATTTCCATAGGTGGAAAAGCGCATCGTCATAAAATGGCGGACGAATGGAATAAATTTATAACTAGCGCAACACAAACAGACCTTAAAAACGTGTTAAAAAAATTACATTTGAACGTAGGCGGCAAAAAGGCCGAATTAATTCTACGCCTGCAAACAGCAGTGGAAAATTTTACTCCAGAACAAATTGCAGATCTTGTACGAGAAGAATCAAGTGGTAACTACAGCTTGGAAAACGAAGATGTAGATAATAGTGAACAGGACAACTTAAACGATGAACAACTGTTAGACCAGGATATACAACGACTACAGAATTTGCTAGAAAAAAAGCGGAAAATATGTGAATTGAAAATTGAACTTGCATCACTACAAAGTGACGATTTGGATATTGAGGTCAATTCAAGGGCAACATCATGCAGCTTCAAGGACATTGAGGAGACACTACCGAAATTTTCTGGCGATGATAATTTGTCGATCCAACGCTGGATAGAACTATTTGAACAAACATGTGAGGTTTTTAATTGTGACGGAAAAATTAAATTTGTGTACGGCAGAAGACTTTTGTCTGGAACCGCTAAGTTATTCACAAGAACCGTTTTATTGAGAACGTGGAGTGAATTGAAACGTGCTTTGTTAATGGAATTTTCCAGAAAAGTAACGATAGCTGATATACACGAGCAGTTAAGAACCAGAAAGAAAAAAAGAGAAGAAACGTTTCAACAATATGTGCTATCTATGCAAGAAATTGGGATTTTAGGTAATGTTGTTGAAGAAGATCTAGTACAATATGTGATAAAAGGAATTCAAGATAGTGAATCAAATAAAGTGATTTTATATGGTGCCAACAATTTAAACGAATTGAAAATGGCGTTGATGAAATACGAAAGGTTGAAATTGAATCAGTCAGTCAATCAAACACGTTTTTCTCAAACAAATAATAATAAATTCACTGGGAAAAGTGGCAATCAAAACAACGTTAAGGAAAAAGGCGAATCAAAACTGAAGTGTTTCAACTGTAACGATTATGGTCATTTAAGTTACAATTGTAAAAAACCTCGACATGTTAAAACCACCTGCTATAAATGTGGTCAGCAAGGTCACGTAGTGAAGAATTGCCCTCAACAACGAAATACCGATGTTATGGTCATCAATGACAACAACTCTTTTAATCACGATGGACATGAGGAATCACAAGGTATAAAAAACAATTCTAATTTTAACAATGATTTTGAATTTCTAGTGAAATACGAGTTCGAAAACCAAGTGAAAATACAGCTAACAACAATTCTTGATTCCGGTAGCCCCATCAACATAATAAGAGAAAAGTATGTGCCACCTCAATTGATGACGAAGCTGGATACTAGCACAGGTAGTAATAAATTTTGTGGGATCAACAATAGTTCTTTAGTTGTAAAAGGTAAAATAACATGTAATGTATTTATTTTTGACAATATTTTTTATAAAGTAGAATTACTTGTTGTAAATAATTTTAGTATGAAATACCCTGTTGTGCTAGGTAGAAATTTCTTAAAAATTTGTAATTTTAAGTTAGTTAATTGTCGTAATGTTAAAACTGTAAGTGTGCAAACGGACGATAATCGGAATTTTTCTGAAAAAAATTTAAGTTTTATTGATGAATGTTTAGATTTTTCTAAAAATTTATTGAATATTGATATTAATGATAATGACGAAAGTGAAAAAATTAATTTATCTATTAACAATGACATACCATATCATGTGCAGAAAATGGTGAAAGAAATTATATTAAGTAAAAGTCTAGACGATAAAATTGACACCGATTTCAAAATGGTAATTAAATTAGAAAAACATGTTCCATTTAGTAGTGCACCTCGTAGATTACCTTTTCAGCATAAAATTGAACTGCAAAAAATTGTTGATGACTTGCTTCAACGGAAAATAATTAGAGAAAGTAGTTCCGAATATGCATCACCTATTGTACTCGTTCGAAAAAAAACCGGCGATTTCCGTCTCTGCGTGGATTACAGGGAATTAAACCGCATAACTTTAAAGGATAACTACTCTTTACCACTCATAGAGGATCACCTTGATCAATTACGTAACAAAAAGTACTTTTCGGTTCTTGACCTTCGTGATGGTTTCTATCATGTTAAAGTGGATCCTGATTCTGTGAAATATACCTCCTTCGTCACACCGATGGGGCAGTATGAATTCATACGCATGCCATTTGGGCTCAAGAATGCCCCATCCGTGTTTCAGCGTTTTATAAACCATCTGTTTCAACCATTAATCAAACAAGGTAAATTATTATCTTATATAGATGATTTAATGATTGCAAGTTGTACGATTGAAGAGCATTTGAATATTTTAAAAGAAGTTATGTCTATAGTATATACACATGGTCTTCAACTGAGATATGATAAGTGTCGATTTTTGCTCACCAGTATAACTTACCTAGGTTATGAAATTAGTTTCAATGGTATTCGTCCTGATAAAAGTGGTCTGGAATCAGTAGAAAAATTCCCTTATCCTAAAAACATTAAAGAGGTACATTCTTTCCTTGGTTTATGTTCTTATTTTAGGAAATTCATAAAGAATTTCGCGATTATAGCAAACCCTTTATTGAGGAAAGATGCCACATTTAAATTTGGTGAAGAAGAATTAGAGTCATTTGAAAGTTTGAAAAAGAATTTGCAGAAGAATCCAGTACTTAGTATTTATAATCCGAAAGCAGAAACACAGTTACATTGTGACGCTAGTGCCATCGGATTTGGTGCAGTTCTTTTACAGCGTCAAGAAGATAAGCATTTCCATCCAGTCTTTTTCTTTTCCAAGAGAGCTACAGATATCGAATCTAGATATCATAGTTATGAGCTAGAAACACTGGCCATAATTTATGCTTTAAGGCGATTTCGAATTTATTTAATCGGTATAAACTTTAAGATAGTCACCGACTGTCAAGCACTAGCACAAACATTGAAGAAAAAGATTATTAATCCACGTATATCACGTTGGGCGCTAGAACTGCAAGACTTTAGTTATACCATAGAACATCGTTCTGGTTCCAAGATGGCGCACGTCGACGCATTGAGTAGGTGTCATAATTTACTTATCGTTGAGGAAGATTCTTTCGAATACGCTCTTATTTCTGCTCAAAATAATGACCCTATTATAAAAAACATCTCTGAAAAGATTGAAAAAGAAGAAAGTCAGTGGTACGAAATGATTAATGGGGTGGTGTATAGAAAACTTGGTACTGAAGTATTGTTTTATGTTCCACAACAAATGGAACGAAGCGTGATTCAAGCTCATCATGAATCACTTTGCCACGCAGGAGTAGAAAAATGTCATGATTTTCTTAAAAAAGCATACTGGTTTCCTAATATGAAGGACAAAATAAAAGATTACATTTCAACTTGTTTGAAATGTTTGTATTTTTCTCCTGTATCAGGTAAAAAGGAAAAGATTCTTCATAGCATACCAAAGGGTAATGTTCCATTTGAAATACTTCACATTGACCATTTCGGGCCATTGCCGTCAAATCGAAATAAGAAAAAGTATGTGTTTTTAATAATTGATAGCTTTACAAAGTTTATCAAACTATACCCTGTAAGGACTACAAAAACAAAAGAAGTAATTCAATGCCTAAAAAATTATTTTAATTATTATTCACGTCCAAGTAAGATAATCTCTGACAGGGGAATGTGCTTTACATCAGATGAGTTCGCTACATTCTGTAAGCAAGAAAGTGTTAAACACATTAAGATTGCTACTTCTTCTCCTCAGTCTAATGGACAAGTTGAGAGAGTGAATAGAGTATTAATACCAATGCTGTCGAAGGAAACAGATCCTGAAATGGGAGACTGGGCGAGATATTTACCTAAGATAGAATATGCAATGAATAATGTTAAAAATCGTAGCACGGATTATACACCAAGCATGTTGCTTTTCGGTGTTGAGCAAAAAGGACAAGTCATTGATAAAATTTTAGAGTATCTTAGAGAAGAAAAAAGTAGTAAAGATTCTAGAAATTTGATAGGTATACGTAAGAAAGCTAGCGAAAATATCGAGAAAGTTCAAAACTATAACAAATCTTACTTTGACAAGCGTCATAAAACCCCTTATAAGTACAAAGTTGGAGATTATGTGTTGATAAAAAATGTAGTAACAACGCCAGGTTTGAATAAAAAGTTAGTACAAAAGTATAAAGGTCCCTACAAAATAGTTAAAATTTTGCCACATGATCGATATGTCATAAAAGATGTTGATGGACTTCAAGTATCTCGTATTCCTTATGATGGTGTTTGCAGTCCTGAAAATATGAAATTATACTACGATAGTACAAAATCGAAAATTAATGAATAATGTTGCACACATACAGTTGTCCGTAGTAAAAATGTGTAAAGATAAAATGTATGTATAATCATTATAAAGTTGTATTAATGTATAAAATTGTTGTTTTAAATGGAAAAAAAAACTGTTTAGTTAGAAAATATTAAAGTTAATCGTGGGCGATTAACATGTCAGGGTGTCCGAATGTTGTAGTAATTTTGTAAATCCATAAAATACAATATGTTGTTAGAAAATATGAATCACCCTGTAATATTATTTATTTTAATTAACGAATCACCCTGTATTATTATCAGTTTGAACAAAAAAATGTATTTTTTAACTTATTTAATTAAATGTAATGTTTACCTACTATTGTCTTATGTACATAATGTTATTATTTTATACAGTTAGGTAATTTCTATTTTTTGTCATATTGGGTGAAAATTGTAAAAAATTGGAGAAGTTAAGTTAGTCGATAGGTCGACCAAATAACGAAAAGTTGTTTTTTTAAATTTTATAAAACCTAAGTTTAAGTAAAGTGATTATATAATTATATAAAGCAAATTAATAAAGAGTGCTCTGGAAGAAGATAACTTGGTGTTTTATTTAAATTAATAAATATTTACATAGTGTAGTGCCTACATATAAATATAAAACATAAGTGAAAATATAAAACATTAATTTAATACTGATTTTTTTTTTGCATAAAAGAAGAGCGTTCATGTTTTTTTTTCAAACAGCATTTTTAGTGATTTTTCTTTAATTAATTAAATTAAATTTAAATAAATTGAGCAGAATAATTAAATACAACTTATCTTATATACAAAGCATACATGAAATGTCAAATCACCATAGACTACTATGTCTATTAATTAGTTTTAACTGATTGACTCAAAATGTCGATATTCTCGCCTCAAATCGCCATTCATAATACAAAACTTGTCGAGTCAAGGCGATAGTCGATGACAAGACGATATTATCGACACTCATAATAGGACCCAATATAAAATAAACAATTAAATAATAAGTGTGAATGGCTGGTTATAGGATAATACAATTCTTATGCATTTATATCGGGTTTTCCAATAGGGACATTATAGGGATATTATATATACTTTGATTTAATTTTTTTGTAATAAATAAATTTTTGATTTGGATTGCCTTGAAAAATTTCTTAGAAAACTTTGTAATTGCATAATAAATTGTTATTCTTAATTCATTGATAAATAATTTCTGTAAAAAAAACAAATACTGTTAATTAAATTATATAAAAATTTTTAATTAATAATTTGTATAAGATCAATTTTCTTTTTCAAATACTGAAGAAATAAAATTATCAAACAAACTAAAAGGATATGTATATTATTTCAATTTGATTATATGATTATTACCTTCTTTTTTTCGAAAATCACTTTAAATTTTTCTTTTTCAGCCAACCAAATTAACTAAATCTGTTTTTGAAAATTGATTCAATATATTTGAATCGATTAGAAATTTAATCGATTGATAATTGAATTGATTAATAATTAATAGAAAGTTTTGTTCAAATGAAAAATAATACCATTCAAGTTGACAAATAATTTTTGTTGGCAGAATAATTTATTTTGTTGAATGGACCGAAAAAAATTTTTAATTCAATGAATTTTTGTTGTTGTTTCAACTAATGGTTGTGTTGGTTGAAATATTATGAAACAGTTGAGATGATGAAAACAATTTTTCAAAACAACAAAACATTTTTGTGTTTTAACAAAAACAGTGTTTTAATTAAACAACAAATTTTGTTGACATGATTTAATATTTTTTGTTAAATTCAACTATCCTTTTGTTGAATGGACAAATGACAAAATTTGTACAAAATTATGTCAACTTAACAGTGTGTTTTTGTAGACGCTATATTAATAAAAATTTTATCAAATCAAATAGTATTTTGGTTGTATTGATAACGTTTTTCTCTCAGTGTACAGTGCATTACGTAAGTACATAAATAAGCACAACGTTATTATTTATTTCGAATATTGGTTCAAATATAACACGATTACAGTAATATAACAGTAACTAATTTCATGAGTTTTTGTCTTAAGACTCACTCTTATGAATGTACATTATTTATGCGTTTAGCACACAAACATAGCTTTATGCCTGCACAAATATTTAATTAGGTCTTTATTGATGTAGATGTGTTAGATCATAACACATATTTCGTAATACACATAGCAAAAAAGTTGCTTGGTATAATATATTTATGTATAGGTACTGCAAAATAAGCATGCAGATGTTTTGGATAATCTATAACGATCATACATGATCATACTCTCCTATGCAAATGTTTTCTAAGATGATGATATCCTTTCCTTCTTATCACAAAGGATATCGTTTTTTTTTGCTGTCATGTACTCCGTTCAATAAATGCGTTCGTTGCATACTTTATTATGGGTATATTGATAATTATAAACATAGAATTCGTTGGTTAATTATCAATGTGTATCAATGTAATCTTTAAAATATTTTTCTTTAGTTTAGTTGATAACTTAGTTTAGTTCATTTTCGAGTTTCTTTGGTAGTGATAAATTAATAAGTTAATTAATAATATAAGTATAATTATAATCAATAAGTAAATTTATAATAATAATAAAATAAATAAAAATAAATAAATATTTTTTTTAATAAAAATAAATAAAAATAACAAAAAAATGGCAAGTAATGGTGAAGGAAGTAATAGTGAAAATAATGAAATCGGTAAGTAAAAAATTCAACCTTTTCTTAATAAAATTTTTCGTATACCTCATATATTACATTTTTATATTATATTGTAATAATAACCCAACCAACCAAAATTGTTTAAAACACTGTCTAAAAAACGATTTTATTACTTTCGTATTTAACTTGAGTGAGTGTCAAAAACGTTAATATAACTACTTATCTGATAACTTGATGTAGCCATGTATTTGGTACATTGCAAAATTGCTGCTTTATAATCAGAAGTTTTTAAAAAAATATGAAAATATTATTTTACAAATACTTAATACATTGTTGAAATTTCCTATGAAAATTTCTATTTTTTTACACTAAAAATATCTTCATACACTTTTTTCAACAACAAACCTTGTTTTCAACTTAAGAATATGTAACACTTAATGCCTAAAATATCCGACCGTGATATTTGGTTTGTTGGGAAACAATTCTTAAACAAATTCTATAATTTTTCAAAAATGTATTTCAATTTTTTATAAGGCAATACAGCTTCATCACCAAGAAGACATCAGAAAAAATATAGAAAAATTTCCAGATAGCAGAAGGAGCTGCTGATACAATTCATTGGAGAAGGGCAGACAATTGTGGAAGCAGCGAAGAAATTGAATTTGAATATTAACTCGGCGAAAACTATTTACAAACGTTATAGGGATAACGAAGGAGAGTTGGTATTCAAGAAACGTGGCGGAAGTAGTGTACAAAAATTAACAGACGCAGTCCTTGCAGAAATTGACAGCTGTGTGGAGAAGAATGCCGGCATAACAATTAATAGAATACAACAACATTTAGCTACCAAAAATATGGTTGTATCCAAAAGCACTATTGCCAATGGTCTTCGTGCTCTAAGGCTTACTTTGAAGCTGGCTTCTATCGAATTGGCGAATCTTAACTCAGAAAGAACAATAGTGTTAAGAAAAGAATACGCCACAAGGTTTTCGAGAGAAGCTCCAGCTGACCATAGTAAGCTTATTTTCATAGACGAGTGTGGTTTCAATTTGCATCTCAGGAGATCACAAGCTCGATCTAGAAGAGGTACAAGAGCAAGGGTGGTTGTTCCAACAGTGCGCGGCCGGAATGTAACGTTGGTAGCGGCAATGAATAGTGAGGGAATAATACATCACAATATTATTGTTAACGCGACTTGTAACTCAACCAAGTTCTGCAGCTTTCTACGAGAACTTGTGGAAAAAGTTGCACGTCTCCAGAATGTGTGGCTCATTATGGACAACGCGAAGATACACAAAACAAGAGAAGTGCAAGAAGTTGTGCAGGGTTTAGACATTGAGTTGAAGTACTTGCCACCATACTCACCAATGCTAAATCCAATTGAAAAAGCGTTTTCAAAAATAAAGTGTGAGGCTCGAAGCATACTGTGTGACGTCGAAGAAAGCCATAACCTCACAGAAGTAATACAACGTTCTCTCAATAAAGTTACTTCAGCCGATGCTGTCAACTATGTAATGGACATGATGATGACACTGGGACCTGCGTCTGCCGGAGAAGAAGTGCATTAGAAATTTAAGTAACTTTACGTATAGTTTTTACAATTATAATATAATAATTTGGGGGAAATACCGAATTGGGGCCGCCAGATTTTCAAACAAGACTTTCCGATAATGATGCTTTGGAATGTCGTCTTTAACATGGTACATTAAAATTATTAGCGCAAATTCATTTTAAGGACAAAAATTACCCCTACAGATTTTTAGCCCAAAATGGCGTGTTTCACATAAATCGTTATTTCTCCGTATTAGAATCTTAGATTAAATTAGTTAATATACCATTTTAAAGAGCACTTCCAACTCTATTAGTCACAGTTTATTTTACTTTAAAGAGATTAGCGGTTTTTGAGATATTCTTTAAAATGAATTTGCTCCAATAAAGACATGTACCATGCTAAAGAGGACACTCAAAAGTATCATTATCGGAAGATCTCGTTTGAAAAGCTGGCGGATCCAACTAGGAACTTCAACGTATTTATTTTTTAAAATTATCTCATTTTAAACTATTTTACTTTTTTACATTATATAAAAAATGACATCATATAATTTTTCTATAAATTACGATTAGTAAATAACACATAATACACATCTTTTATTAAAATTTACTATTTTTTGCATGAATTTCATATTTAAAAAATTAATAAAATGTATGTTACCCATGTGATGTTTTAGAACATTTTACTCTTTATATTTTTTAAACCAAGAAAATTAGTTGAGTTGAGTTTGCTATTTTTATTCGCCTTTATATACAATTTTGATATCTTCAAGGAGCTGCTGGAAAGGATCTTTCTCTTCTTTTTCTACCCTCCCCCTCCACAGAAATTCACATAAGTGAAGATCCAATTGGCCCTTTCTAACCCCTCCTCGAGTCAATCTGTATTTTAAACTTCACCAACTACTCTCGATATTCTGAGTATGAGTCCCAGAATCAGGCTCAACAAAATTTTCGGAGTGGTTAACTGTTTTGTGGATGTATCCATGATTACTTACTTCTATGTTCTATATAGCCACCCCAACAATCAGTGTGTTAGTAAATCAACAATCATTTTAGTAAAAAGGGTAAACAAAAGTTGAATTTAATTGAATTTTTTTTATATTTTAGTGAAAGGTGAATAAAATTTCAATAAATGTTTTACGAATTTAGTAAAAGGTAAATAATATTAAATTTTGCTGATGTTGCTTTATTAATTTTATAGAATATAGCGAAAAGTGATATAATTAATGTTACTTACACTGAACTCTGAACACTAAACATTGATAATAGCGGTACAATACTTAGTTACAATGATAAGCAACAAAGCAGTAATACAAAAAATTGCATAAATACAAGAAAATATTCAATTCCTACGACAAATAGTAAATTTTGGAATTATTACTGAGAAATATATGAAAAATGTGTATTTTTTCGCATTTTTTTGTATATTTGTGTATTTATTTTTTTTTTGTACAGAAATGTGACATCATTGGAAAGAAGACAAAAGGACCTTTCAAGTGATGTAATAAAATATATATGTCATCCTTCAAGTTTTGAAGTTATTGCGGTTTCAAAAGAAGTTGAAAAAGTGATTTCTAAAAAACACGAAATTTTAACTTTAAGTCCTTATATCTGAAGAACCACTAATTCAATCAAAGTAAAATAAAGAGTAACAAATAGGGCAGGATGTCCTCTTTAAAATGGTATACGGAATACGGAGAAATAACGGTTTTTGTAAAACACTCCATTTTGGACCAACAATATTTAAGGGTAGTTTGCGTCCTCAAGGTCCATTTCTGCCAATAAAGACATACACCACATAAAAAAGGACTTTCCAAAGAACCATTATCGGAATGACAGATTTAAAAATCTGCTGGCCCCAATTCGGAAGTTCAGCCAATTTTTCTTTAAATTGCGATTAGTATATAATATACATCTTTTGTATTATCATTATTTTAGCAGGTATATGGCTTAACAATGGACCATTACGGTTCAAATTGATGCGACAATGCAATGATTTACAGTATAAGATATTTTTAAATTTGTTATTTTTTTTCTTAATATTGTATTAACGCATTTTGTCAGTACATTATCGTTTTATGGTTATACATCAAATTGTTACACAGTTTAGTTTATTAAGTATAATCAATATTTTTTAAAAATTAATTATTTATAATTATATTAGTTTAGTTCACAAGTTAAATTTTTCATTAAAATTAATCGTATTAAAATTTATTTCTCATTTTTTATTGGGTTTGCTAAAGGTTTCATTTGGTTTGCAAAAAGATTCATTCGGTTTGCAAAAAGATTCATTTAGTTTGCAAAAAGTTTCATTTAGTTTGCAAAAAGTTTCATTTAGTTTGCAAAAAGTTTCATTTAGTTTGCAAAAAGGTTCATTCAGTTTGCAAAAAGATTCATTTGTATGCATAAAGTTTCATTTCAAGTGTAAATGCTATATATGCGTATTGTATTAAGTATTGTTGGAAAAATGTTATTTTTTATTGCATTTTTCCTATTCTTAACCCTTTTTTTCATTTTCTGTAGAAATTCTACAGAAGCAGAAAAAAGGGTTAAAAGTCTTATAAAAAAAAAGAAAGGAAAGGTTTTATTAGAGGCCGAGCGGAGCCTTGTTAGAGGGAATTTTAGTAGAAATAATAAAAAGAAACTACTTACCCTTTTCTATAATCCTTTACCCCTTTTTTTTTTTTATATAAAAAGAAAAACCAACTTTCTCCTTACAAACAAAGTTTTATTTTTACAAAAAAAAAACGAATTAAGTTGATTTACAAAAAAAAAAAAAACTAATTAAATTAAATTTCATTAATTAAAAAAATTAATCTAAAAAAAAAAGAAAGAAAATGAAAAATTTAACTAACAAAAAAAAAACTACTTAATCAACTCAATTAAAAAAAGAAAAGAAGTCGAATCAATCACTTAAAAGAACTGCACTGCATAGACTGACTGAAAAATGAAAAACTGCATTACTAACAAAAAAAAAAAAAACGTGTATAGTGACGACAGCATTCATATACCTGTCGTCACATACAAAAAAAAAGAATCGATCTTCTGGAAGTTTCCATCAATTCGCCGAAAGATGACAACGTCAACGAATTGATAGAGACTTCCAGTGGAAAGTGGAACAACTTTCTACAACGAATGTCAACGAAATAAAAAAAAAGTGATTATAACGTTGACATTTGACGTTGTAGAAAGAAGAAGACCACGTAAAAAAAAAAATGTAAACAAAGTGGTGTCAATATTGCAGGTAAGTATGAGTATTATTTTGGTTAAAATTATTTTAATTTAAATTAATTAAATTAATTAATGACAATTTTTTTTTTCTTTGCAGGTGGTGCAAATTTCCAACACGACCCCCCGTTTGAAGGCTCAAAGTTCCGACTGAGCCTTTAGAGTGTCCAGATGTCACTGATAGGCCAGGATTACCTGAAAGAAAAGAAAAGAAAAACAGGCTTTCCGCAGTGAAAAGTTCTAGACACTATAATAAAACAACAGTAATAAAAGAAAAGGCTCACTGGATCGGAACGAGGAGAAGTGAGAAAAGTAAGAGTTTGGGTGTGAAGCCTTAGATTATTCTAGGAGCTAGACAATTACAGCAATGCAGATGCGATCGAAAGTTTGAGGCTTTAGGGTACTCTACGTGATTAATCGTCGCCCCATATAAACCATCCCATTCCACTACCGTGCTCTAAATTGGCGAGAGAGGAGAAAGAAAGGCATGTAGGTTTCCCAAATTTAGGAAGGTAGGTTTAGATGGTCTCCACAAATCGCTCTCCCGAATCCTCCTTTCGCAATGCAGTTGTTCTTGAAAAAAAAAAACGCACTCAACTCACCAACGGCTCTGCCGCTTTTTCAGCCCATCAATAGCCCAGCACCTCTTCGTTCTTTAAGCTTCAGAGCTAATGGACTTTCCATTCCCTATTTCCCCCTTGAGGTCCAATTGTTGTCCAATATGCTACAAAACTTCCATTGTGTTTCTGCCACTGTCGCACATCGTGCCGTAGCGGAACAGTTATCCACAGTAGGTCTCCGCAATAGCCTAAACTATCAGGTCTTCTCTGATGAGCCTACTTCTCCTAGAGTCTACCACAGTACGCTCAGGTGATTTCCGCGTAGTGCCCCTGAGACATCGCATCTGCGTGTCATGATTTCTGCATGCAATGTGGATGATGGGAAAATCGAATTTCTGAACTGTGTCTGTCCAGAAAGCTCGTAAGGGGCCCATCAACCACCCCAAAAATCATTACAACGCAGTAGGGGTCGATGTCTCACAAGGTAGGATCGAAAGAGCTAAGCAGCTTCCTTCGAACTACGCAGAAAATAGGTTACTCACTGGGCGTTTTACTGTGGGACTCGTTGACCTCCTAGCCTTCTTGGAGTCACCGCAGCACTGCTCCCGAAAAGTCACTTTCCCGCGACATTGATGGCTTTCCCTCAACAAAAGTTCCAATATTCACAGATGCATATTGGACAAGAAGTCCTCAAAAGTCCAGGAACGAACGAATGGACTGCCCAAATAGCCCGATAATGTGCCGCAGAGACCTCGCACAGGACCATTTCGATTAGGCACCGTAAAGAAGCAGGGACGTTAGTTAATTTAGAAGGCGGATTTCGTGAGAAACGAAAAGAAAAGATCCATCTACTTCCTTCCAGTAGATTGTAGGGGACTGTATTGCATCTTGCCCTTCAATCCCTCTCACCACTACCTTTAGGGTATAGGAATCGTCTCCACAAGAAGAAGAGGGGAATAATGATAAAAGTTTTCAATCTGCAGGCCAAACCAGATAAAGGAAAGGTATAGATAAAATTTCCCCAAAAAAATCAAAATGTGAGAAACACCCTGTAATGGTTAAACACTATTCGCGTACAATTACTAGTTTTGCTTGCAGACAAGAAAATGGTCACCCTGTCATGGAGCAGTCTATACAACACTGTAGTGGAAAATTTGCAAACAGGAATATCTAAATTAAAGAACAACAAGGGTGTACAATGAAAGTAAAATTCAAAATTTTTTACAAGTAAAAAGATGAACAACAGTCTTAAGAAGGAAGCAAGAAAGTTTGATAACAGGAAGGGAGTGGTACACTTTATGCGCACAGGATAGGTAGAAATTTCTACTAAAATGAAGCACTATAAAGAAAGGGACCACCTGTTACAAAAGAAAGTAGGCCTTTTGTAACAGAAAGGGTGTGGTATACTTTATAGGCAGCAGGATAGGTAGAAATTTCTACTAAAATGAAGCACTATAAAGAAAGGGACCACCTGTTACAAAAGAAAGTAGGCCTTTTGTAACAGAAAGGGTGTGGTATACTTTATAGGCAGCAGGATAGGTAGAAATTTCTACTAAAATGAAGCACTATAAAGAAAGGGACCACCTGTTACAAAAGAAAGTAGGCCTTTTGTAACAGAAAGGGTGTGGTATACTTTATAGGCAGCAGGATAGGTAGAAATTTCTACTAAAATGAAGCACTATAAAGAAAGGGACCACCTGTTACAAAAGAAAGTAGGCCTTTTGTAACAGAAAGGGTGTGGTATACTTTATAGGCAACAAAAAAAATCGAAATTTCAATTTTAGCACTACAAAGAAAGGGACCACCTGTTACAAAAGAAGGTAGGCCTTTTGAAACAGAAAGGGTGTGGTATACTTTATAGGCAACAAAAAAAAATCGAAATTTCAATTTTAAGCGCGATAAAGAGAGGGACCACCCTGTTACCAAACAAAAAAAAATGATCTTCGTTAGGACTGAAGAGATAAAATTCACTTGTAGCAAAAAGAATTTAGGGCACCCTGCAAAGCATTATACACCCTGTTGCAAGAAAGTAAGAAACAGTTTTTAGATATTCCACTTGTTGCAAGAGGAATTTAGAACACCCTGTAGAATTCAATTTTAACTGATTTCATATAACCTTGGTTGAACTATGTACTACACGTGTATAACTGTATAACAAAACACGTGTATAACAAAAGAAAAGAAGTAAAAAAAAATGAAATACACGTGTTTTATATAACGTTGTCCATAGAACAACCAAGATTATATAAAAAAAAAGAAATTAATGCACTGCACTGTTTTTCATAATTGCACCCCAAAAAAAAAAACACAATATCCAATTATAATGAACTTTACAATATACCCCAAGTGTCTCTACTTTACCTTTTATGTACTTTGCTTTTCAAGTACATAAAAAAAAATTTATGCAAAAAAAAAAGAAAATTTGTAAAATTTGTAAAAAAAAATGGTAAAAAGGAAAAAAAAAAAAAGGAAGAAAAAGGGTAATAAGATCAGGTGGTGGTGGCACGATCCTATTTCTAAGATCGATCGGAGCACCCCACACCTGACACCAATGTTGGAAAAATGTTATTTTTTATTGCATTTTTCCTATTCTTAACCCTTTTTTTCATTTTCTGTAGAAATTCTACAGAAGCAGAAAAAAGGGTTAAAAGTCTTATAAAAAAAAAGAAAGGAAAGGTTTTATTAGAGGCCGAGCGGAGCCTTGTTAGAGGGAATTTTAGTAGAAATAATAAAAAGAAACTACTTACCCTTTTCTATAATCCTTTACCCCTTTTTTTTTTTTTATATAAAAAGAAAAACCAACTTTCTCCTTACAAACAAAGTTTTATTTTTACAAAAAAAAAACGAATTAAGTTGATTTACAAAAAAAAAAAAAACTAATTAAATTAAATTTCATTAATTAAAAAAATTAATCTAAAAAAAAAAGAAAGAAAATGAAAAATTTAACTAACAAAAAAAAAAACTACTTAATCAACTCAATTAAAAAAAGAAAAGAAGTCGAATCAATCACTTAAAAGAACTGCACTGCATAGACTGACTGAAAAATGAAAAACTGCATTACTAACAAAAAAAAAAAAACGTGTATAGTGACGACAGCATTCATATACCTGTCGTCACATACAAAAAAAAAGAATCGATCTTCTGGAAGTTTCCATCAATTCGCCGAAAGATGACAACGTCAACGAATTGATAGAGACTTCCAGTGGAAAGTGGAACAACTTTCTACAACGAATGTCAACGAAATAAAAAAAAAGTGATTATAACGTTGACATTTGACGTTGTAGAAAGAAGAAGACCACGTAAAAAAAAAAATGTAAACAAAGTGGTGTCAATATTGCAGGTAAGTATGAGTATTATTTTGGTTAAAATTATTTTAATTTAAATTAATTAAATTAATTAATGACAATTTTTTTTTTCTTTGCAGGTGGTGCAAATTTCCAACAGTATATACCTATATATTACCACATTATTTGTATATTGTTTGTGATATTACAATACCTACAATATTTAGGGATACAGGTGGAAAGAAAAAGTAACGATAAAAAATATAATATTTAAATCATATTGCATATATAATCACCTGAAATATTAAAATTATATCTAAGCAAGTGTATAGATATACCATTCATGCGAAATATCCACATATATGTAATGTATAGTATTTTTAAGATTTTTTGCTTATTTACGTTCATAATTAAAATTCAAAAATTATTCTTATACATATTCATACGAATATGTAATGATAATTATTATTGTAATTCATAATACTCGAATAGAGATTATGAAATAATTAATATAAGACCACGCCAAAACAAAGATCATAAGGAAAAAATATTTCAATTTATAATCAATGCAGATCATACCAATTATATACAAACATACGTATGTTTGTCATTATGTCATTCGTTTATATATTATTATGTATATTACTCCCTATTAAAAAAAAATGTTTGTTTACATTTCTTTGAAAAAAATTTTTAATTTGTTATTCCCTTTTACTTATCATTCACAACAATTCATATACATATATACATACATTTAATATTCGCATATAAATTCGTATTATACTAATACATAATACAGATAAGGATCTTTGTTAATATACATCTTACCAAAGCCCAATATAACAACTTGTTATCTAGTATTCTAGTCTTTGATACTACATACTACATAATATTCCGTAATGAATATTATACACGTAGCTATATATATTATCATAATACACAATAAACTTGTATTTGCCTTTAAATACAATACAATTCACATTATTCCATTGCACACATACATAATGTATAATACAAAATATAATATTATATCGATTCCCTTCCCCGCAACAGATTTTAATCTAGATGATTTGTATGGCAAATATATAATATAATTCCGAATACCTCTTAAATAGCAAACAGATAGCTTCCTCTCCGTCAACTAGCATCGTTCACCAGTACAGTACACTATCATCAGTCATCACGCTGCCTCAGTGATAGTACTGTTTGACGCTGAACATACATGTGCCTTATTTATATAGTCAGGTACGTGAGGGACTTGAATAGCTCGATGGTTGGGTTTCGTCTTGTGATCCTGAGATCACGGTTCGAACCCCAGCCAGCGCGCTACTCTTGCCCAAGTCGATCATTAATTTTTCCCATCAACAATACACACCAGTAACTGATTACTGATGATAAACTGGATGGTATATCTGACATAAATTACTGATCGGCGGTGCCATAATGGACTTCGTGCACTTAATATATACTATATACATTGTATGTATATACATATGTATATTTGAAAAAAAAATATAGTCAGTACTGTTTATTACGGCACGGATGTTATCTGTTTCCATCTTTACCTCAGACATGGTAAGTAAGAAAAATTATGTGTATTTTAATACAATTATGAGGGGAAAAATTTATGTTCGAAACATGTTTCGAACGAAGATATTTATGTAACTTTATGTGTTCTGAATTTTTGACAGATTGTGGAATGAAAATTCTATTGCTTTAGCTCTATATTCTTTGACCAGGGTAACCTATTACGCTATATCTTAATATTTCCGATTGGCAGATTTGAATTTATTATTTTAAAAAAAGATAAATTGTTTCCTAAAATTAAACAAATGTTGACTTACTAAGAGTATAAGTATAATTTAAATCTTTAAATTATTTGAATATAGATTGCAAAAAGAACATGAAAATATTTAAATATTTAAAACATGAATTTCTGCCGGAAGTAGGAATTTGAAAATTCAAATCAACAGAGACAAGTAAATCCAAAGACTATATAAAAAGAGAGAGTTTCTATCTGAAAACAAAACATCGAAAATCGAATAGACAGGAAACGAAGAATTGTTGGAAATGACGGTTGAATTGTTTTGAATTTTTCCGTTTATAACTGACAACACCTGAAATTTATGAAAAAGCATACAATGATTTAATTTTTTTTATGAAATTAAGTAAAAATGTATTTTTATAAAATATTTTTTAAAATTAAATACTCTGTCAAACATAATTAACTTCATAATAACAATATATATATAATCATATATATTAATATTAATATTATATTGCTGTGCTGTTGCCTGTTGTATTGTATATTATACATATCACCAACTCATACATACATGAAATGTGTATGTGTATATGTATATTTATTTTATATACACTCTTTTGCAGTCATAAGTCATAACAATGATGTATTTATGTTCAATGTTTATATATTTTGTATATTTGAGCTTTATGGCTTTATGCATATACAAAGATATTAACCAATGTATATTTAATTTGTTATGTTTTGTTATTATTTTCATTCGTTTTGCAGTATATATAATGTATAAACATTATATGAGTATGAGTGGCATTTCATAATATATAATACCATAATACCACATATAAAATAAATTCTGTGATAATACCATATAATAATACAATACACCTTACACTATTCAATAACAATACATAGAAACTGTATAGTATTATTATTTGTTTATATTATATACCATATATACTGTATTGCTATGCTGTGATATTGCCTAACCGCTCCCCTTCACTTCGAACCAATATATTTTCTATTGGTTTTGATCAGCAAATTTTTATTTTTAAATCAATGATTTCTGTTTGAATTTAATATTTTCGTATTTTAGTTTTCAGTCTACAGTAAGGGACAAAATGGTTACTCCTTTTTAACATTTTTTAAAAATCGGTAATTTCCAAATATATAAATGCAAAATATATAATAATATAAATTAACATATTTTATATCAATTTATTATCTATTATTCACTCACAATTTTATAACTTCATTTTAACATATTTTTAAGATAAAATTAGACTGAAAAATTTCCTTGCAAAAAAAAAAAAATAATTAAAAACTACAAATTAAAAATTTTAAATAAAAAAAAATTATTAAATATAATTTTTAAAAAATTATAAAGGATATTTTTGTTTACACAATGTGTTATAAAAAAAATTAGAAAATGTTAGACTGTACACTAACAAAAAACATAGCACTCATAACCAATTATCAAATATTAAACAGCAAACAGACAACATTGCACAATTTAGCAATATAAGTAGTATGTATAAAATAAATGATAATAAATATCTAAGTATTCGTATATATACATATAGAGTTAATTATGATAATACTCTTTCACACAGACGTGAAAAAGTTGTAATGTACAGGTGGTTTCATGTGATGTCTGTATTCATAAGTGTTGTAAATGTAGAATTCAAAAATCTGTAATAAAACATGAATTAATATCAAAATAAACTGTGTTTAATTTAATAAAGAAGTAATCAAGACATGGTCAGATGGGACCCAAACCATGCAGCAGAATGCAGAATCCACTACCCTAATGAGAGGTAGGGACCTACATCAATACTACATGACTAGTTCCCATCACACCAAACCCAATTGTTACCCTTATTTCCTACGGTATTATAAATAGGAGTGCAAAAAGTAGTAGACATCACATGATCATCCAATACAATACGTTTGGATATATGGTCGGTGGTAGAGGCTGCTGCCCTAGTTGGCTGGCACGTGCTGGCTCGCCGGATGGGGGGTGGGTATGCCTCTATCCATATCCCTTTTGTTTTATCGGCAGCATGGGGGCGGCAGAAGGCTGGAATTCCTTCCCCGAAATGCCCCAAATGAAGACTTAATTCCAAACGATTAATAAAGTGATGTTGCACCTTTCCACCGCTAACCTGTAACTAGTAATTGGCCCCGCTCAAGGCCCCTTGTGCAGCTGTGGTTATCAGTTGCCCCTGAAAGAAAATCAAAAAAAAACTTGCCCCAGGCAGCTGATGCCACTACTTACCCACCTCTATAGTAAATTAAAATTTAAAATTTTACTATGAGATGCTGCATATCTCATAGTCCCAACCATATTAAGCAAAAGAATAAAGTTAAAGATTCAAACAGTTGAATTGGTCACATATCATAAGAAAGGAGAGAGGATTCTATGGTATGATGTGCGAGCAAAAGCCAAATATTTCTAATTATTCCATGTACATTTATTCATACAAAATAAAAACTTATCATATAGTTTGTTAGAGAATCCTTTGACGTTTAATACCTGCTTATATATATTTTGCCCTCGGCTACTAAGTAGACTAACCTTATTCAAGCTGACGTAGGAATATACTAAGATTTCATTGATGAGGAAGATGATGAGCTTGATGTTGATGCACCCAATGTTACTTGCGGACCATGTTATATATTGAGTGGTACATTGACGAGGGGTCACCCAATGGAAATTTTCTCAATAAATCTGTTGATGCATCAATCGTTGAGGTGACTGATGATGTGTTGACGGTAACTCGGCGATTTGGTACAGCATTTGGCGATGTTGGCTGCAGTGGTCTCTGGTTACTACTGATGTTTGATTGTTGTCGAGGTTGAACAAATTTAAGTGATATCAAAATGCTCATTTCATCGGCTGACATAAGATAAAGATTATGCCTTTGAGGTATCAACAGCTCTAAACTCTCTCTTAGTTTCAACAACTTTAGGCAGTCTGCGTTACTTGGAACGATCGTCCAGGCGCTCATGATCTGACATCTTAATTAGATACCGGTCTTGTTTATATTTCTCTTTTATTTATATAATATTTATTGTTACTGCATTGATTCTCAAAAGATGTTATAATATTAAGTACACGATTTTTTATGAATTAGATTTTTATGATATACAAAAGTAAGATTCAAAATGCCCGAAACTACAGTAATTTACTATTCTGATTCAAAATATATACAATTGCTGTATGCTTATGCCACAAAATGTAAGTATATTAATGTATATACATATATATATCAAAATTGATTAAAATAATTTATTTGTTTTTGTTTTTTTTTTCTATTTTTTTTTTCTTTAATATTAATTATAAAAAAAAAATGCATTTACTAACTATAAAGTTATAACCTATCTTTCATATCTAGCTATATGTCAAATGAAATTTTTATTTCGAAAATAATAAAATATGTGCAATCTTTTGACTAATAAGATACATAATTTTCTATGTTGTACTAATACCTATGTGTATGTATGTATATAACTATGGAATTCTTCCTTTTAATATGTAATTATTATACAATTTCAAATCACATCAATATATAATTTAAATAGATTTAAATTTGTTTTCCCATCTTTCTGAGTAGGTATACTAATTTTTTTATTAAAATGTATTTTAATTCTATATTTCTCTTCATTTTAAATGCATATATATAAAAAAAATTCCATATAATAAATATTTTAATTTGTATGTATATATATATATATTGTTATATACCTATGTATGTATAAATATATCTAAAGGAAAATTTATCATCGAAAAAAAAATCGCTTAATATTTTATTTTAAGCATAGACTTTTTACATATGAATATATTATATAGAATTTTTTTTTTTAAAATCTAAGTTATACAAAATTTTTCAAAATCGATTATTAAATTAATTTTGTTTTAAATTCTTATGAATTATCCATTTATATAGAGTTCTTTAATAAAATACGTAATCATTTCATTATTTAATAATTTGTTAACCTACATTAAAACTCATTTCTAAAAAAAATACTTTCACCTTTATAATTATTTATACTTATTTACTTAACATCATTAATAATTTTTATACATTCTTTATACAAAATGGTATGTATGTAAAATTTAAAACTACATAAATCAATTATTAATCTACTAATATATTTGTAATTTTCTTTTTATTTTATTCTGTGTATATATTTTTTGTTTTTTTTTTTTTTCTTTTACTTTCTATCTTATTTTATTTATTTTTTTGTTTAGATTATTTTTTTCCAAGTTGTTTAACTATTCGTTCATTTATTTACTTTAATTTTATTTACTCAATTATCGTCTACTTTGTTTGCTTTTAAATGGTGTTTTCTTTTAAATTGTTTTTTTTTTCTTTTAATTTTAGAATCATAAAATTTTTGATAATAATTCATTTTTGCTCGGTTTATTTTTTTATTTTTGAAAGTATGTCAATTATCGAAAAGGTTGTATAAAACGTTTTATTTTTTTTTTTAATAGATTTTAATGTTTACCAATTTATTACTTACACAAAATGATAAAATAATTTATGTATTTTCAAAATTTATAGATGTATATAATGTAAATGACTATTTTATTTGAAATAATTGTTTACGATAGGAAAAAAAAATATTCCAAAAATTACAAATGATTGTGGTAGTAATTAAATTATGTAACAAAATCAATATAGTCGATATCAGTATAATATTAATAATCGCTTAACATGTTTAAATAATAAAATAATACATAAACGATAAATTTATTATGTTTATAAAACAATGTATGTAGAATAATTTAACTTTCTAAATGTATCTGTTTTTATGTATAATTTTTGATTTCTTTTCTATTTGTGATTATTATTATTATTTTCTTAAATTTGTGATAATATTTTACAAATAATATTTTACATACATTTATTATGTATTTTAAAAAAAATTGTATTTCATTTATTTCTTTTTTTTTTATATATATTTATAATTTTAACATTTTTATTATTACATTTCTATTGAAGATTTGTATATGCAATACACATTCCCTAATTTATGTGATATATTATTACACATTCACTTTATTTTAATTTAATAAATTTTCTTCTTTTTTTTTTTTTTTGTCTCTAAATATTTTCTTTTGCTAATACTTTTATTTAACCCCCTTTTTTTTCTACATGTTTAGCAATTGCAATATATTAATTGATTTAGTCCTATTTATTATTTATAATATCAGAATAAATATTGTATACGTCTAACAAATATGTATAAATGTCTATACACATATGTGTGTATGAAGGTGTGTGGTTTCTTTTTGTTTCTCGTCTATTATAAACAAAAATTTATATTTATCATCAATCTAAAACAAACAAAATAAAATATTTAAAAACAGAATGAAATAAAGATTTAAAATATTTAACAAAATAATGTATATATGTATATACGTGTGTGTCCTTGAGTCCTTTCTGCTACCCTATATTTACTTTATATCATATCAGTTTTGGTAGTTCATCGATGTCATATATTCATATGCATATTCATATTCATTCCTATATGGGCATGTAAGTTTGTATGTATTATTTTTTCCTATTAATATTTTCCTAAAAAATATTTTCTTCCTCTTCAGTATATTTATTTTTACAACACTATTATACTTTAAACATCTCATATAAATTTTTATTAAAAAAAAAATTTTCACAAAAAAAAATTCCTATGTACATCATATTATACCAACATTTTTTTTTTTTAAATAATATTAACTCTATATATATATTTATAAGGCGGCACTCTGTATAAATTTATTTTTCGGGCAGAGGTTGCCCATCACAAGCCAAAATACAAAAATTTTTGATGCCGATTCGCATCGCGTATTTATATGAATCGTGTGCGTTGGAGAATCTGGTGGGGGTAATTTTCATTAATTTTAATAATTTTCAATCGAAGAGAAAGAATTTATATGAAAATGTCAAAATGGTGAAGTACCAAGACAATAGGTACTTATTTATTTAAAGAAAAATTGCAATTTATGGAACCCTTCAGAGTTAAGATATATATCAATTTAAGAAAATTGCATGCCCCCATTTAACTAAATATTTTTTTTTCCAGATTTTTTCATTTATTTTAGAAATTTTACAAATTTTAAAGATTGTGGTGAATAATAAAAGTACATAAAAAAAAATGTACTAATAAAAAAATGATATATGGTAACACGGAAATTAATAAAGGTGAGTATAGATACACAAATATGTCAAAAATTTTACATGTATAAGTGAAAATTGAGCGAGTAGCCGAACATGGATTAACGATCGGCTACAGTAATCGTGCTTTTGAGTACTTAATTGGGGAGAATATTGGTGAAGCGTAGGAATTTCTGGAATTTTTGCTTCACATACCTGAAACATGTAATTGCATCATCCGATGCATATATATGTATATATAGCAACGCTATAATTTATATGTATAAATGCGCGTGTAAAATAAGAAGAAGAAGAAGTTGTATTGTAATGCGTTATATATAACCGCATTACAATACACCAGCTGGTCAATATGACCAAACGGATTAATGTATATACCATAGAGGTATATACTAATGCAGGGTACTCAACCTAGTACTAAGTACAGGTTGATTATTGTAGTACCCTCACATTACATAACAGGCTCATTAGAGGGCTTGCCTGAAGAATGAGGCTGAAGAGGTGAGGCTGCTATGTAAGTCCATGAATGGGTAAGTGTCCAACGTGGGGAAGTCCCATGACCCTGAGATTAAGAGTCTCAATAAAATTAGAAAGATAAAGAAAAGTGGGCTAGTCGGGCTACGCGCACAGTAAGATTTGAAGCCACGAAGAAAATTGGTGTGCCTAGCACAAATGAAGAAAATCTTGAAACGAATTGGATACCCTTAACTGAGTTTGCTAGAGCATACTGCCATTCGTACCTTCAGTAAGCTCAGAAAAAAATAATAGAGGAAGTGGCACTTTGAAGAGACATGTTAAGGGTATGAATGATGCATAACTCTTCATAATTTATTATACCTATATAACTGCACCCACACCAAATATCACAATGTAACCATAAGATTAAAAGGACCCTAAGATCAATTCATATGAAGGAAAGGAATATGATAAACTATTATGTTCAGTTCGAGTAAAAGAACTGACTTAAAGGGGCATTGTAATAGTCAACTTTCCTGATTTAACTCCCCATTTCCAAATTCTTCGACGCACACTCTCATATTTTCAATAAATTGTTATGTTCATTGCCGAATGTCTTTTGCGTGGTATATACCGATGGAACGACCTTTCAAGTCCTCTAGTTCGTACTGACTGTTGCCTATAGCTTTTACGACGCGAGCCTTTGCAAATCTGTTGTCCAGTTTAGCATTTCTACCTTGGGCCATATTACTAAGGGTGAAAACTCTACGGTAAACTTCTTGACCTGGTATGAACCTAACTGGACGACTACGGATATTATAAACATTCGCGTGACGTTGATGCGACTGAGACAATTTTTCTAAAACACGTTTTCGGATCATTTTCAATTTATCATCAGACGGCACAATCTCCGCATCTCCGCCTAAATTCCTCAAGAGAGGGTAGACGGACCCATGCTGCGCCATATATTGACCAAAGAGCACATAGTAGGGGTTTACGCCAATGGACTGGTGGTAAGAGGTGCGCAGGGCAAAAGCTATCTTGGGGAGATAGATGTCCCAGGCACTATGATCATCCCTAATATACGCCCTCAGGGCCGCCAGCACAGACCTATTCACCCTTTCTGCAGCATTAGGATGAGGAGAATGTACTGCAGTCTTGATGTGTTTGATACCATAAGCATTTAATAGATCTTGAAAAGTTTTCGAAACAAACTGTTTACCATTATCTGTAAAGATAGTCTCAGGCACACCGAACGTACAAAATATCTCGTCCTCTAAAAATTTACAAACATTAATAGCCTTTTCTGCTTTAAGGGGCTCTAGGAATACGAATTTACTGAAAGCATCAAGTACAGTCAGGATAGCTACATTACCTAGTTTAGTCCTGGGGTAGGGTCCGAGGAAATCAATGTACAAAAATTGAAAGGGACTAGTTGATTTAAAGGCGTCTCCCATTTGAGGTCTTAAAATTTGATTAGGGTCTTTAGTCTCCTTACATGTTTGGCAATTATTAACGTACTCACGGATTTGAGATACCATTCCGGGCCAATAATAGTATTGTCGGACGCGTTGTAGAGTCTTATGAAAGCCACCATGCCCGTTAATTCCTCTGGAACCCAAAGTTTCCAGGTAAGGTCGTCCACATCTGGGTCACCTGAACGTGGTTCCAAACGCTTATACACATAACCCTCGGAGACACATAGATCTGGTAGTCCGTCTTGATTGTTCAGGATAGTTGACTTCAGCTCCTCATATTTTCCTGCAGTAAAATATGGAGAACTAAGGTCAACTTCCGCCACATTCGGGACCATCAGACCTAACTCCTCCGAGTATACCCGTGATAAAGCATCTGGCACCACATTCAGACTTCCTTTGCGATGTTCTATCGTGAAGTCAAAACCTTGCAGTTTCAGGCTCCATCTCGCCAATCTACCGCTTAAATCATTTTGGTTCATCAGCCAACGTAGACTAGAGTGATCTGTAATAATAGTGAAGGGATGACCTTCAACGTACGCGCGAAACTTTTTAACGCTTAGAACTGCAGCGTAGCACTCTAGTTCGGTGATGCTGTAATTCCTCTGTGCCGGATTTAACTTTTTTGAAAAATATGCGATAGGCCTTTCGGAACCGTCGTCGTGTTTCTGAAATAGAACACCCCCGACTCCGGTTGTGGAGGCATCGCATTGAATGTAGAAGTGTCGGTCAAACTCTGGGTTGGCCAAAACTGGTGCTTCGCAGAGTGCCGACTTTAATTTTTCAAAAGACTCCACGGCTTCAGAAGAAATACAGAATCCCGACTTACAAGTCTTAAGCGCATCCGTCAACGGAGCGGCTACACTAGCATAATTAGCGACGAATCGCTGGTACCATCCGGTCATTCCTAAAAATCTACGTAACTGTTTGGCTGTTTTCGGTAACGGATAATCACGTATGGCTTCAATCTTTGAAGGATCGGTTTTCAAAGTGCCATCACCAACAATAAATCCAAGATACTTAACTTCTTTAACACAAAATTTACTCATTTCGACATTAATGGTCAAACCCGATTTTCGTAGGTGCCATGCTACTTCTTCTAACAATGTAAGGTGACTGTCAAAATCAGGGGAAACTACCAATAAATCATCTAAGTACACGAAAACTTTTTCTCGTAACCTACCAGGAATTACTTTATCCATGAGTCTACACATCCTTTGAGGAGCATTACATAAACCAAAAGGCATAACTGTAAACTGATAAAGAGGTCTACCTGGTACCGTAAATGCAGTTTTTTCTCGCGAATGTTTCTCTAAAGGGATCTGCCAGAAGGCATCCTTCAAGTCAATACTAGATACATATTTGGTATCTTGCAACCTGCTAAGTAATCCAGAAATGTGAGGTAAAGTATATGCATCTTTCTTAGTGACTTCATTCACTTTTCTTGAATCTAAACATAACCGGACTTTGCCTGGCTTTCGTACTAACACAACTGGAGAATTCCACGGACTGTTGGATTCCTCTATGACACCAAGAGATAGCATCCGGTCAAGCTCTTCATACATTAACTTTTGTACGGCTGGCGAGACCGGATAATGTTTTTGTTTAATCGGGGCTACATCTCCAGTGTCAATCACGTGTTCTTCCAAGTCGGTTTTGCCAAGGCCCATTCTTGCGAACGACGGAAATTTTGACTTTACAATTTCCAAACGATAATTTTGTGCATTAGTCAACTCATGCATAACGTTGATCTCACATTTAGGATTAATATCTTTAATTGACATTTCGGAAATTACCTCTGGTGCGATCTTAAACTTTTTCCAGAAATCTACTCCAAGATATAACTCTTGTCTCAATGATGGCACTATGCTCAACTTCATTGAATGCGTAGAACCCATAAAAGTAATTGGAACTTCGATATAACCTTGTATCTGTTGATCCTTGCCGTCAGCGGTCATGACTGATTGAGAACGAGGTATGACATCAGCATTAATTTTATCAATTAGTTTTAAGGCATTTCGGCCTAAACATGAAATGCTTGCTCCACTGTCTAATAATCCCATAACTTCAACATTTGCGACTTTGACTTTCGCGTAAGGGCGATCGTCGCACGGATGTCTGATTAGACCGGCGAGGTGTATGAGATGTCTACTCTTCCTCAGTTCTCTACGCATTTGACGAAATTTACGAAGTCTTACTGCACGCTTATGACCATTTACTTCAGACACAAAGGCGGGACTAAAAATTCTATCGCGAACTTGCGAGTAATGGGACCATCGGATATGCCAAGGGATAATTGGCGTTAATTTAGGACATTCGGTGTTTGGTAATTCAGACATGACAGATCTTGATAATATTTTTATAGCGGATGGTGAGCCGGTGGTGGCTGATGAGTCTGGTTCAACGGGCGTATGGGCTGATTCGCGGGAGTCGTCGACGAGTGGTTCGTCCCGTGGCGAGGGCCACTCGTTGTCCTGTTTCCCGAACACTTTTGACACTTAGGTGACGTTGTGCCAGGATTACCACATTTAAAACAGAACAAATTTCTTTGCTCTTCGGGACAGTCCTGAAAGTAATGACCACTTCGACGGCAATTCCAACAAATCGCTCGCACTTTGCCATTGGCCACCTCATCAACCCTCACAGGCTCCTCCTGTCTGGGTTCGACATAATGCACATTTGGAATTGGAACCTCTGGTTCAGGTTCAAATTCAAAATACGCATCCTGAGGACTCCACGAAAAATTTGTATTAATTTCGTTAATTCTGGGTCGATAAGTTTGTCGTATCCTATTTGTTTGAACAGTGATGTAACGCTCAGCTTTTCTACATTGCTCACGTAGTTGTGGCAGAGTTGAGACTGGCAGCATATAAACCATTGCTGCTAATCTAGAATTTAAATTATCTCGAATTATGTTAATGAAGTCAAATTCGGACATTGGAGATCGCATCTGATTACGGAGCACTATTAATCTTTGAACATAATCATCGAAACTTTCGTTACCTTGACGCGTATTCATCATCGCACTTACAATCTCGTAATCGGATGTAAGGCGCTGATGATATCGTATAAATTCATTCCTAAAGGAATGCCACGTAAAGTTCCGGGCATCTCTGCAAAACTGTGTCCAATACCAATCAGAGGCACGATCTTTTAATAACAAATGAATATTTGCACATAGTTCGCCATGTGAAATGCCATATTTATCCGCTAATGTCTCAACTCTGAAAATGAATTCATCACAGAGCAATGGATCTGAAAATCCAGAATACGTTAAACCCCAAGTTAACATAGAAGATTTGTGGGGTAGTTTGGGAACATAAACAGAACCTCGAGAGTGTTCACTGCTGATTCGGCCAGACGTATTCAGAATTGGCTGTTCAGGTTGCTGAATATTATTTGACGCGAATGTAGTTTGAATTCGTTTGGGTTGTTGTTTACGGGGTGTAGATAGTTTACTTGAAAGCATTTGGTGATTAAGACCAGAAGACATAATGTAATTTGGTTGAGTGTGGGTGGTGATTAAGTTAATGGATGTCTTAATTGGGATATTTCCTAAATCTGTTGGAAAGCTATTTGGCCTCACTGGGGAATTAATTGTCGGATTTATAAATGAAAAACGATCAGAATATGTTAAAGGTACGGGGTATTGATAAGCAGAGGTGACGGCACCAGCAACATCACTTAAAAATTGTTCATTTCCCAACCCAGATTGTAAGGTCACACCAAAATTTTTGTCTTTGGGCACTGCTCCACTACTAGAGGTTGCAGGTGGCGGGGAATGGCGTACCGGTCTGAAATTACTAAATCCACTGGTCTCCAATCCTGAATCCATAATATGAGTCGTGGAGTACACCTCTGGTACTGATGATGGAACTGACATAGATGGTGAAACCATCGAATCCCCAGATCCTAATACTCCTTCAGACATCGTTGTTTCTCCTGTAGCCTGTGTTGACATTAATGTATTTGATTTATTTTTACTGCTTGACACCCGCTGCTGTATATTAACTGGTTTATTTACTTTTTTTGAAGAAGACATTTAATAATATAAAATATAAAATGGTCGTACCGCCTGAATAGAAAAGGTATTTAAGAGTAAAAGGTAATTCACTAAGAAAAATCTTGATAAACACGACTAATATTTATAGAAAAAAATTAAGTAAAATGACAAGTTTAGAGTTATATAAATGAAACCAATTTATTTTTAATTTATGAATTTATTATTAATATGTGCTTTGAAAGTTTTTGATAAGATCGGTGAATATGGAACAATCCAACGATTATCTATTTCAATATCTTGTTGATTTACTTTGACAATTGTTGATCTTCCATTGTCTGTTAGTGATCGCCGACGATAGAGTGGATAACCATCATTTCCAGTAATTGTTTCCGATATTAATGTCCGTGGATAGAGCTTTGAACATTTACCATCTACCATACACGGTGCATTTTGATTAAGTGTTCCACATGGACCATGTATCATGTTTTTGATAACTACCTCATGCAAGCCAGGATCTACTTGTTCATTAGGGATTTCAGCTGATATGACTTCATCAACTTCATTGGGCCTAATTTTTTCAAACAACCAAATCAAAATGTGTGCATGCGGCAATCCGCGTTTCTGCCACTCTACAGAATACATCCAGCAGCGTTTCTCACCAAACACACAATGTTTCACAATTAAACCCATTAAAGATTTTAACTTTTGTCTGAAGACTCTTGCTGTAATGTCATGACGATCAATAGGTGATTGGCCAGGGAATAACGCTTGTTTAATTTCTATCCATTGTGGATTGCATGTAAATGTAATGAACAAATCTGCTGTGCCATAATGCCGAACATAGGACATGGCATCTTGAGCATATTCATGCATATGCCGAGGACTTCCGATGCAGGTTGCTGGAAGAATAGTCATCCGGCCAACATTTTCTGCATTTCCATCAGAATTAATTGCATCTCGAAGGTGAATATACTCTTCAGATCGAAGTTTGGTCTGATTCAACCTGATGAATGTTAATCTCTCCGTTTCAATCTTTACATACATATCAACAACATATCCGTGACATAATCGCCGGCATTTCAAGATGTGATTGTCTTCATTTTCTCTGATCATTAGGCGGTATGAATAATAGTTCATTGAACTAACTTTTTTGTTGATTTCAGAACCTGTAAATATTTTTTTTATTATAATGTTGACAGTTGAATAACAAATTAAACTATTTAGTAGGTGATATAGTAGATGACGTAACATATCATAAACCAATATTTCAATTACCTGTAATGGGATTTATCATCTTGATTGAGAAATCATAGCCATCTTCACCTTGCCAAAATATAATGGGATATTGCAGTGCATCATATGAGCGATGTGTTTCTTTAATACGTTGTAATTGATTATTTCGACGATGTAAAACAATATCACGTGACTCCAAATTTTCTCCAACTACAACAATGGAAACTTCATCGATAGTAGGTGCATTAAAACGTCCTGCATGTTGGCCCGCAGGAGTTTTATCTGCTCTGATAACAATTTTGTGATCATCAGACGGCATCATATCCATTGCACTTTTAAATAATATAATCAATTGATTGTGTTCGTGAAATAAGTTTTGTAATTGTTCAACTATTGACCTTTTCACTGAATTGTTATGTGCACAACGTAGATTGATTTCTTGTGGAGAATTACCCATAAAATAAATTTGCAAAAACTTGTAGTCGCTATCTGGCACTGGTAACAAAGAACCTGCTCTGTGATTTATTTGACCTTGTATCTGTAAAGGGAAAAAATGTATTGTAAAAATGTATATGGGCTATAATAGTTATGATTAATAAACATACAACTGCAAATACTATTACTAACCTTAAAAGTTGGCATGAAATTTTCCCGAACTACTTTTGTTGCTCCAAATGAAGTCATTTGAAAGCAGTCGTTGTATTGTTGAATATTCTTTAAAAAGTGTATGGAATCTGTTCCTATTCCTAAAACCAATGAGTACAATGGCTCTGGAGGTGGAAGCAATGGTATCAATTTCACCTTTCCATTTGCGCAACACAATCCACTGGCTTCATTTTTGTATTTCAATGCCTTACAATATTGGCAAACTGAGTTCATAGGTCCAATAGTAACACAGTTGTAGGCACTGTAATCAATTGACATATCGTAACATAAAGCAGCTCGATTCAAACTTGCACCATTATTATTCGAATGTCTCGCTTCACGGGTCTGTCTTAACCGAATTCTTTCACGTTCCTTGCGATCTTCACGTTCCTGAGCAGTACGATTAGATTGATAATTAATTTGATTCGTTGCATTTCGGGTTCTTCTGTCTAAATTTGTCCGCCGTCTTATAGGAGGCATATTTATTATAAATGAGTCACAAACACACAACCCTTTTTTAATTTTATAGAAATTTGTGGCTTTTAGATTTAGTAATATTATAGCGTAACCACAATTCGGCTTCCAAATCGACAACGAAAAACGACAACGATTTTTCAGTTTTCAAAATTTATCGACAATAAACTACGCCTAGCGAAATTCATTTGTTCACACATAATTCATCGTCAGCGTAGATAATAGATAATTTTTTTTAATTTATTGCAAATATTGTAAAACTCATTTTAATATTTTGTTCTTAATTATTTTTTATTATATTATTTTTTTATTTACTTTTTTTAGAACACATCAACTAAAAACCATTCAAAAATAAGATTAAAAAAAATATATAAACTGACATTTCAAAATTATAAATTCTTTTAATCATAGCATCCGGAGGAAAAATCGACAACGATTTTCTGCTGCATTTTAGGCAACTTGATTATTTATTACGTAGGCGATAAATTTTGACAACTTAAAAATCTTTTTCTTTTTTCTTTGTCGATTTGGTAGCCGAATTGTGGTTACGCTATTATAGATGCACATCAAATAGACGTTTACATTTCAAGTGACATTTTACCACAGAAAATTTACATTTTACCATAGACAATTTGTTTTTGATTAATGCTACCATCGTATAAATATTGACAAATATTGACATTAATATTTATACGATACTAACGTCACTCAATTGTTTTGCCATCCCGTAAACTTTTCAATAATACTTAAACTTTATGGTGTGGTATTAAAGTTCAAATTGACTTTTAAGTATTATTACGAATCTTTTGTATGGGAGTATAGAAAAGTGTTGTTTTTAGACTTTTTTAGGCAATTTTTTAAATTTTTCTCTCCGTAACAACCATCCTCGTACTTCAAGGAATATTTTAAAAAAAGAATTAGCGAAATCGGTTCAGCTGCTCTTGAGATTTGCGCTTAGCAACACATTCAGCGATTCATTTTTATATATAAGATATAACAATTTGATATAAAGAAGATAAGGAAAAGAAAAGAATATTTTTAAACTATTATCACCAAACACTCACTTATGCTTTAAGTGCACTATATACGATATAACTTCACTTCGGACAGTCATACAATCTACTTATAATGAAAGTCCAATAAAAGAAATTAATAAACCCGTCCGTGAATAACGATTAGTATTACTTATGTAAAAGCTGAAGAATATAAATGTGAGACACAAGATAATGTATAGCAAAATCAGGCTATAAAAATTTCATAAAGTAAAGACCCTTCCTAAAATGGAAACAGATTTGCAAAGTACTTGGTCCACAAAAAAAAATCATAGACGTAACGCGATTCGTACTAAATTTTCGACAATAAATTAGTAAATATTATAATACATGTAAAATATAAAAAATATTAAATATAATTTGTGATATATAAAAATTTAAAAGGGAATTTCAAAATATTATTCAAAGATCCTCAAAACTATTGACAAAAGTTTTTATTTAGATAATATAATGGGGCAATATGTAATAAAAAAAAATCAAACTATTTTATTTGTAGAGCGGTAAAGAGATACATATATAAGTGGGTCATTGTGTCTACGAATGCGTCGTTGTCTCATAATTCACACAATTGGGTGCGATGAGGTGAGAAAATCGATCCCGGTTCCCAACAAGGCAGCTTGGTGGCCAGCCCAGTGGTTGACCTATCAGGTACCGACCTCAAACCACACCACACTCGTGACAAATGACCGTCGTGAAGGTATGAAACCGACAACGTCACTGGTACCCATTGAATAACTCGAAAGTTAATCCGCTGGTCAACGTCAGTGAAGTTGCCAACCACACCCCTTCACGTGAACGCAGAACACAATAGTCCACAGTTGAAGATTGCTGACTCCAGTGGCTTCAATGTTGAACAAAACCAGCCGCATCCTGGTGCCCATCATGACGGCTCAAGGACCAGTCAAGTGGTATGACCAATCAGTGATGTGACTGATCTGCCCCACACCACAGCCAGTCGACTCACACATCCTCAAGTAAGGAATAAACCGCAGCATCTAATGCTGAATATTAACGGTGGATAGTCCGTGTAGGACATTAGGGGTTAACTAATGTTAACAATTGGTGCTTAATAGTGTTGTCCGTGTAGGACGAAATCGGACGGACCAATAGAAAAGAAAGATGTTGTACATTCCGAAAAATGTACTAAAATCCACCAATGTTGTCCGTGAAGGACTAAATGTGACACAGACCCGTAGATCTGTGTCCACAAACCGATCTTGGGCGCCATATTGTAATGTACAGGTGGTTTCATGTGATGTCTGTATTCATAAGTGTTGTAAATGTAGAATTCAAAAATCTGTAATAAAACATGAATTAATATCAAAATAAACTGTGTTTAATTTAATAAAGAAGTAATCAAGACATGGTCAGATGGGACCCAAACCATGCAGCAGAATGCAGAATCCACTACCCTAATGAGAGGTAGGGACCTACATCAATACTACATGACTAGTTCCCATCACACCAAACCCAATTGTTACCCTTATTTCCTACGGTATTATAAATAGGAGTGCAAAAAGTAGTAGACATCACATGATCATCCAATACAATACGTTTGGGTATATGGTCGGTGGTAGAGGCTGCTGCCCTAGTTGGCTGGCACGTGCTGGCTCGCCGGATGGGGAGTGGGTATGCCTCTATCCATATCCCTTTTGTTTTATCGGCAGCATGGGGGCGGCAGAAGGCTGGAATTCCTTCCCCGAAATGCCCCAAATGAAGACTTAATTCCAAACGATTAATAAAGTGATGTTGCACCTTTCCACCGCTAACCTGTAACTAGTAATTGGCCCCGCTCAAGGCCCCTTGTGCAGCTGTGGTTACCAGTTGCCCCTGAAAGAAAATCAAAAAAAACTTGCCCCAGGCAGCTGATGCCACTACTTACCCACCTCTATAGTAAATTAAAATTTAAAATTTTACTATGAGATGCTGCATATCTCATAGTCCCAACCATATTAAGCAAAAGAATAAAGTTAAAGATTCAAACAGTTGAATTGGTCACATATCATAAGAAAGGAGAGAGGATTCTATGGTATGATGTGCGAGCAAAAGCCAAATATTTCTAATTATTCCATGTACATTTATTCATACAAAATAAAAACTTATCATATAGTTTGTTAGAGAATCCTTTGACGTTTAATACCTGCTTATATATATTTTGCCCTCGGCTACTAAGTAGACTAACCTTATTCAAGCTGACGTAGGAATATACTAAGATTTCATTGATGAGGAAGATGATGAGCTTGATGTTGATGCACCCAATGTTACTTGCGGACCATGTTATATATTGAGTGGTACATTGACGAGGGGTCACCCAATGGAAATTTTCTCAATAAATCTGTTGATGCATCAATCGTTGAGGTGACTGATGATGTGTTGACGGTAACTCGGCGATTTGGTACAGCATTTGGCGATGTTGGCTGCAGTGGTCTCTGGTTACTACTGATGTTTGATTGTTGTCGAGGTTGAACAAATTTAAGTGATATCAAAATGCTCATTTCATCGGCTGACATAAGATAAAGATTATGCCTTTGAGGTATCAACAGCTCTAAACTCTCTCTTAGTTTCAACAACTTTAGGCAGTCTGCGTTACTTGGAACGATCGTCCAGGCGCTCATGATCTGACATCTTAATTAGATACCGGTCTTGTTTATATTTCTCTTTTATTTATATAATATTTATTGTTACTGCATTGATTCTCAAAAGATGTTATAATATTAAGTACACGATTTTTTATGAATTAGATTTTTATGATATACAAAAGTAAGATTCAAAATGCCCGAAACTACAGTAATTTACTATTCTGATTCAAAATATATACAATTGCTGTATGCTTATGCCACAAAATGTAAGTATATTAATGTATATACATATATATATCAAAATTGATTAAAATAATTTATTTGTTTTTGTTTTTTTTTTCTATTTTTTTTTTCTTTAATATTAATTATAAAAAAAAAAATGCATTTACTAACTATAAAGTTATAACCTATCTTTCATATCTAGCTATATGTCAAATGAAATTTTTATTTCGAAAATAATAAAATATGTGCAATCTTTTGACTAATAAGATACATAATTTTCTATGTTGTACTAATACCTATGTGTATGTATGTATATAACTATGGAATTCTTCCTTTTAATATGTAATTATTATACAATTTCAAATCACATTAATATAAAATTTAAATAGATTTAAATTTGTTTTCCCATCTTTCTGAGTATACTAATTTTTTTTATTAAAATGTATTTTAATTCTATATTTCTCTTCATTTTAAATGCATATAAATATAAAAAAAATTCCATATAATATATATTTTAATTTGTATGTATATATATATATATTGTTATATACCTATGTATGTATAAATATATCTAAAGGAAAATTTATCATCGAAAAAAAAATCGCTTAATATTTTATTTTAAGCATAGACTTTTTACATATGAATATATTATATAGAATTTTTTTTTTAAAATCTAAGTTATACAAAATTTTTCAAAATCGATTATTAAATTAATTTTGTTTTAAATTCTTATGAATTATCCATTTATATTTTTTATTTTTTTATTTTTATTATATGGATGAGAAACAGTAAAACTGTCTCACCCCCGCCCTCACCATGACCCGCCAGGGCCTTCTGGCGATCTTTGTTACAAATAGTTTTTAACTTAATTCTAAATCTTGACAGTGATACTATTTATGATTGAGTATGGCCACGCAATCCCCTTCACCACTACTGTGGTATAAAGGCGACTGCGGCTCCACCGGCTCACATATCTAGTATCCAGTTTATCTAACTGTATATTAGTAATGATAGCTTATCGCTAAGGTTAGTATATCAGGTAAAAAACCTCTTAGAAGAAGAGGTCCAAAGACTTAAAACTATATTACGACTTTGTTAAAACTATATTTCTTATAAATATTTCTTTATCTATTCTTTGTATGGAGCTAGGCCGCATCTTCACTCCACCCACTTACATTTTGGGGGAGAGTGTAGATGGTTTCCCTTGTTCCATACAAAGAATCTATATTAGCTAGAGTAAAATAGGTAAAGTTAATTTTTATTTTAAATATCTATATATATTAATTATACTTATGTTTTAAAATTATAATTGTGTATTATATTTTTATAATTTGTTTTTGTATGTTTTTATTTTATTTTTAAATTAAAGGAACGGTTTCATAGGGTAAAATTGTTTTATAGTCTGTCAGTCAGTCTGAATTGTGTCAAAAGAGTGAATAGAGTGGAGTCAGCATCCTGTGAGGGATCCAACAACTCCCTTCTACTCACTCCTTGTTTACCTAGTCTAGTCAGTCTGTCTTTAATTCCGGAACAGTCTTTTAGTACTTTAGTAGCGTTCGTATGCATTAGATTCCTACAACAAGGGCAGGTTGACCTTTCCCCTCTGTTTGACGAGAAGGGATGGGTCAACCTCGTATGACCAGTGCGTAGTCTTAATAATGCAGTCTGCCGGGCTCTACCCAACGCAGGGTTGAATTTTGGAGCTTTGAGGTCTGGGTTAATCTCCAGATACTCCAGCGTGGTATCCGAACCAATGTCTTCGAACCTAGCCATTCTTCTCTTATTCAATTGGCTCAGACCGATCCCATAAATAGCACTTGGGTTTGGCGGGACGAGAATGTTAGACTCTACTATCAAGCCAATGGCTGCTTTGGCTGCCTGGTCTGCCATCTCGTTACCCACTATACCCACATGCCCCGGTATCCAAACCACGCGTGTGTCGAATCTAGTGATATATGCCCTGATCCTGGTAACCAAGTGGTCTAGGTTACCAGGATTTTTCAACGCCTGGACGACTGACAGGGAGTCAGTGAAGATTACCGAAGCTCTGCCATTTTCCGCCCTCATGGCTGCAGCGATCCACACTGCAGTCAATTCTGCGTCAAATACTTGAGCTTCAACAGGTAATCTCCTCTGAATCACCGTCTTCCATCCAGATTGACTACGTTTGCTGACCACTGCCAGACCGACACCAGAAGCTGACTTGCTGGCATCGGTATACAGTAGCAGCCTACCACAGAACTCCTCACATATCTGCGCATGCAGCGCCCGGAAGACCGCCGGACTGGTGTCTTCCTTCCTGTAGGAACCAATTTCGTCACGTATGTGTAGTCTTATGTCTGGGATAGGATATGGAACTATGGTTGTTGGTATTGGGGAGGGTTTCTGGGGGAACGAGCCATCCAGACGAGGGATAGTCATCACAGACCTTCGCAATGACGAATATCTGTTCCGACCCTGCCCCTCAAGAAAGCTCCAGACTCTGCCAAACAGAGGAGACCTTGGATCTCCTATCTGTCTGGCCGCAAACCTTAGCCTTAGTTTCAGAATTCGGTCCTCCAGAGACCAGGATCCACATTCTACTTGTAGAATGGGGATAGGTGTGGAGCGATAAGCTCCTGAAGCCACCCGGAGGACATTATTCATTGCAGTCTGTATCTCCTTTTTGTGAGTTAGTGAACAGTCACCAATAAGGGTTAGACCATACCCTGTAATACCGTTGATGAGAACATTTGCAATGTGAATGAGTGTAGATGGAGGTGCACCCATTCTTCCTGCTGCAAGCATTTTTATGAGGTTTTGAACCTTGTGGAGTTTATTCACCACGTCTTTCACCTGATCTTTCCATGTGGCACGCCTATTGAAGCGGATGCCAAGAATCTTCATGCTGTTAGGTGGCGTTATTACGCGTGTAGCGATTTTAATATTATTAATTGTGCATTTTCTTTTTCTGCAAATGTGAAGGAATTCCACTTTTTCAAGTGGAATATTTCCTCCATTATCTTGAGCCCACTTAATGGAATGTTCTGAGGCTCCTCTGAGTTCATTAGTTGTTTCCGGAGTGCATAGAGTGTCACAAAGCAAGATATTATCTGCATAAGCCAGCACTTTGATATTAGGATATCTTGTTAGTTCCACTAGCAAAGAATCCAAATAAACAACTAAAAGCGTAGTTGATAAGGGGGAACCTTGTGGGGTGCCGTTATCCAGTTTATAACGGTTTGAAAAATAACCATTCGTACGAACTCTGATTTGTCTGTGAGACATGAAACTATAGATTGCCTTTATGAAGTTCGGGTCTACGCCCCAAGAGGTCAGTTTTTGGCATACGAAACAGGCTGGTATTCTGTCATATGCCTTATTAAGGTCTAGTGAAAGCACACTAGAATGACCTCTCGCTGCCAGGGAAGAAGACAGCCCTTCTTCCAGGTCGTGTAGGAGGGTAATGGTACCTCTCCGTGGGCGGAAACCGTGTTGACCATCCATTGTTAGGTCCTCAGTCACTAACTGAAGTCTCTTTCCCATAATCTTCTCCAATGTTTTGGATAAACATGGGAGAAGGGATATGGGTCGATAGTCCAGTGCGCGCTTTGCAGTTGAGATTTTCTTCGGGATCGGTATCAGCGTGGCTAATTTCCAGTCATGAGGGAAGGTTCCACACACCAGGATGTTCGAAAACAATTCTGCTATTCTGATCTTGATTTCGCTCGGGAGGTTTCTCATCATGCGGTAGCTTATTCGATCCGCACCAGGGGTGGAGCCACCGAAAGATTTCAGTGTTAGCTCCAGTTCCCCGAGAGTGATCGGATATGACAGATGGTATCTCACATGATGGGATGTATCAACCGAGTAAGCAGACTTCTGGTCGATAACCGATTCCGATAGGCAAAGGTCACTCGAGACTGAAGACCAAGAGGATGCAAACTCTTCAGCGATATCAAGTGAGTCTGTGACAGCTCCATCAACTGTCATAAGAGATAGTACAGCTGAGGGTGGTTTGCCATATAGGCGCTTCACCTTCATCCATGCATCTCTTAGCGAGTCAGATGGATCTATCGAGTTAGCGAATGCCTGCCAAGAGGCCTTTTTCGCTTTCTTCACCTCTCGCTTCACTTGAGCAGTTAGTTTTTTTAAATATTATTGAATTTGTAATGGTGGGACATCTTTGGAATTTCTTCCAAGCCGAATTTTTTTGTCGAATCATGTTTTTAATTTGGCTGTTAAGCCAGCAAGGCTGAGAACAAATCTTCGGTCGTACTGATGGCATAGACAAGGCTGCTGCCGATCTAATAATTCTTTTTATGCTGGCTGCCTCTTTATTAACGTTGCAGCTTTGAGGGAAGTTACGGTTGAGCCTGAGAGCAGCTTGGGAGAAGAGTTCCCAGTCAGCTACCTCTTCAGCAAAACGCGTGGAAGTTTTTTTAACGGCTAGCTTGTATACGCTGTTGATGATGATGGGGAAGTGGTCACTTCCTTCTGGGTTTTCCTGGATTGTCCATGAGAAGTTGCTAGCAATGTGGCATGATGCCAGGGTGAGGTCGATTGCGGAGCTGGTGAGATGTGTCGGCGACACGAAGGTGTGGGCTCCGTCATTTAACAGCATGTGATCAGATTCAAGTATCCAATAAGCAATAACAGTACCTCCAGGGTCAGATCTGTGATCCCCCCAGAAGTGGTGATGGGCGTTGAAGTCGCCGCCAATTATTGAAGCTGGTGGGAGTTGGTTAACAAAGTTTTCTAAGGTGGAGGTGTCAATAACATCGGTTCCTGTGATATAAACTGATGAAAAAGCCATTGGGGGTGATGTGTGTACGGTGACAGACACATTCAGGAATTGTGAATTAATATCAAGAAGTGAATGGCTTAGACTAGACCGTACCAATATACCAACTCCTCGTGAACGTGACGAGGGATCACTGTCAGAGAAATGACAAGTGTATCCTCGAAAGTTCGAGGGTCCGTTATTCAAGAAAAATAGAGTCTCCTGTAAAAGGATAATATGCGGTTTATACCGACTTATTAAAATTTCAAGATTGTGCTGATTAGCACGAAAGCCTCTCATGTTCCACTGCAAGCAGGTGAGCTCACGAGATGGAGCGTGCGAGCTCAGACTAAAATCTGTCATCGCTTATTTTGAAAAAATCAAAAAAGCTGACAGAGGCCAGGTTGCCCAGCAGTGAAGGACTCGGAGGCTTTTACTAGCTCTCCGTGACCTCCATTTGCTGAGTGTCTGGGCCGTCAACCGGCTCGTTTATTGGATTTTTATTTTCAAAAATAGGGTAAAAAGGTATTGTGATTTTTTGGAATTTTTGAAGTAAAGTCATGAATGATAAATTAGTACCAAGGTAGTTGCTACCTTGGGCTGAAATAAGTTTTTCGAGTTCATTTTTAGATTCGTCAGTCAATTTGACGATGTCGTCCTTTGAAATGTAATATTTTGGATTTTCTATGTTCACGTTTGTTGAGACATTTAAGTCGTTATTTTGTTGTTGTGTATTTATAGTTAGTTGTGGTGTAGTAAAGTTACCCAAGGTAACCATATTTGGGGAGGGGTTGTTTGTTTCTGTGCTCTTTGGCACAGGGGATTTTGAGGCAGTTTGTGCATCAGTCGAATTTCTAGATTGTTGTTGTTGTTCTTTTGTATTTGGGTTTTTGTTAGTATTTGTTGCTCTGTTATTTGACCTAGTATTTTTGGGTTGGTTTGTTGTAGAAGTATTTTCATTTTTATTTACAGTATTTGTTTCTACTGTCTCTGTATTTTTACCTGAGTTGGCAGCTTGGGAGTATGAAACCGTTCCGAACCTAGATGCCAAATTGCTGGTAGTTGTGACCTGGAGTGTGTTACTATGTTGGTTTCGTTCTGTGTACCTCTTTCTCGCGTGAAATTTCGTACACCTTTCCTTGCTCATAATCTCCAGTATTTCTTTTTCTTTAGCGAAGCTCGGGCAACAACCATCTGCTGCGCCATGGCCTAAAATCTTACAGTTTAAGCAGTAGGATGTTGTGCATTCCTCACCATGGCTGGATCTTTCAACTCCGCATGATGAGCATCGTGCAGGTCCACCACATCTATTTTTCGTATGGCCCAATAATTGGCAGTTGTGGCAGCGCATGGGGGTCATTTTGTACTCCCTAACAGGAATACGCATGACTCCACACGCTTTCACATACTGCGGTGTTTTATGAGAGTCGAACGTAAGAATAATGGTTCCTGATGGGGATGGGTCAGTATCACCCATTCTTTTTCTTAAGATGTGTCTAACCGCAACAACACCTTGGTTAGGGAAATTTTCTAAAATTTCAGCCTCGGTTACATACTTCAACTGGGGGCACCAAATAACCCCCTTCGAAGTATTAAGGCTTGACACATATTCGACTTTAATAGGGATATTATTTTTCCCAAGAATAAGATTTTTTGTATTGATAAATTTTTCGGCATATGTTTTGTTTTTAATGAGGAGCTGGATACGCCCGTCATTCCTCCAGTCTACCTCCAATATTTCATTAGCGATACCTTGCAATGCCTTTAAAACTAAAAAGGCATTGAAGGTTTCCAGCTTCTTATAGAATTTTAAATTATCAGTAGATTTTTCAGAGTCTATTACGTTACTCTGAACCAAGATATATTTGGTTTCCTCGTCTACATTTTTTCGAGTAACTAGTTCCGGATAGTCGGAACTATTAAATGAAAAAGACGTTGTATTTTGTACGTTAGCTGAAGTTGATAATTTTGCTCTTTTTCTACTGGCCTGTTTCTTTTCGGCCAGTAGAGCAAAAGAGTTAGAGTTGCCCCCAGGGGGCTGCCCCATCTTTTTGTTTCTTTATCTAAAGTTTTGTTTTTTTTTTAACTCTTCTTTAAACCCTAAAACTTCTTATTATTTTTATTTTTTTATCCCCCTTTTATGTTTATTAATTTCTAGTTTTTTGTTTTATAACTTTTACTTTTTAATTTTTGTTTTTTGATTTTTTGTTATTTAATTTTTTATTTTTTAATTTTTAGTTTTTAATTTTTCACCCTGTATTTTATTTTTAATCACCCTGTTTTTAATGTAACTTATGGTCACCCTGTCTTGGAATTCACACTTAATGTATGAGCACCCTGTTTATTGGAGTTTAATGCTTGTTGTGACGCCACCCCACATATAGTGGTGGAGGGTAACGCACGTCTAATGTTATAACTGAATTACCTCTAATGTCTGGAGATTGTCACTTAATATAATTTTAAATTATTATAATATCTTAATTACTATGTCTCTCTGACCACTTTATGTCTAATTGTTTATTTAATTAAAAATAAACATTAGCAATTAACTACACAAACTTTATTTTAGCTCCAACACCTAATATGGTGGGAACTAACGCACGTCTAATGTTATTCACAATCTAAAAAATGGCGTCTCTATCACCTTTCACTTATAACTAAAAACACAATAAAACACACTTAAATTTTTTATTTTTATTCCAAACAATTCAATAATTATCTTTAAAATTATGATGCTACTTTAAACTAAATATTTTTGTAAGAATTTTTTTTTTTTTTTATAAAAATTTATTTTTAATAATTTTCCTCCACAGAAAAACACGTCCTATCGCTCCGATGATAAGCACATGACTGATCCATTTATATAGAGTTCTTTAATAAAATACGTAATCATTTCATTATTTAATAATTTGTTAACCTACATTAAAATTCATTTCTAAAAAAAATACTTTCACCTTTATAATTATTTATACTTATTTACTTAACATCATTAATAATTTTTATACATTCTTTATACAAAATGGTATGTATGTAAAATTTAAAACTACATAAATCAATTATTAATCTACTAATATATTTGTAATTTTCTTTTTATTTTATTCTGTGTATATATTTTTTGTTTTTTTTTTTTTTTTCTTTCTTTTACTTTCTATCTTATTTTATTTATTTTTTTGTTTAGATTATTTTTTTCCAAGTTGTTTAACTATTCGTTCATTTATTTACTTTAATTTTATTTACTCAATTATCGTCTACTTTGTTTGCTTTTAAATGGTGTTTTCTTTTAAATTGTTTTTTTTTTCTTTTAATTTTAGAATCATAAAATTTTTGATAATAATTCATTTTTGCTCGGTTTATTTTTTTATTTTTGAAAGTATGTCAATTATCGAAAAGGTTGTATAAAACGTTTTATTTTTTTTTTAATAGATTTTAATGTTTACCAATTTATTACTTACACAAAATGATAAAATAATTTATGTATTTTCAAAATTTATAGATGTATGTATATAATGTAAATGACTACTTTATTTGAAATAATTGTTTACGATAGGAAAAAAAATATTCCAAAAATTACAAATGATTGTGGTAGTAATTAAATTATGTAACAAAATCAATATAGTCGATATCAGTATAATATTAATAATCGCTTAACATGTTTAAATAATAAAATAATACATAAACGATAAATTTATTATGTTTATAAAACAATGTATGTAGAATAATTTAACTTTCTAAATGTATCTGTTTTTATGTATAATTTTTGATTTCTTTTCTATTTGTGATTATTATTATTATTTTCTTAAATTTGTGATAATATTTTACAAATAATATTTTACATACATTTATTATGTATTTTAAAAAAAATTGTATTTCATTTATTTCTTTTTTTTTTATATATATTTATAATTTTAACATTTTTATTATTACATTTCTATTGAAGATTTGTATATGCAATACACATTCCCTAATTTATGTGATATATTATTACACATTCACTTTATTTTAATTTAATAAATTTTCTTCTTTTTTTTTTTTTTTGTCTCTAAATATTTTCTTTTGCTAATACTTTTATTTAACCCCCTTTTTTTTCTACATGTTTAGCAATTGCAATATATTAATTAATTTAGTCCTATTTATTATTTATAATATCAGAATAAATATTGTATACGTCTAACAAATATGTATAAATGTCTATACACATATGTGTGTATGAAGGTGTGTGGTTTCTTTTTGTTTCTCGTCTATTATAAACAAAAATTTATATTTATCATCAATCTAAAACAAACAAAATAAAATATTTAAAAACAGAATGAAATAAAGATTTAAAATATTTAACAAAATAATGTATATATGTATATACGTGTGTGTCCTTGAGTCCTTTCTGCTACCCTATATTTACTTTATATCATATCAGTTTTGGTAGTTCATCGATGTCATATATTCATATGCATATTCATATTCATTCCTATATGGGCATGTAAGTTTGTATGTATTATTATTTTATAAACACATATCAATTTATGATATTCATATTCTGTTGTGTTGTGAACACGATCTTCATCATATAATTTAGTATAATTACATATTACACATTTTTTTTTTCATATAAATGTACATTTTATCATTAGGCATTATAATATAGTTGTATAAATATTTATAAATTACAATAAAATTATCATATATAAAATTAAATATACACTAATATCATCATCATATCCGATAGATGATGATGATTTAAAGAAGATCGCAAATAAGATGGCGGTTTCAACAAAAAAACTATTCTATTTTATTTCACTTACTTAATTTTAGTTTCATCTCATAACTAAACATCTATTTGCACTTTTCAATTATTTCAGTAATTTAATTAACTTTGGTTAATGCTTATTCACGTGTAAATTTATTAATTTTCAATTTATTTTGTTAAAAAAAATTTTAAAACGCGTACATTACCAGTAGCGTAATGTCAACTTCATGTTTCTTTGTTATTTTTTTCCTGTTTTCACCATCATAATAAATTTCCAATTTGATTATTGGTAGATTTGGGTGAAAAAAAAATATTTTCTTCCTCTTCAGTATATTTATTTTTACAACACTATTATACTTTAAACATCTCATATAAATTTTTATTAAAAAAAAAATTTTCACAAAAAAAAATTCCTATGTACATCATATTATACCAACATTTTTTTTTTTTAAAATAATATTAACTCTATATATATATTTATAAGGCGGCACTCTGTATAAATTTATTTTTCGGGCAGAGGTTGCCCATCACAAGCCAAAATACAAAAATTTTTGATGCCGATTCGCATCGCGTATTTATATGAATCGTGTGCGTTGGAGAATCTGGTGGGGGTAATTTTCATTAATTTTAATAATTTTCAATCGAAGAGAAGGAATTTATATGAAAATGTCAAAATGGTGAAGTACTAAGACAATAGGTACTTATTTATTTAAAGAAAAATTGCAATTTATGGAACCCTTCAGAGTTAAGATATATATCAATTTAAGAAAATTGCATGCCCCCATTTAACTAAATATTTTTTTTTCCAGATTTTTTCATTTATTTTAGAAATTTTACAAATTTTAAAGATTGTGGTGAATAATAAAAGTACATATAAAAAAAATGTACTAATAAAAAAATGATATATGGTAACACGGAAATTAATAAAGGTGAGTATAGATACACAAATATGTCAAAAATTTTACATGTATAAGTGAAAATTGAGCGAGTAGCCGAACATGGATTAACGATCGGCTACAGTAATCGTGCTTTTGAGTACTTAATTGGGGAGAATATTGGTGAAGCGTAGGAATTTCTGGAATTTTTGCTTCACATACCTGAAACATGTAATTGCATCATCCGATGCATATATATGTATATATAGCAACGCTATAATTTATATGTATAAATGCGCGTGTAAAATAAGAAGAAGAAGTTGTATTGTAATGCGTTATATATAACCGCATTACAATACACCAGCTGGTCAATATGACCAAACGGATTAATGTATATACCATAGAGGTATATACTAATGCAGGGTACTCAACCTAGTACTAAGTACAGGTTGATTATTGTAGTACCCTCACATTACAAAGTTATGGGACAAACATAATCTTTCATCAATAGAAAACATAATCATACTGATATATGGATATTCGATATTGAGCATAAAAAAACAAAATGTAAAAACATATTGTTTTCATAAAAATTTCATAGAACATCTATTGCCAATTAAAAGAAATGGAAAAATATATCAAGATAAATCAGTTAATTTAAAAAAAAAAATTATTACAAGAAGAATAAGGGAACAGGAAAGAATCCACAAAAGTTCGTAAAATCCTTGTGGAGTTAATAGCGACGATTAGAGGTGGTCTGTTGGATTTAAAAGTTATCATTTACTCAAAGTAGTTTTGTTATGTTTATTTATTTATTTATTATTTTTTTTTTTTGGAATAACGAAATTAAAAATATTTCTATTTTTTATTATATTTTAATATTTCTGAAATTATTAAAAATAAAAATAATAATTATTATAAAAATTATTCAATAATCTACATATAAGTTTTAAAGTATTTTTTTTAAAAAAGTCTTGCTAGTCCCATAATTTTTTCACGCCTGTGAATTAGCAATTTATATGTAAATACAACTGCATAATGTTAAAATTAAAACGTATTTATTTAGTATGTATACATATAAATACTTGGTATAAATATATAAAAATTTAAACAAAGTGCTTAACATACATACAAACTTGCATATAAAATACATATATATAAATATAATGATCAAGTATATATTGCATGTTGTATTCAAAAAAGCCAAAGCATGCATATAAATTATATATGGCATTTGTAATACAATACATACATGCGAATGGATTTATGTATTATATACTTTAATGTTGCTGGTCTGGTTGCTGTGTAGCCTTATTACATACATATAAACAAATAACAAATATAATATGAAAAAGTTTTGTGTTTGGTATATAATTTTCTCTATTCTCTTTACACTATATTCTATATATTTATATTGTATATATATTAAGCCTGTTCGCGTACTCATTTTCAAGTAAAAACATTTAAATGCATTTAAAAGATTTTACCATTTTTTACTTGAAAACCGTTCGCGTACTCCGAAATTGAGAGAGAATATGCTGACGTCACATTTCCCCAGTCTTCAAGTTTTTACCATTTTTTACTTGAAAAATTTTATCGAGTAAGAAATGGTAAAAACTTGAAAACTGTCAAAATAAAACAGCTGATATTTTTCATACAAATAAACACATCCTTTTTTATCTTTTGTCAGATGTAAAGTGAATTTTTGGTTAAAAAATTTGAAAATAAATACATTTAATTAAATAAAAAGAAATTAATAAACATTTTTTAAGTTAGTGAAATAAAAATTATCCTTTAAATGTAAAGTGAATTATTGGTTAGAAGCGGCTATAGACTGAATATTTTATGGGTGTAAAATCATATTATTATTATTATTACATTACAATACTGAAATTTCTTATCTTCAATATACTTATAATCTCATATATAATTACTGCTACCTGCTGAAATGGCTGATCAAAACGTTGTTAGAGTAGAATGCTCACCAAATACATTTATACGTATACAAGAAGGTATGTAAATAAATAAATAATCTAAAATTTTCAATAACTCGTATGTAAATATTGCTGTTTTGCTAGTTTTGATTTTTTTTTTCAAACAAATCTCAGATCCAGATTTCGGTGATGAATTATACAGAAAGTACATTAGTGAAGAGGAAAATATAGGTGAAACTGTTCAGGATAATACATTGAGTAATGATCCCCAGCCTGGTTGCAGCTATCAGGAGGAGGAGGAGGAGATAACTAAGCAAGTTTGGCTGGATGCTTCAATAAAATTATTATTAAATTCTGTAGAAGAACTATCTCCAAAAGTCGGCAAAATTTTCAGACTTAAAAATAAAAGAAAGATGTGGGATACTGTTAGAGAACGCCTTCATAAGCACGGTTACGAGTTCACAGTAAACCAGATCGAAAACAAATATCGATCCCTAGAAAGACAATATAAAAAAACTAAAGGACATAATGCACAGACGGGACGAAATAGAATGTCTGCTCCCTATGAAGAGTAAGAAATAATTATATACATATATACACATAATCAATATAAAATACAATAAATACATGTGTGTTTATGTATATATTTAATTTTTATTATATTTTAATTTTTACAGACAACTAAATAATATTGTAGCGAAAAAAAGATCGATGTTTCCGGAGCACATATTAGGAAATGAAGGAGAAGGTTTAACGCGTAGCCAACTGGTAGAAAAGGCCGGTATTATTGATAACTCAAGTCAATTAGAATTAGAGCCACAAAGTAAGTCCATAGAATAATTTTCTAATTTTATTTTTATCAAAAAGTTTTTTCTTGTATTATTTACAGCTGCTAGGGATTCAGATAATTCTTTTAGTAATCTACCACGAACCAAAAAAAATCATAGGGAAAATCTTATTTCTGAAGTAAGTGAAATGAAGGAGCAAAATAAAAAATTTCAAGAAGAAATATTAAATTATTTAAAAAACAAGGAGGAGAAAAAAGAGGAGAGAGCAAAAAGAAAGGAACAATTGGCAGAAAGGAAGTGCCAATTATTTGAAGAATATTTGAAAAAACAAAAATAGTTTTTATAAGTTTTAAATAATATTAATAATAAATATGGTTTTATAAATCGATTTTAATAAATCTTTGTTATTTTGAATAAATTTCAATTTTTTTTCAAATTTACAACCAAAATTTTATTTATTTTGTAATTCTTGACATATTTTGTCACGAATTTCTTTCGCCCTGGTTGAATCATTTAACTGATTTAACGGTTGGTAATCAATTTCCATAATCATATTTTCATCATCCTCTTCTGTTTGATGCTCTAAATCTTCAAGCTCCTTTTCATTTGCCAAATTATGTAGTACGCAACAGGCTCTTATAAAATGGCATAACTTTTTTATTCCTTTTAATTTGCAATAATATAATTGCCTAAATCGTTGTTTTAGTAGTCCAAAAGAATGCTCAATGACTACTCTGCATGAGCTAAGCTTACGATTGTAATGTTTTTGTGCTCTAGTAAGGTGACCATTATCCCTATATGGGGTTAATAAATTAGGCAAGCACGGATATGCTGAATCACCTAGTATAAAATAATCTGAAAAAAAATCAGTGAATTTTTCAATTTTACTATAACAATAAACAATAATTTACTTGCACAGAGTTCTTCTAATTTTGTATAAATAAAAGAATTTTGGAAGATCCAGCAGTCATGTGAGGAGCCAGGAAATCCGACAAAAATATCCAAAAATTTTTTCCTCTCGTCACATACAGCTTGGAGACATATGCTGATATTTCCCTTCCTATCAATATAATCGTCCTTCCCGTTTCTTGGAGGATCAATTACTACATGGGTCCCGTCTATTGCTCCTGCATAGAGTTTTAATTTATTTTATTTAAAACTATGTTTTACTTACCTATAACTTTGAGGAAACCAGATTTATTATTGAAATATTCAGCAGTTGTATTCTTTCTCTCTTCATTGGGCCACCTAAAAACTTCGGATCCTAAACTACTAATGAAATGCGTCACTCTATCAATTATGCTAGCTACTGTTGACAAACTCAAATCAAATCTGTCAGCAATATCCCTATAACTACATGCTTCATGGCCAGCAAACCATAAAAAAACTAGCATATGTTTGCTGGCATTGCACCTTTTATCCACGCGTAGTTCCTTATATGATTCACAATTCTGAAATTTTTCTGTGAGATTTTCAAACAGTTCTTTATTTATTCTGAAATGTCTAATAAAATCGACCGCACTATATAAAGGCACTACTTCTTCCACATAATTTCTAATACATTGTCTTTTGTTTGGACACCTTTCAATAGTTTCCAATAAATTACACACAACTTCTTGGTTTTTAACATTGTTTGTAAGCAAAATTTCTAAATCAGAATCACTATCACTAGTACTACTTGAATCACTACTTAATAAAGATAACATTTTAAATTTTAATTTTAATTATATTCAAAAAATAAATGAAAAATTTATGAATTTTATGCTTTTCTTTCGCTGTCTGACAATTATTTAAATAAATTTGTGTCTTCTTCTTTTTTTACCACTTTTTACCATTTTTTACTCAAAGTTGTTCGCGTACTTTGATAGCTGATGAGAACATTTTTTCTAAAATATACTCATTTCTCTCTATTTAAAGTTTTTACTTGAAAAGTACGCGAACAGACTTATTATATTGCATGCAAAACATGCAAAACCTATATATAAAGCAAAATGACAACTGATAAAATATCAGCTGTTGTAAACAAATTTATTCATTTTCTCATTTTTTCTATACAACTCCATGTAAAGGGAGAAAAGCTTTATACTGAAAAAGTTTGGGCTTGGCAAAAAGAAATTCCTGTTTTTTATATGGAGTTGGGTGCTTGGCATAAAGAAATGCTACTTTTTTTATATTGAGTTTTACGCTGGCATCACTACCGACACCGACACCTACAATTGTTGAAAAATTTTTTGGTCCGAATGTTCCTATGAATCAGTTTCTCTCCTACTTTTATATACTCTTTGTAAATCTGCCACCAAAATAATATAGTAGATGAAATGGGAATGTGACATAAGGAACGAATGATAATTGTGAAATAGAAAGAGAACCAAGGAATTTATGGTGAATGGAATTTTGGAAATATATTTATGTATGAGTGAGAAGGCATTTTCCCAATTGGAAACGCATGTGTATAGGACTTCCAACATGCGTAATTTTCGAAACAAAGAAACAATAATGCGTTATCTAATTTGAAACGACCTAACGGTGTACAGAAGAACACTGTACAAAATGCATGCACATGATATATATATAATGCATTGCATTGCTTTGTCTATGGCATTGCAATACAATATATAAGAAACAATAGGGTAGGTATTTGTGCATAAATTAAACATACTGTTAGGTATGTATAATTTCGGGATATCACGCGATATTGGAGTGACTGAAAACAGTCACTAACAAAAATATATGCCTCACATTACAATCTTAACAAAATAAACTTTTTCTTGTCATCAAAATTCTCAGAAATTATATGAATCACCTTATATCTTGATATAAGGACGAGTCAGGTAGTCAAAAGAAAAGTTCCAGATCGCCTTTAAAAATACATTATGAAAAAATGTAAACATCTGCGTATCAGTTTCAATTTTGCCTATGATTTACATTGTCTAACTAACCAGTACTAACACAGTGAAAAAGTTCCAGATCGCCTTTAAAAATGCATTGTGAAAAAATCGTATACATGTACAATATGATTGTATTGCTCACATGTATATATTGTTTTGTATATTTTCTTCATTACGACGGTTTATAAGGAAATGTGGATTTGAAATAAGTACATTAATTCTGTACTGTTTTTGTAAATTGAATTTCGATTTTTTTTATTATTTTAAAATATTTATGTGTGTTGGTAAATTTTAAAAAAAAAGAGTGTCACATCTTATTGCATAGTGGTTGATTAGTGGTCATAATAGTCATAGTAACCAAATATTCATAACAGAATTAGTGTCCTTTTTGGATAACAAACCGTAAACATATCAAACTTTTTATTTGATTAATATTATTTTTATTTATACCAACACGTATTTGTTTATTCTTTCAAGAATTAGAAATATTTTATTTTTTTTTAAATATATTTTTTATAATATCTTATTTGTTTATTTGAGGAAGAAGAAGAAAAAGAGAAGGGAAAGTAGAAAATGAACCGAAAAATTTTCATTAAAATTGAATTAGAATTACATTCAGTAAAGTATATAGACCAAATTGAAATGAAAAATAAATTTATTAATTACAGTTATTACAATTAATTAACAAAATTCTTTAAACGCAATTTGTGGCCGATAGGGGGCGTTCCGCAAAAAAATATTTTGTCCATTTTTTTTTGTATTGTCAAGTAGAACCAGTGGTCAAAATTTCAAGTAAATCGGAGGTGTGGCCCTTAATCTACAGTATTACCATATGCATTTATTTAACATATACATACCATTGATTTGTTTTTTTTTTTTTTTTTTTTTAATCATACAAATGTAAAGTAATGTCTATGTAAATGGCAATGTAAAAGTAATGGCAATGTAAAGTCTATTTTATCGAATGCACTTCAATGCCATATAGTTATTCATGTATAAATTATCATTTTACTACTCATATATTTTATGAATGCTTATACATTTATAATACATACATATTTCTTTTTATTGCGTGTGGATAGAAATGGGCCGAGATGATCTATGTGTACTATTTCGAACGGGACTGTAACTTTAAGAATATTATGTAATATCGCTTCTTTTTTTCCGGATGGAGGAGAATAATATATACATTTTAAACAACTTGAAATGTATTCTTTAATTTTCTCCTTCATGTTAGGGAACCAATAAAATTTTCTCAAATAGTCGTAGCATTTATCAGTGCCAGCGTGACATAACGACTCATGATGAGTTTGTATGATATTCCTTTCCATTAATTTAGGTACATAAAACAATTCATCACCCTTCGATTTTCGATATATTACACTATTAATCATTTCGTACCACGGACTTTCAGTTTTCTCTAACGTTTTTGAAATATTTTGAATAGGGTCGCGACTCTGAGCTGATATTAGTGCATGTTCGAAGGAATCATTTTCAATTATAAGAATATTATGACTTCTGCTCAAGGCATCGACATGCAACATTTTTTCTCCAGTCAGATGTTCTACAGTGTAACTATAGTCTTGTAACTCGAGAGCCCACCTGGATATTGTATGATTAATTGTCTTTTTCTTTGGCGTCTGGGATAAAGCTTGACAATCTGTTACGATCTTGAAATTGACATCCAACAAATACACACGAAATCTCCTTAACGCATAGATTATGGCTAGAGTTTCTAGCTCATAACTGAGGTATCTAGATTCCGTTTCAGTGGCTCTTTTTGAGTAAAAGGATACAGGATGAAATTTTTTGTCGTCCTGACGCTGTAAAAGTACAGTTCCGAATCCCTGACTACATGCGTCGCAATGCAATTCTGTTTCGGCATTCGGATTATAAATGCTCAAAAATGGGGTTTCTAGTAATTTTTCTTCAAGTCTCTCAAAAGCAGTAAGCTCATTTTCACCAAATTTAAAAACAATATTTTTTTTCAGCAGATCAAAAAGAGGCTTTGCAATAATTGCAAAGTTTTTAATGAATTTTCTGAAGTATGAGGCCAATTCTAAAAACGACTGAACATCTTTCGTATTTTTAGGAATCCGGAATTTTTTAACTGCCTCTATTCCACAGTTGTTAGGACGAATCCCGTTTAAACTAATTTCATATCCTAAATATGTTATTTCGGTCAAAAGAAACTTGCAGTTATTGAATCTTAATTTAAGATTATATGTGTTAATAATGGCCATGACTTCTTTCAGAATGTCTAAATGTTCTTCGATCGTTGAACTCGCGATCAACAAGTCGTCAATGTATGCTAATATTTTGCCTTGTTTTATTAATGGACCAAACAACAGATTAATATATCGTTGAAACACTGAAGGGGCATTTTTAAGCCCAAAAGGCATATGTAGTGTACCCAATGTAAATACGTATGTGCACAATTGAAATAAAAATAATATGAAATATGTTATATATGTATGTGTATAAAAATTAAATGAAATGTATAGTGTACATAATGTAAATATGTATGTACACAATTATATATATTGGAAAATAAGTAATTATTATATATTTTACTACCTGCTATATTATATGAACTAAAATTCTTATCAGTATCGATATATTATAAAAATTATATGATAATAGGTTAAAAATAAATTCCATAAAAATGAGACTTTGTAACTATTTTATATTGTAAAAAGAATTTCTTCTTGTTTTAAACGTAAGGTAATAAAGACCAATATATTGGAGCTAAAACAAAAATTATTTTTTTATTTTTTTATTTTACCCATAATACCTACAAAGTGGTGACCCCGAATATAAAATTAAATAAAATTAAATTTCAAAATTTAGTAAAATTATTATTAATTAAATAAAAATTAATTTAAAAATTAAGTGATTATAATATTATTAAAATATAAAATATTCAAATAGAAATTTGAAATAATTGAACATTAAAATACCAAGTGCAAGTGAAGTACATATAATTTTTCACTAAACCACATGGTCTACAAACAAAATTTATATTCTTTTTTTAAAAAAAATACTACATCAAGTGAATTTGGAGTTAAATTAACACAACATCCTAATAATTACAACGAACACAAAGTAAAAATATGAAGGATGCATTAATTTAACAAAAATTACACAGGATTTTTGAGGATTTATTTTTCAACACATTGTTCATCATTATACACATGACTTGGGGGCTTGAAGACAACAAACATTCAACAACACATCAATATATACCTATTATAATTTAAAATACATTTTAAAATACATATTAAAATACCTATTGAGTTTTATTTAAGTAAAATATAATATATTATTATATATATTATTATAAATTATCACATAAATTATTGCATAAAAATATCAAACAATATGTAAGTACATGCTGATCCAAATATATACATATATATATATTTTTTTTTAATTTCATTAACATAACTAACTCTATCAAAAATATTTATCATTAAAAATATATATTATAACATAACATCAATAACATAAATATTTTTAGAAAAATAAATAAATATTTTTTTTTAAAAAAAAAAAAAAAAAACATAAAATCATACATATATTTTTAGTTACAAATTTTAAATAGTATATAACTGAAAACATATTTTATGATGCATTATCAAAGTGTTGGACATATATTACATGTACATATATGTGTTATATAAATTATATGTATATCGAGGTTATAGTGGCTTATTATATACATGTATAGTACATACATTTATAAGTTTAATGCAATAAAATTTACAAAAGTGATGAAATAAAATTATATATACAGCCTGTTAAAAAGAGACGACCTATGTAGATATATAAAACTATACAGTGCTTTCTTTAAAAAAAAAAAAAATTTAAATTTTCTAGAATTTTGGTTAAATTTTAATGCATTATTATATATATATACGGTATATCATATATATTTAAGTGTTAATTATTATTAAAAATGAGCGATTTAGAAGAAAATGATAATAAACAAGTTGCTGGGACGACACAAAAAATTAATGAAAAAAATGAAATAAAACAATCTTCTGAAGCTAAAGAAGTAGAAAGTATTAATATTAAACTACCAATGTTTTGGGAAAAAGCACCAGCAGCTTGGTTTATTACAGCAGAAGCTCAATTTAATAATCATAAAATCAAAAGAGATGAAGTAAAGTACTCTTATGTTCTTGCATCTCTTCCAGTGGAAGCTATCAATAATATAATCGATGTGTTGAGTAAACCTCCTGAATCAAAAAAATATGATAATTTAAAAGAAGTTCTAATAAAAAGACATTCAGTTTCGGAACAGCGTAGATTGGAAGAATTGTTATCTTCTGAAAGCCTAGGTGATAGAACTCCTTCTGAGTTATATCGTCATATGAAAACTATTGCCGGTAATATCACTTCAATAGGTGACGAGTTGATACAATCCCTTTGGGAGCGAAAACTCCCAACTTCTAATAGTATTCCACTTAAAGTTACGGTTAATCAAAGTTTTGACACAAGATTAGAATTAGCTGATAAAATTTGGGAAGTTGCGCAAGTTTCAAGTATTAATTCAATTGTGAATACAACAAACGAAAACAATAATTTAAAAAATATAGAAAAACAGTTACAAGATGCAAGATTAGAGATCCATGAATTAAAAAAATCAATGCAAAGGTTATCAATACGTTCGCGTAGTAAATCTCCTTTTTACAAACGCAATCAAAAACAACCAAGATCAAAAACACCAAATAAGGGTAGAAATTGTTGGTACCATCATCATTTCGGCAAATCTGCAAAAAAATGTATTGCACCTTGCAATTTTAAAACAAAAGAAAACGATTTCGCTTCTCATAAACAGGAAAACTAATGTCTTCGAGTACTGTAGCGGCCAATACTCGAATGGAAAATTGCCGCCGCTTATTTATTACTTGTAAAATTACAAGGTTACAATTTTTAATAGACACAGGTGCAGACTTATCTGTTCTTCCACATAAACTTTTTCGTCATTCTTGCACCATACTTCCTCAAATCTGTCTTACGGCTGCTAATGGCTCGACCATAAGAACATATGGTACAAAAATTTTAAAGGTAGATTTAGGTCTTCGACGAACCTTTACTTTCCTTTTTACCTTAGCAGAGGTAAATAAACCCATCATAGGAGCGGACTTTTTAGGTCATTTTAATTTAATGGTGGACATTAAGGGTAAGAAATTAAGAGATCCCCTTACTAACCTTGCAGCAACAGCAACATTTAGTAATACTAAGGTGGATATACCTAAAATTTATCTTGTAGATAGTATATATAACAAGTTAATTAAAAAATATTCAGCTTTAGTTGATACTTCAAACTTTGCTCTCCCAGTGAAACACAAAATTGTACACCATATCGTAACTTCAGGTCATCGACCAGTATCTAAACCAAGAAGACTGGATCCTGCTAAGCATAAAATTGCAAAAGCAGAATTCCAGACGATGGTGGAATTAGGCATTTGTCGCCCTTCTAATGCACCCACTTGTTCACCACTGCATATGGTCCCCAAAAAAGAATCTTCTGATTGGCGCCCATGTGGAGATTACAGGCGATTAAACGCCGTCACTGTACCCGATCGATACCCCATTCCACATATTCATGACTTTTCACAACGTCTTCAAGGTTGCACAATTTTTTCGAAAGTTGATCTAGTCCGGGCCTACCACCATATTCCAATTGCAGAAGAAGATGTTTTTAAAACCGCAATTACAACGCCGTTTGGAATGTTTGAGTTCCTGCGAATGCCTTTCGGTCTAAGAAACGCAGCTCAGACATTCCAAAGATTCATTAACGAAGTGACTAATGGTCTAGATTTTATTTTTACATTTCTAGACGACATATTGATTTTTAGTAAAAGTCACGAGCAACATTGGCAACATTTAGAAATTTTATTTAAACGTCTAGTGGATTTTGGTTTAAAAATAAAAATATCTAAATGCATTTTTGGCGTAAATGAACTAACATTTTTAGGCCATAAAGTAAACAAAGAAGGAATCCAACCTTCAGACGAGAGAGTATTAGCAATTAGAAATTTCCCTCAACCAAACAACTTACGAAAATTGCAAAGATTTATTGGAATGATAAATTTTTATCACCGTTTCGTGCCACAACTTGCGCAATCGCTAATACCTCTGTACAATTTAGTAAAAAAACTTTCAAATAAAAAGAATAAAACAAATACATTTTCCTGGTCTGAAGAATGTGAACAAGCATTTAACAAAGTAAAAGAAGAATTATCCAATGCAACTTTGTTAGTACATCCTAGTAACGATGCCGAAACCCGAATTGTAGTCGATGCATCAAATCTAGCTATCGGCGCAGTATAAGAACAAAATTTTGAAGGTACTTGGAAACCTCTAGCGTTTCATTCTAAAAAGTTATCTGTTACACAACAAAAATATTCGACTTTTGATCGAGAGCTCTTAGCTATTTATGACTCCATTAAGCATTTTAACTACTTTTTGGAAGGACGCGAATTTCACATTTTAACCGATCATAAACCTTTGACTACTGCATTACAAACAAAAACCGAAAGAAGTCCAAGACAGGCACGTCAAATGGACTTTATTTCTCAATATAGTGTCGATATCCGACACATACATGGTCGAAACAATGTAGTGGCAGATTCACTTTCACGTACTGAGGAAGTAATGACTATAACCGACGTAACTAAACTTTCTCTAGAAGATTTGATAACTGCACAAAAAGAAGATCAAGAATTAAAAAATCTTCTGAATAATAATAATAAAAAATCAAAAGTTTCTAACTTCGAATTAAAAAAATATAAATTTCCAACGACATCTGAATTGGTTTGGTGTGATATGAAAAATCAAAAAATCAGACCATATTTACCTAAAACTTTTCGTTTTACTGCCTTTCAACTCTTACATTCATTATGTCACCCTGGAATAAGGACTTCAAGAAAATTAGTATCCGATCGTTATTTTTGGCCACGTATGAATACTGACATTAAGAATTATGTGAAATCATGTGAAACCTGCCAACGATCGAAAATACATAAAAACACAAGAACTCCATTAGGCAATTTCGCTCTACCCAAAATTAGGTTTGAGCACATACACATGGACATTGTAGGTCCATTAGAATCCTCAAAAAACTATACATATATTCTTACAGTCGTAGACCGCTTCACTCGTTGGCCAGAGGCATATCCGTTACGCGATATCACAGCAAAAACAATCGCAGAAACTTTTTACCAAGAATTTGTTTGTAGATTCGGAGTTCCATCAAAAGTAACAACTGATCAAGGACGTCAATTTGAATCGAAAATATTTTACGAATTAAATAAATTCCTCGGCGTAAATAGAATCCGTACGACTGCCTACCACCCACAGGCAAATGGGATGGTAGAACGATTTCATAGGCAATTGAAAGCGGCTTTAAAATGTCGTGAAAATTGTGTCCATTGGAGTGAAGAAATACCTACCATACTTCTAGGCATAAGATCAAGTTTCAAACCCGAACTAAATTGTTCTCCAGCCGAACTAGTTTACGGTCAACCATTAAAATTACCAGCCGAATTTTTCATCACAGATTCGCAAGATAACCAACAACAAATTCCTCAAATACTCTCAAGAATACGTGAAATTACAAATCATTTTAAACCTACAGATACAAGAAAGAGATTGTTATCAGTTTATGTACCAAAAGACTTAGAAAACTGTAGTCAAGTATTTATCAGAGTCGAAAATATTAAATCAGGATTATCACAACCCTACCAAGGACCCTTTAGTGTCATTCGTAAACTTCGAAAATATTATATTGTAGATGTTATGGGTAAACATACTTCTATCTCGTTAGATAGATTAAAACCTGCATTCAGTTTCGAAAATAATGATAAAGTAAAATGAAAATAGTAAATTTTAGATTTCAACATTTCAATTTTTCAACATTTTCAATTTAATAATTTTTCATTCACAACTGGAAGAAAAAGCAAGACACATTATTATTTATTTTATCAAAAACACAACTTTTTAATTAATTATTATAAAATCAATTTTGAAATGATATGTATATATAATGCATTGAAAGTACGTATGTACATATGTTAATATTATAAATCAGTAACAACAATTTTAAGAAAGCAAAATACATACACATAGGTAGAATTTTGGATCAGAATGTATCAAAAGTATTATTACCAAAATTTAATAAAACAAGTTAATTTTAAGTAATTTTAATGTAAACATATGTTATCATTATTCTTATACATATATGAGTGATTCTCATATTGTGGGAGAATTTGATGTCTCACACTTATTTTTGTCTTTTTTAACACAAATTTCGTACTTTTATCTAAAACAATTTGCACACAAATAAAAAGATAGTTATAGTGGTATTGAATATATAATTTTTTTTTTATAAATTTTACAGTTTTTTCTAAAATTTGGCTTTAAACTTTCATTTTCTCATTCCCCAGGCTGTCTCATGCTAGACATCGAAACATAGTTTAGTGATTTTCAGTTTCAAATATTTTAGTTACAAAAAAATTTTAAATCTATTTCGATAAAAAAGATAATGGAACAAAGAATATTGTATAAAATACAAACAAAAATTAAATATTACATGATTTACACTTATTGAAACTTTGTCTCATGCAGCTACAACTATTTACCCTGTCGTATTGTTTGTTGCAAAATTTACCGTAATGATATTTTGAATAAAAGGTAATATTATGTCTATGTGATCCAACAAGTCCTTACTCACAACCAGTGTTAGTTTAGTTTTTATAAAGTGAATATTATATTTTCAAAGTGTAATTGTTCAAACAGAAATCAGATTGTGTCACTACAATTTTTCATTCCTCTTGCCAATATTTTTCAGAAATTATTATTGATTTCATATTTTATAGATAACTAAATATTAGTAAATTTGGACTAATATATAGACAGCAAAAAATTTCTTTTAAAAGTGTATTTTAAAATTAAATTAAAAACTAAAAGGTCAAAAAATCTCATTCCACCAACTTCATTCACCTGGAAATTGTGCATCCAGGGGAATGATGACCTCACAGGGGAATGTAGTAAAATTTAAAAATCTTGAACAGTGAATATATAAAAAAATTATATTTTGCAAGTTTTTCAAAAACAATACTCCTGCATCATCTAGTACTGGGAATCAAGAGACTCCTAGTATTTCCAAAACGAAACCAAAACCACCAAAACGAACTAAAATATTGAGAAGAAATAGAAAAGTGCGAAACAATGTACTTTAAGAAAAATGATTAGAAATAAAAAAACTTAAAATTCGGTTAATGAAGTATCATAAGCGCCTACAACGAATAAAATCAAAAATTGGAAAAAATATAGATCCAAAACCGCTAATTAACGAAACAGAATCTCCGAAATTGAAAAAACAGCTTTTGACATGCGATGTTCTTCACGAAAAACTCGCAGATAGTTTTAGTAAACTAAAATCTGACAAAGAAAAGCAAGCTTTTGTCAAAATAATAGGAAATAAAATTATTAAAAAATATATAGAATTCAAAGAATGTGCCAACAATTTCTACCGTATAAAAGAACCGTTTCTATGACTGAGGAATCAAATCCATTAAAATACATTAGAAAGAGTAAAATAAATTATAAAATTCAGAACATAATTGTGAATTTCTTGGAATTAGACGAAAATAGTAGGATATATGCCCAGGGAAGAAAGATATTGTCAAAAAAAATAATATAACAAAACAGAGTCGTATACTTAACGATACCTTATTAAATTTACATAAAAAGTTCATTGCATCTGGTTATGCAAAAATTAGTTACACTAATTTTTGTAAGTTACGACCTTTTTGTATAAAACGACCAATATTAAATTTAAGAGAAACATGCAATTGCATAATTCATTCTAATATGGAATACTTAATTCAAGCAATTCATAAATATAAAATTGTTGATGCCAAGAATATTGTTGAAATTATTAATGTTGTATGTTGTCAAAAAAATACAAACTGTTTATTTAGAATTTGTTCAGAGTGTAAAAATCAATATATTATTTACAATAGATATGACAAACAGGCAAAAGGAGAATATTTTAAATGGGTTTATAAAAAAGAAAATTTTACTCACCAAAAAACGGGCAAGCAAAAAATCAGCAACAAAATTACAAAAGAAAAGTTTGAAAAAACACTGTGTGAAATTGTTGAAGAATTTGAATTTAATTTTCCAAAATTCTTGACCCATGAAGGAAACATTTTGCATCAAAATGTTTTTCCCTTTGTTTACATTCTTATTATTGAATGCATTTTTTATAATAAAAAATATTAAAAGTAAAATCCAGGTGTTTTAGTCATTACCCTTAACACTACCTCATTCCCCTGTCATACATTTTTCGAAATCTTCAAATAACTTCGTAAAAACCTAAAAACTGGAGTGTTCCTTATTATATCTAAGCAATGTTATATAACTAAATAGTTTCCATTAAAAAAAATTTTGAATTAACACAAAAAATGTAATTCCATTTTTGCGATCCAAATTCTCCCACAATATGAGATTTAACCATATATACTCGTATATACATATGTACATATATTTCTCTTGATGAGGGGGAATACTGTAGTGTACCCAATGTAAATACGTATGTGCACAATTGAAATAAAAATAATATGAAATATGTTATATATGTATGTGTATAAAAATTAAATGAAATGTATAGTGTACATAATGTAAATATGTATGTAGACAATTATATATATTGGAAAATAAGTAATTATTATATATTTTACTACCTGCTATATTATATGAACTAAAATTCTTATCAGTATCGATATATTATAAAAATTATATGATAATAGGTTAAAAATAAATTCCATAAAAATGAGACTTTGTAACTATTTTATATTGTAAAAAGAATTTCTTCTTGTTTTAAACGTAAGGTAATAAAGACCAATATATTGGAGCTAAAACAAAAATTATTTTTTATTTTTTTATTTTACCCATAATACCTACAGCATACATAGAAACTCATATTATCCCATTGGTGTTACAAACGACGTATATTTAATCGAATTTTCATCAATCTTAACATGGTAAAATCCGTCACGCAAATCTAAGACCGAAAAATACTTTTTACCACGTAACTGTTCGATATGATCCTCGATAAGTGGCAAGGGATAATTATCTTTTTGCGTCATACGGTTTAGTTCCCTGTAACCAATACGTAAGCGAAATTCACCTGTCTTTTTGCGAACCAGAACAATAGGAGAGGCAAATTCCGAACTAATTTCCCTTATAATATTTCGTTTCAACAAATCATCAATAATGTTTTGTAACTCGATTTTATGATGAGCAGGTAGTCTACGAGGGGCACTATGAAAAACAGATTCTTTAGATAATTTTATTACCATTTTAAAATTTACTTCATTAAATTCCACACGAAATTCTTTATTCGACATAATATTTTTCACACACTGGCGGACACTAAAAGGTAAGTCGTTATTTATTTGTAAATTAAAATCATTGTTAGTATTATCAGAAATATCAATATTCATTATTTCTTGAACGTCATCAAAATCTTCTGTATTTTTTATATTATCAATTTGCTCATGTGAAACTTGTGACATCACTTCACAGGATATCAACTTAAAGTTAGATAATTTTAGAAAATCTCTACCTAACACAACGGAATATTGAAAACTATCATTATCTACTATTATTAAATCTGTCTTATAAAATTTGCCTAAAAATTCTACTTTACATACTGTCTTACCAATAATTAAAATCGGGCTGCCGTTTATGCCACGAAATTTTGGTCCAACTGAAGAATCTAATTGTGTCACTAATTCAGATAGAACATATCTTTCCTTGATAAAACTAACGGGACTACCGGTGTTCACAGTTTATTCGTATTGGCAACACTCAATTTTATAAGTATGTTGATTTCTTTTCTTTCATACTTCTTCACTTCGCTTTCGGCTATTGATACATACGGTTTGCTTTTTATTTGAGTCGGGTTTGAAATATATACATTTTAACCTACAACTGGAAAGTTCTATTATTTAGACTACGTAAATTTAATTAATTGACTTATATTATATGTTTTATGTTTAAATTTAATATATGATTAAATTCCGAAAATAAATAAACTGAGGTTTAATCCGTGGACTTTCATACATCTACGTACATAAAATTGGCGCCCGAACAGCGACCTCAGTTTAGTGTAATTTAATAAATAATTCATTGGTGTAAAGTGCCTTTTTTACAAATTGGATTTTATTTCTGATATGGTGGTATTTTACATAAACATTTTCTTAAACAACACAGTGCATAAAACAAACATAACATATTAACATATATTGAATATCGTGTCGTGCTCTTTTTCGTTATTCGAATACATCTTTTAATAGTTGTATATTTGTATCACAAAAAAAATAACAGTATCGTGTTGTATTGTTCGGCTGTACACCCAGGTGTTCATTATAACAAAAACAAACAATAACATTCAGTTTCTTTTAATATCCTTTCGTCTGATAAATTAAATTTTATACAGTAAAACACTTTAATATTGTATACATTTTATATACTTTAATAACATGGAGGAACTAAAAAAGAAACGTAAAACAAATAAATCAAATTTTTCTAAACTAGAAACAAAAATTAATCAATTACTGCAAAATACAAATGTGTCTGCTACAGAAATACAAGTTTATTTAGAACACGTGGAGAAAATATTTGAAACACTTAGCAACATTCAAACAAGCATTGATGTTCTTACAGATGTTGATCAATTGGGCGCAGAAATAACACATAGAGAGGTGATAGATTCACAATATTTATCAATAAAAACTAAATTACAGGTAGTACTACAACAACAACAACAACAAGAGAGCATCAATCAACAAAATATATCACATTCGGAGTTAACTACAACATTAAACGCATTAATACAAGGTCAAACACAATTATCAGAAGTAATTCAAAGAATTACTTCAACAAACCTACTCACATCGACACCAAATATACTGAAATAGTAGCCGGTTCATCACCTAAAATTCATCTTCCTGTTATTGAAATACCAAAATTTAATGGAATGTACAAAGACTGGAAACCGTTTTTTGATACATTCAACTCTATAATACATAACAATAGTAATCTATCTGCTGTTCAAAAATTTACTTATTTAAAACAGGCGCTGCAAGGTGAAGCAACTTCCATTCTAAAACATTTACAAATTAGTGAAGTAAATTATACATCAGCCTTCGACTTATTAAAAAAGAAATATGACAGAGAAGACTTGATTATCGAACATCATTTAGATAGATTGTTTGATCATCCTCAGCTTAAACATGTAAATGCTGAAGGTCTTAGGAGAGTGATGAATACATTTGAGGAAACAATTAGAGCTTTAAATGGTCTAAATTTAGAAACTGACAAATGGGATTGCTTGATTAATTATTTGTTGATCACAAAACTAGATAGAGACACTCAGCAATTATGGCGTAGAGAAATGGCAACGAAAAAACTTCCGTCCTTTAAGGATTTGTTGTATTTTTTGGAAAAACGGGTTTATGAATTAAGTTCAATGACAAAAGGAAATCAAGAACATAAATCTCAACAATCAAAGGTAACAGTTAGTCGTACTAATAAATTAGTAAATTCAGTTGTATCTGTTACATTTCCACATTGTAAAAATGATCATTTGATCTACAATTGTCCAACATATTTGAAATTAGCGGTTCCAGAAAGACAACAATTAATTACAAAATATAGGTTATGTTATAATTGTCTGAGGGGTAAACATATGGTGAAAGATTGTAAATCTAAATCAAATTGAAAGGATTGTATTAAAAGGCATCACACTACATTACATAGAACAAATATACATAGTTGGTTTATCTGCACCTGTTAATGAAACTTTGAAAGGTGATTTGAAACAAACGCTCTCTTGTACTTCTCAAACTGTATCTCATACACATATCAACATTTTACCGACAATTTTCGTTTACATTAATGATGTATTTGGCAAATTACAACCGTGTAAAGCTTTGCTCGATACAGGCTCTCAAATTAGTTTAATTTCTGAATCTTGTATTCAACGGCTACGACTTGTACGTGACAATTCTAGATTAGCTATAATGGGTGTTGGTTCATCACATCCCCGTTATACAAGAGGTAAAACAAAAGTTGAACTCTACAAGAAAGATAATACGTCTGTCATTACAACAGAAGTATTTGTTTTAAAAAAAATTGACAAATGAATTACCACCGATTCATTTTAACACAACAGTTAAACCATGGCTTGAAAGCGAATGTCATATGGCTGATCCTTTGTTATACTCAACTAACAGTATAGATTTGATACTTGGTTGCGACGTAGTCTTCCACATTCTCCTTGAAGGGGTAAAAACATTAAACAATACAGGGTTATTGGCACGTGAAACACATTTTGGGTGGGTTCTTACGGGTAATACATCTGAGGAATCTGCATTAGCATCTACATGTCTTCATACCACGGTGGGTACAGACATCGATCAAACTTTAAAACAATTTTGGGAGGTTGAAGAACTGAAAATTGACGTTCCTTTAACAAATGAACAATTGAATGTGAAGATTATTTTCAATCTACATTTCAACGATTAGAAAGTGGTCAATATGTAGTCCGGCTTCCCTTTAAAGGTTCCACTACAACATTAGGTAATTCTTCTGATTCAGCGCTCAAACGCTTACACAATATGGAAAAAGGATTTAGAAAAGACGAAGAGCTATCAGAAAATTATAAAACATTTATGAATGAGTATCAAGCACTTCATCACATGCAAAATGTGCAAGATGAAATTAATATACAAAAAAATAAATTTTACTTACCTCATCATGGTGTATGGAAAAAATCTAGCACTTCTACAAAACTGATAGTGGTATTCGACGGTACGTGTAAATCATCATCTGGTATTTCTCTCAACGAAATATTACATGTGGGTCCTAAAATACATAATGATTTAGTGGATGTATTAATGAGATTTAGGACAGGTAAGGTTGCATATATAGCAGACATCGAAAAGATGTTTCGTCAGATTTTGGTGCATCCTTCAGACCAGAAGTTCCAGTTAATATATTGGCGAAATTCAGATGATGAAAAAATTAATACCTTTAAATTACAAACAGTGACTTATGGTACCACATGTGCTCCTTATTTAGCAATGAGGACTTTGAAACAATTGAGCGAGGATGAGAAACAGTTTTATTCACGAGCATACAATTTGTTAAAATACAATTTTTATTTCGACGACTTGATGGCCTCTGATGATACTCTAGAGGAAGCAAGGTTGAATATGATAGATATTTCTGAAATGCTGAGAAAGGGTCATTTCAACCTTCATAAATGGGCATGTTCTTCACGAGAACTGTTAAATTGTATATCTCAAAATTCACAGCAAAACGAAAAATCATTCAACACTGATGATGAAATGGTCATTAAAACACTTGGTTTATATTGGTATTCAGAATCTGATTGTCTTGCATTTAAAGTTTGTTTTCCAGATATACAGCATTTCACAAAATGTATAATACTTTCAATAATTTCAAGGATTTTCGATCCTTTAGGTCTACTTTCTCCGTGTACGATTTCAGCTAAAATACTAATGCAAGAAATCTGGAAAAAGAAAATAGATTGGGATACACCAGTTCCATCAAACATATTGGCTATATGGAGTGACCTTTATGAAGGATTTTCTGTCTTAAAGGATTTAAGAGTTCCACGCTGGATTTATACAACAAAGGAATCTGATATAGAACTTCATGGTTTCAGTGATACTTCAGAGCAAGCATATGCGGCTGTGGTGTATTTACGAGTATTCAAAGATGATAAATACGAAGTTAGTCTTGTTTGTGCAAAAACAAGGGTTTGTCCAATAAAACAATTAAGTATCGCTCGATTAGAACTTTGTGCAGCTCATTTACTTACAAAACTTTTACTACAAGTTAAGACATCACTCAATTGGAATGAGAATAAAATTAAAATATTTGCGTGGACTGATTCCGCCACTGTTCTTGCATGGCTTAATGATTTTCCGAGACGATGGTCAACCTTTGTGGGTAATAGAACTTCGAGTATTTTGTCAATACTACCTGTTATAGTATGAGTATTGTATGAGTAGGGATGTTATATAAGAGAGAATAACAGAATAAAACACAGTTCCAAATAGCTATCCGTACTGTTAACATGGTGTCAGAAGTGTAAAAAATAAAAAAAAAGGGAGTGAAAGTAAAACCTGTAATATAATTATTATAATTAAATTGTGAAATAATAAAAAATATATTAAATAATATATATATTTTACATACAAAAAAAAATAATAATAATATACAGAAGTAAATGGAAATTACATAAGTTGAAATATATATAATACATATAAAATAAAATAATGACAAATAATGAAAATACATTTCCACATGTGCCTGCGCCACAGCCAATGAAAGTAGAAGGTAATGTATTAGAAAATTGGAAGCTATTTAGAAGACAATGGGAAAATTACGAAATAGCAACGGAACTCAGTAAAAAAACAGCGACAATACGGACAGGAATATTGAAAGCGTGTATAGGTGATGAATGTTTTAAAATTTTAGATAAATTAAAACTAACGGCAGAAGAAGAAAAATCGACAGGTGGAATATTAGACGCATTAGAAAAATATTTTGCACCAGTAAAAAATATCCGTTATGAACGATATATATTCAATACAGCAAAACAAAATGAAACAGAATCAGTCGAAGCATTCATATGCAGATTAAGACATCTGATAAAAAATTGTGGTTATCCATCGGAATACGAAGATGAATATATATGTGATCGTCTGATACCAGGTATTACATGTAATGATATGCGTAAGCGAATGTTAATGGAAGAAAATCTAACATTAGAGAAAGCAGAAAAAATATGCAGACTAGCAGAACAAACGCAAGAAAGAATAAAAGTCATGTCATCGCAGTCACAAAGACAAGAACACGTCTCTGAAACATACACAATTAAGAGAATGAATAGAAACAATAAGAAAGGAAAGAAGAAAGAAAATAATGAAAAAAACAAATATAAAAAACAAATGCAACTATTGTGGTACTATTGGCTCTTCAGGGTTTTCAGTTGGAAAACCCTTTTTGAATACCGGCATTGATCACACAGGACCTTTCATGATTGCTACATGGAAGGGTAGAAGAGCAAAACAGTTAAAATGCTACACTGCAGTTTTTGTATGCTTATCTACAAAGGCATTACATCTCGAATTGGTTTCAGACCTATCAACCGACTGTTTTTTGGCATCATTTAAGAAATTCATAGCTAGAAGAGGTACAGTTCATAACATTTACAGCGACAATGGGACTAATTTTCACGGTGCGATTCGACATCTACAAGAAGTTTATGAAAATTTTAAAGCCAATAAAGACGTGAATACCATTCACAACTATTTGACAGACAATGGTATCCATTGGAAGTTTATTGCACCTGGAGCCCCTCATTTTGGAGGGATTTGGGAGTCGGGCGTTAAAAGTTTCAAGTTTCATTTGAAGCGAATTATGGGTAATGCTCGTCTCACTTATGAAGAATTCAACACAATGTTATGTCAGATTGAAAGCTGTTTAAACTCACTACCGTTAATGTCATTATCAACTGAGCATTCTGATTGTCAAATATTGACACCGAATCATTTTTTAACTGGTGGTCCAACAATGCAGATACCAGAGATTTTAATTGAAAGCGACAAGGACTGTCCTAGACAACGATGGCAATATATGAAAAAGGTGTATCAAGATTTTTGGCGACAATGGCAAAGAGAATACTTATATACGCTACAACAAAGAACCAAATGGCTTGTAAAAAAACGAAATCTTGAAATTGATGACTTAGTTCTTATCATGGAACCTAACCTTCCACCCGGAAGATGGCTTTTAGGTCGAGTACAGGAAGTTCATCCAGGTAAAGATGACCTCATCAGAGTAGTTACTATAAAAACTGTAAAGGGTATATTTAAAAGACCTATAAATAAATTAATACTTTTAACTGATAAGAAAAAACAAGAGATGCACTGCAATCTCCTGCATACTCAATACGTATTGCTGATATGTTTCGTCTTTACGTTTTCTTCGATTTTTCAAATCGTTATGAATTTCTGCCACTGTCACGTTTCTAGAAAATTCTTTTAATAATGCACTTTTCAGATCTTCCCAATTTTTTAGTAGCACTGTTCTCACAAATAATTTTGCTGTTCCACTTAGCAATCTTTTAGCAAAGAGAAATTTGGTTTTTTCATCAAAGTTTAATACATCACTATATTCTTCATATTGCTCCAACCATTTATGAACAGGAAAATTATCGTCGTCACTAAAAGTGGGCATTGAATCTTCAACATCTCGAAACTGGTGTGCCCTTGAATTGAACCCTAAATCCACCGCTTGTAACTCCATAAGTTCCTTTTTTAGTTGGCATATTTGTCTCCTTTTCTCCAACAGCCTTTCCAGCTTTTCAATTTCGGTGTCCAAAGTTTCTTCTGAACTTTCGTCGTCATTTAAATTTTCACCACCATTTTGTACATCCATGGAATCTGCAGGAATGATGACTAATAACTCTTGTTCTGAAAAATCCTTCACTCTATCAGCCGGCTTTTTAATGCTGTTTTATTCCCGGTGGTATTCACGTATAATTCCCGTAGTTTTTCTCTTAACATGGGCAATGTGGCCCTTTCCAAAAATGAGTTCAAACGTTCACTCATGATATTAAAACTTATGTACGTAACAAAGAAATCGTTTGTTCGTATTTATTTAAAAGACAAAAACACCGTTTTTTTATATTAATTTTTTAATTAATTTTCAGAAAATTTTCCGTCACTTTCCGGCAAATATAATATCTAAGGTTCTAATCCCACTTCTGAAAAAAAAAGAAATGGAACTGGATACGGGTGCATCATTTTCGATAATTTCATTTTCTACATGGAAGAGAATTAAAAAAGGTCAACAAAAATTGAAATTTACACCTATTCAGCTAAGAACATGGTCAAAAGAAACGTTGAAGATTTTAGGTTATGCGGATATTTCAGTAAAATTCAAAAAGTTATCAACAGTTTTACCCATATATGTAATTGAAAAAGAAGGTGCGAGTTTAATGGGAAGAAATTGGTTATCAAAGTTGGATATATCCATACACGGTATACATTCGCTCGTGGGAAGTGAGGCTGACAAGTTTTTACAGGATATCAGTTACCAGTATCCAAGAGTAATGAGTGATGAATTAGGTGCACATAATGGACCACCGGTAAATATACAACTTGATGAAGGTGTCAAACCAGTATTCAAAAAATTTCGACAAGTTCCATTTGCTATTAAAAAATGTGTTGAAAATGAATTAAATAGATTGGTCCAGGGGCTTGAATAGCTCGATGGTTGTGTGTCGGTCTTGCGATCTTTGAGATCACGGTTCGAACCCCAGCCAGCGCACTACTCTTGTCCAAGTCGATCAAAAATTTTTCCCATCAGCAATGTACACCAGTAACTGATTACTGATGATAAACTGGATAATATGTATATCTGACCTAAAATTACTGATCGGCGGTGCCATGGACTGAGTATCCGCGTGCACTTAATATATACTATATACATTTATGTATATATGTATATTTTAATAAAAAAAAAAAAAAAAAAAAAAAAAAAAAAAAAAAAAAAAATAGATTGGTGGAGCAGAAAATATTAGTGCCAGTCAAATATTCAAAGTGGGCTACACCCATTGTAGCGGTAAGAAAAAAAGATGGATCTATTCGTATATGTGGGGATTACAGAAGCACTGTTAATGCAGCTATAAAAGCAAATACGTATCCATTACCTACAGTGACCGAAGTGTTAAATATTGTTTCATGTGGAAGAATATTTACAAAATTAGATCTTCAACAGGCATATCAGCAATTAGTAGTTGATGATGAATCAGCAGAAGTGTTAACTATAAATACGCATAAGGGTCTATTTAATGTACGACGATTATCTTTTGGAATATCGGCAGCACCAGGTATATTCCAAAGATTTATTGATGAATTATTGCAAGGTATTCCTGGTGTTATCGCATATTTGGATGATGTGCTGGTATGTGGTAAAAACGCTGAAGAACATGACTGTCGTATGATAGAAATATTGGAACGCCTGAATACAGCCAATATTACAATACGTAGAGATAAATGTCGGTTTAGGACTAAACAAATAGAATTTTTAGGTTATTACATAGATGGTGATGGTGTACGTCCACATAAAAAGAAAATTCAAGCAATCCAAGATGCCCCAGAGCCACAGAACAAGGAAATGCTTCAGTCATTTTTGGGAATGGTGAATTTTTACAATCGTTTTTTATGTAAGAAAGCTACAGTAGCTGAAAAACTTCATAGACTATTGGACAAACATTCAAGGTGGAAATGACAAAAGAACATTCTGCGGTTTTTAAAAAATTAAAGGCAATATTACATTCCGACCTATTACTAACACACTATGATGAAAATAAAGAATTAGTTTTAGCCTGTGATGCTTCACCTTATGGTGTTGGTGCTGTATTAGCTCATCGTGAAGAAGATGGCAATGAAAAACCAATAGCATTTGCTTCAAAGACGTTAGGGAAAAGTGATAGAAACTATGCACACATTGATAAAGAGGCTTTAGCTATCATATTTGGAGTAAAACATTTTCATCAGTACGTTGCTGATAGAACACTAGTTATCATTACAGATCATCGACCATTACTTGGCATTTTCAATAAAAACAAACAAATACCTACAATGATCTCTCCAAGAATGTTACGTTGGTGTTCGCAGTTGTCAGCATACGATTATTGCCTAGAACATCGATCGGGTAAGCATAACAGTAACGCGGATTGTTTAAGCCGGTTACCTCTTTCAGATACAATAGAGGAGCCGCGTCCGCCAGGGGACATATTATTATTGGAAGCAATAAATGATCCACCGATTTCAGCAGAACAAATTAAAATTGAAACAACCAAAGATCAAGTATTATCGCGAGTTAAAAGATGGATTCTACATGGTTGGCCGCAACAACTTGATGAGACAGGTACTCAATATATACCATACGTTAGAAGACGAAATGAATTATCGTTACATCGAGACTGTATATTATGGGGAAATAGAGTTGTACTACCACCTGCCTTACGACGTAGAGCAGTACAATTATTACATGCTAACCATCCAGGTATGGTAGCAATGAAAGCGTGTGCTAGAAGCTATTTCTGGTGGCCGAACATAGATAACGAGATTGAACAATGTGTACGCCTGTGTCAACAATGTCAAATTCATAGACCAGATCCTAGAAAGGCTCCAAGACAATTTTTACAAGCGGATGAAAGCCCATGGACAAAATTACATATAGATTTTGCCGGTCCCTTTTTGGGAAAAAAACTTCTAGTATGTAGTTGTCGATGCTATGTCAAAATGGGTTGAAGTTAAAATAGTTACAGCCCAATCGTCTGCAGAAGTAATAAGATGCTTAAGAGAACTGTTTGCAACACACGGTCTACCAAAAACAATAATTAGTGATAACGGTACAGCATTTGTATCTGAAGAAATAAAGCAGTTTTATTACAGAAATGGAATCAAAAATCATACAACAGCTCCATATCATCCATCCAGCAACGGGCAAGCTGAAAGAATGGTACAACAAGTAAAGAAATCAATATCAACATTGTCGGACGGCGATTTCAATTTGAAATTAGCAAGATTTTTGTTTAAACAACATACTACAGTACATACAGGAACTGGTAAAACACCGGCTGAATTACTCATGGGACGGAAACTATACATACACCTCAACTATATGCATCCAGACAGTTTACATGAGAAGAAATGTGTCAATACAGATAAATTACCAGTAAATTTTGAAGAAGGTGATAATGTCTACATAAGAAACTTTGTAAGTGGAGATAAATGGATAGAAGCAAAAATAATTCAAGTAACAGGTCCAGTCTCATATATATGCGAAGGTATCAGAGATAATAAGATTTACAGAAGACATGTGGACCAAATAAGAAGAAGAGAAGAGAAAGAAATGGAGAAGAAAGAAAAATATAATATGATGACAACAAACTTACAACCGCAATCGGTAGCCGAAGAAAAAGAAACGCCAATAAGAGAAGTAATGGAACAGGAAACAATACAAGTTAATAATGAACATGGATTATCAATGGAAGAAGAAGTAGAAGAGCAAGAATCAACAACTACAGCTACAAGTAGTAAAGCAACAGAAGATATGAGTATTCGTCAAAGTAATCGTACAATAAGAGAAAGAAAGATGCCGATAAAATTCAAGGACTATGTGGTCTCATTCTAAGATGGGAGGAATGTCATATACCATACTATACGATAACTGGCAATGCTGTCACATCAGTCAATAACCATCATAAGTAATTAAGTAGTAATAAGAAAGATGTTTTTTGTAAAAGAAGAAGAGCAGTCTGCACTCATTCAGCCTCTAGATGTTGTAAAATAAAAACGTGTTTTCTTAAACTAATTCTTTTAATTATAATATCCTTTATTATAGATTGTCACCTGCCTTGTGGTCCAGGGTATTGAACAAGGAATACAACAAAATATGCTATAGGTATTACGATATAACTATGTGTATCTTGTACAAAACAACTCGAGATTTATATACCAAACAACTATATGCTAAAAATATTACGAGATATGTTTATATCTTGTACAAAGCATCTGTATGCAAAGTACATCGAGATCCATACCAAGCAACTATATGCTATAGGCATTACGAGATGTGTTTGTATCTTGTACGAAGCATCTGTATGCTAAGTACATTGATATTTATATACCAAGCAATTATATGCTATAGGTATTATGTGATGTGTATTATGATCTACGCAATTATTTTCTTAGGTTTATATCAATAAAGACCTAATCAAATATTTGTGCAGTCATAAACCTATGGTTCTAAGACCAAGAAAAGGAATCGTGAAAGATCTTACCGCATTCAATCATGTTATATTTGAACCAATGTTCGAAATAACGAGTATTGGGTTGCTTGATCGTGTACTTACGATAATATTTAACACATTTCATAATGGATACTTAATTCTCCAAATGGCAAATGATGCTATATATATGATGAAGCATTGTCAAAGGCCATCTCCCTCATATTTTTTGTATCTCCCGCATGTATACCGATGTCTTTACATTTTGGTCCAAAGCATTAACACTTGGGGGAAAGTTCCGAATCGCTGGATCGAGCTTTCAAAATGGGACTTTTTTTAAAAGGTAGATTCCGATACGCTGATAACGAAAATGATGGTCTTTTTTGGCGATGGCGCCATCTAGTGTCCGAAAAATGCAATTGATTTTTTTTGCAAAAATCATGTTTTTACGATTTTCTATGTAACGGTAAATTGTGAGAACATGATTCTTTGACCAAAATATGCGTCTCTTTAAACTCTATATTCTGAAAAAAAATTATTTTCAAAAAGTCCTTGTAGAAGGATAATAAAGGACATTTTATGATTTTTGACTATTTTTACATTTCTGCCAATTTCGCAGAAAGGAATGGGGATAATCGGTTCAAATTTTTTGCAAATAAAAAAGGACGTCATGAGCAAGTTTTCCAATTTTTACTTTGGTCCTGATGTAGAGGGCAAAAATCATAGAGAGAAATGATTTTAATGGTGTAAAATTTTGTATTTTGTGTGTTTTTCGTGCTTGTGTGCATGTGTATGTATGTGTGTATGTGCATTTGTAGAAGGCAAATCTATCAGTGTGTATATGCACGCATGTGTGTGTGTGTGTGTGTGTGTGTGTGTGCATGTGTGTGTTTGCGCGTTTGTATAAGGCAAATCTATCAGTGCTTGTATGCACGCATATGTATGCGTATGTTCATGTGTGTTTGTGTGTGTGTATGTGTGCATGTGTGTGTATGTGCATTTGTAGAAGGCAAACCGGACAGTGTGTATGCCTGTATAGAAAATGCTTACTGCACACACTGGCAGGTTTTCCTGTGTGTATATATGTATATATATATATTTATATATATATTTTTTCCTGTACATATGTGCATTTGTAGAAGGCATATCTATCAGCGTGTGTATGCACTCATGTGTATGTGCGTATGTGCATTTTTGTGTTTGTGTGCGCACGTGTATATGTGTGCGTGTGTTCTTACTTGCGTGTTTGCTTGCGTGTGTGCGCATGCATTTGTAGAAGGCAAATCTGATAGTGTGCGCATTAATCAATTTCTAGACGGACATATACACATAAACACATGTACACATATACAGACTGTCATACATATATCACTGTCTTTATACACAACCCTTCCCTTCTTCAAAACTTTTCACACGCATGTGTGTGCGTGCGTGCGTGCTTGTGTGTGTGTGTGCGTGCGTGCATGCTTGCGTGCATGTGTGTGTGTGTGTATTTTAGAAGGCAAATCTGATAGTGTGTGCATTGAGCATTTTGTATTCGGACGTACACACGAAATACGTATGTTTTTTAATTTTACTCTTTGTTTATTTTTTTTGTGGTCCTGAAAAGGACCTATTTTTTCTTGAATTCATTTGTCCTCGCAGTATTTTACTATCCGCAGTACACGTCTTTTATGTCTTCAAGAAGGACTTCAAATGGATCTTCATTTTTCTTTTGAATTCTGCGTCTCCACAAAAATTCACATAAGTGTAAATCCAAATTTTCTTTTTTTACACCCCCTCGTGACAGCCGCGATTTCAATGATCGCCAACTGCTCTCAATATTTTGGGTGTGTGCTCCAGATTCTGGATCAATAAAATTCTCCGAATGATTAACTGTTTTATGAACGAACCCGTGCGCGCTTAAATCAAAATATCCGCCCCAACAATCTGTGTAAATTTCGGTACCCTCATTGACATGTTTTTTAACAATATCAAGAAGTGTATCTTTATCACGCGCATTGTCGGGGCAAATTTCCAATCGGTAGTTGGTACTATTACGCTCGATCATTCCTACAATCCAACTACCTTCCACAATTCTTCCGCGTTCGTATTTCCGTTTCCCGATTTTTGTTTCATCGATCTCGACTGTGCAACCTGGACCACCAATTTTTCCGTCTTCTTCGTAATGTCTATCTAGAGAGATCATGCATACTTCTCGCGCGAATGAAAATCTATCTGCTATTGTTTCACGTGAAACAACAACACCGCTTATAATACTGCTCTCTCTAATAGTTTGATCAAATGAAAACCGGTTAGCAAAACAATACGTAATTATCATACACATTTCAGGCGAAATGTGACAATTTTCAAACTACGTATTCGTTGATCGCGAGATTCTATGACGGCCGTTTTTGAAGTTGCAACGGAAAAATCCAAAATTATGTCCGCGTTCCACACTCATCATTTTCTTATGCTTTTTGCAATATTTTTCCGCGGTCAACAAACCTTTTTCTGTTATCCATTCTTCTGTTGATCCAGAATCCTTTAATACTTCGCAAAGTTTAAACAAATTCCATTTGAAATTACCTCTGAAAATGAAAAAATATATAATTTTTCTTATTTTTGTTATTATTTATTTATTTTTATATCAATTATATTATTATAAATTTCTTTAATTTTTTCATTACTATAAATTTTTACTCACCTTAAATCCATAATTTTCAATTTAATAATATTAAAATAATACGAAATTTTTATCAAATTTTTTTATCACTTCACTGCTTCAAACAACAAATGAAAATAAATAATTTTATAAAATTTTTGAATTACCTAGAACAGCCTACTTATCTATAAAAAATGTTTTAATTTTTTAATTGAAAATATACTGCAACTACTGCATAAAAAGTTTTCCGTTATTTTCAAATTACATTCTCTGCATTTTCTATACAGACATATACATACTGTCAGGTTTGCCGTGTACAAGTGCACATACCCACAGAAATGCACATACACACAGTGACAGATTTGCTTCTACAAATGCACATACACACATACATACACATGCACACAAGCACGAAAAACACAAAAAATACAAAATTTTACACCATTAAAATCATTTCTCTCTATGATTTTTGCCTTCTACATCAGGACCAAAGTAAAAATCGGAAAAACTTGCTCATGATGTCCTTTTTTATTTGCAAAAAATTTGAACCGATTATGCCCATTCTTTTCTGAGAAATTAGCAGAAATGTAAAAATAGTCAAAAATCACAAAATGCCCTTTATTATCCTTCTACAAGGACTTTTTGGAAATAATTTTTTTTCAGAATATAGAGCTTAAAGAAGCGCATCTTTTGGTCAAAGAACCATGTTCTCACAATTTACCGTTACAGAGAAAATCGCAAAAACATGATTTTTGCAAAAAAAATCAATTGCATTTTTCGGACACTAGATGGCGCCATCGCCAAAAAAGACCATCATTTTCGTTATCAGCGTATCGGAATCTACATTTTAAAAAAAGTCCCATTTTGAAAGCTCGATCCAGCGATTCGGAACTTCAGCCAACACTTGCTTTAGTTTCATTATAATCTATTATTATAAATATATGGCTTTAGAGTCAATATTATGATGGATAGTAGAGAATAACACTTTTATTTCTTTTCGGTACGTAAGTTCTTTTCTTATTTTTTAAAATAAATTACTCTAAAATCTTAAATTTGGTAAAAATTTTTCACAATTTTTCGTTCCACAATAACAAGGATATTTTTGACTATTTTGTATACTGTCAATGTTATTTTCTTCCACGAGACCATCAGAATAATGAAAGCAGAGTTCTTCATTGGGTTTTATGTACCGATTAGAAAATATTCCTATAATTTAAAAAAGAGTCATAAAAAATATACAAGGAAAAAAAATAAAATTAAATAAAGCGTGATAAAACTAAAATATTTAAATAATAGATAAATTTACCTAATTTTGGTATTGGCCCATCGATTCGTACATCGTCCATCGATTCCTTTCTTGCTTGGATCGATGAATGTTTGAATACAATTTTTCACAGTTTTTATTTCTTCCGATTGCATTTCGACTTTAGTTTCATTTACTTGCTCTTCAATATTCACTGTACGAGCATAATCAGAATTTTTTATTAAATTTTCACGATACTCATTCAAACAAATTATGTAATTCATTCGATTATTTTCAACATTTTGCCTATGCCTTCTCTCTGCCTCATTTTTAGTTATTATTTCACCAACATATTCACAAATGAAACCTCCTTCAGGTATTGATTTTGTTGTTATCAATCCTTTTTGACCCTTTATTCGAATCGAATCGACAATTTTTAGATTTTTACGTGGTCCATATTGTACAAGACGATTTGTACATAAGAAAGACGAACATTTACAATAGCTAAAACATTCATAAATTAGATCTTTACTTTTTCGATTTGGATTCAGAATCAATTCTTTCGAATCATTTTCTGTTGTTATCGTCATATAATTACCACCATGAAAACAATTCTTAAATGTAGCACATTTTGATGTAATTTCACAATTATTGCAACCAACTGCATAAATTGTATTCATCGAGTCCAAAAGATTCTTGAAATCTTCAGAACTCATGCTTTCTTCAGTAGACGGAACAAATAATTCATTTTCTATTAGATATTCGATATTTGAATCAAAATGATCATATTAATCATCAATTTCTAATTCTGTAATAGTAATATCCTCTTCAATTATCCATGCGTTCGGTAATGTCAACTGCATAGCAGATGACAAATGTCGAAAGTTCGGTAATGCAGATTGCAAAGATCATACGTTCGGTAAAATCGATAGAATCAAATTTTTGATAAAAGCCATGCAGATAACGCAGGTAATAAGTATGTATATGCAAAGAATATAGAGCTAAAGCAATAGAATTTTCATTCCACAATCTGTCAAAAATTCAGAACACATAAAGTTACATAAATATCTTCGTTCGAAACATGTTTCGAACATAAATTTTTCCCCTCATAATTGTATTAAAATACACATAATTTTTCTTACTTACCATGTCTGAGGTAAAGATGGAAACAGATAACATCCGTGCCGTAATAAACAGTACTGACTATATTTTTTTTTCAAATATACATATATACATACAATGTATATAGTATATATTAAGTGCACGAAGTCCATTATGGCACCGCCGATCAGTAATTTATGTCAGATATACCATCCAGTTTATCATCAGTAATCAGTTACTGTTGTATATTGTTGATGGCAAAAATTAATGATCGACTTGGGCAAGAGTAGCGCGCTGGCCGGGGTTCGAACCGTGATCTCAAGATCACAAGACGAAACCCAACCATCGAGCTATTCAAGTCCCTCACGTACCTGACTATATAAATAAGGCACATGTATGTTCAGCGTCAAACAGTACTATCACTGAGGCAGCGTGATGACTGATGATAGTGTACTGTACTGGTGAACGATGCTAGTTGACGGAGAGGAAGCTATCTGTTTGCTATTTAAGAGGTATTCGGAATTATATTATATATTTGCCATACAAATCATCTAGATTAAAATCTGTTGCGGGGAAGGGAATCGATATAATATTATATTTTGTATTATAAATTATGTATGTGTGCAATGGAATAATGTGAATTGTATTGTATTTAAAGGTAAATACAAGTTTATTGTGTATTATGATAATATATATAGCTACGTGTATAATATTCATTACGGAATATGTAGTATGTAGTATCAAAGACTAGATAACAAGTTGTTATATTGGGCTTTGGCACAGACAAATAAATACCAGATACACATTTCAGTATAGTTGGATTTATATGGAAAACGTTAATGCGCAATTAGTGTTGGATGAAGTATTTTCGTCCAAGTAAAATACAATTGCATATCCGATGCACCAATCAAAATTTTATTCACCTCTTTTTTTATAACAATCCGCTCAACTGTAATACAAATGGTGAAATTGTCATCTTACATTATTACATATACCATATAAATCCTATATACTATATACATACATATATACACATTTTGTAGTTGATGGTAATACAATGCATTTAAAAACTAGTTTTTGTAATATAATGTGATTTTCATTTCATTCAAGAATTTAGAAAATTAGGGTAAGAAATTTTAAATTTCTACATATAAATATAATATTTATGTATGTATGGTGTGTGATGTAGCTGCATATACTCGTATATAGATAGGAGAAAAATGATGAGAAGTTGAGAAGTATTCCTTTCATTATGAAATGATTTAGATTTTTCATATCTGTACATGATTGTTTTGTTGCTATATAAATTAACTCCACTTCCTTAATATTACAGGTCTTAATATTTAAGCACTTTTCAAAGTGTTATATGTGTGGATGTATACTATTTGTTTATGTTTGTACGATTTGTATTTGTAATTAGTTTGCTCATTTTGAATTTTTTATTTATTATTTTTCAATGTATGTATATTGATATTGCTTAATAACCAATTAGTTATAAAAGTCTTTTATATCCATATCTTATTTTTATCATTAATTTTTACCGCCAAAAGGCCCTGGAGGGTCGTGGTGTGGGCGAAGGGTGGCAGTTAACTGTCCACCTTTTGTAATAAATAATAATAATAATAATCATTAATTTTTAATATTTTTCAAAATAATCAAAATAGTAAATTAGGTTTGATTGAAGAATTTCCCAAACGGAAGTTTTTATCTGCATCAAAAAAAAAATCCTAAATATGCAGATTGCATAAGTATATAGTATATGTATATAAAGAATCAAAGAACTTAATGTAATTAAAGAAAAAAACAAACGTGTAGTTTACATTTTGAAAATAATTATTTTTTTTGTCAAGAAATTTCCGAAGTTAAATTATATTCCCACTCGTTTTTTACTTCGTGAATATTACATGTTTAAGCACTATTTCTACTTCTATAGTACAAACTGTTTATTCAAAATAAATTTCTAAATGAAAATTGTTTTTTATATGGTATATTATATTATCTTTTTTTAAGGAGTCAATCGATTTGAAATGCACCCGCATATTTTTAAATATATTGAATAAATTTGAATTTTTAGAATTAAGAATAGAAAAAATATTTTCAGTTATTCTAAAATTTATTCTACTTATCGACATATTATTTTGCAGATTATTGTGTGGTATGATAGGATGTATTCATATTCATTTTTTGGCCTTAGTTTTAACTTGAATGACTCAAAATAGTACTGTAAAAAGGGTCATAAAACATGAAGAAATATAATGAAGAAATCATAAATATTTTACACAAATTTTATAAAATTCTACCCATGCTATAGTTCGTTTCATATGTAATGTTATGTCAAGCAGGTATAATTAAGAATAAAATTTATAACTTCGACATAACAATGGTGATAAACATTTACACCTTTAAAATCAATGAAGATCATATAATTGTTTTTTTTAGCTCGAGTTTTTCAAAAATGAAATGAAGATTGTTTTTCGTATTCAGGTATAATATATGATATTCCCTTTTCATCAAAAATATATTTTTTGTACAGAAAATGTGTTAATCTATAATAAATTACATTTTATGAAAAAGAAATTATGAATCCTGTTTTGAACATGTATCATGTATGTAGATGTAATGAATAAATTTTATCAGTTTAAATTATACAAAATTATACAAAGGTTTTGTTTTAACGATAAGTGCTATACTCGGAGTGAGAGAAAAATTATTTGCAATTCATGAAGATTTATATTACATATACATATTTCTCTAAGTTTAATCAAGATTGTTTGGAAAACCTTTTCTCTCACATTAGATGTATGAATGCAAATAAAAACAACCCAAGTGTTTTAGAATTTCAAAGACTTATTGCAAAAATAATGTCTATTAAATTTCTTTTTAGTTGTAAGTCTAAGAACTGTGAGGATGACAGCGAGGAATTTTTAAATTTAGATTGGTCTGCTATTTTAATTTCTTCTGAATCCAATGTAGAAAGTTTTCCGAATAGTGATAATAATTTAACACCTGATATGAATGAGCTAAAAAATGTGGTGGTTTGCGAAGAATATGATATCAGAGTCTTATCTTCTTCATCCTTAAGTGCAAAATATTTCACAGGGTATTGCATTGCACATTTGTTTAAAATTATTAAAAACGAATGTAAAACATGTAGAACAGCTCTGACTAAAGGTGTAGTTGATCAAAGTGCTTCTACAGATATATTAGTTGATTTAAAAAATTTTAATTCAAAAATTTCAAATTCTCTAATAAGACCGTCTGAATCACATTTTGAAATAATTAAATACCAATTAGAAATATTCAAAACAAATTTGAAAAACATCCTCACAAACCAAATATAAAGAGACTTATTAAAAACATGTGTGTAATGGTTACAAATTTAAAGTTCAATAATTTGTATAATGTTATTCACCCATGTTTTGAGCACAGAATGGCTATACTTGATTTCATGATATTGGTATTATTACGAAATAATTGTGCTTGGATGGTTGATAAGTTAAGACACTCCAAAAAAGTAAAAAGTAAAAACAAAAAGTTGAATAATATAATACATAACTAGTTAATGTAATATTACATAATATTATTATTATTTATTAGTAACAATTTCAAATCTATAATCTTTATTTTCAATCAATAAAATGCACTTTTCACAACTATAGTATTAATTTGTTTCAAAAATTAATTTATTGTAAACCCTGCAAAACATACTTATTTCTAATGTAATAACAGACAGAAATTCGCTCGGAATGCAAAGAAAAATGTATGAAACATACGCCTAAAACAATTTCTATACTTTCAATTATTTCCGCATTAATATTTAAAAATTAAAAAGCGTCGGATTTTGTTGATTTGCATTTCTACATCTGATTTTAAGAAATAATTTTGCAAAAGGATCTTGACTAAATTTTGATATTTTGATTTACTCATGTTAATCATGTTTTCCAAACAAAATTTTTAAAACTGTTTGGAGTCTGTATTATTTTTACGAGCCACATTATGAAAAACATATTTAAAACTTTCTTCCCAGCTTGTGTCATGAATATACAAAGGATTTTCACAACCAAATTATTTCTTTTATTATCACTATCAACAATATGAATTAAGTAATCTATTATAAACTATATTTTTTTATATTGACATTTCGCCAAAAATTGAAAGACTTTTTTATTTTTTGGTTGTAGATTTTTAATATACGTTTTTAATATTCATTCTACAAATATATTATAAATACCAAGAGAAAAACGTTGAAAGGTAATACAAAAATATGTAATAAATTTGTATGAGGCGTGTGGAACTGCAACACATTCTTTGAACATGTATTTCCGGCAGAAAATTCAAATAAAAATTACATTGATAGATAATATAATATACCATATAAAAAACAATTTTCATTTAGAAATTTATTTTGAATAAACAGTTTGTACTATAGAAGTAGAAATAGTGCTTAAACATGTAATATTCACGAAGTAAAAAACGAGTGGGAATATAATTTAACTTCGGAAATTTCTTGACAAAAAAAATAATTATTTTCAAAATGTAAACTACACGTTTGTTTTTTTCTTTAATTACATTAAGTTCTTTGATTCTTTATATACATATACTATATACTTATGCAATCTGCATATTTAGGATTTTTTTTTTGATGCAGATAAAAACTTCCGTTTGGGAAATTCTTCAATCAAACCTAATTTACTATTTTGATTATTTTGAAAAATATTAAAAATTAATGATTATTATTATTATTATTTATTACAAAAGGTGGACAGTTAACTGCCACCCTTCGCCCACACCACGACCCTCCAGGGCCTTTTGGCGGTAAAAATTAATGATAAAAATAAGATATGGATATAAAAGACTTTTATAACTAATTGGTTATTAAGCAATATCAATATACATACATTGAAAAATAATAAATAAAAAATTCAAAATGAGCAAACTAATTACAAATACAAATCGTACAAACATAAACAAATAGTATACATCCACACATATAACACTTTGAAAAGTGCTTAAATATTAAGACCTGTAATATTAAGGAAGTGGAGTTAATTTATATAGCAACAAAACAATCATGTACAGATATGAAAAATCTAAATCATTTCATAATGAAAGGAATACTTCTCAACTTCTCATCATTTTTCTCCTATCTATATACGAGTATATGCAGCTACATCACACACCATACATACATAAATATTATATTTATATGTAGAAATTTAAAATTTCTCACCCTAATTTTCTAAATTCTTGAATGAAATGAAAATCACATTATATTACAAAAACTAGTTTTTAAATGCATTGTATTACCATCAACTACAAAATGTGTATATATGTATGTATATAGTATATAGGATTTATATGGTATATGTAATAATGTAAGATGACAATTTCACCATTTTTAGTATTACAGTTGAGTGGATTTGGTGGATTCTTTTATAACAAAAAGAGTTGAATAAAATGTTGATTGGTGTATCGGATATGCAATTGTATAACATAAATTTTACTTGGACGAGACAACATCGTCCAACTAAATTTTCTCTATGAAAATGAACTATACCAGAATGTGAGTCTGGTTATATTATATTGTTTGTGGCTTTGGTAAGATGTATATTAACAAAGATCCTTATCTGTATTATGTATTAGTATAATACGAATTTATGTGCGAATATTAAATGTATGTATATATGTATATGAATTTTTGTGAATGATAAGTAAAAGGGAATAACAAATTAAAAATTTTTTTCAAAGAAATGTAAACAAACATTTTTTTTAATAGGGAGTAATATACATAATAATATATAAACGAATGACATAATGACAAACATACGTATGTTTGTATATAATTGGTATGATCTGCATTGATTATAAATTGAAATATTTTTTCCTTATGATCTGTGTTTTGGCGTGGTCTTATATTAATTATTTCATAATCTCTATTCGAGTATTATGAATTACAATAATAATTATCATTACATATTCGTATGAATATGTATAAGAATAATTTTTGAATTTTAATTATGAACGTAAATAAGCAAAAAATCTTAAATATACATACTATGCATTACATATATGTGGATATTTCGCATGAATGGTATATCTATACACTTGCTTAGATATAATTTTAATATTTCAGGTGATTATATATGCAATATGATTTAAATATTATATTTTTTATCGTTACTTTTTCTTTCCACCTGTATCCCTAAATATTGTAGGTATTGTAATATCACAAACAATATACAAATAATGTGGTAATATATAGGTATATACTTAATACAATACGCATATAGATAATAATATACATGTACATAAAAACGTATATGTATGTACATAAAAACAGTACAAAAGCAATGTGAAATTGTACAATATCGAAGGGTAATAATATACTATATACATATGTGTGTGTGTACATTTGTATATAAACAAGATCGCACGAACATAAAAAAAAAAAATAAAGAAAAAAATATAAGCCAACGAAAACAACAATAATTTAATAGTTATCAAAATTGAATATAATACCAATAATACTGTATTAAATATAATACCAATAATACTATATTGCTTACTTGTCTAACAACTTCTATAATATAATGTAATACATAATGCTAATAATGTGGGGTTTTCCAGTAGGGACATAACAATTTTATATTTAAGTAAAATAAAGAATAATTAATATATGAGGTTAAAATTTATTCCAAGTGAAGTACACAAATTACATTTAATTATGGAATTCCATCTCATTCATATGACCACCGCGATCACGAAAATTGGAATAAGCGCTCTTAAAGTTGTGACTACCGATTCAGAATTGCGATAGTAATTTTCAATAATTTCTAAATGTTGCTCGTTCGTGAACTTCACCATGATAAAAATGTTATGTCCCTATTGGAAAACCCGATATAAATGCATATGAATTGTATTATCCTATAATCAGCCATTCACCTTATTATTTAATTGTTTATTTTATATTGGGCCCTATTATGAGTGTCGATAATATCGTCTTGTCATCGACTATCGCCTTGACTCGACAAATTTTGTATTATGTGTGTCGATTTGAGGCGAGAATATCGACATTTTGCGTCGATCAGCTAAAACTAATCGACAGGTATAGTAGTCTATGGTGATTTGATATTTCAATTATGCTTTGTATATAAGATAAGTTGTATTTAATTATTCTGAAAAAAAATTATGAACACTCTTCTTTTATGCAAAAAAAAAATCATTATTAAATTAATGTTTTATATTTTCACTTATATTTTATATTTATAGCTACAAATTATTTAAATTAATCAAATATTTATTAAAAATTACAAAAATTAATTAAATGTTTATTCAAAATTGAAAAAAAAAATGAATTATAAATTTTTGTATCGATATATTTGACAATTTTTATAGAAATTACATGGTGAAACTGAATGAAAATAAAATTTGATATGGCAATATTTTACTGTCGAGGCGACCGATTTACATAATACAAAATTTACATCGTCTCGTCTCGTCTTTATTTTGTCGATAGTCGATATTATCAACACTCAAAATAGGGCTATTAATTTTCATAAACTCAATCCTACAAGTATTATACGTACATATGTACATAGTGTCTACAATATAATATGAACGTCCATATAAACAAACAGCAGATACATTTACTTACGTACATTACGTAGTAGTACACAAATACCAAAAATCATTTTGTTCAATATTGTAAAATACATATATTTTTATAATTGTAATACAATATACATACATATTTATGTACATCATACATAGCTATATATTGTCCCTTTAAAAATATCTCGGCTCATGCATTTATAAAAAAACCCAAAATATATATATATATATATATATATACATATATATTTATATATCATAATATCATATCTTCATCATCATCATATTATATATATATATAGTATACATATATATAATGATTATCCGCATACATATATAATCGTATTGCATTAGCGTATACAATGTACAATATAAAATATAAATTTACATTGTATTTGCCGTATACCAATTACCATTATCAATGTATGCTCATTGCTCTTAATCATAATCACAAATTACAATAGAGCAAATAGCAATAAAGAAATGATCGATAGAAATAAAAACATAGCAGTCAACCAGCAGCAGTATAAAAATTATATATATATAGTATATATATCTACATTATATGTATATTTGAAATCTATAATGGCGTATGAATAATCAAATTAACGCACACACAAATGCTATGTGTAAACCTATTTTCATTCATAAATACGAAATTATTTTTCGAAGTATTTTTTCGAAGTATAAAATTATACACAAGTCATACACATTAATTACAAACATGTGCGAAATCCAAAATTTTTTCGGTTCATTCCACATCATCCACATTAATTGTAACTTTCCCCTTTTTCAAAATTTCGAAGCAAGAAAATATGTATTTTGGCAAACATACAGACATTATTTGAATTTAACCGTCGAATGTTATATCTATTGCTTTAGCTCTATATTCTTTGGTATATGCAGCACTGCAATCTGCAAACATCAACGTGTCTAGGCTATGTAGAAAGTAAAAAAAACTAATTGAAAACAAAGATGTTGTTTTGTTTTGTTCTGTTAAATAGTTTTGCTCGTTATTATCTCACATTTTGTTTTCATTAATCATAATATTGTTGGAAATCTGCACCACCTGCAAAAGAAAAAATTTTTTATTAATTAATCAATTTAATTAATTAATTTAAATCAAAATAATTTTAAATAAATAAAATTATACTTACCTGTAAAATTGTATTGACACTTCTTTGTTTACATTTTTTTTTTATGTGATCTTCTTCTTTCTGCAACGTCAAATGTCAACGTTATAATCACTTTCTTTTATTTCGTTGACATTCGTTGTAGAAAGTTGTTTCACTTTCCACTGGAAATCTCTATCAATTCGTTGACGTTGTCATCTTTCGGCGAATTGATAGAAATTTCCAGAAAATCGATTTTTTTTTTTTATATATGTGACGACAGGTATATTAATGCTGTCGTCACGATACTTCTGGAGTCAGTCAATGCAGTTCTTTTTAGTAGAGTGAGTAAATGCAGTTCTTTCTTTTTAGTTGAGTTTGTAATCTTTTTTTTTCAATTTTTAGTTACATTTTTTTTTTATTTTTCTTTTTTTTGAATCAATTTTCAATTTTCAAGAAATCCAATTTAATTAAATTTTTTTTTTTTTTTAATTTAAATTTTATAATTTTGTGAAGAAAATAAAAAAGAAAACGAAAAATTTGTAATAAATTTGGTTAAAAAAAAAAAAAAAGGAAAAAGTTGGTTTTTTTTTTCTTTTCTTTTTATATAAAAAGAAAAAGGTAAAGGATTCTAGAAAAGGGTAAGTAGTTTTATTTTGATTTATTGAAGTTCCCTCTTTAAGGCTCCGCTCGGCCTACAATTTAACCTTTCCTTCCTAACCTTTTCCTTTCCTTTCTTTTTTTTAATAAAACTTTTAACCCTTTTCTTTTTATACTTCTGTAGAATTTTCTACAGAAAAAGGGGTTAAAAGTAAGGAAAAAATAACATTTTTCCAACATTGGTGTCAGGTGTGGGGTCCTCTGATCGATCTTAGAAATAAGATCCTACCACCACCACCTGATCTTATAACCCTTTTTCTTCCTTATTTTTTTTTTACAATCCTACAAACAATTACACATTTTCTTTTTTGCATAAAATTATTTTTTTTTGTATTAACTTGAAAAGTACATAAAAGGTATAGTAGGGACACTTGGGGCATCATCTTTTAGTATAAAGCGTTAGAAGTCCCTCTATATTTAGATAGTGTTTTTTTTTGTGTGAAAATAAAAAAGGGGGCATTAAATAAAATTTTATTTTTTGAAATATTTTTTCTTTGTGTTTTTTTTGCAGCATAGTTTTTTTTCCCTTTTCTTCATATTGGGTGAAACGCAGCATTCTGTTTTTCTTTCTTTGTAGCCGTTATACACGTGTAACTTACATTCTCTTTGTTACTGTGTATGAAATCGTGGTTCTTTGTACAAAGAAGTCGTAATCGTAACGGGTTAGAAAGTTGGATATTGTACAGGGTGTCACAATTTTTTTTTTTTAGTACAAGTAAATTTAAGTGTTTGTGTGGACAAATTTTCTTGGTAACAGGGTGGTTCGTTCTCCTTCCTCTACCGTTTTACACACTTCTGTATTTTATAAAGACTACTTCTTTTGTTTTCTTTATAACAGGGTGTTTTTCTTATAGGGCCTGAAAATAGAAATTCCTACGTCTTGCATATAAAGCCTGTCACACTTCTTTCTGTTGCAAAAAGTAGCACTCTATCTTCTATAAGACTGCTTTCTTTTTGTAACGGGTGATCTTTTCTTTTATAGTGCTCGAATTTAGTAGGAATTTTCTATCCATTTTGTGCACATAAAACCTGCCACACACTTTCTGTTATCCAATCTTGTTCTTCTTGGCTGTTGCTATTCTTTTTACTTGCTACTATCTTTGATTTTATTCCTTTATACCCTTACTGCTTTAATATGTCTGAGGGAGAACGTTCATCTGATTCCGCCCTTGGTGTCGGAGATAAGCGACCCATCTCTGACACACTCGAATCTACTCTCTCAGAACTTGCAAAGCAGATGGCGCTGCAGGTGCAGCTGGTATCTGACATGACGAAGGCACTAAAGGGACTGTCACAGAGAGTTGAGCATCTAGAACAGAGCCGACAAACAGCAAGTGCTATAAGGTTGGACGAAATCGAGCGCTTAGCTAGCCTACCTACGCCTGAGGCTGTCAGAGCGAGGCCAACTGTTCCTGTTAGCACTGTTGAGTCCAATTTTTCAACAATGCTACAACAAATGACCCTATCTGAGACCGTGTGCACTCCCAATGTCATACCAACATCTATTGCCCCTGCACTCTGCACAGATGGCGCTCCTGTCTTTCCATCCACCAGGGAAGTTCCAACTTCTACCCGACGAAATTCGGGACACGATTTAGCTGTCACCCCTATTATTAACCAAACTTTTAGTCACTTGGTCCCTAACGAAGTATCCCTTGGACCAGAAGTTGACTTTCCGTCACTACCTGTAAATACAGGGTGTACTTTTCTAGACCGCGGCTCAAATCAGCAATCCAGTTTTGTGGCAGGCTTTCAAATAGAGCCAGAAAATCAACCCAGACAGCGGTATGAGGTAGTAGGGGAGAATGTTGACCTTCACAACCCTGCCCAAAATGTACCCCTTACCAATCATGCTACCTGGCCTAGTCAACGCAGGTCCAGCGTACATTTTGGGCAACCATTAGTAACCAGCAGCAGAGTTATGATGGGCTCAGGGCATCATTTTATGAGAGTGTCCCCCAAGGAGTTTGATGGACGTGAGCCATGGCAGAGCTACAAGCCCCATTTCGAGGCTGTGTCGAGGGCAAATGGTTGGCCTGGAGAGTTCAAGGCACTAGGGTTAGCGCCACACCTAACGGGTACAGCCCTGGCCTATTATGAAACTCTACCTAGAGCTGTCCAGGACAACTATGACCTTCTAGACCAGGCCTTGGATAGGAGGTTTAGTATGCAATACCGTCAGTCCGTGGCTCACATCCAGCTGCGTGGACGCCTGCAGAAAGACAAAGAACCTTTACCTGATTTTGCCACATATATTCAGAGGTTGGTATACCTCGCTTTCCCTGACTGCCCAGAGGCCGCTCGCGACAGAATCGCTTTGGGACAGTTTGTGGATGGCCTAGCGGACTTGGACATCCAACAGAGGGTCAGAGATGCGGCCCCGGAATGTTTGGAAGAAGCATTGGCCCTAGCTATCCGAATGGAGGCCAGTCGAGATGCGACCCGAATTAGCCGAAAAGGGGCAAGAGTAAACCAGGTGGTTATCCATGAGTCCCCAAATAGCAATAAGGCACTTTCGGGAAAAGCCACCGGTCCAGTTTGAAGGAGTGCGAGCTGGACCCCTTCCATAAAGACACTCCATCTACTGCTGAAGTGATTGCCACAGGGGTCACAGGGCAAGTAAAATTCTTTAACCATTCTAGACATTTTGGATTTATTGTGCGAGATGACAACGGGCAGGAGGTTTTCGTCCACAAAGACTGCGTTTCTAAAGACGAGGGAAAATTTCGTTTGGGACAGGGGCATAAGGTAGTCTTCGATGTTGTTTCTAGCTCTCGTACCCCTCGAGCAACTAATTTGAAATTGCAACACGAGGAGGGGTTGAATCCATCTGAGACAGACTTATCTCTTTGCCCCAAACAAATCCCCAAATCGTCTTTGCAGCCTTCTGGGACAAGTCCCAAGCCATCTGGCAAGAAGAAAATGGACCAATAAACAAATATGAAAATGAATGTATGTACGTATGTATACAAAATTTAATATCAAATTGATACTGAACACATAATTTTATAAATAAAATTAAAAATACTGAATATGGTTTAATCAAAAATTCATATTTTTTTTATAAATTTAAGCAATACTCCCAGTAGCTACGGCAACCCTGAATTATCATCATTTTCTTTTATGCCCATCTTCCCGCTGACACGATTCAATCAACATTTTATACTTTGAGTGGACATCGGCTGCGCAACGACTACATATTTTATAGTTCGGTTTTTTATTTTTCATATAACCAAAATGGTGTTAACTGATTAAATCAGTTGCCTTCACGCTGTTTGATAGGCAACATCAAAGGGGGTGGTGTATTTCTTTTTCCCAAAAAAAACAGGGTGATTCATTATTAGAAATGAAAAAATCAGCAAACAAAAATTAAAATTTGTCTTAAAAACCGAACATTTTTATGATATTTTCAAATAATGCTACTTTTTTATCAAATATAAATTTACAGGAATGTGAAATTTGTACAGAATCTCCCTTTTAAGAATTATTTGTGAACAAAATTATAAATTTATTTATGCACAATTTGGAACATCCTGTTAACATATTTTAAAAAGTACCTTCTTCAGGGTTGACAGAGATATATTATTCAGAATTTCCTACAAAATATTATATGTGAAGTTATCAGAACCTCATCGGGTAACTATTTCCATAAGCACAATACTGACTTCGATTTCTGAAAATAGTATAAGACAATATAATCATTGGAGTGGCAGATGTAACTGTGACGTAAATCAGGTCGTTAAATTATTAACAAATGTGAGTAGTAAAAGTAATATTGAAAGATTTTAGTGAAAAATAAATTCGTTATGTGAAATATTGGATGTAAAATTAAGATGAAAAATGAATTCGTTATATTTCAGGTGAAATTCAATAAAAATGTAAAGTTGTGCGTTTTTGTTGTGTTGTTTGTAAAAATTGTCTGTTGTCATTGTCATTGCTGTGTTGTTTATATTCCGACGACCTGAATGACGTCAGACATAAACTCAAAATTTCTTTACATTGCCTCTCTTAGAAATGTGTATGCCGTGGATAAAAACAATAATTTTTATTCTCTTCTCCTATTGGCCTAGGAGGCAATTTTTTTATTAGGTTGGGGAAAATCTCATCGTTTTATTTATGCCAGGCGACATTTGACTAGCGACTAGCGACAAGAACGTCAGTTTTCCGTTTATCATCTTTTAAATTATCAGATATTTTGCTTTATTTCAATTTCCTTTTATTTAATGAAAGACGTATGATATACACAACATAAAAATGAATTTATTTTGAATTTTAGTGGACCTGAATAAAGAATTTAAATTTTAATTGACTGAATTTTGAATTAAAATAAAATAGGAAATGTTCGGATATTATCGATACGATTTTGTGTTTTCTTCCGCCAATATTTCATATAACACAACATCTTTACTACACAAACAATGCGAATATAAAAATAAAAGAAATCATCGAATTAGCAAAGAAGAAATAAAGAAATGTAAAATTTAATTTGTCTCCTATAAACATTTTCCATTCTGTGTTACGCTACCACAACGTACGTATTGTCGTATTCATTTTCATTCCCGCTCTCATAAATAACTGATTGTTATCGCACAATTACTGCGTATTCTATACAGTAATTAAATGGGACTTTTTAGTTTTACCGTTGAACTTTACGCTGTCGCTGTCGCCCAGACAGATTCTATTCTATTTTTCAGTGACAACGAGCCATCCCGGCCTGGATTTTGCAGTAGTAGTAATCTATTCGCAAGAAGAAGAAATGTAAAATTCATTATATATTTTACTCTGCAGTTGCGCCCGAATTGTGCGAACTTTCGGCAATACGCTGTAGTTACGCTGGAATTGTGCGATGGCTATGAGTGTCGTCCGTCGGTCGGCGCCTCGTGTAAAATAAGGCAATGACATTACTGTACAGTGTCACAAACAATATAATATAACCAGACTCACATTGTGGTATAGTTCATTTTAATAGAGAAAATTTAGTTGGACGATGTTGTCTCGTCCAAGTAAAATTTATGTTATACAATTGCATATCCGATACACCAATCAACATTTTATTCAACTCTTTTTGTTATAAAAGAATCCACCAAATCCACTCAACTGTAATAATAAAAATGGTGAAATTGTCATCTTACATTATTACATATACCATATAAATCCTATATACTATATACATACATATATACACATTTTGTAGTTGATGGTAATACAATGCATTTAAAAACTAGTTTTTGTAATATAATGTGATTTTCATTTCATTCAAGAATTTAGAAAATTAGGGTGAGAAATTTTAAATTTCTACATATAAATATAATATTTATGTATGTATGGTGTGTGATGTAGCTGCATATACTCGTATATAGATAGGAGAAAAATGATGAGAAGTATTCCTTTCATTATAAAATGATTTAGATTTTTCATATCTGTACATGATTGTTTTGTTGCTATATCAATTAACTCCGCTTCCTTAATATTACAGGTCTTAATATTTAAGCACTTTTCAAAGTGTTATATGTGTGGATGTATACTATTTGTTTATGTTTGTACGATTTGTATTTGTAATTAGTTTGCTCATTTTGAATTTTTTATTTATTATTTTTCAATGTATATTGATGTTGCTTAATAACCAATTAGTTATAAAAGTCTTTTATATCCATATCTTATTTTTATCATTAATTTTTAATATTTTTCAAAATAATCAAAATAGTAAATTAGGTTTCCCAAACGAAAGAAATTTTAAAAAAACGAAGAATTTCCCAAACGGAAGTTTTTATCTGCATCAAAAAAAAATCCTAAATATGCAGATTGAATAAGTGTATATATAAAGAATCAAAGAACTTAATGTAATTAAAGAAAAAAACAAACGTGTAGTTTACATTTTGAAAATAATAATTTTTTTTGGCAAGAAATTTCCGAAGTTAAATTATATTCCCACTCGTTTTTTAAAATATGCTGCGTGATGTTGATAGTATGATGGAAGTTCAAACATGTACATATATTGAAATTAAACTAGAAGATCTTGATTATGCTCCAGCAGTTAAAGCTTAAATTTTATTATTGAAAATATTATGCTATCATAATTACTGTTTTAGTATATCATTTAAAAAAATTATAGATAATAGAAAAATTAAAAAAAAAATGCAGAACACTGAAAAAAGTAATAATTATTTGAGAAAAAAACTAATAAGCTATTTTTAAAAGTTTGGTAATATTTTAGACATTTCAGAAAATTCAAAAACTTTCGCTAAATTAATTTTGGAATCCTATTGTTTATACTAGAAAAGCGAAGTGCATTAGTCAATGTAATTTTTATTTGAATTTTCTGCCGGAAATACATTTTCAAAGAATGTGTTGCAGTTCCACACGCCTCATACAAATTTATTACATATTTTTGTATTACCTTTCAACGTTTTTCTCTTGGTATTTATAATATATTTGTAGAATGAATATATTAAAAACGTATATTAAAAATCTACAACCAAAAAATAAAAACGTCTTTTAATTTTTGGCGAAATGTCAATATAAAAAAATATAGTTTATAATAGATTACTTAATTCATATTGTTGATAGTGATAATAAAAGAAATAATTTGGTTGTGAAAATCCTTTGTATATTCATGACACAAGCTGGGAAGAAAGTTTTAAATATGTTTTTCATAATGTGGCTCGCAAAAATAATACAGACTCCAAACAGTTTTAAAAATTTTGTTTGAAAAACATGATTAACATGAGTAAATCAAAATATCAAAATTTAGTCAAGATCCTTTTGCAAAATTATTTCTTAAAATCAGATGTAGAAATGCAAATCAACAAAATCCGACGCTTTTTAATTTTCAAATATTAATGCGGAAATAATTGAAAGTATAGAAATAGTTTTAGGCGTATGTTTCATACATTTTTCTTTGCATTCCGCGCGAATTTCTGTCTGTTATTACATTAGAAATAAGTATGTTTTACAGGGTTTACAATAAATTAATTTTTGAAACAAATTAATACTATAGTTGTGAAAAGTGCATTTTATTGATTGAAAATAAAGATTATAGATTTGAAATTGTTACTAATAAATAATAATAATATCATGTAATATTACATTAACTAGTTATGTATTATATTATTCAACTTTTTGTTTTTACTTTTTACTTTTTTGGAGTGTCTTAACTTATCAACCATCCAAGCACAATTTTTTCGTAATAACACCAATATCATGAAATCAAGTATAGCCATTCTGTGCTCAAAACATGGGTGAATAACATTATACAAATTATTGAACTTTAAATTTGTAACCACATTACACACATGTTTTTAATACATTACACACATGTTTTTTTTTGAATATTTCTAATTGGTATTTAATTATTTCAAAATGTGATTCAGACGGTCTTATTAGAGAATTTGGAATTTTTGAATTAAAATTTTTTAAATCAACTAATATATCTGTAGAAGCACTTTGATCAACTTTAGCACTTTAGTCAGAGCTGTTCTACATGTTTTACATTCGTTTTTAATAATTTTAAACAAATGTGCAATGCAATACCCTGTGAAATATTTTGCACTTAAGGATGAAGAAGATAAGACTCTGATATCATATTCTTCGCAAACCACCACATTTTTTAGCTCATTCATATCAGGTGTTAAATTATTATCACTATTCGGAAAACTTTCTGCATTGGATTCAGAAGAAATTAAAATAGCAGACCAATCTAAATTTAAAAATTCCTCGCTGTCATCCTCACAGTTCTTAGACTTACAACTAAAAAGAAATTTAATAGACATTATTTTTGCAATAAGTCTTTGAAATTCTAAAACACTTGGGTTGTTTTTATTTGCATTCCTACATCTAATGTGAGAGAAAGGGTTTTCTAAACAATCTTGATTAAACTTAGAGAAATATGTATATGTAATATAAATCTTCATGAATTGTAAATAATTTTTCTCTCATTCCGAGTATAGCACTTATCGTTAAAACAAAACCTTTGTATAATTTTGTATAATTTAAACTGATAAAATTTATTCATTACATCTACATACATACATGATACATGTTCAAAACAGGATTCATAATTTCTTTTTCATAAAATGTAATTTATTATAGATTAACACATTTTCTGTACAAAAAATATATTTTTGATAAAAAGGGAATATCATATATTATACCTGAATACGAGAAACAATCTTCATTTCATTTTTGAATCATCATCATCAATACATCCTACCATACCACACAATAATCTGCAAAATAATATGTCGATAAGTCGAATGAATTTTAGAATAACTGAAAATATTTTTTTTATTCTTAATTCTAAAAATTCAAATTTTATTCAATATATTTAAAAATATGCGGGTGCATTTCAAATCGATTGACTCCTTAAAAAAAGATAATATAATATACCATCTAAAAAACAATTTTCATTTAGAAATTTATTTTGAATAAACAGTTTGTACTGTAGAAGTAGAAATAGTGCTTAAACATGTAATATTCACGAAGTAAAAAACGAGCGGGAATATAATTTAGCTTCGGAAATTTCTTGCCAAAAAAAATAATTATTTTCAAAATGTAAACTACGCGTTTGTTTTTTTCTTTAATTACATTAAGTTCTTTGATTTTTTATATACATATACTATACACTTATTCAATCTGTATATTTAGGATTTTTTTTTTGATGCAGATAAAAACTTCCGTTTGGGAAATTCTTCAATCAAACCTAATTTACTATTTTGATTATTTTGAAAAATATTAAAAATTAATGATAAAAATAAGATATGGATATAAAAGACTTTTATAATTAATTGGTTATTAAGCAACATCAATATACATTGAAAAATAATAAATAAAAAATTCAAAATGAGCAAACTAATTACAAATACAAATCGTACAAACATAAACAAATAGTATACATCCACACATATAACACTTTGAAAAGTGCTTAAATATTAAGACCTGTAATATTAAGGAAGCGGAGTTAATTGATATAGCAACAAAACAATCATGTACAGATATGAAAAATCTAAATCATTTTATAATGAAAGGAATACTTCTCATCATTTTTCTCCTATCTATATACGAGTATATGCAGCTACATCACACACCATACATACATAAATATTATATTTATATGTAGAAATTTAAAATTTCTCACCCTAATTTTCTAAATTCTTGAATGAAATGAAAATCACATTATATTACAAAAACTAGTTTTTAAATGCATTGTATTACCATCAACTACAAAATGTGTATATATGTATGTATATAGTATATAAGATTTATATGGTGTATGTAATAATGTAAGATGACAATTTCACCATTTGTATTACAGTTGAGCGGATTGTTATAAAAAAAAGGTGAATAAAATTTTGATTGGTGCATCGGATATGCAATTGTATTTTACTTGGACGAAAATACTTCATCCAACATTAATTGCGCATTAACGTTTTCCATATAAATCCAACTATACTGAAATGTGTATCTGGTATTTATTTGTCTGTGACAGTGTACTGTATTGTATGACTGTACAGTTACAGTGTACACTGTAGTAGATGTAGCACAATACAGTTTTGGAATCCACTGTACAATATAAAGTCAAAAATAGAAATCCTCGATTCCTCACCTGAATCCTGACAGTAAAATTAGAAGTGGAAACTGGAAAATTGATGTAGTCGTAAATAAATGTAAATACTAACAACAAATATGCTAGACGGCTAGACAGACATTGGATTGGATGAATTGCTATTTTTGTTGATAATTTAGTTTTGTTTTTGTTCGTTTTTACCAAGGTTTTTTTCGTTAACGTTGGAATTTATCTTTTCTTTATTAATAGTCAAAAAATAATTGAAAATGTAAGTAAAATTAAAATATTTAATCACTTATCCTCAGCATTTTGGTTATCATCCCTTTGATTATGCATTTTTTTGGTGTAGTTCTGGAAATGAAAATGAGATCAGCAGAAGACGATCAGCGTGGTAGTGATAGAAACAATGGATTAAATATACCATGCGTTCGGTAATGTCGAAAATATTGTCAATTGATGGATTGAATGATTGATTTGACTAATGTCAAAAGACACTTGATTTTTGTGTGATCAAACATGCAGTCTGCGGCTGCGCAGTTGACATTAAAAAACGGATTGAAAAAATAAATATAAATTGGAGTGATTTTAAATTAAAGTGAAATAATGGAGAAAGTGAATTTATATAAATTTATATAAATTATTGTAGTAAGTATACATAGACAAAAGCCCGTTCTGTGTATTACTAAATGCAAAAGCAGTATCGACCGTTAAGTAAGATAAAATGTTATCTTCCCGTGGCTGTGGGTGAAGGTATCTGCGTAATAGAGTTAAACAAAGAATGTAGAGTTGAAGAAAGAAAATTAGCATTAGACAAAGGTTTAGATAAGAATACCAGCTGTAGCTAGTTATGCATTAGACAAAGGAAATAGGTCCTAAACAAAGAATGTAGAGTTGAACAAAGAAAATTAGCATTAGACAAAGGTTTAGATAAGAATACCAGCTGTAGCCAGTTATGCATTAGACAAAGGCTTAGATAAGAATACCAGCTGTAGCTAGTTATTGCCGGCAACCAGGGAATTAGAATATAAACAACAGGATTGCATCAACCAATGCAATAGTAGTTGAACTAGTTCTTTGTTCAATCCTGATCCTTATGGTATATATATATAAGGAAAGTAGTCGAGGATATCAGTTTTTATTCCATGAATCAATCAATGCAGTACAATCTGTGTAGTCAGTACAGTACAATTAGAGTAGTATAGTCAGTACAGTACAATCAGTGTCGTACGGTCAAGGCAGTACAATAGTGTAGTACAGTCGGTGCAATTAGTATTAACAGTGGTACAGTGTATTACGCAAATATATAATTCACCATCGGGCACGGCCACGGGTTGAGTTGTTACTAGGAATATATTTAAAAAAAAAAGATACGTGTAAAAGTGTGACAGTGTATATTATAGCTCAGGTGTGGGGTAATACCCAATTAATTGATACATTGTGGTTTCTTCTACAAGAAATTTTATTGTTTAAAAAAGAAGAGTACAAAAAGAAATAAGTAACAGTGAAAAAATTCAGTGATTATAGAATAAGAAAAAAAAGGTGTTATATAATATATTATATGGAAAAAAAAGATAAAAAAAAAAGATTTGAAAAAAAAATATACATAAATAAAATATATATAGTGTGTGCAGTGAAACTGAAGCGATAATGGAGGAACATGGAGGATCTGCAACGGAGGAAAGGAATGAACAAGATATACAGGAGTCAGGTACAGTAGATGACACTGTACCAAAGGTAGGACTAACCGAATTAGATTTAATTAAATGGGAAAATGAATTATTGAAAAGAGAAAAATCGTTAAGAGAAAAAGAAAAGAACTTGAGTTGTAGCGAAAATTCAAGTAGTTCAATTTGTGATGTTAGTTGCGTAACGCAAGAATATAAACAGATGAGAATCGGGCTGGGTGAAATTAAGACCCTGATACGTGAATTCAATCCATCACAAAGCCCAGTCACGGCAAAAGATTGGATTGAAGGTATTGATGGGTTGAAGAACCTATATCAGTGGGATGATAGAAATACACTTTTTTACGCGACATTACGGTTAGATGGGGCTGCATATTATTGGTTTCAATCCAAATACGACTCATTGCGTACTTATGAAGAATTCCGTGTTGAATTGTTACGAAGTTTTCCGACTAGTCAAGATAACGCGTCAATTCTCATACAAATAATGGAAAGAAAAAGAATGCAAGGTGAAGCTATCGAAGATTATGTATATCAAATAGCTGCACTTGCAAAAAGAGTTAACTTAAGCGAAGTATCGGTCATTAAATATATCATTTCCGGGTTGAGTGACCAAAATTTAATAAACATTTTAATGGCCTCAAATTGTAAAACTTTGCCAGAAGTGATTAGTGTAGTAAAAGGGTTTGAAGAGATTCAAAAGCAAGGAGTCTCCAGAAAAAACCTAAATAATAAGCACCAACCATATAATCCTTATTCCATACAACAAAGAAATAAATTTCAATGTTCAAATAAGCAGGGTAATCGAGGTGGTAAGCAAGAAAGAAATCATGAACCTAAAAAACATACAGCTTACGCGAATGAAAGAAGAGAATATGTAGACAAAATTAAAACACACGGTTATAAAGGCCATGAGTCAGGACAGTATGTGAAAAATCCTCACACGAGAAGTTCAATACAATGTTTTCGTTGCCAACAACACGGGCATATAGCGAGAGATTGCAAAACAAAACAAGTTGCAAATTTAAGTAAGCAACAGGGTAATACAATGAAAGACGAATATCATAAAGTAATTTCTATAGAAGGTAAGCAAATACTTGCATTTTTCGACTTGGGCAGTGAATGCAGTACAATCAGAAATGATGTTGTCGAAGAATATTCATGGAATATGGAGAAATGCGATACACAGTTGGTCGGTTTTGGAAACAATAAGATAGGTGTATTAGGGAAAATTAGAAAAAGTGTAGTGATTTCAGGAATTGAAAATCCGATCGATTTAATGGTGGTAGATCAGTCGGCCCAAAATGTGCCAGTAATAATAGGAAGAAATTTTATGGACAGACCCGAAGTAGAAATAATTAAGAAATGGGGCACTTTCGAAATCGTTAGAAGTGTAAATAATATTCAAACTAAAGTTAAAAACAAAAACTTAACTACAGAAGACATCAAGGTAGATGAGAGTACAAGCATATCTAATAAGATTATGCTTATTAATTTGATAAATCAATTTCGAGATTGTTTCGCGCAAGACAAAAACGAATTAGGTAAAACAGAATTAGTAGAGATGAAAATAAGACTTAAAGAAGATAAAATTGTTAGGTATCACCCATATAAAGTGGCCTACGGGTTAAAATCAGTTTTGAAGAAACAAATTGATGAATTACTTAAATTAAATATAATTCAACCATCTGAATCCGAATACGCGAGTCCGGTATTATTAGTTGCAAAAAAAGTGGTGAATATCGTATGTGTGTCGATTATCGAAAGCTAAATGCTTTAACTAAAAGGGAAACGTTCCCGGTACCAAACATCGAAGAAACTTTAAATTTGTTAGCGAACAAAGCAGTGTTTAGCACCCTTGATCTTATGAGTGGTTATTATCAGGTACCCATAGAGAAAAATAGTAGACATCTGACTGCTTTCGTAACGCCTGATGGTCATTATGAATTTAAAAGAGTCCCTTTTGGACTCACGAACTCACCAGCCGTTTTCATGAGATTAATGTCAAAAGTAATGGAGCCGCTCCAAACTAATGAAATTATTGTGTTCATGGACGATATTCTAATTGCATCTAAGACAATAGACGATAATATAGAAACACTAACTAAATTTTTAATACAACTAAGAAAAGCAGGACTTACCTTGAATCTGGAAAAGTGCGAATTTTTCAGAAAACATATCAAGTTTCTTGGGCATGAAATTTCAGCAGAAGGGATTAAACCAGGGGAAGATAAAACATTAGCCATTCAACAATACAAACAACCAGAAAACGCTCGAGAAGTGAAACAATTTTTAGGTCTGGCTGGCTATTTTAGGCGATTTATTCAAGGATTTTCTCTCATTGCACAACCACTGCTAAAGTTGTTAAGAAAAAATGTCGAATTTAAGTGGACTGAAGAAACCAACGAAGCGTTCACTAGATTGAAAAACTTGTTGAGCCAGAGACCTGTACTAGTATTATATGATGAAAAGGCAGCACACGAAGTACATACAGATGCCAGTAGTCATGGTATTGCTGGTATACTTATGCAACAATCTGGAGAGACATTGAAGCCTGTTTTATACTTTAGTCGAAGTACAACAGAAGCCGAATCCAAATATCACAGCTATGAACTGGAAGCCCTAGCTGTAGTTGAATCTTTAGAAAGATTTAAACATTATCTATTACATAGAAAGTTTAAGGTAGTAACCGATTGTAACTCTCTAAGATTGACCCATGAGAAGAAAAATCTGGTCCCCAGAATAGCGAGATGGTGGCTAAAAATCTCGGAGTACGAATTTGAATTGGTATTTCGACCTGCACACAAATTAGTTCACGCTGACGCCTTGAGTCGTTGCCCAACGCAAGTGAGTCAAGAAAATGAAGATGTTACAAATAAAATGTTCATCATTGGTATTCCAGAAGAGGATTGGTTAGTGGTAATGCAAAGAGAAGATCCTCGCATTGAAGACATCAAGAAAGCACTGAATGGCGAATCTAATAATGATGAAGTGGCGAACAATTTCACTATGGAGAAAGGAATAATATATAAAAGAACATCAACTGGAAATAGATTTGTCGTACCGAAAGGGGTAAGATGGCGAATAATTAAGGCAGCTCATGATGACCGAGGTCATCCAGGAGTAGAAAGGACAGTAGAAACTTTAAAGTTTCTAGTTTTAAATGTGTGGTTTTCGAATATGAAAGCTGTTGTAAAGAAGTATGTTACGTCTTGTGTTGATTGCCTATATAATAAAAGAGGAGAAGATGAAAGTAGATTCGTTTTACATACGCCTGAAATACAACCCATACCATTTCACAGTATTCATATTGATCATCTCGGGCCATATCCAAAAAGTAAAAAAGGAAATTTGTACCTTATAGGTGTAGTTGACGCATTTACAAAATACATTATATTGAGACCAACAAAATCAGCAAACAGTAAGGGGATAGTCAAACTATTAGACGAAATAAGTCAGTATTTCGGCATTGCAACACGGATAATAACAGACAGAGGTACAGCTTTTAGTAGTAAAGAATTCGAGAAATACTGCACTGAAAATTGTATCAAGCACATCTCGACAACAGTAAAAACACCACGATCGAACGGTCAAGTTGAGAGATATTTCAGAACGATAAAAACAGCTATATCAACCATGACAGATGACCCAGATGGTAATGATTGGGATAAAAATATATCTGCCATCCAATGGGCCTTGAACAGTTATAAACATGCAACTACAAAGGTAGCACCACATCAATTGGTCATGACATACCAACCCCGAGATATTTTAAGAAATAAACTTTTACTTGCATTACATAATGTTATAGAACAAGATAATGAAGAAAATATGCCACTGTCAGAACTTAAGGATATAGTATTGAAAAGAATTTCAGAAAAACAAAGAAAACAAGCAGAAAAATTTAACTCTAACCATCGAAGTCCAAATAAATACAAAAAGGGAGACTTAGTTTTAATAAAACAAGAACCAGTAGCAACAGGGCAATCGCGTAAAGTGCAACCACGATTTAAAGGGCCATATGTAATAAAATCAGCTTTGTCAAACGACAGATACGTGGTATCTGATGCAGAAGAGTTACAGATGACCAGAAAACCGTATGAGTCAATTCAATCTGCCGAGAGATTGAAACCTTGGTGCAAACTAAATGATTTAGATTTCGATGATGAACTAGACGATGAAGAAGAAAAAGAGTAAAGTTAACATAAGCGAGTCTTCTTCTTTTTCCTTTTTTTCTTAAAAAAAAAATAATATATATAAGACATAAGAATATAAAAAGATATACAGGTATATGTAATAATCAATGAAAATACAGATGTGAAAACTATATGCGATTAAATAAAAGGAAAATAAGTCATAAGAAAAAAAAATAAATTTCTTTTCTTTATTCAAATAATCTAAATGTTAAATAGTTCCTTTCAGAAAACTGAGTGGTTTCAGATATGAAAGCAAGGAAAAAAGCCGGGACAACGGTAATTATTGTGAACGAATGTTTGAGGTAAAAATTATTAGTTGTTAAAGAAGCTAATGTCCTTGGCGATGTGGTGAAAATAGTGAGTCGAATATTAAGAAAAAGAAAGGTCGAAGGTAAGACAATTTAAAAAAAAAAAAAACAAAAATATGTGAGTATAGGTGTTGGCATAAACTATTGGAAAGGTTTATGAGCGATAAGTTGGTAAGATAATTGAGAAAGTAAAAAACAAAAGATTTGAAGTAATGAGATGTTGAAACTGAGCCGGAGGAACCGACTCAATAAGAGTGTATAAAGAAAGAAAAATCATTCAAACTTTGGGGCGATTCTACTAATGTGTGTGGAAGTAACTCCTTAGATTGAAGATTGTTAAATGAACTATGGTTCATATAAAAAAAAATGAGTTGATTTACCTACCTATGGGGCACAGTGGAACAAGATGTAATGCCATGTTCAACCACAAAAGTGTATCCACATAGTGCTAGGCATTTGAGATTGGGTCAAAAAGAAGAAAAAAATGAGTTGAATTACCTACCTATGGGGCACAGTGGAACAAGATGTAATGTCATGTTCAACCACAAAAGTGTATCCACATAGTGCTAGGCATTTGAGATTGGGTCAAAAAGAAGAAAAAGAATGAATTGAATTACCTACCTATGGGGCACAGTGGAACAAGATGTAATGTCATGTTCAACCACAAAAGTGTATCCACATAGTGTTAGGCATTTGTGAATTGGTCTGAATGGTGCCAGAGAGAAAAAAAGAAAGTCAGTAAATCGAATATTAAATATAAGAAAATCGGTTGGAACCCGAAGATAAAATAAATTGAATTCAATATAAATAAAATCGGTATGGAACCCGAAAAAAGAGTGCGACAAGAGTGTCGCGAAAGAAAATAAAAACAAAGAAAAATGATAGTCACTGGGGACAGTGACGAAGTAGGTTGGTCGAGCTGTAGTAAGTATACATAGACAAAAGCCCGTTCTGTGTATTACTAAATGCAAAAGCAGTATCGACCGTTAAGTAAGATAAAATGTTATCTTCCCGTGGATGTGGGTGAAGGTATCTGCGAGTTAAACAAAGAATGTAGAGTTGAAGAAAGAAAATTAGCATTAGACAAAGGTTTAGATAAGAATACCAGCTGTAGCTAGTTATGCATTAGACAAAGGAAATAGGTCCTAAACAAAGAATGTAGAGTTGAACAAAGAAAATTAGCATTAGACAAAGGTTTAGATAAGAATACCAGCTGTAGCCAGTTATGCATTAGACAAAGGCTTAGATAAGAATACCAGCTGTAGCTAGTTATTGCCGGCAACCAGGGAATTAGAATATAAACAACAGGATTGCATCAACCAATGCAATAGTAGTTGAACTAGTTCTTTGTTCAATCCTGATCCTTATGGTATATATATATAAGGAAAGTAGTCGAGGATATCAGTTTTTATTCCATGAATCAATCAATGCAGTACAATCTGTGTAGTCAGTACAGTACAATTAGAGTAGTATAGTCAGTACAGTACAATCAGTGTCGTACGGTCAAGGCAGTACAATAGTGTAGTACAGTCGGTGCAATTAGTATTAACAGTGGTACAGTGTATTACGCAAATATATAATTCACCATCGGGCACGGCCACGGGTTGAGTTGTTACTAGGAATATATTTAAAAAAAAAAGATACGTGTAAAAGTGTGACAGTGTATATTATATTATGATTAATGAAAACAAAATGTGAGATAATAACGAGCAAAACTATTTAACAGAACAAAACAAAACAAAATCTTTGTTTTCAATTAGTTTTTTTTACTTTCTACATAGCCTAGACACGTTGATGTTTGCAGATTGCAGTGCAGCATATACCAAAGAATATAGAGCTAAAGCAATAGAAATAACATTCGACGGTTAAATTCAAATAATGTCTGTGTTGAATCGTCATTCAACATTTTTAATAATCAAAAAAAAAAGGGGCAGTGTTTAAAAATATGTATAATAAAAAAAAAAAAAGGTTACAAACACTTCAAGATAAACAATGCGATCATATAATATTTCGTACACAAAATGTAAACCAATCAACGTAATCAAACATATAACACAGAAATATATGCAATAATATGGAACATATAACATGAATATGCACAAGCAGGTAACATAAAAATGTTTATAAACATATCATACAAACAAAAACAAATCAATCCACATAGCACAATATATAACATAAAACATTAAACACAAAATATTTAATTGCATAACATAAACAATGAACATTAACAAAAATAAAACCATTTAAACATATGTATATGCATAATATATAATATACACATATATATATATGACCATGCCAGTACTGTCAAATTGTCAAAAAGTTACCAGTGAAATAATTACCAATAGAGTTATTCACAATCACCATAAATTGTCATTCGAATTAGCAGACACAATTTGAAAAAAAAAAACGGTTTTATAAAAAAGACGAGTGCATGAGATAAATAGTAGAACATTTCAACAACGGGGAAAAAGAAATTTCCAGAACCGCGAAAATTTAGTATATAAAGGGTTGCGATTCGCAGAAAAATTTCTCTTTTGCAATTACTTGTGTATACTGTCGTGTTGAGACTGAAGCAAGGAAAACAAGAGACCAAACTCATCAGCTTGGACGTGTTGAGTCCTATCAAAATCTAGCGTGTTGAGCTAGTACTTAGGGAAAAGTTAGGAATTTCTGTAAAAATACTTAGAATTTTTACAGAAATTAGGGAACGTCGAAGTAAATCATCGTCAAAAAAAATATACTTAGAAAATTTCTTATAGAAATTTTCTAACACTTGGAGCCGGAATTTATCATTGTAAAAATACTTAGAAAATTTTTTATAAATTTTTTATAAAATTTTCTAATACTTCGAGTAGAAATTCAATATCGCTAAACATTTAGAAAATTTCTAGGACTTAGAGATTTTCTAAGGTTTCATCGCTGAAAGTATCATCAAAAAAATTGAATCATTTTGGAAAATTAGAAAATTCATCGAGACAGTAAAAAATATTTCATCTCGACAGTCGTCAATTCCCGTCGGCAATCTTCAGTTCGCGTAACGATTTTTTTTGAAAATTTAAATTCAAACAATCATTGTTTAATTGGTTCGTCATCGTTATACTCAGCAGCAGTTCTTCAATCAACATAATTTCTACAACGCCATCTATCCGTGTAGGTCGACCTATACCAACGAATTTTTAGTTAGTATTTAATAAGTTAAGAACATATGCAAAATTTATAATTAAAGTAAATTTGAGATATTTCATTTGCATAAATTCATATTCCGTTTTCGATTGTAACATATTCGTTAAAATTATTTGCATAATTATTGTACATATACAAACTATAAATTAAAGTAAAATTTTATATATTTCATTTGTATAAATTCAAATTTTGTTTTGATTTGTAAAAAATTTATTGTATAACTATTTCCGGTTAATCGAAATATTATTATAATTAAAAATATTGAATTTCTTTTTATAAATTGAATTAAATTTAGTTAGAAATACATATTATTTTAAATAGTTTATAATTGTTTGTAATTTAGTTTTAAGATATTGAATTTGTTAGACTTAAGAGAATTTTTTTTTAATAAAATTTATAACGTAAATTGAAAAACATTGTGTTTTTATTTTATTAAACATTTTGAACCGGCACCTTTCTTAATTAATGTTAAATTAAACTTTTTTATATTATTTTCTTTGGGTGGATTTAACAGTCTGTATGTTTGCCAAAATACATATTTTCTTGCTTCGAAATTTTGAAAAAGGGGAAAGTTACAATTAATGTGGATGATGTGGAATGAACCGAAAAAATTTTGGATTTCGCACATGTTTGTAATTAATGTGTATGACTTGTGTATAATTTTATACTTCGAAAAAATACTTCGAAAAATAATTTCGTATTTATGAATGAAAATAGGTTTACACATAGCATTTGTGTGTGCGTTAATTTGATTATTCATACGCCATTATAGATTTCAAATATACATATAATGTAGATATATATACTATATATATATAATTTTTATACTGCTGCTGGTTGACTGCTATGTTTTTATTTCTATCGATCATTTCTTTATTGCTATTTGCTCTATTGTAATTTGTGATTATGATTAAGAGCAATGAGCATACATTGATAATGGTAATTGGTATACGGCAAATACAATGTAAATTTATATTTTATATTGTACATTGTATACGCTAATGCAATACGATTATATATGTATGCGGATAATCATTATATATACAGTTGTGGGAATAGCTATAAACTCACTACGAAAATTTGTAAAATTTTGGAATAAAACAAAAAAATCTAACTGTTCTTCATATTGCTAGTATAATTGATCAAAAACAAAACTGCACGCATAATCACTTTGATTTATCTCTTAACGGTATTTATTATATAAGCAATTATTACTAAAATATGCGTTGTAACTTGGGAATAGCTATAAGAATAATAAGAATAATAAGAAAGAACTGCATTTACTCACTGTACAAAAAAGAACTCCATTGACTGACTCCAGAAGTATCGTGACGACAGCATTAATATACCTGTCGTCTCATATATAAAAAAAAAAAAATCGATTTTCTGGAAATTTCTATCAATTCGCCGAAAGATGACAACGTCAACGAATTGATAGAGATTTCCAGTGGAAAGTGAAACAACTTTCTACAACGAATGTCAACGAAATAAAAGAAAGTGATTATAACGTTGACATTTGACGTTGCAGAAAGAAGAAGATCACATAAAAAAAAAATGTAAACAAAGAAGTGTCAATACAATTTTACAGGTAAGTATAATTTTATTTATTTAAAATTATTTTGATTTAAATTAATTAATTAAATTGATTAATTAATAAAAATTTTTTTCTTTTGCAGGTGGTGCAGATTTCCAACACCACCCCCCGTTTGAAGGCTCAAAGTTCCGACTGAGCCTTTAGAGTGTCCAGACGTCACTGATAGGCCAGGATTACCTGAAAAGAAAAGAAAAGAAAAACAGGCTTTCCGCAGTGAAAAGTTCTAGACAAATAAAATAAAAGCAATAAAAGAAAAGACTCACTGGATCGGAACGAGGAGTAGTGAGGAAAGGAAGAGTTCGGGTGTGATACCTCAGATTGTGGCGGGAGCTAAGCGATCGCGATGGACAACACTTGTGCGGTTGGATGTCTGATGTTTTATCCGATAGACTACGTCGGTGACCAGCTCAATCACTTTATAGGGACCATCCCAATCTTTTTGTAATTTTGGACAACGTCCCTTTTTCCGTTTCGGGTTAAACAGCCAGACAAGGTCGCCCAATTGAAAGGGGTTAGCCTTAGCAGACAGGTCGTATCTATCCTTCATTCTCCGGCTCGCTAAGTCCAATTGAGTTCGATTAAAGGCATGGACTTTAGTGAGCCTTTCCTGAAGGTTTTTGACATATTCTGGCAGTTCTATAGGATGGTTGCCAGGAGGGTCTCCAGTTAATAGTTGGATGGGTAATCGGAGCTCCCTCCCTAGGTTTAGAAGAGCAGGGGTACGTTGAGTAGACTTTTGTACAGCAGACCGATAAGAGAGAAGAAGGAGAGGCAGATAGGTGTCCCAGTCCCTTTGGTGTTCACTAACGAACTTGGAGAGATAGTCCAAGATGGTCCTGTTAAATCGTTCCACTAGGCCATCACTCTGGGGGTGCAAGGCAGTGGTCCGAGTCTTTTCTATTCGGAAACGACGCAAAACCTCAGTAAAGATCGCGGACTCGAAGTTTCGCCCTTGATCTGAGTGTAGCTGTCTACAAAGCCCGAATCGCGAGAAGACTTGACTCACCAATGCTTCTGCCACTGTTTCTGCGGTCTGGTCAGGAATAGCTATGGCCTCAGGCCATTTGGTAAAATAGTCCATCAGCACAAGTATATACCTGTTGCCAGTCTTCGTTACAGGTAAAGGCCCCAAAATGTCCACAGCAACCCGTTCGAATGGTGATCCAGAGTTCCGAGTTTGCAAAGGTGCCTTCCTTTTCGGGATGTCTCCTTTGCGCTGCTGGCAAGTCGGGCATCGGAGGCAATATTCGCGAACACTAGCCGAAAGGCTGACCCAGTAGTACCTGAGGCGGACCTTCGCTAGGGTCTTGTCGATGCCGTAGTGACCTCCAGCAGGGCTGTCGTGTAACTGCTGCAACACCTCGAGTCGTAGACATTCCGGCACCAGTACCTGCAACTGACCGTCCGGGTTGGTGGACTTCCTGCAAGCCTGAGATTAATTACTGTGTTACCCGAAAAGAGCTATTAGCTGTCGTCAAGGCAGTAGCTCATTTTCGGCCTTACCTTCTGGGACGTCGATTCCTACTGCGTGGCAGAAGCATTGGTGAGTCAAGTCTTCTCGCGATTCGGGCTTTGTAGACAGCTACACTCAGATCAAGGGCGAAACTTCGAGTCCGCGATCTTTACTGAGGTTTTGCGTCGTTTCCGAATAGAAAAGACTCGGACCACTGCCTTGCACCCCCAGAGTGATGGCCTAGTGGAACGATTTAACAGGACCATCTTGGACTATCTCTCCAAGTTCGTTAGTGAACACCAAAGGGACTGGGACACCTATCTGCCTCTCCTTCTTCTCTCTTATCGGTCTGCTGTACAAAAGTCTACTCAACGTACCCCTGCTCTTCTAAACCTAGGGAGGGAGCTCCGATTACCCATCCAACTATTAACTGGAGACCCTCCTGGCAACCATCCTGTAGAGCTGCCAGAATACGTCAAAAACCTTCAGGAAAGGCTCACTAAAGTCCATGCCTTTAATCGAACTCAATTGGACTTAGCGAGCCGGAGAATGAAGGATAGATACGACCTGTCTGCTAAGGCTAACCCCTTTCAATTGGGCGACCTTGTCTGGCTGTTTAACCCGAAACGGAAAAAGGGACGTTGTCCAAAATTACAAAAAGATTGGGATGGTCCCTATAAAGTGATTGAGCTGGTCACCGACGTAGTCTATCGGATAAAACATCAGACATCCAACCGCACAAGTGTTGTCCATCGCGATCGCTTAGCTCCCGCCACAATCTGAGGTATCACACCCGAACTCTTCCTTTCCTCACTACTCCTCGTTCCGATCCAGTGAGTCTTTTCTTTTATTGCTTTTATTTTATTTGTCTAGAACTTTTCACTGCGGAAAGCCTGTTTTTCTTTTCTTTTCTTTTCAGGTAATCCTGGCCTATCAGTGACGTCTGGACACTCTAAAGGCTCAGTCGGAACTTTGAGCCTTCAAACGGGGGGTGGTGTTGGAAATCTGCACCACCTGCAAAAGAAAAAAAATTTTATTAATTAATCAATTTAATTAATTAATTTAAATCAAAATAATTTTAAATAAATAAAATTATACTTACCTGTAAAATTGTATTGACACTTCTTTGTTTACATTTTTTTTATGTGATCTTCTTCTTTCTGCAACGTCAAATGTCAACGTTATAATCACTTTCTTTTATTTCGTTGACATTCGTTGTAGAAAGTTGTTTCACTTTCCACTGGAAATCTCTATCAATTCGTTGACGTTGTCATCTTTCGGCGAATTGATAGAAATTTCCAGAAAATCGATTTTTTTTTTTTATATATGTGACGACATGGTATATTTAATCCATTGTTTCTATCACTACCACGCTGATCGTCTTCTGCTGATCTCATTTTCATTTCCAGAACTACACCAAAAAAATGCATAATCAAAGGGATGATAACCAAAATGCTGAGGATAAGTGATTAAATATTTTAATTTTACTTACATTTTCAATTATTTTTTGACTATTAATAAAGAAAAGATAAATTCCAACGTTAACGAAAAAAACCTTGGTAAAAACGAACAAAAACAAAACTAAATTATCAACAAAAATAGCAATTCATCCAATCCAATGTCTGTCTAGCCGTCTAGCATATTTGTTGTTAGTATTTACATTTATTTACGACTACATCAATTTTCCAGTTTCCACTTCTAATTTTACTGTCAGGATTCAGGTGAGGAATCGAGGATTTCTATTTTTGACTTTATATTGTACAGTGGATTCCAAAACTGTATTGTGCTACATCTACTACAGTGTACACTGTAACTGTACAGTCATACAATACAGTACACTGTCACAGACAAATAAATACCAGATACACATTTCAGTATAGTTGGATTTATATGGAAAACGTTAATGCGCAATTAATGTTGGATGAAGTATTTTCGTCCAAGTAAAATACAATTGCATATCCGATGCACCAATCAAAATTTTATTCACCTTTTTTTTATAACAATCCGCTCAACTGTAATACAAATGGTGAAATTGTCATCTTACATTATTACATACACCATATAAATCTTATATACTATATACATACATATATACACATTTTGTAGTTGATGGTAATACAATGCATTTAAAAACTAGTTTTTGTAATATAATGTGATTTTCATTTCATTCAAGAATTTAGAAAATTAGGGTGAGAAATTTTAAATTTCTACATATAAATATAATATTTATGTATGTATGGTGTGTGATGTAGCTGCATATACTCGTATATAGATAGGAGAAAAATGATGAGAAGTATTCCTTTCATTATAAAATGATTTAGATTTTTCATATCTGTACATGATTGTTTTGTTGCTATATCAATTAACTCCGCTTCCTTAATATTACAGGTCTTAATATTTAAGCACTTTTCAAAGTGTTATATGTGTGGATGTATACTATTTGTTTATGTTTGTACGATTTGTATTTGTAATTAGTTTGCTCATTTTGAATTTTTTATTTATTATTTTTCAATGTATATTGATGTTGCTTAATAACCAATTAATTATAAAAGTCTTTTATATCCATATCTTATTTTTATCATTAATTTTTAATATTTTTCAAAATAATCAAAATAGTAAATTAGGTTTGATTGAAGAATTTCCCAAACGGAAGTTTTTATCTGCATCAAAAAAAAAATCCTAAATATACAGATTGAATAAGTGTATAGTATATGTATATAAAAAATCAAAGAACTTAATGTAATTAAAGAAAAAAACAAACGCGTAGTTTACATTTTGAAAATAATTATTTTTTTTGGCAAGAAATTTCCGAAGCTAAATTATATTCCCGCTCGTTTTTTACTTCGTGAATATTACATGTTTAAGCACTATTTCTACTTCTACAGTACAAACTGTTTATTCAAAATAAATTTCTAAATGAAAATTGTTTTTTAGATGGTATATTATATTATCTTTTTTTAAGGAGTCAATCGATTTGAAATGCACCCGCATATTTTTAAATATATTGAATAAAATTTGAATTTTTAGAATTAAGAATAAAAAAAATATTTTCAGTTATTCTAAAATTCATTCGACTTATCGACATATTATTTTGCAGATTATTGTGTGGTATGGTAGGATGTATTGATGATGATGATTCAAAAATGAAATGAAGATTGTTTCTCGTATTCAGGTATAATATATGATATTCCCTTTTTATCAAAAATATATTTTTTGTACAGAAAATGTGTTAATCTATAATAAATTACATTTTATGAAAAAGAAATTATGAATCCTGTTTTGAACATGTATCATGTATGTATGTAGATGTAATGAATAAATTTTATCAGTTTAAATTATACAAAATTATACAAAGGTTTTGTTTTAACGATAAGTGCTATACTCGGAATGAGAGAAAAATTATTTACAATTCATGAAGATTTATATTACATATACATATTTCTCTAAGTTTAATCAAGATTGTTTAGAAAACCCTTTCTCTCACATTAGATGTAGGAATGCAAATAAAAACAACCCAAGTGTTTTAGAATTTCAAAGACTTATTGCAAAAATAATGTCTATTAAATTTCTTTTTAGTTGTAAGTCTAAGAACTGTGAGGATGACAGCGAGGAATTTTTAAATTTAGATTGGTCTGCTATTTTAATTTCTTCTGAATCCAATGCAGAAAGTTTTCCGAATAGTGATAATAATTTAACACCTGATATGAATGAGCTAAAAAATGTGGTGGTTTGCGAAGAATATGATATCAGAGTCTTATCTTCTTCATCCTTAAGTGCAAAATATTTCACAGGGTATTGCATTGCACATTTGTTTAAAATTATTAAAAACGAATGTAAAACATGTAGAACAGCTCTGACTAAAGTGCTAAAGTTGATCAAAGTGCTTCTACAGATATATTAGTTGATTTAAAAAATTTTAATTCAAAAATTCCAAATTCTCTAATAAGACCGTCTGAATCACATTTTGAAATAATTAAATACCAATTAGAAATATTCAAAAAAAAACATGTGTGTAATGTATTAAAAACATGTGTGTAATGTGGTTACAAATTTAAAGTTCAATAATTTGTATAATGTTATTCACCCATGTTTTGAGCACAGAATGGCTATACTTGATTTCATGATATTGGTGTTATTACGAAAAAATTGTGCTTGGATGGTTGATAAGTTAAGACACTCCAAAAAAGTAAAAAGTAAAAACAAAAAGTTGAATAATATAATACATAACTAGTTAATGTAATATTACATGATATTATTATTATTTATTAGTAACAATTTCAAATCTATAATCTTTATTTTCAATCAATAAAATGCACTTTTCACAACTATAGTATTAATTTGTTTCAAAAATTAATTTATTGTAAACCCTGTAAAACATACTTATTTCTAATGTAATAACAGACAGAAATTCGCGCGGAATGCAAAGAAAAATGTATGAAACATACGCCTAAAACTATTTCTATACTTTCAATTATTTCCGCATTAATATTTGAAAATTAAAAAGCGTCGGATTTTGTTGATTTGCATTTCTACATCTGATTTTAAGAAATAATTTTGCAAAAGGATCTTGACTAAATTTTGATATTTTGATTTACTCATGTTAATCATGTTTTTCAAACAAAATTTTTAAAACTGTTTGGAGTCTGTATTATTTTTGCGAGCCACATTATGAAAAACATATTTAAAACTTTCTTCCCAGCTTGTGTCATGAATATACAAAGGATTTTCACAACCAAATTATTTCTTTTATTATCACTATCAACAATATGAATTAAGTAATCTATTATAAACTATATTTTTTTATATTGACATTTCGCCAAAAATTAAAAGACGTTTTTATTTTTTGGTTGTAGATTTTTAATATACGTTTTTAATATATTCATTCTACAAATATATTATAAATACCAAGAGAAAAACGTTGAAAGGTAATACAAAAATATGTAATAAATTTGTATGAGGCGTGTGGAACTGCAACACATTCTTTGAAAATGTATTTCCGGCAGAAAATTCAAATAAAAATTACATTGACTAATGCACTTCGCTTTTCTAGTATAAACAATAGGATTCCAAAATTAATTTAGCGAAAGTTTTTGAATTTTCTGAAATGTCTAAAATATTACCAAACTTTTAAAAATAGCTTATTAGTTTTTTTCTCAAATAATTATTACTTTTTTCAGTGTTCTGCATTTTTTTTTTAATTTTTCTATTATCTATAATTTTTTTAAATGATATACTAAAACAGTAATTATGATAGCATAATATTTTCAATAATAAAATTTAAGCTTTAACTGCTGGAGCATAATCAAGATCTTCTAGTTTAATTTCAATATATGTACATGTTTGAACTTCCATCATACTATCAACATCACGCAGCATATTTTAAAAAACGAGTGGGAATATAATTTAACTTCGGAAATTTCTTGCCAAAAAAAATTATTATTTTCAAAATGTAAACTACACGTTTGTTTTTTTCTTTAATTACATTAAGTTCTTTGATTCTTTATATATACACTTATTCAATCTGCATATTTAGGATTTTTTTTTGATGCAGATAAAAACTTCCGTTTGGGAAATTCTTCGTTTTTTTAAAATTTCTTTCGTTTGGGAAACCTAATTTACTATTTTGATTATTTTGAAAAATATTAAAAATTAATGATAAAAATAAGATATGGATATAAAAGACTTTTATAACTAATTGGTTATTAAGCAACATCAATATACATTGAAAAATAATAAATAAAAAATTCAAAATGAGCAAACTAATTACAAATACAAATCGTACAAACATAAACAAATAGTATACATCCACACATATAACAGTTTGAAAAGTGCTTAAATATTAAGACCTGTAATATTAAGGAAGTGGAGTTAATTGATATAGCAACAAAACAATCATGTACAGATATGAAAAATCTAAATCATTTTATAATGAAAGGAATACTTCTCATCATTTTTCTCCTATCTATATACGAGTATATGCAGCTACATCACACACCATACATACATAAATATTATATTTATATGTAGAAATTTAAAATTTCTCACCCTAATTTTCTAAATTCTTGAATGAAATGAAAATCACATTATATTACAAAAACTAGTTTTTAAATGCATTGTATTACCATCAACTACAAAATGTGTATATATGTATGTATATAGTATATAGGATTTATATGGTATATGTAATAATGTAAGATGACAATTTCACCATTTTTATTATTACAGTTGAGTGGATTTGGTGGATTCTTTTATAACAAAAAGAGTTGAATAAAATGTTGATTGGTGTATCGGATATGCAATTGTATAACATAAATTTTACTTGGACGAGACAACATCGTCCAACTAAATTTTCTCTATTAAAATGAACTATACCACAATGTGAGTCTGGTTATATTATATTGTTTGTGACACTGTACAGTAATGTCATTGCCTTATTTTACACGAGGCGCCGACCGACGGACGACACTCATAGCCATCGCACAATTCCAGCGTAACTACAGCGTATTGCCGAAAGTTCGCACAATTCGGGCGCAACTGCAGAGTAAAATATATAATGAATTTTACATTTCTTCTTCTTGCGAATAGATTACTACTACTGCAAAATCCAGGCCGGGATGGCTCGTTGTCACTGAAAAATAGAATAGAATCTGTCTGGGCGACAGCGACAGCGTAAAGTTCAACGGTAAAACTAAAAAGTCCCATTTAATTACTGTATAGAATACGCAGTAATTGTGCGATAACAATCAGTTATTTATGAGAGCGGGAATGAAAATGAATACGACAATACGTACGTTGTGGTAGCGTAACACAGAATGGAAAATGTTTATAGGAGACAAATTAAATTTTACATTTCTTTATTTCTTCTTTGCTAATTCGATGATTTCTTTTATTTTTATATTCGCATTGTTTGTGTAGTAAAGATGTTGTGTTATATGAAATATTGGCGGAAGAAAACACAAAATCGTATCGATAATATCCGAACATTTCCTATTTTATTTTAATTCAAAATTCAGTCAATTAAAATTTAAATTCTTTATTCAGGTCCACTAAAATTCAAAATAAATTCATTTTTATGTTGTGTATATCATACGTCTTTCATTAAATAAAAGGAAATTGAAATAAAGCAAAATATCTGATAATTTAAAAGATGATAAACGGAAAACTGACGTTCTTGTCGCTAGTCGCTAGTCAAATGTCGCCTGGCATAAATAAAACGATGAGATTTTCCCCAACCTAATAAAAAAATTGCCTCCTAGGCCAATAGGAGAAGAGAATAAAAATTATTGTTTTTATCCACGGCATACACATTTCTAAGAGAGGCAATGTAAAGAAATTTTGAGTTTATGTCTGACGTCATTCAGGTCGTCGGAATATAAACAACACAGCAATGACAATGACAACAGACAATTTTTACAAACAACACAACAAAAACGCACAACTTTACATTTTTATTGAATTTCACCTGAAATATAACGAATTCATTTTTCATCTTAATTTTACATCCAATATTTCACATAACGAATTTATTTTTCACTAAAATCTTTCAATATTACTTTTACTACTCACATTTGTTAATAATTTAACGACCTGATTTACGTCACAGTTACATCTGCCACTCCAATGATTATATTGTCTTATACTATTTTCAGAAATCGAAGTCAGTATTGTGCTTATGGAAATAGTTACCCGATGAGGTTCTGATAACTTCACATATAATATTTTGTAGGAAATTCTGAATAATATATCTCTGTCAACCCTGAAGAAGGTACTTTTTAAAATATGTTAACAGGATGTTCCAAATTGTGCATAAATAAATTTATAATTTTGTTCACAAATAATTCTTAAAAGGGAGATTCTGTACAAATTTCACATTCCTGTAAATTTATATTTGATAAAAAAGTAGCATTATTTGAAAATATCATAAAAAAGTTCGGTTTTTAAGACAAATTTTAATTTTTGTTTGCTGATTTTTTCATTTCTAATAATGAATCACCCTGTTTTTTTTGGGAAAAAGAAATACACCCTTTCGCTTGATGTTGCCTATCACACAGCGTGAAGGCAACTGATTTAATCAGTTAACACCATTTTGGTTATATGAAAAATAAAAAACCGAACTATAAAATATGAAGTCGTTGCGCAGCCGATGTATGTCCACTCAAAGTATAAAATGTTGATTGAATCGTGTCAGCGGGAAGATGGGCATAAAAGAAAATGATGATAATTCAGTGTTGCCGTAGCTACTGGGAGTATTGCTTAAATTTATAAAAAAAATATGAATTTTTGATTAAACCATATTCAGTATTTTTAATTTTATTTATAAAATTATGTGTTCAGTATCAATTTGATATTAAATTTTGTATACATACGTACATACATTCATTTTCATATTTGTTTATTGGTCCATTTTCTTCTATTTTGTTCCCTTTATATACTTGTTAATGATTTCTTTACGTTACCGTTACATTCTGAATTTTATTTTTTGTTTTGTCTTTTCTTAGAATAAGAAAGAAAATTATTTACAATGCAAATTGCTATCATATTATTCAAATCAGTTTGTTATTATATTGTTGTAAACCTGAAAGGAAAAAAGAATAAATTAATTCTAGAATTTAATTAAATTATAAAAATTAAAATTAACTTAAAATTTTTCATACTTACCTGTAACCTGTCACTCACTTTGTTTACATTTTGTAATAATCATAGACATTGTCACTTTAACATAAAATGTCATCATCTTCTTCTTTCTTTTTGTTTTGTAACAGATTCAGCAAGAAAAGAGAAAAAAAACAGCGAACATTATCACTGGAATTTTCTGTCAATCCGTTGACGCTACAGCGGGCGGCGAATTGATAGAAAATTCCAGAACACAACTATTTACTTTGTTTTCTTTGTGTGACGAGGGATATATAAACGGGCTCGTCACAACACAGAAAGTTTTTAGTTTTTTTTCTTCAGTAGTTTTTGTTTTTTCAGTTTTCAGTTGTTTAGTTCGTTTTGAGTTTTTAAAGTTTTTTTAGTTGTTCTAAATTTTTAAAGTTTTCAGTTCGTTTTTTTTCTTGCTAAATCTTAGTTTTAGTTTTTTAGTCTAAATTCGAAGTTTTTAGTTTTCTAAAATTTTTTTTTTTTTTTGTTCTTTTTAAGTTATTTTTTTTAAATTAAATTTTCTTAATTTTGTCCGTTTAGATTTTTTTTAAGTTCAAAATTTTTGTTAAGTTTTTTTTTAGAAAATAAAAGTAAAAAAAAAAAAAGATAATCATCAAGTTTTCTTTTTTGGGTAAGTGAATTTTTTTTTGGTTTTCTTATTCCTTTTTTTTTTAAACTTGCTTTGTTCTAATAACCCCTTTGTATAAGAAGGGTTAAAAGAATAAAACCTTTTGTTTTTTTTTCCTCTCTTCCTTTGTTTTTTTCCTATTCCTCATTTCATCATTTTTTTTTTCTTCACTTTCTTTATTTTTTTTTTGGCTCCGTTCGGCCCCTCATTCAAGTCCCTTATTCTTTTCCTTATTTATTTTGGGTTGAATTTGACCCTTTCTTAAGGGCTAAGGAAAAGAATATAGAAAATTCTCTTTTTACAACAATATGTTATTTTGTAAAGAAATGAACATATTTCATAAAATTTCCCAAAATGTCACAAAATTACCTGTTTTTTTGTAAAATCTAAAAAAAAAGTTTTTTGCAAACTGCAGCCCTTCATAATATACAATTTAAAATATTTCCCTCGGATTTAAATTGAGATCTGATCACCCCACACACGAGACAGATTTATACAAACGCAATGTGAAAGAATATAGAAAAGCATGCCTATCTTGCCTGTACTGACTTCGATTTCTGAAAATAGTATAGAATTGTGTAAGCCGTAATACCATGGTTTTTATGAATCATATATTGATCATCATAAACATAAATATTATTTATCATTTATCAACATGTGCTTTTTTCTGATGTGTATATGTTTTGTCAAAAAAGTAGTGGTTTTGTTGGTAGGCGGCGGTATGTATGGATAATGCAGTGTTGCTGTGACGTGTAAGCCTACCTAAATATGCCTAAACAGTATACAGTATGGAGTGTAAAGGCCATTTACATTATCTTGAAAGTCAAGAACGTGACGTAATTAACTTAACTCAGAGGTGGTTTACTTTCTTGCTTTCTTGAATATAGTGTTGCCAGTATGTTAATAATCAAAATTAGTAGAATATTTCACCATCAAAAAAAATGCAATACTGCTAGTGGTTATTAATAATACTCAATAATAATCAATTTAAATAATTGATAATCAATTAATAATCAATTAAAATAAAAATTTATATGTATACATATATATTTTTTTAATTATTTTTTTTTTTTTATCACAATCGAATTTGTAACTTAATTTTAATGAAAAATGTCAAACATGAAAGCAAGAATGAAAATCATAAAATAAGTATATGGCAATAATAGCTGTGAACTACTTTTGAAAAATTGTTTGAGCAGTTCACACATAAAAATTTAGTGAAGTATTAAACCAAACTGATTTTTAAGTACTTTGCTCATGTGAAAGGAACACAGCTAATGTAAATGCTATCATTCAATCCTGAAACAAGATAAGAAAGCAAGAAAAGGCAATGTAAATGTGCCCTAAAAGTGTAAACCAACTGTGTGTAAACTATATACATACATATAATATATGCATGCACATAAGAAGCATACTTGAAATTGGTGATAAAATATGAATATATATATTATATCACAGACAATATAAAGATATGCCAATGGAACCAAAAATCCGTCACCATATAAAATGAAAAAATTGTGTGTCCCCATCTACTTTACATAAATCATAATGCTTCAATTTAGTTTAGTTTTGAATCCATAAAAATAATATTCAAATTATACCAAACTTTGAACTTGAAACAAACTTTAAATGAATGTTAATATGTAGTAGTACAATACATATTAATTTTTACACATTTAATATATATGTTCATATGTTTGTACAATTAGTATAGCGTATAGCACATAATACCCATTCACCAGGACACAATATAAATTTGGTATTGTATTGAATTTATCAGTGTATTTACATACGCACTTACGCACATATTTTAACATTAGACAGTATATGTAGTAGTGTCGAATGTCTGCTTTGCCTGTGCTTTAATAATTATACGCAAACGTATTTGCAATAAACAGAGTAAATTTGTTTTTGTACATTTCAATCTATGTGCTATCGCAGACAATATAACACATACATACATATATATATATTATTTGTGGTGCTAAGTGCTTTACGCTATATGAATACTTCAGGTTTATTTCTTTCATCCTTTTTCTTCTTTTTGATGTTGCTTTTGCTATGCCACTATCTTAACACACAATTACATATATATGTATGTGCAGTATGTATGTAGTATGTATACTACTGCAGAGAGGTAGAAAAATTATCTCGGGTTTATTTAGAATTTTTGAACAATTTTTGACTTGAACATTTAAAATATTATTTTTTAAAAACAGACAAATAATAAGGGTATTCACGGTTTGGTTATGTATCATTGTAAACGGTGTAATATCGTACAATCCTACACCTATTGCAAACATCTTCAATGTAATTTTTACTTATACTGCTTGTAAAAATTTACAATGCTGAAACCCATTGTATGCGGTGTATATTACTATTGTTTGCTATTGTATATGCCATTCTGATATTAAATGCTAAAATAATTTGATTAAATTTATTTTTATAATATTATAGCTGGCATATGTTATTAATTTGCTTGATTTCAATACAAAGTTTGCGTTCACGATATAGCTAGTATAATGTGTAAGATTTGGGTATATGTTCACACTTTTTACGCTCTTACAATATTTCGTGAATACCTCTAACATTATAAGCATTTAGACTGGCATTTAGATTTTTATATTTCCTTCTGTATGGTACCAATGGTACACTATATCACAAACAATAAACATGTTTATCAAAGGGTATTTTATGTATACAACTTGTTATACACATACACATCATTATAAATCATTATGGTGTACTATCCTTACTGTGGTCTATACTATATATGACGTATACAAAATATACAATGTATACAAAAACCAGTGCATATGTATACAAAAACCAGTGCAGGTATATATTTTTTTTCACGCAAAAAAAGGAAAAAATGAAAGAATAACTAGCGATACATATTCTTTCAAAATTTAATGCAAACATTTAATAGGGTTCAATGTCCAATATTATTGTTATATATACCACATATAATCCTTATCTGTGTGTCTGTGTTTATACATAGGACTAAATGATACCTGCAAGACAACATATACTATGGAAGCATACCATCAGCAATAATATATTATTATATTCATATAAAAATGTTTATGATATTATATATACTACCAAATTGCTACAAATAAATCGTATATTTTCTATTATTGCATGTAAATATACGAATAAACCTAAACACTCAAATCAGATTGTTTATATGTATGCGTATATAATTTTATGAACCATATTTTAAAACTTTTATCGAATGCAAGAACAATCGAATATTAACGTATATTTTGAATTTAAATATATCCAAGACTCGAATCTGGACCTAACAATAGGTCCATATGAATTTGATTTTGTTACATATTTTAATATATGCGGTGAAATATCTGTATATTTTCTGTGATTATATATAGTTGTTAAGTTAGCTATTTGTGTTTGTTTTTGTTTGTATTGTTTTGTATAAATTGACGAAATTTTAAGAAATTTTTATCCAACCGCTAAAGCCGGTGTTGTTGTCATGTCATTTTTATTGTAGCTTTCCAATATATGGAATTTCCATTGCATATTTTTTGTTTACTTTTGATTTTTGAATTTCTTTTGTTTTGTTAAAGTGTTGTTTTTGTTTTATATTTATTTAAGCTTTTGTTTTGTTTAATTTATGGAATCAATGATATCATCATAGAATAATATATAGCTATATACCTTTATACAATGATATGATATATATATGATATCATCATATCATCATAACCCACGCCACAAGACAAGCGTCCATCATTAATTTAATCACAATCACATCACATCGTTCGTTTCACTTGGTTTCATGCTCTATAATTAAATACAAAATTATATTGCAACAAATCATTCAATCAAAAAATACTAATAAAATAATAAATAACAAATCAAATTCAATTCAAATATCAGGAAAATAGAAAAGTTAAAAATACTGTGCACACATACCAGTTAACTGACTTTAATAGCTTTAGCTAGTGAATTTTGCTTGAAATTAGAAATCCATTTATTCATTAAAATTCAATTGGACAGTTATTTCATTAGTTAAAGTATTTTTTGGTGTAGTTTTTGAAATTAAAAACCTATTTTATTTTATAAAATCAAAAATTCATCATTCATAGAATCATATTGAAGTGAATTAGTGATACAGTAAATTAATAAGGTAAGCTATTCCCTATTCGGATAATAAATCGGCGAAATAATATAAAAAAAATACAAAAGAACGTAAGAAACTATTTTTATGTTCAAATTTTTCTAAAATAAGTAATTTAAATATTCTAGTATTTTATATAATTTAATAAATAATTTAAGAAATTCTTATTTTTATTGCTAAAAAAAAATTAAATACTTTAGTATAATTAAATACTCTATTCTATATCTCAATTTTCATTTTAAATTTTAGAATTTTTGGCAAAGAAAATGTCATCCAACCAACAGCAACAGCAACAACCTTCCCTATCTGATGATATAAAATCGCTATCAGATAAAGATATTGGGCAAAAATATAAAATAGTTAACGATATAACAAAAAAATTAACCGAAAATCAATATCAAAAAAATGAAATCGATTCCATTCTAAACACTTATCTGCAAAATATTAAAAAAGAGGAGGATTTTCATGTAAAATTGATTATTGTGAATATTGTGAAAGCAACAAAAAATTCTGATGCTACAGAAATATTATTAAAATGCGAAGATGATGTACTCGTAAGAAAAACAATCGAAAATTGTGATTTCTTTTGGTCGAATACAAATTTGGATTATGTAAATTACTATACAACATCATTATTTTTACATTTTTCATATTCGGATCGTATCAAATATTGTAAAATTCTTGCAAAAAATTTCAAAAATAATCACAATAAATCTGAAAAATGTTATCAGAAATTTAAAGAAAATTTTTCACTGGATACAGCAAGACCATTTTTAAAAAATTGTTCTGATAATTTCATTATTGATCAACTAAATTATCGGGTATCACCATTAAAATATAGAGAAATTTTAACTATTCTACCAGATAGAAGAGAATTCATTGTAAAATATGTCCGTATACTGTATGAAATGTATGAAAAAAAAACTAAATTTTTTCATTTAATCGATTTAAATAGTTTGAGAATAATTTTGAAAGAATTAATAAAAACTCATACATCAGAAGTTATTCAAATTGTAGAGAAATATATGAAATCTATGGTTGATTTTGATAGATTAAAATGTGGAAGACAAACTTCAAAATTTATTTTACTAAATGATGAATGGAAAAATATAATTATCAAAGATCCAAAATATTATTTACAGATTTTGCATCGTCCATCCATTTATCAGCAATTGAATGAAGATGAATTTAAACAATTCTACAAAAATTTATTTCCGGTTAACAAGAAAACTTTCAATTTTAATACATCCGAAGAAATTTTCAAGTGTTTGGAATATTATGGAAAGAATAAAGAAAATAAATTGAAATTATTATGTGAAACATATAAAAACTGTTACAATGATGATTTGCTCTCTTCGATTGAACATATAAAACCGGAAATTTTGAAATTGCTTAAATGTGAAGAACGAATTAAATTTTCCCAAAATTTAATCACACAATGGAATACACTACGTGGTATTCAATTTAATTTCGATGATTTGCATTGCTACCTATCGTATGATGTTGCATTATCAACATTTAAAGATCATATTCGTTCATGTTCGGATTCAAATAAAAGACTTAGATACTTAGAATTAATGATCGATGCATGCGCCATAAATGAAGATAATCTATCCGAAGCATTATCAGATTTTCTCAGTTATTTTGTCAAGAGGCATCGTAATGAAATACAATCTGTACACGTGCATATTATAAATAAATTATGTTCGAGTATTAATTTGAAAAAATTAAATTTGGAACATTGGAAACAAGTTCATGAGATCATATCAATTATATATGTTTCTGGTAATGATTATTTCAGTTTAGATATGTCGATATTTGAGAGTTATATTAGAGCTGAAATAAAAATTAATAATAAATCATGTGAAAATTCAATGAAAATATTTTTGAAAGTACTAAATGCTGGACATTTTTATTATGTTACAGATTTATTTGAAAATGAACCAGAATTTCGACCAATTTATTTAGAACATTTTGGAAAATTAATACCGAAAGCAATGAAAAAAGATCAAGGAAAACAATTATTTAATGCATACTTGATGTTACTATCTGATTGGAATAAAAAATATCCAAAAAATATATTATCGATATGTGATTATGGATGGGTATGTAATCAAATCGAAGAAATATTAAAAAAGGATAAAGATGATATAATTAAAAATGAAGAATATACAATAAGAACAATCTGTAATGTGATGCAAAATGATAAAAGGGCTATGGAAAAATATTATAAAGATTTTAGAGAATTATTAATACCGGATATTGATGAATTCAATTACTATCTGAAAAATGATCCAGAATTAATTTATCGTAATGCTGATAAAATTTGTAAAGAAATTTTATGTAGATGCAACATAAGATCGAAAATTTTTAAAACAAAATTTGCAGCTGAAAAATTGAAAAATTATTGCATAAATAAATTGAAAAACGATGATGATAATGATAATTTGTATAAGAAAAAATCGAGAAGTATCCGTATATTAGCATACTATCTGAATGGTGAAGAATATTTTGAATTAGTTTCTAAATATTATCCTGAGGGTGAACGTGTTGTATTCAGTACTGAAAAACAACGTAAAAGTGATGATGAAGATGACGACAACGACGATGACAACGATAACAACGATGACGACGATAATGAAGATGATATGGATATCGACAAAACAAAAGAATTAATCGATTATCAAAAATCGATTGCATGTAGTTTAAAATTTTATAAAAATTATCCAAACTTATTTGATATTTTAAAAAAATTTTGTGTCGGTGATTATTTGAAATTGGTTGTTGGACAATTGTATACGATTTGCCTAAATCTACCATACCATAAAGTTAAAAAATTTTTAGATTCAAATCTTGATGTTCCGGTATCATTTAAAAAGCATATAATACGTTTACAATTTAAAATCAATACAAAAAAATCAATAATTGAAGTTTTACAAAATTTATGGACGAATGAGAAAAATTCAACGATACGAGAAATTATAATAAATGCAATTGTTGAATATTTTATTGAGGAACCAACACAACAAATATGGGAATTATTAAAAAAATTCTCATTAACATTAACAATGAAAACAGATTTAACGGCAATTACAAAAATTATGAGTTCATTGGATGAAATATCAGATCGATATCAATCTGAATATTTTGTATACTGTTGGGAATGGTTAAATATTTTAAAAAATGATACGACGCGTTCAGTTGATTTTATTGATTTGAAATGTACATTATTGCATAAAATGACATATGCATTAAATCAGATATCTGAACAGATTATTTTTGATTTATTGAAAGATAATTTATTTGAAAATAATCCAAAAAATGATATAATACAAGATCGATATATGGAATTAGCTAAAGAATTTGTAATTATGGCAAAAAATGATACAGATCAAGAGGAACGTATTAATTTGATTATTCAAAAAATTAAAAATCTTATTCTGTTACATTTAAAGCATGATGATGAAATATTAATGACAGAAAATTCACGTTTGTGTAAAAAATTAATTAAAGATCAATTATCAAAATTCTATATGTATCCGATTTATTATAATAGCAAACATCAAATTATACAAAAAATTTTAATTAATTTAAAGAAAAAATTAAATGAAATATTTGATCCGTCCATATGTATGCATTGGAGCATGATTACAATGGAATTTGCGATGATTTATTATGAAAATAATAATCTTGTAGAATATGGTAAAAATATTCGAAAAATAATAGATTTGGAATGCACCATGTATGAAACATACATTATACCGAAAATGGCAAGTGAATTAAAATCATTTCTAAAATATATTAAAAATGCACAAATACAAGATTTAATTTCAGGATTATTACATAAGCCATTGTATTCGATTAATTGTGCCTTAATGGTAATAGAACTTATTGATAGCAAAGAAATTTATGATATAGAGAATAAAATGATTCTGGATGAATTGAAAACAATCAATGATAAAAGAATAAAAATATTTTTAAATGATTACTAAAGAAGAAAAATGAAAAATAAAAATGAATTTAAACCTCAACATTTTACTGTATGTACTACATGGTTCCTTAAATTTGAAAATAATTAAATTTTTAATTTTGAATTCTTAAAGAATGTATAACTACAAATATTTTTATAATTGTAAGAATATATTTACATGTATTTTTTTAAAAAAAAAAAAGAAGTAAAACTTTGTTAATGAAAATGTATATTCCGAATTATATTTTTATAAAATTTTTAAATGAATACAAAAGTAAGAAAGCACCTACTGTTTTTTTATGAGAAAAATAAAATTTTTATAAAAAAAAATTTGTCTAAAGGATATTTGTATTTATTTCTGTCTATTGTTGGCCCTACGATCCTTGAAAATCCCTCGACTCTTACAGAATCTACCTCCATACTCTGTTGTGCACTTTTTGAAACCAATACTATCTACCTTCAGGGTACTGACGATTTGCTACCATACACCAAAATTGGTCATGTAATCAAACAGATAATACATACTAGACCCTTCATGCACGACGTTGCTTATAAGCAATTTCCATTTTAAATTCTCATTATAAATGAAACCTTATGAACAATTAAATAATTGAGTTCCTAGAAAAAATTTGCAGTTACATATTAGAATGCATAAAAAAAAACAAAAAAATTGTACAATACAGAAGGACATAAAGGAATTTCTGGAATACTTAGTTAAGGCACAACAAATATAAAGTAAAATCTAACAACGTTATCAGATAATATTTTAATAATATTTAATTTACATAAAGTAAAATATGCCGGGAAGAATTTATGTGAGAAAGAAGACACCACTTGGACAACACCACCCCACCTCCTGACTCAAAAATGCTGATTTCGAATGATTTCGAAATTCAAAATGAAGATAAAACTTATTGCCAAACCGAATTGACAAATAATGAAAATGAATCGTAAATTTTCTTAATTTCAAATTGACCCTTAAAATTTTTATTCATAGTACATACGGCGATGTACTTGTACATTAGCTTTTTGTGTCATTTTTTAATATATATTTTTTTAATTATTTAGGTATTTACTTCATTTCGGTTTAGTTAAATTCATTTTTTCAAAATTTTCTTTTATAAAAATATGTTACCAAAACTCCATTTATATAGTTTCTTAAATTTATTTTTATTGAATCATTGATTATTGATTAACGTATATTATATTTGTTTATGTACTACTGCATCTGCATAGTTAATGTAATGTAAAATAAGGACTTAAAAAAATGATGGTAATTACATGTCATAATAGTCATAGTAACCAAATATTCATAACAGAATTAGTGTCCTTTTTGGATAACAAACCGTAAACATATCAAACTTTTTATTTGATTAATATTATTTTTATTTATATCAACACACATATTTGTTTATTCTTTCAAGAATTAGAAATATTTTAATTTTTTTAAATATATTTTTTATAATATCTTATTTGTTTATTTGAGGAAGAAAAAGAAAAAGAAAAGGGAAAGTAGAAAATGAACCGAAAAATTTTTATTAAAATTGAATTAGAATTACATTCAGTAAGTATATAGACCAAATTGAAATGAAAAATAAATTTATTAATTACAGTTATGTGCAAAATAATAGCAGCGTTTAAATTTTATGTACAATTTTTTAAAATTTTGTGTCCATATCGAAAACTAAAAGAATACTATAAATGTCGCAAATATTATTGAAAAATACTAAATACTTATACTTACATAACTTAACTGTGAAGTCAAAAGTCGAAGTTCAAGTTGAAGTTAACGCATTGAATGTAGAAGCGGCTTAAATCTGAGTAACTTTTTGGTAGCTGCGTTTTTTCAAGAAGCATGTAACATTTCTAGTTCAGTCATTTTTTTTTCTGAGCAAAAAAAAAAAAAGTAGCAGTGCATTAGTGTTTCTTCAAAATTAAAAGTGATCAACTAAATAGAGTAATGTTGTATAATATTTCTCAAAAACATTTATTTTTTGATTCATTTTGAAGTTTAAACATTCATCATTCAGTATTTCAAAAAGTATAATTAGCACTAATTTTTGATTTCTTTAAAGTCTAACTTTAGTCTGATTGATCATAATAATTATTGCGAAACATCAAAAAATGGTGACAGTACGTATAATTAGAAAAGTGGAGCTGAAAGTGAAAAACAACAATTAGTAAAAGACAGAAACATCGTTACTTTTGCAAAAGAGAATCCGTTTCAGTTCTTTTTTATCAAATAAAATGTGATTCACAATAATTTGACGTCTTATAAAAGCGAATTTTTTGTAGACCAGGCGTCAAAGAAAAAGTGACATTGTTAAATGGAAGCCTTATTAGGAAATGATCTATCGCAAAGTGCCAGTGGGGAAATATTCTTTGGAGTAATGTCATTTCTATGCATTCAATGTAGTGACTTCAACTTGGACTTAAACTTTCGACTTCACTACATTCTTAACGCACATATCAAATATTTTGAGTGCAGTATATTAAACTTTGACTTGACGTATAAAGTAACATAGTTGAAATTTTGAAGGTTATAGTTTGTTTGTTGTGATGCCAAAAAAAAAAATTCATTTGTTTTATATTGTCATCCTTTATGTAGTAGACTGCAATTGAATTTTCTCAAAGTCGAAGTCGACGCAAAAGTAGCTGTCAAGTCTACTGCATTGAATGTAGAATTTGTAATACATATCCATTAAATCAAAATCGGAGTTGAAGTCTCTGCATTGAATGTAGAAGCGGCATAATGAGTCAAAATCATCCAATTAAATTTTGGTGCTGCTTGCTGGTGCTTAGCATATCAGATCAAATAGAAGAGTTCCAATAAAATCAATTTCATCATAGATACAGAAAACAATTAAACATTATGTACTTGACTTATACAAAAAAAAAAAAACTTAAAAATTATACACCAGAAAATTTCAAAGCTGCTATTATTTTTCACATGACTGTATATATTGCATATTATCTTTTTTTCTTCTAATTTCAAATTCATATTATGCACTATATGTACAGATAACTTGCCCTGGAGTCTGGTTATGTCCATTTGGTTATGCGGAAATTATGATAAATACATTGGGATATTGTTTTAAAAGTGAACCGTTGGTACCGAAGTTTCCAATATTATGTCATAATACATTCATCATTGAAGGATACTATGAAAATGTTCAATGTTTATACGAAATAAAAGAATTACTAAGTAAAGAACCTTTTAAAATAATATTATTTCAAAATAGTCGTAGGCTAGCGTATTATAGTGGCAAATTAAATGATATTCTACGAGTAAATTCGTCAACATCAACATCGATATCAACAACATCAATATCAAAATCTGCCCCATATCGCACTACAGAAACTGATGATGAAATTATTCAAATTCTAATGACACCATCAAGAAGTTTTCCGGTAAAAATAAAATTAAATCAAAAATTTTAGGATCGCTTTTTTTTCAAAATTCGATAAAAATTTAGTTTGGAATATACAAAACATCAAGAAAATGATTTTAATTAACACTTGAATTTTAGCTGTTTTTTTTATTTATTTTTTTTTTTAAAAAAACTCGATAACTACAGTTTTCTTACCGAGTTTTGCTTCATTTTCAAGTTCAAAATCAAACAGAAAATAATGAAAAAGAATTATTTTTACCGGACGTCACTCGTTAAAATTTTAAATTTATTCTGAAACATTTTTCTGTTTAGAAAAATTTAACAAATTCAAATTTTAATTTCCAAATAAAATACAAAGTACGACAAGTAGAAGTACGGGTACGAAAAAGTTTAAATATCGCCTTGATGTAAATTTTACAATGTTTCAAAACGTTAACATTGAAAATTACAATGTTTAAAATTTTAAAAATGTACCGTGAACGCCAATAAACGTATTTTTGACGCATTAGTTAAGCAACTAGTGCATCGGAAATTTTCTTGATGCGCAAACAGAAGCAATGAATCATGATCGTGCTCATGACATATTATGGTTGAGTTCATCATTACAATTGAATGAGCGATTAGATTGAACAGATTTTGTATTTAGAATTTGATCCTAATTTAGAGTGTAATGTTGAACGAAAATAAGTTTTTTTCGTGATCGGTTTAAAGACATAACATATTTAAGTGTCACTTCTTCTTTTTCTTGAATGGCGCTACAGCTCGTAGAACGCTATGTTCTATGTCGAACCTTGTCCTCCAGTATGAAGTGTATCAAATAACATTAATTATCAAAAAAAAAAAAAAAAAAAAAAAAAATTAATGAAAATGAAAAATTAAAAATGAGGTTCGATCATTAATATAATATAATGTATGTACTTTGCAGTTAATAAAACAGATCAAATAGTTTATGCTTGACTGGATCTAGATTACAATTATGAATTCCGATTTGAATCAAAACATTCAAATTACAATATGTAATGAGTTCCATCAGAATAGAGTAATCAAGAAACTCACCCGGTATAAGTTTTACATCGCAATGATGCAATGATCGAAACTAATATTACCGTATCACAATCACAACATATTTTTTGACGTTTTGATCATCCTAATTTATTTTTAAACGATTTTGAATTGAGAACTGAAAAATCAAAATCATTATTATTATTGATTAATTTATTAATTATTAGATTATTAGTCAATGTCATTATATACAGATACAGAGATCAAACAGAGACCAATGAAAGCAACTATTTTTAGAGCTTTTAGACTGTAGAAGAAGAAAATATTTTAGTAAAAACTAAAGGTTGTTTTATCGACTTTTGAAAAAAATTAGTAATTTTAATTTATTTTTTCCTCTAATATATCAAGCTTAGATAAATAAATGAAATGACAATTTTGACATAAATATTTTCATTTTGAAATAAACTTTAATTTAATTTGTATATGCTTTAATTATTGTCGACTTTTTTAAAAAAAAACATCCTCTATTTATAAGCTCATAATATGTAAAATAACAAGAAAAAAAATCTTTTTTTTCCTTCATAGGGTATAATTGCTCCAAAAATTGAATTATCAGTTAGTTCAATGATAAAACAGAAAGAATTTGAATATTCTTCATCTAATAAAATAGTAAAATGTAATTCAAATACTTTTGTACCGTATTCATGTAAATTTGATTTTGAATCATCATCATCATCATCATTTAAAAATCAACAACATTCTCATGATAAGGTAAATGTATTTAAAAGACAAAAACCAGTTTGTCATTTCAAAAAGATATCATCCTGGTAAGTGAAATTTTTAACTGAATTGCCAGCCCACATTTCCATAAAAAATCACTTCAAATTAAATCAGTTTTTTATTTATTTATTTATTTTTTTTTTTTCGCAGTTTAAACTTGCATCCATTCAAAAAAAATTGCTATAATTTTAACCAAGAAATACGATCATCGCCGAAACTTTGCGACAATTGCATTAAAAGAATAAGCAATTCATCATTTCAGAATGATAATGATAATGATCATAATGATTATGATGATGATAATAATACATTGAGTCAAAATAGATGTTCATCGAAATTTTCAAGAATCAGGTTGGTGTATTGGACGTTAGCTATGTTAGATATATGCACAAACAATAAGCCATTTTCTTTGAAAGTGATATATGAATTTATCTGATTTTACATGATTTTGTATCTGAATGGTAACCAAATTTCGAATTAACAACGTAAATTTAATAACAAGCTCTATCTTTGGACTATACCAAACATTTGAGATGGTTTTTGAACCATCTGGACTGTTAAACATTGGATATTATGTATTATGTTTTTTGGTATTCACAAAAAAGTAGCCGATCTTATAATTTTTGTTAAGTTAGTCGTCTCATGATTGATATAACTATTATAGAACATGATTTAAATTGATGCCCTAAAAATATTCATTTTTTGTAGTTTTCTTAATTTGTAGCTTTAGTACATGTAGTAGTACTAAGTACTAACAATCTGTTAATATTTGACATTATTGGATTTACAAATTGTTATGTCTCTTTATACATAATGGAGGACTTGTACCAGAAATGGGAGTGGGACTTTTATACTGTCATAAGAATTGAAAGATTCTGAATGTTCATCCACACGATGCAATAATCTTTCAAGATAATGAGAATTTTCTTTCTGAGAACTATTCATAACAAATTCCATTTAATATCATCTTCATTAACTAACTTTTTGTGAAAAATTGACTTACATCATTTTCAAAGAAAATAGCTATATATGTACACGATGTACACTTGATGTACACATATATATAGCATTACCACTTTAAATGAAACTTTATGCAAATGGAATGAAATTTTGTACAAACCAAATGAAGCTCTGTGCAAATAAAATGTACAAATGAAAAGTTTCATTTGATTTGTACAAAGTTTCATTCCATTTGCATAAAGTTTCATGTGGTGTTTCATTGATTTACATAAAGTTTCATTTAAAAATGGTAATGCTATATAAACGAATTAAAATTTAGTATAAATGTAATTAAAATATATCTATTATATTTATTTTCATTTAAAGAAAATATAGTTGTAATTCGAACAGTCCAAGGAGACGAGAAACATTCCAGAAATCCATTTATGATGATAACACTACTACAGATAATGGACAACATCACAATCACAATTATTTAAATATTTCAAACAAAAGATTAATATTTGAGAATCGTGATGAACACATAAATAATTGTTTTATTTGTAAAATGTATTACGAAAAGGTATTCAATTTAAATAGTATACGATGTAGATGTTACTCATATTCAAAATAAAAATACAGAAGAAACGAAAAAACTACGTATAAAGAGTGATGGTCATAATAATTATATGAGAGCTATAAATGTAAATATTTGTTATTTGAAATTAATACAAAACGATATTTTATTATTTCTCAGTGGTACAATGGTATACGTATAGAGCCTTTCTAAAGAATAGACCTAAACCATAATATTGATTTTTCTATGACCTATCCTGTGATTATAGATGAGTACATACATATATATGTTATTTCTTACTTGTTTTAGAAAAATTTAAAATAATAATAATAAATAATGAAAAACGAATAATAAAATAAATAATAAAAAAAAATTAGCGAAACTTAGCTGAGGATGTGGGAGTGGGCCTGTAGGTACAAGTCAGCCCATATGAGGCATTGCGGGCCCTATTATGAGTGTCGATACTATCGACTATCGACAAAACTAAGACGAGACGATGTAAATTTTGTATTATGTAAATCGGTCGCCTCGATAGTAAGATATTGCCATATCAAATTTTATTTTCATTCAGTTTTACCATGTAATTTCTATGAAAGTTGTCAAATATTTCGATATAAAAATTTATAATTCATTTTTTTTCAATTTTGAATAAACATTTAATTAATTTTTGTAATTTTTAATAAATATTTGATTAATTAAAATAATTTGTAGCTTAGTGCGAAAATATAAAACATATTAATTTCATAATGACTTTTTTGGATAAGAGAAGAGCATTAAGAGATGCATTCATGTTTTTTTTTTCAAACAGCTCAAACAACATTTTTGGTAATTTTTCTTTAATTAATTAAATTACTTAAATTAAACTTAAATAAATTGAGCAGAATAATTAAATACAACTTATCTTATATACAAAGCATACATGAAATGTCAAATCACCATAGACTACTATGCCTGTCGATTAGTTTTAGCTGGTCGACTCAAAATGTCGATATTCTCGCCTCAAATCGACGCTCATAATACAAAATTTGTCGAGTAGAGGCGATAGTCGATGACAAGACGATATTATCGACACTCATAATAGGGCCCATTGTTTTTTTGTTTACGAGACTTGACTTGTAAAGCTACAATGGTCATGAGCGAAGCTTAAATTCGTTTTTTTATAGTGTGACACATTTTTGAATGTGTATACTGAACATAAATGTATGAACTTTGGAGAACTTCTGTCAAAAAATGGCTGCTATCATGTTTACAATTATATTTAGCATTTATTTGATCACTCAATACAATTACAAAATTAAATTTTACACATAATTCAAATAAAAATTTGAATACATTTACAATACATATTTTACTTTTTTTTTAAAGCATATTTATTTATTGAATTACTTGCTGTTTGTATTTTTTGCCTGTGGATTAGTTATTTATCGGCCTTCCAACTATATTTAGTTGACCTCCAACATCATTTTATTTCAAGCTTCCAATGTAATTATTTACTATTATTGTTCTTATTATTTAAACCTGATCCTTATAGTATGTAGATGACGGATTGATAGAGATATAGTCATGTCTAAATGAGTAAAGAGTAACAACATCAAAGTGGAAAGTTTAGATTTCATATGTAAAGTTACGTTTTGTTATTTAATTTATTTCTAAAATTCTAATACAAAATATAATATTATATTGTTTCAGTTTATAGATAATTTATTATAATTTCATAATATCCCATTCATCTTCGTTGTATGCTAATATTGGTTTATCAGTTATTTTATTTTCATAAATTCGTTGTAATATTTCAATAACTTTTTGTTGTATCATATCGACTTGATTCTTTGGGCAATAATCATCTTCAGATGATCTTGATATTGTTATGATCGTTGGTAATTTTTTTAAATTTTTTAATAAATTTTCAAAATTATCAAAATATAATTTTAATTCATCTTCTGTACTATAATGATGTGGTAAACCATTATTGTCATCATCATCATCACAAGTATAACCAGCATCTTTAATCAAATTCCAATCAATATCCTTATCATCATATTCTGCTGTTATTTCATTTACTAAATTCTGTATTTTTTCATAGATTTCTTTTGGTACTTTACCATCATCGGGATTATGATAATTTTTCAAATTTCTATTCAATTGTAAATAATTGAAAATTTCATCCAAATAATTTAATTGTGATCTACGTTTTTTGCATACATTTTCATAAATTAATAATGTTTCTTTTGATATTTTATTATCATTTGAATCTTCATTGCAATCATTATCTTTATTATCTTCAGCATTTAATAAATATTTTTTAGAATAGGAAAAAATTTCTTTTAATTTTTTATAACAATTAATTTTTTCATAAATATTCAAAAATGGATTTTGTGTGCTGAAAAAATCTAAATCAATATCTAAAATTATATTATTTTCATGATCCTCATTCAATTTTAATAACGATGATGTTAATGAATTTGATGATGATGATGTGGATTCTGGTAATTGTATTGACTGCTGTAAATCACAATTAATCACATTCAATGTAATTTCTTTTGAATTTTTCAATTTATCCTCTTCACAATAATTTCCTTCAGATATAAAATAATCAATTGGTAAACTAACACAAATACCACCATCATTAAATTCACCAATTTTAAATTTATAATTATTTTTATGTGATGTTGTTGCTGGAATTTGTTTACACCATGAATTTTTTATCCATATCAAATTTTTAAAATGACCAGCATAACATCCTGGCATTATCCAATTTTCAATACTTAATTGTTCAAATAATTCATTTTTATTATAAACAGTTGATGATTTCAATTCTCTGGATATTACCATATCTGGATGCGAATCAAAATGTATCATAGTATTATTATAAATTGGTAAATGTCTAGATGCAAAACATTTATAAATGAATTCTAACACATCATTATGATATTCAACAATGTAAATTGGTATTTTATGAAATTTTCTAAATGCTGTTGATCTTTTGTTGTTTGTGATATGAATTTTTCTCTGAACATTTCGATGATCATCATGATTTGCGTCTGTATTCAATTTCGGACGTTTTTCTAATTCGGAATATGAACAATCTCCAGTATTATTGTCTTGACTATCTGAAGGTTCGTTAAAACTCATTATATAGAGTATCTAAAAATAAAAACAAATACATTATAATAATAAAAATATATTACATAATTAAATTCTTATTTGTTATCTGTCATTGATTGTGACCATTTTCTATTTAATCTTGAAATGAATAGAAATATTGTATAGAAAGTACTACTTCGAACAAGTCAAGTTGCTACATTGTTTTTTAATTAAAAACTATCAAAGTGTTTTAGTTGATTTTTCTCTCCTTTTATACGGTGTATGTTAAATGGTTAAATCTAAGGCCGCGCGCAGACAGACAGCGGAGCGGAGCTGAGCTTATCAGCGCTGAAAAAACAAACATATTGCAGTTAATCCAAATGCGCATACTAAAAGCGGAGCGGAGCTGATCAGCTCTTAGCTGAGCGGAGCTGATTTTGTTCGATCACATTTGTTTGTTTGCATCAGCTGCTGACAGCTGCTTATTTTAGTTATTGTCGCCGATAGTGATAGCACGTGTTAGTTTCTTTATAGTATTTCAAATTAAAGTGAATATGGATTGTGAATTTTTGATAAGTGAAGTTTGTTTACATCTTTACATTTGTTGTTTTTCTATATCGTTTTTGATCTCTTTCAAAATATAATCAAATGTCTCAATCTCCATTCTAGTATATTCGTAAAATTTTGTTGGGTACAGTCGTAACTGATTATAAAGATGATGAAATTCTCCGAAAATTTTTCTTTTTTTGTTTATATCGTGCACCCATATTCTTTTCTTTTTCCAATAAAGTATTTTTCGCAACAAGCTATTTTCCAACAAAAACAAACGACGTAAATGGTGTCATATCCATTTTAATTTAGCAAAAATTTAATAATTGAAAAAAATATATATTTATTAATTTCACCAAATGATTTTATTTCTTCTGCTTCAATCAGCTCCGCTTTCTGTTTGCGCACTTTAAATATTTTAGCTTAGCTGATACGCGCTTACATTATAAGCTCTGCTCAGCTCAGCTCCGCTCCGCTGTCTGTCTGCGCGCGGCCTAACAGATGATCAATTTAGTCCATCATACAAATACATTTTTCAAACATTATAGTAGCCATACTTTTTTGTTTTATTTTTCAAATTGCCTCCACAAATGATATTTGTGTTCATTATTGCATGGCAAATCCTCACGGAAAAAATTTAAGGACTAATTATGTAAAAATTTTACAAACTGAGCTTTAGAGAATTTTAAAACAGGAATTATTTCCATTCCACTCCATTATTGAAAATGATCTAAATTTTAAACAATCATCATCATCAATGACGCTACAGCTCATGTAGAGTCTGGGCCTTCACTGAAGTAATCTCTAGACTTATTACTATTATGTGTGCACCTACAGTTTAACGTGCATTGCGAACCACTGATTTGCTGGTCTTGTAGAAAAGCAAACTCTTTTATATGATAGGGCTTAGACTGATCTAAGTATTATTAGAATAATGTGTAAAGCTCTAATAATTTTTTCAAATAGGTAATGAAAAATTGAAAATTATTTTTCTTACTTTTGCCAGTCGGTTGGAATCGAATCTGCACTTTCGAAATCAATATAGCCAGTTGCTCTACAACTTGCGCCGCACCGAGCTCCCTAAATTTGAACAATGACCAACAATATCATGCAATCAAAATCCAATTTGTTTCTTTGAGGCTATAGGTATAGGTATACGTTAAATCATTGATTAACTTCAATACAAGACCAAAAATCAATGATCTTAAAAACCAACAACATATTTCATATTAATTGGTTAAATAAAGAGCAGATTTATATGAAATGTGTGTCCGATCAATTTTCAAATCTCCATTAACGTTTTCTGACTTCGATTAAAATTATTATTAATTGAAAATTTATACCGTTTTTTTGTTTTCTTCTCATTTCAAATTAACAATATATTTTCTCTCATTTCATCACAGTAGTATAGATATAGATACACCGATTCTGGCTCACAGGGTAGGGGTCCATTACGTCATCTATAACGTCATCGATTTGGGTGACGTCATCGAGATAAGATTTGGGTGACGTCATCGAGATAAGATTTAGGTTAGGTTATCGAATTTTCAGAGATCAGCGGCGTATGACGTCATGGTTATTTTTAGTTTCAAGAATAGATAAGGGGTGAGGGGCGGAGGGTGCGGCGGCGGCGGCGGTATGAAAAAGTCGATTTCCGGTGATTGAATTTGTTGTTGGTTTTGCGTGGATGGATGGTGTTCCCATTCCCATAATGTATTTGTTTTTGGTTTTGCGTGGGTGGGAGGTTTTCGAGTGTTCCCATTCCCATAAGTATTTGTTGTTGGTTTTGCGTGGGTGGGGGTTTTTATCGGAATTTGTATTTCCGGTATTTGTTGTTGTAATACAAGTTGTTGTTGTTATGTGGTATTAAATTTGTTGTTGGTTTTGCGTGGGTTGTAGGTTTTCTAGGAATTTGTATTTCGGATATTCCCATAATGTATTTGTTGTTGTAATACAAATTGTTGTTGTAATAACTATTGAAAAATTTTAGTATAAAAAGAGAAAAAACCCTCAATATCAACCTTATTCAGTAGAATACTTACCTCTGTGAAATACATAATTTTTCTAATTTCCTTAAACAAGTTATACTCAAAATGAAGTTTAATTGTGAACAGTGTAAAAAAATATTTTCAACCAAAAGTGTATTAAAAAGACATATTAAAAAAGTATACATGGTGAACGTGTAAATTGTGATATTTGTGGAAAATGGACGTAATGGACCCCTGCCCTGTGAGCCAGAAGCGGTGTATCTATACTGCTCATCACCCTACTTATACGAGTAGGCTGTTTGAAAAGTCCTCATAGTCCGTGCAAAATCAAAGATTTTGTGTCATGAAATTATATGAAAATTATATTGAAATTGCTGAGTCTGTGTGCTTCTCATATGAACGTGTACACAACATTTTACATTAACATTTAGGAATGAGAAAGCTGTCCGCAAAATGGGTGCCGCGCCGCGAAGTCGAAGTATGTCTGTTACATTTTGCAATATCGTCTATGAATGTACCTGATGTATTCATCATAGACTTTATAATTTTTAATATGTATTGATATCCTTTATTTGATACATATCTATAATGCATACAATAATCCTTACAAATTGCAATATTTTCAAATTCAAATTTATAAATAGTATCTTTGTGTGCGTGTACTTTTGAATTTTTTCGAATGAAATGCGATACTCTCGTTTATAAATACAATTAATTGATAATCCTCTTATTTCTTTAATCGAAATTATTCAAAAATTAAATTAAAATAAAAATGTTAAATAAATAATAGCGAAGTCTTAAAGATAAAATACCATAAAGCACAAACTATGTTTCAACTGCATTATAGTCACTATTATCTATTGCCGACTTATATCTTCTAGTGGTGGATCGTGAACATTAAGCAACTTTATTGAAGATTATGGGTTCAAAATCACAGTGGAAAGTAAATTCAGTAACGAATGTGAGAAGTGACAAGTAAAAGGAAATTTAAGGCTAAAATGAAGAAGAAAGAAGAAAATTAGAAGTATTAAAATTAAAATGGTGATATCTATAGTAGGAAATTATTTAAAATTATTATAGTAAAATCACAAATCGAATTTTAAGGACAAATTGTAAAATATGTAATGCACATAAATCATAATGACGAATATCCCTTGCCAGGGCCTTCGCCTCTAACAAACAAACCCGCCATTTCTGTCTGTCTTTAGTTTTTGTGATCCAATTCTGTATTTGGAACTTCTGCAAGTCAGCAACTACCGCGTCTCACCATCTTTTTCTCGGTCTGGTGTCTTTCAGATTTCCCATAAAGAGTTTCTTGCACGGATCTGTGTCTTGCATTCTACTCACGTGCCCTAGTCATCTAAGACGATTGATTCTGATATATGATACTATATCTGACTATATCTATACGTATATCGTCGTAGACACTATATAGATCAACATTTTCTCTTCTGTGACACTCATTATCATTTAACTTTCTCTCTATTCTTCCTAGCAAATCTGTATCCATTTCTTTTAGCATTAACCACTTTGATCCGTAAGTTATGATTGGTCTCAGCAGCGATTTATATATCCTACATTTCGAGGCTTTCGATAAGTACTTGGACTTCAATGGTGGTAGGAGAGAAAAGTAAGTTTTATTGACGTTTATAATTCTTTGTTTAATCTCGTATGTTTCATCATTGTTGTATGTTGTCATTTATCCCAAATATTTAAATTATTTTACTACATCGAAGTTGTAGTTTTCTATCGAGATACTGGACCCAACTGTATCAATGACTCGATGATTTCTGGATACGATCATTGACTTTGTTTTCAATATACATATATATATATATATATATGTATCTTTAATCCTACCCTCGCTTCTTCCTTTTCAATAGTCAAACATGTTTCCTTCACCGCTTTTCAAGTTTAACCATTTCGTTTCAATGTTTAACGTTTAACCTTGAAATTCCTTTTTAAAATGTATTTACTATTTATAAGAACTTTTTAGAAAGTACTGTAAGAGTTGTTTACTATGTTATTATGTTACTGTAGAAGGAAAATAAATAAAAATACCATTATGTATAAAATAAACATACGTATGTATATACAGTTATGAACATATAAATACGTTTACATGCCTGTTTATTTAATTTAATTTTCAATTTAATCCTCTTTCAAATTTTCATTTTAATTGAAGTTGAATTTTAAACAAAAATATTTTTTTTTAATTTTAATTTAATTCTTTTTTTTCACTCTAAAAGTAAATGCGTGAAAATTTTAAATAAATTTCGATTATTCCTTTTAAATTTGATTATATTTTATATTGTATATCAAATATTGAATTATGAGAAAAATTTAAAAACGTTTCAACAATTTTATTTGTATATAGGTATAGGTAATTTTAAATTAAATAAAAAAAAAAAAAATTAAAAAAAAAATCAATTTAATTGTAAACTGAAACTACTGATATTTTGTATAAATAAAAATATTTTAATCTACATTATATGTATATTATATGCATGCAAGTAAGTATGTTGTATTTGGTTGTATGTATGTACATTTTAAGTATATCTACATTATTATACTGTGTATCTTGTATGTATGTATGTACTATTTCGATAATAGAAATCGTAAAACTGTTAGTACTACGTACTACCACAGAAAATATACAGATGTGCCAATGGAACCAAAAATCCGTCACCATATAAAATGAAAAAATTGTGTGTCCCCATCTACTTTACATAAATCATAATGCTTCAATTTAGTTTAGTTTTGAATCCATAAAAATAATATTCAAATTATACCAAACTTTGAACTTGAAACAAACTTTAAATGAATGTTAATATGTAGTAGTACAATACATATTAATTTTTACACATTTAATACATATGTTCATATGTTTGTACAATTAGTATAGCGTATAGCACATAACACCCATTCACCAGGAAACAATATAAATTTGGTATTGTATTGAATTTATCAGTGTATTTACATACGCATTTACGCACATATTTTAACATTAGACAGTATATGTAGTAGTGTCGAATGTCTGCTTTGCATGTGCTTTAATAATTATACGCAAACGTATTTGCAATAAACAGAGTAAATTTGTTTTTGTACATTTCAATCTATGTGCTATCGCAGACAATATAACACATACATACATATATATATATTATTTGTGGTGCTAAGTGCTTTACGCTATACGAATACTTCAGGTTTATTTCTTTCATCCTTTTTCTTCTTTTTGATGTTGCTTTTGCTATGCCACTATCTTAACACACAATTACATATAATGTGTATGTGCAGTATGTATGTTTTGTATGTATACTACTGCAGAGAGGTAGAAAAATTATCTCGGGTTTATTAAAAATTTTTGAACAATTTTTGACTTGAACATTTAAAATATTCTGCCTTATCATGATATTCGAAGACGAAACGTTTCGTATCGTCTTGTTAAAAACGCGATCATGATATTCGAAACGTTCCAATTTCAAACGATTTTCATCGTCTACTCAGTCGATAGCATTTTGTTCATCGTTTACATATAAATTTTTTTTTTTTTTTGGTTTTTAATAGAATTTTTTTTATTTAAAGCATATTACTAATATTTGTGAATATTAATATTAAATTAATTTTTTTAAAAAAATGGAAATTATTATTAAAAATGATATTTCAAAACATCAACAAAATAATAGAAATGACATCGAACCCTTTTTTCTTACAACAAAATTGGAAATTGTATGAATTAAACATTAAAGCTTCGTTTTTATAAGGGATTTATATTGTACCACTATGTACCACTTAATATTCGAAACGATGAAGGTTCATAATAGCAATTTTATACCGTATCGTTTCGTTTCATCGTTTCATCGTTTCATCGTCTTCGAATATCATGATAAGGCGGATTATTTTTTAAAAACAGACAAATAATAAGGGTATTCACTGTTTGGTTATGTATCATTGTAAACGGTGTAATCTCGTACAATCCTACACCTATTGTAAACATCTTCAATGTAATTTTTACTTATACTGCTTGTAAAAATTTACAATGCTGAAACCCATTGTATGCGGTGTATATTACTATTGTTTGCTATTGTATATGCCATTCTGATATTAAATGCTAAAATAATTTGATTAAATTTATTTTTATAATATTATAGCTGGCATATGTTATTAATTTGCTTGATTTCAATACAAAGTTTGCGTTCACGATATAGCTAGTATAATGTGTAAGATTTGGGTATATGTTCACACTTTTTACGCTCTTACAATATTTCGTGAATACCTCTAACATTATAAGCATTTAGACTGGCATTTAGATTTTTATATTTCCTTCTGTATGGTACCAATGGTACACTATATCACAAACAATAAACATGTTTATCAAAGGGTATTTTATGTATACAACTTGTTATACACATACACATCATTATAAATCATTATGGTGTACTCATGGTGTAAAGAGTATTATAGGTGAGCTACACTCTTCTTCTTGAATCGCCATTTTAGCTGTCAAATGTGTTTTGGTGACGTACTAAGTTGTACCGAAGTTGTACAAATGTTTTTAGTGTTAAAAGTGTATAATAATAATAGTGTATAATAAAATAGTGTATAATAATAATTTAACAATAAAAGTAATAATTTATTTCAAAAACTTATAATATAATCAGTGTTAAAATAAATTCATTAAAATGGTGTAGTGCTGTGTGCGTAATTGTAAGAGTAATTCAAAACAAAAGACTGGTGATAAACATATCAATTTTTTTCAATTTCCTAAAGACTTGAATTTAAGAAAACAGTGGATTAAGGCATGCGATAAAGATAATATTAATTTAAAATATGCAAAAATGTGTTCACTTCATTTTACTGAAGATAGTTTCACATTAAGAGATCGGCTTTTGAACACTTCGACGCAGTTTAGAAAATTGAACGAAAATGCTATTCCCACATTATATTTGCCTGTTGAAGTACAAACGAGCAAAAGAAATTTAAGATTTGAAGAAAGAGTTAAAAAAAAAATTGTAGAAGAATTGCTGATTGAGAAGGAGTAAGTGAAGTGAACGAATTATATGTATCTTAGGTATTTTGAATTTTATTTATCGTGTCAATTGTACACATATATTTTTAGAACTGAGGACTCAAAAAACATGGATTCAGCAAATGAGGATAAAGAAAATATGGAGACAACGGTTCCTGAAGAAAAAAATTTATTTAGAGAAGAACTTAGGAGTATTGCAGTTCAGACAGAGTAATTTTATTATCTTTTTTTCTCAGTTTTATTCAAATCTTTTATTTTTTTAGAGGAGATTTGAATTGTTCAAGTTTACTCGAGGTATACAACTTGCAACAGCAACTTAAAGAAATGAAGCAAAAGTGCTTGCAGTTGGAAACTCGAAATTGTGAAATAAAAAAGGAATTTGATCAATTTCAAGATCATGTTGGAAAAATTTTCACAAATGGGCAAATAAAAAAGCTGAAAACTTCTAAAAAAGTTCATAAGTGGACATTAGAAGATATTTCTTCAGCGATATCTTTATATTCAGCAGGAGCTCGTAGTTATAGGTATATGTACAGAAAAGGATATCCCTTACCTTGTGTAGCTACATTAAAAAAATGGGCAAAAAGAGTGGACATCAAAAAAGGAATTTTAAAACCTATATTAAAATTGATGGAACACAGTCCACTTAATGATCGGCAAAAAGTGTGTATATTGACATTTGATGAGATGAAAGTAAAATCAAGCTTCGATTATGATAGAGCAAACGATATTATTCTCTCTCCTTCAAATAATGCTCAAGTAGTGATGGCAAGAGGCTTATTTGAAAAGTGGAAACAGCCAATATTTTATAATTTTGACTGTACAATGACACCTGCAATTTTAAATAAAATAATAATTCAATTGGATAGCGTTGGATTCACTGTTGTAGCTATAGTGTCGGATATGGGTAGTGGGAATCAACAACTGTGGAAAAAACTTTCAATTGGAATTTTAAAAACATGGTTTTTAAATCCAGCCAATTCCAATAAAAAAATATTTGTCTTCGCAGATGTTCCACATCTTTTAAAACTAATCAGAAATCATTTTCTGGATGATGGATTTGTTATAGACGGAAAATTAATTACGTCTAGTCCCATTAGGGAAATACTAAACATACTTGGCACAGATGATTTAAGAATAATGCACAAAATATCGGATATCCACTTGAATGTGAAGGGTCCTGCTCGACAAAAAGTGAAGTATGCCGCTCAATTACTTTCAAATAGTGTTTCTTCATCTTTAAAACGATGTTTTCAAATTGGTAAGTTAAACTCACCGAATGTAATTGAGTGCGCCGATTTCATCAAATTAGTCAATGATTGGTTTGATGTTTTTAATTCAAAAATATCAAAAGTTGATAATCGTGATCGGATGAAAGCTTATGGTCTAGCATTAGACACGCAAGAAAAAATTTTAAACGATATTAGTGAAGTAATGCTTAATTTGAGAACACCACAAAGATGTGCGTTACTCCCTTTTCAGAAAGGAATTTTAATAAGCAACAACTCGCTTAAAGCGCTTTTTAAGTATTTACAAGAAAATTATAACATCGGTTTTATATTGACTAATCGTTTAAATCAAGATGTGCTGGAAAATTTTTTTAGTACAGTTCGCGCGAAGGGTGGTTTAAATGATCACCCAACAGCAATAGAGTTTAGATATCGCATGAGGTCATATATATTGGGTAATTTTTAAATTGATTTCAATCATAAATGTTTCCTCGTGTTTTATTACCCCTCAATTTGATAATTTTGAAAGGTGAAAAAACTATAATTAACTAATATGTAATTGTAAAAATATATTCTAACATTTTATTGTGTTTGTCCGTGTGAAAAATTAAAAAAATATTATTTTTTTAAACTAATTTTACATTATTATACTTAGGAAGAAATACAACGATTTTAAACTCATCAAACATTGAAGTAGATGACAGTGGAGAAGATCCAGATCCAATGTTGACAGAAAATATTTTCAATAAATTTGAAGACGTTGATATTGATGAAGATGAAATTTTACTTCATGAGTGCCAAAAAGAAAATGTAGAATTTGATGAACTACAAGTAGATGCATTGGAATATCTGGCAGGATTCATAATTCGAAAATGCAAAAAGCACTTAGATATGCAATCAGCCATGAATCAAAATTATAGCACATGGACATGGGTAGATGAACTATCTGAGGGTGGTTTAATTAAGCCATCTGAAGAATTTTTAAATCTGCTTCTTCAGTTAGAAAACATTTTTCTAAATGCAAAAACTAACATTTTAAATTATAAAAATATTTTGAAGCAATTGTTAGTTTACAGTGCTAATGTTAATTTACATGAAGAAGTAAAAAAGTTATATTTTAGATGTAGGGTATATTTTTTTGTTAAAGAAAATAACAAAAAATTGTTAAATAATACTTTACTTAAAAAAAATAAGAAAATAAAGAAAATTGTAACTTAACATTTTTACTTTTAATATTCATTCCATTCAATTTCCTTATAAATTAATGTATGTTGTACTTGTACAGTACAACCTTATACGTCATCATACATCAGCTGTTTCTGTGTAGCTCACCTTATAATACTCTTTACACCATGGGTGTACTATCCTTATCCTTACTGTGGTCTATACTATATATGACGTATACAAAATATACAATGTATACAAAAACCAGTGCAGGTATATATTTTTTTTCACACAAAAAAAGGAAAAAATGAAAGAATAACTAGCGATACATATTCTTTCAAAATTTAATGCAAACATTTAATAGGGTTCAATGTCCAATATTATTGTTATATATACGACATATAATCCTTATCTGTGTGTCTGTGTTTATACATAGGACTAAATGATACCTGCAAGACAACATATACTATGGAAGCATACCATCAGCAATAATATTATTATATTCATATAAAAATGTTTATGATATTATATATACTACCAAATTGCTACAAATAAATCGTATATTTTCTATTATTGCATGTAAATATACGAATAAACCTAAACACTCAAATCAGATTGTTTATATGTATGCGTATATAATTTTATGAACCATATTTTAAAACTTTTATCGAATGCAAGAACAATCGAATATTAACGTATATTTTGAATTTAAATATATCCAAGACTCGAATCTGGACCTAACAATAGGTCCATATGAATTTGATTTTGTTACATATTTTAATATATGCGATGAAATATCTGTATATTTTCTGTGGTACTACGTATTACGTTACCATTATAATACAGGGTGAAGCAAAAGTGATGTCATAATGTAAATTTATTGTTAATTGGCTGTCCTTTTGTTTAGAAGTGAAGAAAAAATTGAAATCTATTTTCATGAAAAGTTTACTCGAAGGTATAGAATTGATGATGCCTATACAATGTACGACAAGTGAAGGAAGGCGTAAGGTATTACAGGAAGCAGCGGCAATGGATAAGACATGGAGGGATGTGGAGGTGTTGGCTAAAAATCGGGTGCGGTGGAAGTGCTTTGTGTCGGCCCTATGCTCCTTGGAGGAGTGAAAGGACATCATAATAATAATATAATACAATGTATGATATAATATGTATATTAAGTGCACAGTGATACTCAATCCGTTATGGTAACCTGCCGAGTGCCGATCAGCAATTCTGTCAGATATAATCCAGTTTATCATCAGTAATCAGTTGCTAATAATAATAATCTCTAATACCCTTGGGCGAGAGTAGCGCGCTGGCTGGAATTCGTACCGGGACCTCAGTATTACCAGATCAACACCACAACCATCGCATCGAGCTGTTTAAGCCCCTTGCCTTCTTTATCCTATATGTAACACAAAAGTCAAAGTACAATGATATTAGAGGCCATTTGCAAATATTTGGAGAACATTCACGTTATGACATTGTACGTATGTATAAGAACAGTAAGTCCCGAGACCAGCTATCAAAACAACGATTTCTTGAAAAAATTTTTCTTTGATTATTCTTCTAGTCTTCTAGAAGTCATAACCCAAAACTTTATCACATTTCGATCATTTATAGCATAAATACAATTCAATTCAATTACAAAACGACAAACGATATACGTCATTTATATGTCAAATATTTATACGTCAAATATCCTAGAGAGAAATGATTTAAATGGTGCCAAATTTTGTAATAAGTTACAGTATTTTAATGAGTGTGTGTGTGCATGTGTGTATGTGAGTTTGTGTGCGTGTTTGCGCGTTTGTAGAAGGTAAATCTGATATGTGTGTGTACGCGCTTGAATGTGTGAATTTTTCAGAATATAGAGCATCTTGAGACGCATCTTTTGAGATTTACACCATATCTGTATCATGTACTGTTATAAAGTTATTAGCTAAAATATAATTTTGGCAAAAAAATTAAAATGCCAATTACGACCGATAGGGAGCGATGCGCCAAAAAAGACGAGTATGCCGTTATTTAGGCCAAAAGGACGTTATGTGGACATAATTTCAAGAGGATCGGGGGTGACACCTTATCGGAACTCCAGCCCAAAATGCATTTTGACAAGTCATTTTTGAAATAATTTCAGTTACTTTTTATATTTTAAATTTTTGAATTTTGAAATGAAAGAAAAAATGATTACTTGTGTATAATATACAGTGTTTTGCAAAAATCTACACAAAAATTACACCAATTAAAATGCAAGAAAATTGAAAAAATTAATATGACAGGCTTGTAGTTCAATTTTTTTCTTTTATCATAATGAATGCACATAAAAAAATACATCGACGATGTAAGGTATTGTAAGCAGGCAAGAATCAATAAATTACACTAAACTATGACTACTAATGAGGTGGTTTAATTCAAAAGGCACTGTTTTCTGTATATAAATACAGGAGAGGGAGCTATAAAGAAGCGACAACATCGTATACGCAAAAGCGTCTTAACGTATAGAAAGGATCTTATGTTGATGAATGAAAATTTAATAATAAATAATATATATATATACGTACGTTTTATTTGATCGCAGTCCAATTATATTTTGATATATTCTTTCGTATATATATGTACAATATTTACGTCTGCATACATAATGTACAAAAGTGCATATACAAATATATGAGTCGTCCAGTTGCAAAACTGTGTCTGTTGCATTTTATACTATTTTGAGAAAATTGAAAAAACGTATTCCGTTCATAATAATAGAAATTGCGTTATGTTTTTATATGGAAATATATACAGGATGTCCCACCTCGGGTGGTACACCCGAGAACAGTAGATAGGTCTCATCGAGACAAACAAAATATCGTACTGCAGTGAGGGGTAGTCTCAACCGTTTAGCCGCTAGAGGGCGATGACGATTTTTCGAACTTACTCTACGAAACACCCTATAACAACTACGGTGTACTTGCTAGAAGAAAGCAGTCTAAGAAAAATCTGTAGAAACACCCCCCCCCTCTCTCTCTCTCTAATGACACCTTATATGCTCCTCTACGTCTTTCCCTTCAATAATTGTTGTGTTTTAAAGTCAACATTTACTATGATTTGTTGCAACTTTATTTAGAGAAATACAGGCTGTAGAATCACAGCGCCATCTGAATTAATTTCTAGTTACATAAGTAAGAAGTGCAATATACCCGCTTCATTTTTGCTTTTTACAGTAAAGGTCCCCCTCCTGTAGTAAGATGTTTTGTTTGTCTCGACTTATAAAAAACAACAAAAACTTTAGAAATTGACATTAAAAAAAATTTTTTAAGAAATGGAATAGACACATTTTTGCAACTGGACGACTCATATACGAGTACGAGTAAGTATTTTAATTGAATGATATGTCTACGAACTACAATAAATAATATGAATAGAACATTGAACGTAATCACAACAGCAATAAAATGATGATGAAAAAATATATCGTATGTATTTATCGTCCTATATGTAATAACATTCAGTACCCTAACAATATAAAAATAGCGTAGGAGTGATTGTACGAGTAGTAATAGATATAGGATAGGAGTGCAAAAAAAAAAAAAATTGTGATTTCGTTGTACTCTTCGTATAATATGTATGTACCAAAATGCGGAGGCGGTTTAATCTTATCACATTTTGTATTTTATACAAACTACTTGCTACTTTTATAATAACATTTCGAAGGATATACTATACTCGTATAGAACCATTCTATTCACCATATAATAATAATATTTATTCGTATGTGTATGTACCATTTCCATATCCTTTTAAACACATTAATATCGAAATTTTATTTCCAAAAATAAAAATAAAATATTGACATTAATATAATAACGAACAAACAAATGAATGCACGCACGAGCAAAATTTTATATTTGTGTATGTATAGTATATGTGTATTTTTCAAAAAAATAATTTTTCATCTCATTTTATTGGTTTGTTATATCTATTTTTTATTTTCATTTTCATTTGTATTTATTTATGTATAAGTATTTTCTGTAGATTATATATTTATCCTTGAAAAATACTCTTTACGTAGGAGTATAGAAAAATAAAAAATAAAAAAAGGATATCGTGTATAGAATATATTGTTCTTGGTGTATATGTACATATGATATATACATAAATACGTTTAGGTATATTACATACGTATACATATATATTTGTGAGTACGAATGTGTGTATTTCTTTGCATATATACATACTCGTACTGTGTAGAAAGAACGAGTGTATATGCTCTTGTAATAAGATCTTACATATTCGTATGTATATTATTTTTGTTATCAACACACGTAACTTACATATATAACAATATAACATTTCATTATACTAAACAACCATTAAACATAAAAAAAAATTCAATTCATAGAAAATCTAGAAATAAAATATTCAAAAACAAACAAAAAAAAAATAGGAGTCGGGGAAAATAGAAAATGAAATAAAAATGAATTGGACAATTATAATTCTAAATTCTCATTTTTTTCTTCTTCCAAATATAAAGATTTTTCTTGGATAATGAGAAATCCATAAGGGATATTTATGTAGATGGTATAGTACATACACGAGGATAATGATATAATGAGGTTATGGATATAGTATTGTAAACACAAATTGTGTACGAGTATATCTACTTCTACTCGTATTATATCATTAATTTATTTAGAATTTTTGTATATTTTACAAAATTTAAACACCTAATATCCAATTGATACCACATAAATGTATTCGAGCTTGAGTATATGTATGTGCATAATATGTAGTACATACACGTGTACAAAAAATTAAAGATCTTTTATTCGAAAATATTTTATTTTTATAAAAATTTTAGTTTGAATTTTACTTGTTTCATTTTCGAAGTTATAAATAATATATACTTATTATATAAATCACAGATCACGTGGAAATAATGTGAGTGAGAGAAGTGTTACAAAAATTTGTCGAGAATGGTGCTCCTGATGGTGGAATGTGGAGAAAATGTCAGACAGGTTATCCTTCGCGATAAAGCCGGCTAACTCAATTGTCTTCGTATCGATGATGTGATCGAATAAGTTGTATTTGTCGACGGAGTTCAACTAATAACATTACGACTACTGTCTATAATATTGATGGAAACATGATTTGTTTTTGGAAGAAATTCTTTTGGAAAACTGATTTGCATAGATTCAATTAAAAAATTGTTCACTTATTTAAAATATCAATTGGATTTGAGAGAATGTCGAAAAAAAAAATCCATTTTCATTTATGTTTCTTTTTCTTCTTTTTCGCGCCACAGCCCTGATCAGGGCCTTTGCCTACAAAAGGCAGCTTCTCCACTTGCCCCCTATCTTTTAATATTATTTCTAGGTCTTCCATTTCGCCTTACTCCTATTCTAGCTTTCGCAATTTTCTATACACGGGTCAGGCCACTTCATTCTTCGCATTTATGTTTATTAGGTCCATTGTGTCTTCTTCCTACTATTTAACCCATAACAAGATTCTTTATGAAATGAGGGATATCCTAGGAAGCATTAGCTACATTTATATAGAATACTTCTCTTGTCTGACAAATTCTGTCTATTTTTTATGCAACTTATACTCTTAGAGCTAGTAACAGAAATTGTTAGAAAATCTTTATATGATTTTACAACGTATTGTTTAATTTTTATAAAATTTAGATTTGTTTAATACGTTTAAATATACGTTAAATCTTACGTTTTCATTATCTAAAACCCAATTATTTCCACATATGTAAATATCTGATATAAAATAAAATAAATACATTGATTTAAATGTACCTAGATTAGCTATGCATACTATATGTACATTATAAGAGTATGTGTTATATTGCTGCCATAATTTGTGTATGTATACAATATCTATACCTACATGATCGTGTGTATGTATGTGTGTGTGAGCGTGTACTCGTACATAAAATTACCAAACAATTTCAATTTCAACTATACTTATTGAAAAAAAAAACACTTTTTATTATTATTATACTACAATATATACAATGATTAACAAAAATCTGCATACACCATATAAAATTTAACACAAAATTAAAAAAAATGTAATAAAAAGTAAACGCGCGCTCTAATATTATTGTTCTCCTAATATAAATCCCATAGAAAATCTCTGGAAAGAAATATATAGGAGAGAATATACACAGGAACAGAAAAGTAGCAAACAAGCAAACAGCAATTTCAAATTTGTGGAATCTAATGTTTCGTAAACTTCAGGCAATAATCGATTAAAAATTAATTATGTAACATGGATTTATTTAACTGTACGCAGGATTTAGATAATATATGTATGTAGCTTTTAAAGTACGTAGTAATCTAATAGCAATTAATTATGAGTATTTCTATGGTCAGTCTGTGTTATGGTCAAAAATTGTTTGATTTTATTTGTATATTTATAATATGAAACATAATTAAAAATTTTGTATATTGTACGAGTCTTTCATTTTATTTATATTTATGTATTTATTTTTTAATTTTCTTAAATTTTTTATAGTGATGTATGTGTAGACTTTTGCTATATCAAAGAGTATATTAAATGACAATAATAGCTACTTAAATTATGTACATATATGCATGCATTGCAATAGTATTGAAGGCCCAAGTACTTATAATGCATTTGGTCTTTTTCGAAAATACAGTCTGATTATTAGTTGTAAAATTGCATATACATATGTACATAGATAGCACGCTTTTTTGCGATCATATACGATCTTCATGCATTTTTCAATATCTGACATTTGCTTGTATGGATTTTCGATAACATTTGACATTTCATTTATTTCTCATAAACAATATATGCAGTAATATTTTATTTGTATTGTACTGTTTATTTTAACACCAATATGTTAGCTAGTATTTTGATTTCATTGATTTAACAACAAATATTTCTTTGGCACATGCATTTAATATGTACTATCACGTACTATGTACAAGCGTACAAGCTATACACGTACATATCTATCTGTGCAATACAATTGTAAAATGGTAAAATGTAGAGTATACGAGTAGAGTAGAGCATATACAGTACATACATACATATAAATATGTACATATTCATGTTTTTACTATTCATTTTATTCATAAATAATGCACATGTACAGTACGATAGTACATATACATACTTACATACATATGTACATACGATGAGTGTATCTATACGACACGCAAGTAAGTATTAAATCACATATATGTACTGTGATAAATTTATGTATTTTTGTTAAATATTTATTTTGTGGGTATACTCGATGATACTGAAACTGAATAGGTAAATTTTCTGAAAATTTTCAATACGCATGTCATCAAAAATATGTTTTTTTTTGTTCTGCTGTTTTACATACATATAAATGTATATACATACATATGCATATATACATATGAATAAAAAGGAAATTAATAAAAAGATTTTATAGTAAATATAGAATATCTACATACATATACAATAATGTACATACATGAATAAATACATGCATATGCCAATCTGATATACATTTAATATAATACATACATATATGGATGGTAATAATATGTATGTAATATGTGGTATTATATATTTTTAATGTAAAATACACGAGCATTTTTTTGTATTAAATTAATGCATACTTACATACATATAATATATATAGTACAGATATGTATATAAATATGTATGCAATATGTATACACACATATATATTCATTCTTGAATGAAATGATGAATGAAAAATACATTTTGTATAATATAGACACAAATTATTTATGTGTGCATGTACTATATATAGTATATATATGTAATAAAAAAAATTACTATAATATAAAATTTGTATTATGTATTTGTAAATATATAATATGGAGTATAGTAAGTAAATATATAGATAAATTAATATATGTGTACATTTATGTACATTTTATGTATCCGTTGTATTTTTATTTTCGTTTTTTTTTTTTCATCATTTACTCTACATATTTTTTACATGTCTTATGTGTGGGCGACAATATGAAAGTAAAATTAAATAAATGATAAAAAATCATTTTTAAATCATATTGGAAAAAATGTAACGCAAACAACAATCATTTAAAGCTTGAGTTTAATTTAGAGTGACCAGTACCAAAAAATTCTATATACTTAGTTCTATAGTCTTTGCTAGGGGAAAATTTCCTAATTGGTGCCGCCAGATTTTGAAACGAGACCTTCCGATTATGATGCTTTGGAATGTCCTCTTTAACGTGGTATATGTTGGCACAAATTCATCTAGAGGAAATGTGTCTTTTTTCGCATTTTTTTGTATATTTGTACATTTATTTATTTTTTTATTTATGCAGTTTCTATACATAAATGTGATATTATTGGAAAGAGGACAAAAAAACCTTTCACATGACATAACAAGACATATATGTCATTCTTCATGTTTTGAAGTTATACCGTCATCAAAAGAAGTTGAAAAAGTGATTTTTAAAAAACACGAAATTTTGATTTTGAGCCCTTTTATCTCGAGAACCGCTAATCCAATCAAAGTGAAATAAACTGTGACAAATAGAACAGAAAGTTCTCTTTCAAATGGTATATGAACTAATCCGATCCAAGATCGTGATCTGGAGAAATTATGGTTTTCGTAGAATACGCTATTTTGGACCAAACATTTTTAGGGGTAGTTTGCGTCCTCTAGAGGAATTTGCGCCAATAGAGACATATACCACGTCAAAGAGGACATTCCAAAGTATCATTATCGGAAGGTCTCGTTTCAAAATCTGGCGGCACCAACTCGGAAGTTTCTCTGTACTGCTATACAGAGAACTCAAAACTATAACTTAAGCAGCGATATTTATGAAGTGGTTTTGAAAGAATTTGAAACTTCCGTAAAATGAATTGATCACACCTGTTCCCAATTTCGTGCGAATTCAAAAAAGGTGTTCCAAATTTCACACGAATTTATGTGAAATGAAATCGTTCGAAATTCAATTCGAAGTCAGCTGATTGACGTTTAAGATAATAAATAGTTTTAAAATTGAGTTATTTTATTTTGAAAATTTTATTATTTTGTTTAAAAATATTTAGATTTGTATTAATTGCAATTTAAAAGTTTAAATTTTAAATGGACTTTTGATTGAGATTTTGATTTGATTGATGAAGATTTCAATAAAGAAGCCTTTGTCATTGTGATGAACGAAATTAAACCGTATATAAAAGAAGGTTCCATTCCTTTGGTTTTGCAAGTAGGTGCAACACTTCGTTTTCTTGCTGAAGGAGCATATCAAAGATCTGTTGGTAAAGATTATGACGTGAATTTAGCAAGAACAATGTTTTGTAAAATTCTTGGTAAAATATTACCAGTATTAGAGAACAGGCTATGCACAAAGTGGATAAATTTAATATACACGCCGGAAGAGCAGGTACAAACAAAAATGTTTTTTATGAGAAGTTTGGAATCCCTGGTGTCATTGGCTGTCTGGACGGTACACACATGAAAATTATCCGACCGTCTGAAGATGCTGCCCTTTATTTCAATAGGAAAGGCGTTTATAGCATCAATGTTATGATTGTAAGTACATTATAAATTAACTTTATTTTAAAATTTTAAACTGTAAACTTTTGATTTTTAAGATTTGTGATCACAAAATGATAATTCGAACTATTGATGCTTGCCGACCAGGCTCAAGCCACGATTCTCTAATATGGAACTTGAGTGAAGCAAGGAGATATTTCTTAAGGAAGTTCGAAGAAGGTGAACGTGGCTTTTGGATATTAGGAGATTCAGGTTATCCACTTGAACCGTTTTTGATTACGCCTTATAGAAGCCCTCTTGCCAGAACAAGACAAAGCAGATTTAATCAGAGACATGCTTCTTTGAGAAATATAGTTGAGAGAACTATTGGAAATTTAAAAAGTCGATTCAGAACTGCATATTACAAGCCTGAAAAGCATGTGAAAATTATAAACGTATGCTGTGCACTGCATAACATTTGCAAACACTTCAATGTAGACTGGAGTGAAGAAGAAGAAATTGATTCTTATGAATCAAATGAAGATTCAGATCAAATTGAATTACATAACGAAGGTAGTGAAATAAGAGATTCCATATGTGATAGTCTGGATAATATTTTATAATACAATAATTTATATAAATAATTAAGAAAATAAAATAAAACAGTAAAATACAAAAAGAAAGAAAATCATTTCTTTTATTTATACTTTAATGCTAAAAAACTATAATTCTTAATTACAGTTTTTGCTCTTCTATTTCCAACATACGCTTTTTTATCTCATTTTTTTCTCTTGCTATTTTTTCCATTTCGGTGTTGTGCCGTTTGAGTTCAGTATTTTGTTTCTTTAATTCATCACCTATTTTTTCAATTCCTCTATAAATCCTGCAAAAACTATTTTTCTCTTCTTGATTAGTTTGTGCTAGGTCGCTAATTTTATCTGTTAATATTTTTAAAGTATTTGTTTGTGTGAGCATATATTGCTCAATACTTCCTTTGTGGTTGTATCTTCTAGTTTTACTATTTTGTACTATGTATTTCACCACTTTCACTTTGTACTCTGCTTACTTCTTCCATTTCGGCATCAACGCTTTCAGTTTGGCACTTTATTATAAACTCCACCACCTGTTGCAAGCGTTTCTATTTTATTGTGTGCCAGTTTCCTTCTTATATAGACCTTCCAGTCTGACCATACCTGTAAATTGATACATCTAATTAATTATTATTCTACTTACATAAAATGTTTAATACAAAATTATTCAATACCTTTTTCCAACCATTCACGTCTTTTTGAGGAGGACCTTCGCTGTTTAGTTCCACTCATACTTCTTTCCACAATTCATCTAAATTGGTCTTATCACCTCTAAAAAAGCCTTTGGCCAAATCTGAATTTTTTTCCATGAAATTTATAAAAATATTTTCTTGGCGCGAATTTTTGTGTTTGCCCCTACAAATACATATAAACATTACACGTATAAGTTAAATTAAATAAATCTCAAAGTGAAAGAGATAAATAAATTTTATTTAATTGTTAAATAGAATTAAAATATAATTAATGATAATTATTATTAAGTAATGAAATGTACTTACATTTTGTCAATTTTATTACTTTCTTTCTTTTAACAACAAACTTTTTTTTCATTTTCTGCCTAATAATATAAGTACCGAAATGATTTCATTACTGACAACTAAAGCGATTTCAATTCGCATGTCAATTCGGTTGAAACGAAATTCGGAACACCTAATTTCGTTTTCGAATTTCATTTTCGCAAAAAATGAAATGTGGAACAGGGCTGGATATAACAAACAATTTGCAAATATACATATACATATGTATAATTCACTTGAAGTGTGTGACAACATACTTCTTCCTTTTCTTCTTCTTCCTTGCCAATATTCACATTTACCAAGGTTCGCGGTCTCGGCTCAAATGTGGCAACTGGCAACTGACTGATGAGAGATCAATTAATTGACATTTTTTTTTAAATTGAGGATTTCTAAAAATTATACAACGTTGCATACAATATTAGTAAGGCTGTTTTTCAAAACGCAGTAATACTGTATTACTGCAATGCAGTGAATTCCAAAATGTTTAAGGTAACATTTTTGACGAAGCAGTCAATTTCAAAATGTATTGTGACTGCAAAGTATTGACAGAAAACAAAACAGTGAAAATTTTCTTACTGCAATCTACAATGTATTAGTAATGTCAAAGAAATTTGTATTAAGACAGTTGTAACATAGTATCCATTGCGCAGAATTTGACGTTTTGAAAAACAGTCTCATTCAATCAAAAAATATTGATTCTCGAGTGTATTTTACCAAATTTTACTTTACGTCCGTTCCTATATACAATAATTTAAGAAAAATATGCGAAAAATTGACGTAAATGAGGACAAGAAAGTAATAACATCTACTTAATATTAACCATACGCATACCAGTATGTAAGTGTAGAATACCTAATTACAATCAAAAACATTTTTTTTTTTTATTAAAAACTACATAAAGGCATAACGTTTTTATTTTATAAACAGATCAAATCACGACTCCGTTCGATACTAATTTTGAGTTTTTTTTTAATTAATTAACAAAAACAACAAAAAAAAAAGCAAAGAAAAATTTTATTATTATATGCATTTAACAAAATATAAAAAGATGAGGCTGGAGTTCCGAAAAGGTGTTCCCTCTGATCCTCTTGAAATTTTGACCACAGATTCTACTCGGCAATATCAGAAAAGTCACGGAATATTTTTTGTCGGAAAGCCCTCTATCGGTCACAATTCGCATTTAAAATTTTTTGTCAAAATTCTTATTTTAGCAATATCTCTGTAACGGTACACGATACAGGTATGTTTTACATCTCAAAAGATGCGTCTTAAGATGTTCTATATTCTGAAAATGCAAACACTTCTACACTTCTACAAATGCACACACACACATGTACTTACATACACACACTATCAGATTTTCCTTCTACAAATGCACACACACTACCAGATTTTCCTTCTACAAATGCACACACACACTATCAGATTTGCCTTCTACAAATACACACACACACATACACATACACACTACCAGATATGCCTTCTACAAATGCATACACACACAAACCCGCAAGCGTACTCTATCATATTTGCCCATATACGTGTAGTGTATATGTATGCCTGTATGGAAAAAACTTAATGAACACACTTTTAGATTTACCTTCTACAAATGCACATACACACGCATATATACGCACATATAAAAAATATCATGTATTTGACTTCTACAAATACACATACTCACATTCATACACGTGCACACGAACATAAAATTGCAAAATTCAGCATTAATAAAATTATTTCTCTGTAGGAAATTTTCCTTTTTCATTAGGATCAAAGTAATGAATGAAAAATCTTGCTCATGATGTCCTTTTTTATTTGCAAAAAATTTGAACCGATTATGCTTACTCCTTTCTGAGAAATTGTCAAAAATGTGAAAATAGCCAAAAATCACAAAATGTCCTTTATTATCCTTCTACTAAGAGTTTTTGAAAATTTCTTTTTTTGAGTGTGTATGTAAGTACATGTGTGTGTGTGCATTTGTAGAAGTGTAGAAGTGTTTGCATTTTCAGAATATAGAACATCTTAAGACGCATCTTTTGAGATGTAAAACATACCTGTATCGTGTACCGTTACAGAGATATTGCTAAAATAAGAATTTTGACAAAAAATTTTAAATGCGAATTGTGACCGATAGAGGGCTTTCCGACAAAAAATATTAGAGTTCTGTGCTTCGCGTCATAAGGACTATCTGTGGTCAAAATTTCAAGAGGATCAGAGGGAACACCTTTTCGGAACTCCAGCCAAAGATGAAAAGAATATAAAAGAAAAGTTTACTTCATTCATAATCTTTAATAGAATTTCATACAAAAAAAATGTATATACATATTTAGATATAAGTATATACATACGTATATGAAGTGTAAGTGAATGAGTAAACATTTAATTTCAAATACTTACATACTTTCATTTACTTTTCACTTACACGTATATTTATATGTTTATTATATACAGCACAATATACATTTCGAAAAATAGGTCAAGGGCTTTCAGGTGAAACCTTAACAGAATTTTCGTACATTATGGTAATAAAGACATACTAAATATGTATGTAGTACGTTTTTAGAATTTTATCATAAAAAAAATTTCACCCCAGAATGTAGAGCCTAAAAATAAAATAGCATGTATTAAATATGTAGTACGTGGTAGTACGTATATACATATATACATATACCAAATTTTAACGTCGTATACATATATTATCATAAGCATCTATACAGGGGACTGGAAAAAAGTATCGGTCCTTTAATCGGTAACATTTAAAACAGATTATAATTGAAACAATTTTACTTTAAATCAAAAAATATTCTTCATTAAGATCTATGACTTTAATCTATCATTTTTGTGGTAAAACAATTAATTTTGGGATTTTTGTATGTTTTTTACTGAAAGTTTTACATTACTGAAAGAAATAGTTTTGAAATTATCGAAAAAATAATGATAAAGATACCAGGTCTTTAAAATTCTAGAACTAAACTATCTTAAATTTTATACCTATCGTCACATCACATATAGATGTGTGAAATATGAAATATAATGAGCTTATTCTGTTGATCAATTTTGCTCGTTGTTTCAGTATCAATTGCTGACAGTTCAGAGTATTAAATTAGTCATACACCCCTCTTGGGAGCACAGCACCTCTACAAATGTCTGTCATATGTAAGCACCTCTTTTTGTACGGACACCGCATATTTTCTGTCCTATTCCTATTCCGAGGCTTGTGTATGATCTAATAGTCACGGCTAGGATTTAAGACTATCACTTGAAAAAAATTTTATTTTTACAAATTAATTTTTACAAATTATTTATTACAAATAAACTATATCCAAAAATTTACAAAGTATGAACACGAAGATTGTCAAAACTGTGTCTTCTTTTTGATTCTCTTTTCTCAGTTCCTCACATCAATTGAGCAAAAATATTCAAATGTATAATAAATAAATTTGATGTGAAAAGGATGAAATAAAAAAAATACATTTAAAAAATATTCAAAATTTCATATTTCTCATGAAATAAACATGTTACATATACATGTTTTAGAGTATTTTAGAAAGTTTTTTTAACTAGCAATGCATGTACGGAGAATAAACAAAACGAGTTGAAGAATAAACAATGCTCGAATGAAGATTTCTAGAACAAAAGTTGGCAGATCTTGATATTTTTCTCAAAATTAAAATTTTCTATCTTAAGATCAAAAACCTTATTCGTACACAAAAATTTTACTAACACATATAAAACCTTGCGCGAAACTTGATAAGTGATTTGGGCCAAACCATAAAGAGATTAATTCGTGCAGTATTTTTGTGCAGAGTAAAAATTGTTAATGAATTATTTTCGAAATTTCCCTCTCATTTTCAGAACATGATAATGAATTAGCAAATTGAATCAAATGGTAGAATCTGAATGAATATAATATGTGTTTGTAAATATGTATATCTAGTTAAAATGAGCAAGGGGAAAGGCTCAATATTTTTTTCCTCACTTATTTATTATACTATATATGTATATATGCACAATAATATTTTATTCACGAAAATTATGTGTATGCAAAGATATACATATTAATAAATCTGATATCCTTTTAAATTCGAATTCCGCAAAAATTGAAAATTCACTATATTTTATGAAATTTTTTTTTGAGTAATTTAGCGATTTTTATTATTATGAATTCTTTCAGACACGAAAAAGAAAATTATTTTCATAAAATAGATACCTTACAGCTTTTACTTATGCGGCTATTAGAATTTTCAATAGCCAAGTAAATTAAAATTTTTTAAAATTTGTTTTACACAAAAACTCTCTGATTCTCATTTTTTTAAAAAATTTTATTGTCGAAATTCTGTTTTTCTACAAATTTTATGCGAAATTTAAAATAAAACCAAATATTTAACATAAAACAAAACATAAACAACCAAAAAGTTTTAGGTTTTAGGTTATGGAGAATTCGTGAATGAGGAAATGTTAAAAATTGATCTTACAACGGCAAAGCATTCCGTTGTCCTTGAGTACTTTGAGTTTTTTATGTTATATGATGTTAGTTTGAACATATAACATTCTACATATATTAATTGATTTGTCAAGTGTCAACGTACGCACACACGCAATTATATGTTACGGTTTAAATTGTCTGATCGAAATTATTTTTGATCTTGTTTATCTAATATAAAAGATACATAAATGTGGTGTTAGTGTATGTAATTAATCATAATAAAATTAATTAAAATGACCGAACATATGCACAAACACACAAGTACTCGTATGTACGTACATTTGCATTTTTTAAATTATACCTATATCTTAATAAATACATTTACATAAATAATAATTTATTGTATTTAATTTAAGTACGAGTATAAAATAAAGTTGACGTAACAATTAAAAAAAAAGAAAGAAAGAAATATGTATATAAATGAAAACTGAATTTTATTATCGTTCATAGATTTATAATAGCTTTTATACAGTATAGTATAGTCATAGTGCACGCAAATGGAAATCCACGCAACTAACGCAGCAATTAATATTATATTTTATTTTTATTTTTATAAAACACTTTAGCATTTTAAAATAGTATATACATATTATATGTACGCTCGTGTACTGTATTTTATTTTATGCATTCATATTTATAATTTCATTCATAAATTATTTTTATTCACGATCAAGTGATATCAATTGAATTTCACCTACTATTTTTCGTTCTTTTTTCTCGTCAATCAACTTTAAGTTTATTATAAATGTATTGTATGTATTGATGTATACACTCAGCGACAAAAAAAAATTTCATATTACTGTGCGGTACGTATTTTTCTTTAATCTTTCTCAATCAATCGATCTCTTTAAAATTTTTAGCGATCCAATAAGGCTCATGAAGTCATGAACCAAAAATATTAATAGATCTCCCATTATCACAAATGGTGATTGGTGACGGAGTGCAAAACGAGATAACTTTTCCCAAAACAGATGAATACAAACAATAAATTGCTTAAATGCACAGAATGAGCAAATAAATAAGAAAGTAAATGCAAATTTTATTTATAGAGCTATCTAATAATTAGACCGTATAGTATGTACAAACAATCTTACCATACCAAAACTATGAAGTTTTAGAGATTTTTATTAATCTCAGGTCGATTGTAAAACGAAGCAGGATTAATTATGAAAATGAGAGTTAAATCCAAAAAGACCACAGTAAATGAAAAACCTTTAAAAAGTTCAAAACGTTCAAAACTGAAATTACGTTCAAAACAAACGAAAATTATAATAGCAACGAAAAGTTAGATATAATGAGGAAAATAATAAATTATATGAAGATTATTTTTCTCATTTAAGTCTGTTACGGTTATCATGGTACTCGAACCCGATTAATAGACCAGCGCTCTATCGCTTAGCCATCTATTGAAACGACGTTTGTATAAATAGAGGATATCATTTTCTTGTATTTTCTTGGTAATTAAGAAAAATTTAATTATTCAATTATTTTTTTTTTTTTTCAATAGAACTCGTAAATCTTTTGTTGTCGCTGAATGTAAATATAAACGTCCAATCAAAGTTTTAATATGACAAAAATAAAGTTTGATATAATGTCACATGCAAAAAGCGACTGTGTATTCATATTTTATGAATGAAAAACTAAAATATGAAATATAAAAACATAGTAATAAAAATAATGATAATAATAATAAGGAGGTCAACGGCATCCCATGTACGCATACTTTCACATATAAGTTTACATACATATAGACATTATGTACTGTATCAGCTTTCCTTTTTAACCATTTTTTGTGAATTAATTTTTATAATAAAAAGATATAGATGTACATAACGTACATATGTATGTATATACAGACGAGTATTATACCTACATAATTTACGCAAATTACATTCACTATTACTATATACATATATCAATCGCGTATCTGTATATCTAAATAATCTGGTATGTTAAGTGTAGTGTGTGTGAATAGAATGATGACAGTAGTAAAACCACGTAAAACAAAAAATTCAAAATCATATAAGTTAATTCATCATTTAACATTTTGTATACAAACACAAACAAACATACATACATATATTCATATATTTGTATATGTATTATATTATATGCAGCTACTCGTAAATATGTAAACCTACATATTTTTAGTAACGTATTTATACGCGTATAAACACCTACACAATTTGTAAATATCACAACAACAAAATTTATCTGAATTTTTTCTTTTTTTTGTCTTTTTTTTTGCAAAACACAAAACAAAAAAAAATTCTTTTTAAACTTTTTTGTTTTATGAAAACATACATAATAAATAAAAGTGTAGAAGTGTATTTGTATTTACACATTCCTATACATGAATGATCCACACAAGAATAAGTATTTGAACATAATAATTATAACAATATAATGATGATGAGTGTGTAAAAATACGTCATAGAACGTCACAGTTTTTTTTTGTAAAAGAAAATTTTTTAAGTTAAAAGGTGGCATTATTTTATCAATAATATAAATGTATAAATACATACATTGTCGGATAACAGGACAAGTTCATCCTATATCCTATGTTCGACAGGTACTAGAAAGGTATTTCAAAAAAATTAAATACGAGCGACTATAATATTTGTAAAATAACATTAGAAACGTGTTTAAATTTTTGTTCTGCATATAAACGGGGTTTGATTTTTTTCGGAAATACCCAATTTACACTGAAGTGTTATAAGATAGAAATTGCGAATTTTGAGTGTCATGAATATTTTCAAAGTGTATTTTTTTTTATTTTTTTTCTTTTTTGTGAATTTCATAATCATAATCATCGTCAGTTCTATAAGGTTTACTCCAAGATATGCATTCACATTTTCTTATTCTGCGCTTCGTTTCTTCAGTTTCCAATTTCGATGCGCTTCATGTCTTTGTCTACATCGTCTACCCAACGGAGCTCAGGTCGTTTGGTCTTCTAGGTTTTCATTCATCTCCCGTCTCTCATTTTTTTTCATCTTTCCTTACAATATGGCCCAAACATTGTGTTCTATTTATTTTAATTTTCTGTATAATATTTACATCTTCAACGCTCACAGCCCCTTGTGGGGTTCTGAGCGAGTGGACTCGAGGGGAAGACAAGTGGAAAGATGGATTGAGTTGGAGGATCTAGTTCTGTTAAATGATGGCTCGCCTACACTCCTATCATCACGAAACTCCCTTAGTCATATTGACTTATCTTTCGCTAGTCCGGATATTACCACCAAAACGACATGGAAAACGTCCGCTCTGCAGGGTAGTGATCATGCTCCTATCCTCATCACGCTGTATGATAGGCCCAGTGCAACCAACATACAAAACATTCAAAATCTAACTCGTTTTAACGACAGCAAGGCAGACTGGCACCTCTTCCATCAGGCGCTGGACCAATTTTTACACTCCAAGCCCGCTAGTCCTCACTGCTTTAGAGAAATAACAATTTTAACAAAGGCCCTTCATTTCGCTGCTTCTTTAAGCATGCCAATAACAATATTACCTAAAGTACAGTCAAAACCTGCTTGGTACAACAATGAAGTGCATGCTCTACTAAAGATCAAGAACAGCGCTTGGAGACGCTTCAAGCGCAAAAACACAAGCGAAAATGCTGTTCTTTATAGAAGAGCAAATGCTAACATGAGACGAGCTATAAAAACAGCAAAATTACACGCATGGGAAGGCTTTTTGAATAGCATCCACCCATCAAATTCGTTACGGGAAAATTGGCAAAAGGTCAGATCCATATTGGGTACCACAAAAAAGAATAACATTGAAGCTATTAGCAAAAATGGCTACATTATCACAGACCACCAAGAAATTGCAAAAGCTATAGCAGAAAGCATTTCAAATTATTCTTCTTCTTACATTCCAGACACACACAAAGCATGTCAAAAGAAAGCTTTGAGGCAAAATCGTTTGCACACAAGTCCCTCCTACCCTAATACTAGGCTACAACATCCACTAACTCTGCAAGAATTTGAGCTAGCGTTCAAAGCTTGTAAGAGTACTGCTCCAGGCCTAGACAAAGTCTCTTCAGCTATGGTTAAAAATGCAACGCATGTATGGAAGTACAGGTTTTTCAAAGTACTCGACATGTTGATGGGTTCTGGATCCTTCCCAACTGTGTGGAAGGTTGCAGAGGTCATCCCACTGGCAAAGAACACCAACCAAATCCTCACAACCGATCAAATTAGACCTATCTCACTCCTTAAAATCCCATCAAAAATCCTCGAAAGAATTCTAGCTAACAGATTAGCTTGGCTCTTGGAACAGAAGCTTCCGCCGATAGTTGCGGGGTATCGACGTGGAAGAGGTACTATTTCCTTCCTCCAGGAGATGCAACACAATTTAGCGTGGGCACTGTCCAAGAGACATCACTCTGTGTTAATGTTACTCGACCTTGAAAAAGCATACGATAGAGTCTCAAAACATGCAATTATTCGCCAACTGATAGAATGGAACGTTGATAAAAACATCGTTAAAATTATAGAATCGTTTCTCAGTGATAGAAGCTTTGTGGTGAGGTGCAACAACCAACGTACTTCGAAATACACACTGGAGAATGGAATCCCGCAAGGATCACCTTTGTCAGTTTACCTTTTCAACACTTACATTTATTCTCTCGCTGTTAAGTTGCAAAATATCCCAGACCTATTCGCACACATTTATGCTGACAATCTGACACTCTACTCCTCAGGTCGAGAGAAATTGGTAGAACAGACGCTCACACAGGCTTTCCAAACCGTGGCAGATTGGTGCACAAATAACGGAGCTAAAATTGCCAACCAAAAGACCGAAGCTCTGCATGTGAGTAGAAAAAGAAAGTGTTACATACAAGAAATCAGAATACTCAATCAAGGCGTCAAATTCTCTCCACATCTAAAAATACTGGGCATTTTTTTCACCCCAACACTCAACTGGAATTTGCATTTAAATAGACTGTCGAATGATCTTGCTAAGAGGAACAACCTGTTAAAAGTCCTTTGTAGCAGAAACAAAGGCCCCCCTGTTCCCTTGGCGTGTAAGATAGCGAAGTCTATCATCATTGGCAAGATAGACTACGGTCTTACACTTTTTGGCTTCGGCCCTAAAAAACACCTCCAAAAAATACAGGTCCACATAAATACTTCGGCAAGAATTGCCACTGGCGCCTTGAGAACAACTCCAATTTGCAGTCTACTTTTCGAAGCAAACTTACCTACTGTGACGTATCGTTTAAAATGTCTAGCCGCAAACCTAATCACCAAAAATATTCATAAAATATATAATAAAATATTCATATTCATACATCAAGTTCCTTACATTCCCTTACAAACGCCATATTTCAATATCCTGCATCCTATCAGGTCAAAAAATCATCCTTAGTACAGGTCTGCAAAATCACTCCCCCGGAAATTAAAAATAATCTCCCTGATCCGATACCCTTCCAAAGGATCCCACCATGGAAAAAGTTATCCAATATATATCTATTCACTCCTAATTCAAATCATTCAAAGATCCAGCTAGCTCAATTTTTCCTCTCACACATTGAAAACATCCCACACACAAGAAGAATTTACACGGATGCTTCAAAAACAACTAGCAGCACAACTTTTGCCGTTGTGGGCAATGACGGCAAACTCCTGAGTAACTATATATTGCCGGAGTGGAGTTCTGTCTTCACGGCTGAAGCTTGTGCAATAATAAAGGCATGTCAGATAGCATCTGATACCAAAGAAACAACCCTTATAATATCAGACTCCTTATCCACGATAAAAGCGACTGCCAATCCTGCAAGCGACATTCCTGTAATAGCCGCCATTAAATCATATCTCGAAAATAACAACAACATCAAACTCACATGGTGTCCGGCTCACGCAGGAATTAGAGGCAATGATGCTGACAAAGCAGCAAAATTATCCTGTCATTACCCAGTTTTCCTCAAAGTACCACCTGATTACAAATCTGTAAAAAGATGGTTCCGTAAAAGAATACAGGATGATAAAAAAACAGAGATACAGAATTCCGGCGAATTCCTCTTCCTACACCAAGACCCCAATTTCCTCTCCTCGGCATTAATAGACGTTCCAAGATCAATAGGAGTGTCTTTCACTAGACTGCGATTAGGACATTTCCTAGCAGTCAAACAACATCTATTCAGGAAGGAATCATCTCCCTTATGTCCTCACTGCCCAAATACAACTCTAACAGCAAAGCATATTTTTTTTGACTGCCAGACTGCTAAAAACATTTTCATCACAAACGGACTTGTGATGAATGACAGAACTAATTCTATATCAATGACACCTAACAGTAAGGAGGCTTCCCTTATAATACAATCCATCAATGAAACTCTTTCCTCCATCACTAATCCTTTAATCTAATCCATCTATTGAGCTAACTGCCAAAGACGCAAAATTAAAAAAAAATATATATATATAAAATATATATATATATATATAATATATATATATATATATATAAAATATATATATATATATATATAAAATATATATATATATATAAATGAAGGCCTATTATATAAATAATTAGTATATAAAAATAGTTAAAAATAAATTTAGAAAACTAACAATTAAGTTAATTAAACAATAAATTTATCTAAAAATCAAAACTAGCTAGTTCATAAGTTCAATTTAAGTAAGACTATAATATAATATTACAGGTAGTAGGTAAAAGTAATTAGTGTAGTACACATAATGGCCTAGTTGCCGCGTGCCTTAGATTTAGACTTAGGTTAAGTATACTAAGTTTAAATAACAATAAATAAATAAATATTTACATCTTTGGTACAACGTACAACTCGTACAAGTACAACTGATTATTGTATAGAATCCTTCACAGTGCATTTTCTCTCACCGTCCCCACATTTAAATACTTTTCTCTCAAATATTTTTCGAGTATTTTTGTCAGCTTTGGAAAGTATCCATCTTTCTGAACCATTAGTGACCACCCACAGGCATTATCAATGTTTTATATGTAGACGACATTTTATACACGTCATAGGAGATTTGGAGTTCATTTCTTGAATGAGTAGAAAGTAGAATAGTATAATTCTTTTTCCAATTCCTTCATTCATATTATATTATTCTTATTGTTGATGTAAATCCTAAATAGATATAGATAAAATCGGTAATAAAACAGTTGAAAAGCTGCTGAACCCCTTTTCGGTAATTCATCTTGTTTAATAATAAAAGGTTTAAATTTTTTAAAAAAATTGCCGGTGTGCTGAACACAAATTGGAAAGATTAAGTTTCTACACGATCAGCGTCTATTTGGAAACCAGTTAGCACAGATAGGCAGAAAAGCTTTTTAGCATAGTATAAGTGTAAAGTACACAAATTTATTTGAAATCCAGATAATTGCTGAAAAAGGTATAGAATAGATGAATAAAGTAATCAGCAACAACCAACAACTCGTCAGGAAAGAGTTCTATTATATACCCGTGAAACGATATGAAATGAACCTATAATTTTTTCGGAAATGTACGTAACTTATATAGTGTAGTAGTGTAGTAGCTATGGTATTATTATTATTAGTATAGTCAAAATAGTAGTATATAGATAGTGTTATATTTCATACTACTAATATGCTAATATACTATGTATTATGTATAATGTATAATGCATATTCATAGTAGTGTATGATAGTTATATTATATTTTTGATTGCTAACAGAATTTAATCTATTTAAACTGGTGGGCAGTTAAAATATAAAAAAATAAATAACAAATTTAGACATATGAGTTATATTCAAGAATTATGTTTGTACATACGTATCGGATGAGAAAGAAGAAGGTATAGTTAATAAAATTATCAGATAAAAAAGAAGTAAAAGAAAATAAGAACTATAGATAAAATGTACATAAAATACGAATACAAATGCTTTAAATTAAAAAAAATAATAATAATAAAAGATACTACATATACATATACGAGTATGTTACATATGTGAAAAGCAATAAAAGAAAAAAAATGTGTCTGTAAAATATAAAATGTGGTCGGAATGGGACACCTTCACAATATAAATATTTAATATTGTTTATTGAAATATTTGTACATCTAATACAAACATTTTATGTAAAGGGTGATCAATCAGGGTTCTTATCGTACAAAACGTAAAGGATTCAAAAAATTATCTACGATGAAGACCCATAGATGTATTGTATACATAATTTAAGAATTGGGTAAAATAAAAAAAACAAAATAAAGTCGTCTTCGCTAATATTGATTTTTAAATTTTAAAATTTTTCTTTTTATGAAACGTATAGTACCTACACCTGATTCATTCATTCGTTTTCTCTTTTTCATTTTTTAAATATTATGGAGTTGATTTCATTGGAGATAAACGAATGAAACGAAACTAAAGACTTTATCAAATTTTAAACTCCTTCAAATTCAAACATCAACAGCAATTTATTCAAAACATCAAAATAATTTTTCTTTCATTTGAAATATTAATGAATGAAATTTTTATTCAAAAAAGATTTCATGAAGTTGAATTTTTGGAACTTATATTCACACTAATTTGCTAATTTTCTTCAATAACAATAACACAGATAATAAATGTCGATTTTAAATTCTTTCTGTGCTTTCGTTGTTATTAGAGTAAATAATTCAAACGATAGACACATAACTACAACGCTTCTAATTAGATACACGCGAAAAAATCAGTTATTAACTTCTAGCTTTTGCTTCATAATTAAGCGCTTCCACAGTGATTTAAACATTTTTTTTTATCAAATATTACAGCTTGTTTTTTACAAAAAGTTTTTGTAAATATGTATTGTAATTTAATTTAATTTTCTTAATAAATATTAATTTATAAGAATTTTATTTAATTTCTTTCCATTGTGATATTTGACACAAATATCGATAGTCCCAAAAATATTAGCTTTAAGAATTGGATTCGAGATATCTGCTATCTTTTGCACCAACTATCTCCGAAGTTACTCAACCGATTTCAATGAAATTTGAAACATTTGAAATTTACTAAGAATTGTGGTCTTTGAATGGACCACTTTTCTTTAAAAATTTCCTTGTTTCCTTTTTACAGGGTGTCAAAGTTGTCAAAATTGCGATTTTTCAGCTTCCAAATGCACCTCGTACAGCAAACACTGATTGAACAATTTCTTTGAAATTTAGAATATAGGCAGCATATAGAATATATATAATAAGGATATTATATTGTGGTGCTTGAATACAGCACATTTTTGATTTTAGGTCCTGAAATTTAGTTATAGTTTTTAAAAAAGGAAAGGGTTTTTTTTTTTTGAAAAATCGTTCAACTTTGACTTCTGTTTTCATACATTAAGTCTTCATATTTCTATATGATTTTGGTATCAAAATAAAGTTTGGGCTTTTCTGAAGTGTTTACAAAAAAAAGTATAAAAATCTTTGTTACATTTCCATTTTTATTAACAAAATAAAATTATGTTTTTTTTTTTCATCAAAATATTCATAAATCAATTTTTATTAGAACCTAAAAGTTATGGAAAAGCAGTTTTTTTCAAAATTTTTGTATGTAAAATCGTCGTTGTTTTCGAAATTTTTCAAAGTCGAATCGTACTCTCAAAGGAAATTAAAAAAATTAAATACTTAAATGATTGCTGTGATGTGATGTTAAAAAATTATAGAGTGTACTAAATTGACCACCCGATACATATACATAAAGTATACATTAGATGCTAGTACATTACATTTCAGTACATTCATACTAAATATGAACAAGAATCATTGACTGATTATATAGTTAATTTATTCGTTGAATTTGATTTTCAATAAAAATTTAAATAATATAATATACACCTATTATGTACGTACATATATATGTATGTATGTAGGTAAAAAAAATAAAACATTAAAACACAAACGAAAAATTTAAAAAAGAAAATCAAAATCAATTCGATTTTGTATATAATGATCGTAGGTAGGCAAATGTATTTATATATACAGACAAAAAAGTTGATTTTAAGTTATTCAATGGGCGGAAATTCATTTTATATTTTATAATAAGAAAATTTGTACATGTAAGCACGCATATGTAATATCTACACAAAATTAAATATTTATATTTATATAATAAATATAAATACAAATATCTATACAAAATAAAGGCAACATAGAAAAAATGTATATAATGTTGCATACTTTTGTATAATGCACTATCTATATATAAATATGCATAAAAAAACATAATTAACAATTAATTATAGAAAATTTTATTACATTACATACATAAGACATACATACATATACATATACATACATAGGTATAGGTATATAATTAAAAATGAACATTTATGCATACAAAACATGGTTTAATTTACCAATAAAAATATCATATCAAAACCAATCAAAACATTATTTTTCTATAATATACGAATGCGGAGAATGTACACGTTTATACGAGTATATCAGCAAAGCAGCTTCTAAAATAAATAATATTGGTAATAAAAACTTTATCAATAAATCAATAAATAAATTTAATTACATATTTAATTACATATTTAAAATTTGCGCTAAGAGAAAATTTAAAGTAGAGTGTTAAAAATAAGTATATGGATCCCACACACATTACTGAATCAAATTCCCAGTCATGAATGTATATAGAAAACAATTTGCAGATCAGAAATTACACTCGTCAAAAAGCAAACATATTTCGGAAATTTTTTGAAAGATATCAATATAATAAACACAGTACATTATAATGTATTATGTATGTATTATGTATGTACTATATTATAATTATTGAGCTGTTTTCTTTCAAAGTAAAAGTAAATTAGTCTATTTTTGACAGAAAGTTATATCTAGTTAATGATAACAATAATTAACGAACAATCAGCAATAAGTCATTTATCTATAAAGAGTTTCCAAAAAAAAATCAAAATCCTTCAGAATATTTTAGCATTTTGTAAATGAGAAAAAGCAAAAGAAGTACTGAGTGAATCAACATTCAATATTTTGCAGTTCTAAACAATAAAAGTCTCACTCACATTTCTAGGACAAAATCTCTATTATGTATATAGTATATACATAACAGATTGTATACATTAAACATATCGGTACTGACAGATTAGATTGGAATATATTTCTAAGTTAATGTAAAGAAATGCTGACGTTTAATGTCTGACATCACGCGGATCGTCGGACAAGAAAAAATTTATACATACAACACAACAACAACGCACAATTTTAATTCACATTTGTTTACAATTTAACGACCTGATTTACGTCACAATTCCAACTGCCACTCCAATGATTACATTGCCTTAGAAATGTGTATGCCGTGGGAATAGGAAAAATACACTCGTCTCCCAGTGACCATCTATAACAATTTTAATAAAATTGAACGGTCAATTGTCGTTCTGTTCTACAAATTTCTCTCAAGAAATGTGTATGAAATCAAAAAATTATGAAAATTTCAAAAACCTAATAATTTTATATCATAAATCTAAATCCTCTTTTATACCCACAATCACAAGACGACTAACTTTGCAATAATTATGAGATCAATATTGTCGCTTTTTCAATAATAAAAAGCAAAATATCCAAAAGTTTACTATAGAGATAAATAATTTAAATTCAGTTTATGTACAAACATACATATCTACATAATGTATGACAAATGTAAAAAAAAAATCGTAGTTAAATTTTTGAAAATAAAAATAAAAAATTTAAAAAAATCTATAAAATCTAAACCCAAATTCTACATAATTTTATAATGCATATAAACATACATACGCATTATACTCGTTTGTATTTGTATGTATGATGGTATGTAAGGAGAAACTTCCGAATTGGTGCCGCCAGATTTTGAAACGAGACCTTCCGATAATGATACTTTGAAATGTCCTCTTTAACGTGATATATGTCTCTATTCGCCCAAATTTATCTTGAGGACGCAAACTACCCTTAAACATTTTTGGTCTAAAAAGGTGTGTTTTACGAAAACCATTATTTCTGAAGATCAGGATCTTGGATTGGAGTTAGTTAATATACCATTTAGAAGAGAACTTCCTATTCTATTTGTCACATTTTATTCCACTTTGATTGGATCAGCGGTTCCCGAGATAAAAGGACTCAAAGTCAAAATTTGGTGTTTTTTAAAAATCAATTTTTCAACTTCTTTGATGACAGTCTAACTTCAAAACTTGAAGGATGACATATATATTTTATTATATCATTTGTAAGTCTTTTTGTCCTCTTTCCAGTGATATCACATTTTTTAAATGATATAATAAAATATATATGTCATCCTTCAAGTTTTGAAGTTATACTGTAATCAAAGAAGTTGAAAAATTGACTTTTAAAAAACATTATCATTATTGGAAGGTCTCGTTTCAAAATCTGGCGGCACAAATTCGGAAGTTTAGCTGATATGTAATATATGTATGTAATATAACATCGTATCAGTAATAAAAGTAATAAAAATTTGATTCGCCATCGCATATAAAGTAAAGTTCTGATATAAGTTCATTCATAAAATTCCTATTTGTATGCTGGCATTTATACCTATATGTAAAAGTAAAATATATACATACATATATGTATTACATGTGTTATGTGCAGTTATATTTTATAATTGCAAAATAATATTATTATAAGTATGTGGGTTGGAAAAAAAAATTTTTTTATTATAAAATGTAATATAGTACATATGCATAACATGATTATATACAATTAAATCATAACTTCTAAATAGAATTCTGGTACATATATGTAACATACTATATTATCTATAGCTATATATGTTTACTCGTATAAAATGAAAACGAATATCCATTTCAAATATGTATGTAACGTGTATATGTATGTAATATACTATATATCTATACGTATAATGTCGTTATATGTATTATATATATATATATATTTTTACTATAAAATAATCGAAATAATTTATGTAGGAGTTTTCCCCCCGTAAAAAAAATTTTTTGTATCCTTTTTTTTATTTTTTTTTACTGTTTTAAATAGTATGTTACTTTTTATATACTATACATACAAATAACATGTTATATATGTATGAGTACACAAATATATATGTATATATGAGTGAATCAACAACATATTAATGTGCATTTATACATACATATATTCTTTTTTGATTAAAATAAAATACATTTTGTCTATCTTATGAATGAAACGATATAATAAACAAAAATGAATGAATCTCGCCTTATTTATACGTACGTATAGTACATATAAATTGTATATATGTGCATGTGTAAAACTGGTAAAACGTAGGCAGATATATGATGTATTTTTACATATCCGAGTGTTTACCTTACATACATACTTATTATAATCATACCTATATTACCTATTTATGTAAGTTTAACCTAATATAGCACATAAAATTGTTGTTGTGGGTTTAGGTATATATGTACATACATTATAATAATATGTATGTAGTAAGATACTCGTATGTAATACGTAACGTAAAAACATGCATATAATAAATTCCAAAATTAAAAGAAAAATGTTCTAAATGTAAATGAAGTAACTTTTAGCTTATCTGCTATTTATTATAACTCTGATTAAAATTCGATTTGAACTAAGAATCGGATTTGAACTATACATAGTATATCTAATACTATGTGCGATAATTACTATATGTGGGGGTATAAGCATGTTAACCTTGATTTATTTTCAGAATCAATACATATATAGAGTACATATGCATATATTTTTTCTTTGATTTATTATTATTACATAATAAACATTATATTTATAAAAATAAAAATGTGAAAATATGAATTTTTTTTCAATTTTTCAATGTTGTGTTACTATAGAAATTCGATATAATACTGAATTAAAAGTATTCAATAATGCTATAGTATATACCAGTTATCGCATTGGTGTCGAATCAAAATTATTGATTTCTGGAATTGTTGCTCAGATGAGAGTATAATCGATTATTACAGATACAGAGTGTCGAATACTATAAGTAACATAAAACTGCTCGAAACAACTAAAAATTTTCGGGCACCACTATTTTTAAATAACATCACTCGTATAATTTCCAGTGACCCAAATGATGTCTTCACAAATTAAGGAAAAACATAAGTAAAAGTTATAATTACCTATGTAAATATGTATGTTCACAAGTTCCCTGGGATAATGCTCATTCGTTTTGATTTTTCCCTAATTCGTGAACAGTTTTTGGAGTCACTATATATGCAATTTCAGCACTTACACAATTTCATTACAAACGTGTAAACATATAAATATATATGTACATATATTATATACATTATATATTTATATAATACATTTATAAACATGCATATTGCATACTATACATATATAGAAATATAACATATACATATGTACATTAAATGTACATACTTGAATTAATAAAAATAATATTACATACTGTATAAATATATAACACAACACCTAACTAATTTTTGTCGAAATTGTTATTTCGTGAAGGTCGTTTTATTGTGTAGGCGTTATATAGGAAATACTAGAAGTAGAAATATTTTTACATCTAATACATTGATCATATGACGTGATGAGTAAATAAATAAATGTTATAAGCAATATTATTTATATTTATTTACAAAACATTTACATTGTAAGAAAATACAATTTTTACCTTTTGAATATGTAATATTTAATACAAGTAGAGGTGTATATATACAGGGTATTTATATGTAACGTTTGGAATTTGAATCGGCTATAAAAAAAAATAATTAATACTTATGATTACTTATAATTATGATTTTATTTTAAAAATTGGACATTTCCATTTAAGAATGAAACACTACATCAAACAAATGACTACCACGACTGGCTTGACAGTACCCATTCCGGTCAACCCAATTTTTCAGTACATTTTCGATTGTTTGAGCTCCAATCGCATGAATAGCAACTTCAATTTCGTGCTTCTAGGCATCAATAGTCTCTGGGTGGTTATCCTAACACTTATCTTTAAGGCTTCCCCACAAAAAGAGTTTCAACGGGGTCAAATCACAGCTACGAGCGGCCAATTGACATCACAATTTCAGCTGATTATCGACTTTTTCCTTAAATTTCTTACCGTTTGTGTAGAAGACTCACCACTTTGAAAGTAAGTTTTCAATATTTTCCAATTTTGTTCAAGTGTAAAGTGTATCATTTCGTAAATGTCAAAGATAAAACTAAATTTATATTAACTCATGAATGTCATTAAACCTATGTCAAAAAATCAAAATAACCGGTAATTCAAATTCCAAACGTTACATGGCCCACCCTATAGTAGATAGATATAGACAATAGTTTTTCTATATATTTTTTTTTAATCAAACACGAGAGTACACAATTATGAAAAATCAAATATTTTAATTAAAAATTTTCCATTTTATCAAGAAAAAATTTAAACAAGTCATCTGTTAGAGATAGAATTTTTATGTAATATATAAGATCTTTCTGATAATTATTCTGAAGAAAATAAAATTACAAACAAAGTCAAAGGTTTGAATCAACTGTACAGTTTATCCAAAAACGCAAAAACTATTAAAAAAAACTTCAACAAAATTACAAAATATTGAGGATTTTTTACTCAAAACAGTGCATCTTCTTATTGGAATGTCGGATGTAATAAAGTAATGTACATTGCAGTACATAGAATAATAATAAAAAAAAATGAAATACTGTCTTCTAAAAATTACTAGAATCTTGTTTTGTCCATATTTAAAGGTTTCAATTTTATAAGAAAGAAAAAATCTTAAATAATCGAAATTGTGCGCTACCTGTCATGAGGTGTTTTGTTCTCTTTGTTAAAATCTATAAGATTTAAGCTTCATGTATGTAATTTTGTAAATTTAATAAAATTTTGACATAATATTGTTCTAAAATTTGTTCATTCTTTGTAATAGAAGGCTAATTTTTTCATTAATTTTCATTAATTTCGATAATTAATTTAGGTGCATAGTTCAAATATGTATAACTTTTTCCTGTGACTTTTGGGTCTGTTTGTACATTCATATAGTACATACATAATGTACGTATGTATATTATATGAATTTGTATTTAATATATAATTTTCCAAATTTCCATAAATAAAAATAACATAATAAATACCACTATGTATTATGTATTGTATATGTGTAACATACATTGTATATGTATATAATGAACACATTTAATATATAAAAAAATATAAAGTTTTTTGAAACAGTTTTTTTACAAGATAAATAGACAACGGTCCAATATACATAAAATGTAGCAAATGATCATTTGCTTTATTTTTTATAGACTTTGCTATAAGTGCTGAATATCGGTATGCAAAAAACTCAAAAAACGAAAAGCAAATGTTATTTTGCTTGTCCACCTTTTTCGGAGTTTATAGACTTTGCTATTAGTGCTGAATATCGGTATGCATAAACTAGCAAATGCTATATATTTTTTATAGTCTGCCATTTAGTTGTCTATAAGACCATTTGCTATAAGTTTTTATTAACCGGCATAAACAAGAAACAAGTGAAAAAGGTATTTTATTTTAGGTAAACATTTAAGATTTTGTTTTTGTTTTCTAACTAAGAACACAAGATACTTGTAAACAAGAAGAAAAATTCCAATTATTATGGAATATTCCGCTAAGTAATCGGTGACGACAGTGGGCAGTGGCAGTGGCGTGGCAGTAAAATGTTTAGAGCAGCTATACTTATGTTATGGATGTTGATTACATAGTTAGAGCTATTTCAAACCGAGCAACATTTTTACTGCTTAGAGTTCATAATTACAATTTTCATTTTAAAAATTTACATTTGAATGTGTACGTATATATATATATATATATATATTTGTATATTTTATGACATTCTTTATATGTACACAGTAAATAATTCAAAATGAAGATAAAAGCGGTACTTCACAGAGAAAAGAGAAAAAAATGTCATTTATTGCACATAAAATTTAAAAATCTTTTTTGTTTGTAACTAAAAAAAATGGTATTTAATAGCAAATGCTATATATACATATATATGCATTTGATTAAAATATGCATACCAATTTAATCATTTGCTACAAGATTTTGCTTTGCCATATAGCAAAGTCTACATTTAAATTTGCTAGTTTTTATGCATATGGGCCAACATGTTGTCTATTTATCTTGGTTTTCTCAAGATAAATAGAATACTTATAAGGTATGATCGTTATTTGTGTGAAAGAGAGTTTTTATTCTCTTGACTAACGTCATCGCCAGCTAAAAATAATGAAATTCGTATTAAAAAATTTTCATTAGGATTTAAATCAAATAAAAAACTAAAAAAAATGCAATAAATTAAATTTCAATTACTTATAATAATGTAAAACTTACATTTAAAAAAAAAAAAAATTAAAAAAAAATTCTTAAAGCTTACATACTTTATGTAACACACATGTTATTAAAATATTATCTTAGAAAAAATGAATAAACATTAAAATTCAACTATCAAAAACAGCATTTTTTTAATGCATATTCCCATAACATTGCTGTGTACAAAAAATTATTTTACTTCGGATGACGTCACACTCTCTTAAAAAATTTTCAATCATACCTTGTAAGTATTCTATTTATCTTGATTTTATTACTTTTCCATTTCTCTTATTTTTATTTAGATTTTGTTCGATTCGATTTCAATATGTATTGTATTTTCGATTTCGATTGCCACGTCGATGACAGTTTATTCTCTCTTAAATTTCAAATAACTATTCTATATTCTATTCTATTCTCTATATCTATACTATATGTATATCTATCTATATCTATATACATATACATATGATGCATAAGAGCAGATAACAGAACTACCTGCACATTTGTATGAATCTTTTTAGCTTATGTGGCTTAGCTGGGCTTAGCGGCTTAGCTCAAACCTCAAAGTAACCTAACTAAAAAGCCTAAAATCAAATTACATAATATAGTTCATTATTGTATATAGATAAATTATTTGTATTATAAAAATTTCAATATATTTATTTCGCTCAATTTCGCCTTTATATTAAAAATTTAACGGATTTTTTTTTCTTACGAAATTTTATTTATTATATTATATTTACCTTACCACATACAAAACTTATGTTTATTGTTTTTATGTGACATTACATATCAACATATTATTATGAATGCTAAATTTTATATAAAATATAATCTGTATATATGTAATAGGTGGTATTTAGTAATATCAGTAATATGTAATATGTTATATGTTATATATATGTATGTATTTTTATACTTTAATTTTTATTAATCTTTTTTGTTTCATTGATCAGCGCTGCGCTCCATATTTGAATTTTTTTTTAAGTTTATGATGAGCGGAAATGAATGAAATTAATGAAATTAATGAATATGAATATGCAATGAATGAGTGAATGTGTGTATATACTTATGTATTAAATTTTGGGTATGAACATTTTCTTTGTAGTTGTACACTAACTAACACATTAAAATGAAAAATGGAAATTGAAATTTCATATACATTACATATGGATGGATACTCTTATTCTTATCTTATATACTCAGTACTCACTAAGTCACTACACTCACTACTCACTCATATTATATATATCCATTCCATTCATATATTGTATATTATTATATCTTATCATGTATTATCGTATATCGTATCGTATGCATGCATATGTATATTCAATTCTTATTCAACTGCTTTTTCTACTCGATCTAAAGTTAAAGTATCGTGTTCACTAGCAGTAAAACTTGCTATAGAAATTTCCTCAAATTAATTTGCAATAATATGAAAAAAATGGTAGTAATATTTGACATAACGTAGTATTGCTGCAATATGGGCAGATTATGAAAGAAATACATATTCATTTGTGACCTTGAAGTCTCAGAATAAAAAGAAAAAAATTTGTGAAAACTAGAAATAAAACAACAAATATGAAAAAAAAAATAAATAAAAAGATATCAACATAAATTCAATGTTTTTACGACTTTTTTTTAAAGAAATTACATGTGTAAAAATTAATATTTCAAAATTATTTCCACAATATTTTCGTGAGGCAGTATTACTTTGCAAAGAAGATGCAATATTACCATACAGAAAACATTGTCTTGTCGGGAATGCAGTGTCTACATAATCAATATTCATATTGCTATTGCCGACCATCCATATTGCTAGTATATACAAAAGGTATGTATAACAACCATGGTTTAAAGAAAGACTATGGTTTGGTCTTAGGTCATGTGATATGCGGCCATTTTGGTTACTTCGCGATTTCAGCTGATAACTTTGACGTAATTTTGGTGATACCAATGCCAAGGCGATCGTACCATCTTTAATCTCTCTGCTTTATAAAATAAAAAATATATGTTTTCTGGATGTATTCTGTACATAATTAATAATAAATTTATTTTTATATTAAAGACTATTTTAATTTTTATTCTACACCACAGAAAAGTCAATAACGAAATACTGAATAATGAATATTTTTTTAATATATACACTTTTTGGTAACACTATTTGCCCAACGTCTGTAACATATGCTTTGATGCGTAACCAAAATGACTGCTAAGACCATACCATTATACTCTTTATACCATGTATAACAACTACAAAATCCACGAATATGTATGTACTACGTGGGTTGATAAGTTTCCTGTATTAACATGTAGATGACACTTCGATGAGTTCGGAGTATTTTTTTTAGAAATTATGATCTTTTATGAGACGCCATTTTTATTTTCAAACCTATCTGTCAATTAATTTATATTTTAAGAGCAATTGAATTACGTGTGTTTAGCATTTTTTATAAAATGGATAAAGTTCAAGTTCGTAGTGTGATACATTATCTCCATTTCAAAGGCTTATCAGCAACCGATATTAAAAAAGACATGGACGAAACTTTGGGTGAGTCTGCACCATCATATGAGACTGTTCGTTTTTGGGTCAGTGAATTTAAACGTGGACGTACAAGTGTTTATGATGATGAACGCGGTGGAAGGCCAAAAGAGGTAACAATACCAGAAAATATCGAAAAAATCCATGATATTGTGTTGAGTGATAGAAAAGTGAAAGTGAATGAGATTGAGAACATCGTCAACATTTCAAAATAATTTTTTAATTCTTACGTATACATGTGTACATACATAAATTATGGGCACATAAAAAGCTTACTCTACTAACACGCCCTGAAGTGACGTTTGACACGCACACATTGATAGCAAGCGGGAGTCCTATAGTTCGTACAGTCGTACAGTACACCATTGTTTACATTTTTATTTATTATTATATTATATAAATAAGAAAAGTAATAATAACCAAACCATAGTTAAAAAAATATATAAAAACTAGCACAAAATGCAGAATAATAAAAGATTCTAAATAAAAACTTGAATTAATGAATTGTGATAATAAAAATTTGAAAAAATATTTAAAAAATACTATGGATTTATGTAGAATTTTTTCAAAACAATCTATATTACACATGATAGGAATTTTCGATGATAAAAATTCTAATGTTATTGAAACACTAAGATATGCAAATATATCAAGGTAATGTATTCGACACACAGAGGTTGAAATTAAGTAGATTTAATTTTAATTTCGAGTAGAAATTAAGAAGGTGACACACAGCGATTTTGACAATTTGTCTAATTTATTTAATTTATCTGAACATAGCCTATACTTCTTCTATTAAATTTAACTGTCATTTATATTAAATTATTTCTCAATGAAAATTTAAAAAAAAAACAACATTTTTTTGGTTTACAATTTGTTAGTAGATGTCTCTGTTCTACGTAAAGAGCGAAACATGAGTAGATTTCGAGCGATAATTACGTATTTTTTATGTAATTTCGCTGACTAGATTTCGGCCCAAATCCGTCGTTTTTTCCGGATTTCGAAGCTGAAATTAGCAAAATACTTAATTTCAACCTCTGTGTGTCTACAATATAAGACGATCTGAATTTAAAACTAATTAAAGTTAACAAAATTTTAAATATTTATGATTAATTAATCTGTTACAGATAGAAAAACCAGATCAAACCAAAAATATGTCACACTTGTTATACATCAGTAAATGTTGCTTATAATTTTTATAAAAATTTTCATACAATTTTAACTCATCAATCAGAATTGAAAGTAACTACAAATCAAAAAAAAAACATTTTAAAATTCTACCAAACTCTGATTATGTTACATGGTAATGTAAAAATAAAAATTGTTTAGGTTGCGAAATATTTACATCAGCGACAGAACAGTACAGTTGATATATCAAACAAAGTGAAATTTAAACTTAAATTAGTTATGTTTTTTAATTATTTATACGGATTAATTATCAAAATATTTTGTTTTAAATGTATAAAGTGAATAGTGAAATGGTCTTCAATAATTACAATTTATTTTAGAATAATATTTATAAAGTTGTTTACGTACGCATATAGCAAGGTGAAAAACTAGGAGTCTGGTTTGAATTAGTTATGTTATTAGTTATGTTAAATTATATTCACAAAACTTTATTATTGTTATCTATAAAATTGAATTTATTAAAAATTAAAATTTTATCTATAATAATTATTAAATTATCAAATATTAAAACAATATTAAAATTTACCTACTGTTTTGATTATATCAACACAAGTACTTTTGACGTTTCAATAATTGTATCGGACTCCCGACTAATACATATAAAGAGTTAGTACACGGCTTGTAGTGACGTAGGCTTTGGCACCTATCATATATGTACATATGTTACTTTACTATATAAATATAAATTCTCTTATTTTCTGCTACTTTTATATCTTTTATATATAATTTCATATCCATATATGTATTTTATGTGTCAGAAACTTTTATATAAATATACTCGTATAATATATATACGTAAATAGAGTAAAAAGAATAGTATTTTCTGTTTACTCTGTGCCTATGGAATTGGCTTGGCTTGGCATGCAAACACACATACACACTATCGCTACACTACGCATGTACTGGACACTCAGGCGGAAATGTAGGAGTAGGTGTACATTTTTCTTGATCTTGCTATTCTTGCTCCATTCAAATAATACATTAACATTAACACATACTTATTACTTATTATTATCATTTTTTAATATATATTATACGAATATACTGAGTGCTACCATTGTATAAAGTTATATGAAATATATATTATTCAATGGTGCTACTGTACATTCTATATAGTAAATGTAAAATGTAATTTTGAGAATTTTGAGAATGAATGAAAATTGAAATTGAAAATAATGATAGAACAGAACCAGAACAGAACATATGTATATGTGTTACCGTTTTAAAAATTTAATTTGGGCAAAATCTACTACATTTTTCTTGAAGTGTGTAGTATTTTAGTGAAATTAATTCTATCTCTCTATGTAAATTAAGAATTTTAAATATACGAGTATGGAAGGAAAAATTCAAATGAATACCTTTGAAATTAAGATACTGTATTAAAATAAATTTGATTACAGTAGACTTTATAAAAAGTAGTCTTTTTGTTATAAATAAAGTAAAATTAATTTAATGCTGCTACACATGTAAAATAAGTATAAATTAATAACAAAAAGGGAAAGAAATAAAATTCAACATTATAAAAAATATAAAATAACAAAAAAATACAATAAAAATCGACACATCAATACACAATCATCATAATTATATTGTATAGAAAAAATATATTTAAATTATGAAAATTGTAGTAGAATGCAGTGATGTGGAAAACAACGTAATAAATTTGTTTTAACTAAGTATGTATGATTTTTATGTGTAGTAACGGTAGCAGTGATCTGAAAAGATGGAAAAATGTAGTAGAAAGGTAACGCAGGTAACAGTAGTTAGTGTAGTACATGAATGCTCCTCAATCAAAATCAAAAATAAAGGTATATGTATTATAGAGTTGCGGTTGAAATTTTTTTAGATATATAGATCATAATATATGTATAACTGTTTCCTATATAGATATGATATATCATGCACTTGTGTATTTGTATTGTATATATCATATTATATATTATATATTATATCAGATTCATATTCATATCATATATATGTATACTATGTATACTTTTTCACTTTACATTTACAATGGTATGAAGTATGATGTGTATGATATTGAATAATTGAATATTTGCTACATACACATATTAATGTATATATTGGCATGTGTCATGTATGTGTTTAACTAAGAATAAAAAAAAAAGAAAAAAAATGATTTCATTTTAAAAATTCATTTTTCAATTTGTTCACATCATCATATTCATTTTTATATTATTTTTCGTTTTCATTTTATGTTCATTCATTCCAATTCATTTTCATTCACTGCACTACACTAACACTACTTACTTACTTTACACCACTTTACACTTAACTTGACGACTTTTTTTAACATCACTCATTTAGCGGAGGAGTCGAATTTTTGGTTTTGGTTTGATTTTCGATTGCATTAGCAGCAGCATTGCAGTAGCAATTAGCAAAGCAAGTCAGATCCATATTCATTTTCATAATCATAATATAATTTTTAAAATAAAATCATAAAGTAATGTATAAATTAGTGAATAATAATAATAAAGTCACTGACAATAACAAGATTTTTATAATATATAATACCATATAATATGTAATAGCTATATATAATATTATGATTTATTATCTGATACATTTAACTTTTGTATTTTATTTTTGATTAAAATTTTTTTTAACTGTGCTAAAATGAATTAAATATTGAAATTTTGAAATATTTCTTTTCAATATATTTTGGCAAAAAGATTAAAAAAAATTTGTGGTAGGTACATACATATATAAAAAGTTTAAAAGAAATAAAGTGTGTACAAAATCTCATATATTTTTCAATTTTATTTACAATCGAATCGAAGTAACAAAATTTCGAGAAAATGTGTACATATGTAGTTAAAATTTAAGACAAGACAAAGAATAAAAAACAAACATATTTGAATAAATAAATAATCATAAAAAAAGAAAAAAAAAACTAATAAATAATATACATATGTAGTTTGAAATTTTTGTTTATTTACTACTACTTACAAATTCATATTCTTACAGAGTGTATATTTTTGTAAATTATAAAAATCCAGCATAATGTAAAATGTAATGTTATTTAAATAAAAAAAAAAAAATTTTAAACAAACGACAAATTACATATGCATTTTGCGAAAAAAAAAATTAACTCTAAATCGAGAATAAAACATGTTAATGTTACCAAAAAAATAAAAAATACGATACCTACTTTACAAAATATATATATGTAGTTAGGTTAGATGTTCTATTTCTGTATATATGTATGGTATGGTGATTGGTGATGGTGTGGTGACATACAAATGAATATAATACGCAGAACACAGGCAAGAATATAATGATATATGCATGCATATCAACACGCACACATGATAGGAAAAGATTCATTTTACACATATAATTATAAATACACATATACAGAATATTATATTATGTATATGCATGTGTGTATTTATAGCTTTTTGTTTTTTTTTAATGATTTATAAGTATTAATGTGTATGTATAAAATAAATACAAGTATAATATAAAATTTGAAATGAAAAATTGAGTTGAGAAAATTTTATTTATATTATTAGTAGAGTAGCAGTAGCTAGGTACATGTACTTTGTAGTTTTATATACATAATAAATTTATAGGTATTTTCATTATTGTAATATCAGAATCAGATATTTTTTTAAATATAAAATGCACAAAATATACATATATTCATGAAAGAAAACAGGAAATAATAATAAAAATACATACATAACGTAAAAAAACATTTTTAAGTAGAAAAATATCGATGATAATAATTCAAACTAATTAAATTCGAAATTGAAATGGAAAATAAAAATAAAAAACTGATTTTTATTTAATTAAATGTACATTATGTATTTTGATCTCCTCAAATAATCAGTTAATTGGCATCATAATAAAATTAAAATATAGCTCTAGATGTGCATAATAATGTGACATATTATAAATATGAATTATAATAATAATAAATTTAAAATAAAGCAAAAGTAAAAAAAATAAATACAAAATAACAAGGTACATATAATAAATTGGTTTTTGATTTATTTATTTTTCTTTTCCCGTCTCCAGTCCACAACCACATTCATTAGACATTACAATTACAAACATAATAACACTGGTGCTGGTGCTGGCCGATGCTGGATGCATCTTAAAAGATAATAAGGTGTGTAGTGTAGATTGTAAAAAAGAGAGCAACGCGATATTATTATATTTTATTTCGTTTATTATATTGTGTATTGTGTTGTGTTACACATTTTTTTTTAGTTATGTTTTGTTTTTTTGTTAGACAAAAAAAAAGGGAACAGCAGCCAATCCGAATAATAGATTCATCATCATTATCGAATTGAAAGTTTATTTACTAAGTTAACTAGCTGTTTGGGGATTTTTCGGTTTTTTTTAAGTGTTCTTCATTCGATATCAAATATAAATAAAAATAAAATATACACAAATAAATAAAATAGTACTTAGTAGTGATGGATGAATATCAAGTATTATTATGTAAAAATGATAAATTTGTAAAATTATAAAAAAATTTTGTAGTGGGTCGACTGAAAATACTTTTTTCTTAAATTGAAAATTGAAAATATTTACATTACATACCTAAATTTAAATAATATTAAAGATTTTTTTTTCAAATTGTTGTTTATATATTAACGATAAAAAAATATTCTTCTGAATTTTATTGCAAAATTTTCAAATTATATTTTATAAGGTCAAGCAATTTATTCAATTTTTAATTACAAATTATATGCTACACGTTTCATATACAAAAATCATACAAAATAGATAAATATATTTTTTATCTAATAGTAAATTAAAATAATAAGCAGAAAAAAAAGATAGAAAAATGCCGGAAACAGAAATCGAAATCGTTACTAAAGAATGGTTACAAAATGAATTATTACATTCAGAAAATACAAAAAATTTAATAATATTAGATTGTCGTAGCTCAAATGAATATATTGAAGGTCATATCAGATCAGCTGTAAATTTTTCAATACCAACAATTATGTTAAGACGTTTAGCAGCTGGTAAAATTGATATGTTCTCAACAATAAAATCTCGTGAATTGAAAGATCGTATACAAAATGGATATCAGTGTAATTTATTCGTTTTATACAATGAAAATAGTAATTTTATGATTAATAATAGTCGTGGTGGTGCCCGTAATAATGATGGTAATAGTAGCGTTAGTGGAAATTTTTCAACAGCAACAACAACAGAAGATAATAATAAAAGATTAAGAAAAGGTAAAAATGAAGGTGATAGTGGCGGTAGTGTAGGTGTAGACGGAAACGATGGAGAAGGCGATTGTGAAAATATAAAAACAAAAGCAAATATTGATGATATTTGTAATCAAAGTGGTGATGCGGATCATCAAAGAATCGATGATGATGATGGTAATAATCAAATGGATTTTGTCGATGGTGATTTAACAATCACAAAATATTATTATAATCATGATGCAGGAGCAGGAACTACTGTAATTGACGATGGAACATTATTATTATCGGGATCATCAGGAACAACAAATTTTTTCGATAGCAATTGTAGCGGTATTATTAAGAATAGCAGTGGCAGTAGTGGTGGTGGTTCAATTGGAGGAGCTATCGGTTTTGGTGGCAATACAAATACAACAAACAATGTCAGTAACAGTAGTAATTGTACTTTGGAGGGTGATCCAACAAGCACAATTAACGTGTTGCATCGTAAACTTAAACAAGATGGCTGTCGTGTTGTTTGTCTTCAAGGTGAGTCTATCTTTCTATATGATATTGGTGGATTGGTGGTATATTTGATTACACTATACAATCTGCTGGAACTAGGTACTAATAATATGTTTATTGTATTGCCTTTACCTACCTACATTTATGTTTGTATGAGTATTCAATATTCTATATCTACATCCAATATTCATATGTACTATTATTTTTATCTATCTACAACCCATAATCGAAGTAAAATTATTGTTCTTCTTCTATTTATTTTATGATGTGGTCACAATCAATATTAAATTTTTTTTTATTTTATAATTTTAAAATTTAAGTTATTTACATTATATACATATAGATACTATTAGCGTCTATAGATTACTTACCAAAAATTTTATTGTTAATAATTTACTGAAATAAATAATATACAATGCAAGCAAAGCACTTTCACAGAATTTAAATTTTTGATTTTTGATAAATTGATAGAATGGATATAAATACATATAATATGATATTATTCTATTATTTCTCTTCTATATAAATTAAATTAATACATATCGAATTCGATCGAATATGTGTGTTGTGTAGTTGTATGCATTTATATACATATATACATTTAAATACGAAAGAAACAAACAGGAAAAGAGAAATTATAAAACCGTGCGTATGCATGTATATATATATATATGTATGCTGATGCTGAAGCTGACTGAGATGTAGGCAGTAGGTGTAGGCATTAAAAATAGTTTTGTCTGATGTGTCATGTGTGTGATATAATTATATAAAAAATATATGAGAATTGTGTTGGGAATTAAAGAAAAATAATAGGAGGATAGGAGGAGGTATATTTTTTATCTCTTCAATATCTCTCTTCTCTCTTCTGTACTCAAACCGAAAACACAACGCAACGCAGACGCACAAACTAAACAATACACAAACGCAAACAAAGCTATGTCACTATGCATAAAATTAAATTTTATACATATTACTCATATTCATATATACCATATATAATATTCATTATTTTTTCTAAATCATAATAATGTATGCATACACTCACACAGTGTCGTGTTGTTGTTGTGTTGGTGTAGTGTAGTGTGTTGTGTGTGTGTTTATGCAAACCCGAAAACAAAATTTATGGTTTTCACTTTCCATTCATTCACTTTAAATTCTCTATATCTATATTTTTACACACGCACACTCCCTAAGTTCTTACTATATAAATTTTTTATATGTATGTAGTTAATAGGAATAGAATAAAAATTTATAATTTATATAAAATTACATTATCGTATCTCATGCTCATCGTATCGTATATCATGTATTCAGTACTGCCTCTGGCACTTATATTTTATATATGAGTACGTGTGAATGTGTGATGTATGTGGATCTGATCTGCAGATTCATGAAATTTTTATGAAAAATGAAACAAAACTATATATATATATACATACATATATAAACATTCTGGTACAGGGTACAGTGGTACAGTCAGTACAGAAATTCACACAAGTGTGTACATATATGCGAATGCGCTATATTAATTTATGCATGAATTGAACTGCATGAACATGAATGAGTAAATGCTAGTGTGTGTACTTGTACTTATAAAATATCGACTGAGCAAGAGTAACTTATATGAAGGCAAGTATATACATATACATATACAATACATATATATATTTCACTATTCACATATCACATCACATCACATGTGATTTTCTGAGATGTGTATTTAATTGTATTTGTACATACATGTATACCATAGTTTGATATTTTTGTTTCATCGGTGTATCAATCAAGGTGTATGCTGTTTGCTATTGCTGTGTAGAGGCTAGAGATAGAGAATACAAAACGATATGTAAAAACATTTCTATTTCTATACATGCATGATTACATGCCTATTGTCTTGCTTGGTCGTTGAGTTTCAGTATTTAGTATACTGTATATATAATGTTTCTATTTTTATGTATGTATATATTACATACATTTATATAGCTTTTTTTTATTTAATTTATTTGTTTTTTGTGTTTTAAACAAAGAAAGAAAAAGAAAGAATAAAAATTCATTCATGATGATGATACCTGATAATAATAATAATACAGTAAAAATTGTAGAATGAACACAAAATGAATGAATCAATGAATGAATCATATTCACATAAAGTGAAGTTAATCAACTTTAACAAACCTCTCTTCTACTACCACGCTAGTGTTCAGTGTTGTCATTTTCACTGCGCTGCGCTCTATTCTATACATTATCAATATAAAAATATAAATAAATATTGATATTGAATGAAATGGAAGAAAGAATTAAAGCTAAATAAACAATAAAATAAAAAATATACATGCATTATAAAAATGGCAATATAATGATAGTTGACACAAAATAACGACCTATACTATAATGTATGTACTATAATATGCTTATATTAACACATATGTATGTATGTACTAAAGTAAACTGTATATATATAATATATTTGCTTGGTATACAATAAATAAATGCATACATATATGTATGTATGTATGTGTAGGGTATATTTATTTACGTATGTAATTTATACAAATATAATTGTAAGTAATTATTACATGTTATAGATAGATACGTTTATTGTAGAATTTTTTTCCACCTATACCTTACTTTTTAATGTAATACAAATGTGAAGTAATCAATAAGATATTGTGGTGACTTGTAATTATTGTAACTGTCATAAAATTAAAAAAAAATAATAATGCAACAAAATATCAATAATAATTGATTTAGCATATTGAACGATAAAAAATATATACAATAAATTAATTCCACATCACACATGTTATGGATTACATACACTAGTAAGAAAAAGTTACCAGACGAGAGAATGTTCTCGAGAAAAATTGGATTTTTTTAAATCAAAAATTATATACAAGGTGTCCGGATTCGGGTAGTGAACTCGCAAACAGTAGATAGGTTTCATCGAGACAAACAAAAAATCGAGTCTTATAGGGGTGTGTGTGTGTGTGTGCTAATCTTAACCGTTTAGCCACTAGAGAGCGATGAAGATTTTTTGCAATGACTACGAAGCACCTTATAACAACTAGAACTACGGTGTAGTAGCTAGAAGAAAATAGTCTACAGTAAAAGTTTATTTCTAGTTCTATAGACCTTTACTGTTAAGGGCAAAAATGGAGCAGGTATGCAAATATAAAAGAGGCCAGATAGTAGAGCCAGATACATAATGTACTTCCTTGAACGTAAACAAAAATTTTCTAAAAACGTAAACGTAAGAAAAAACGTTTTTATATGTTATAACGGTATAACATAACCAACAAAACAGTTTGCTATAGATATGGATCATTTATACAAAATTCCCTTTAAAAACTGCCTATTTAGATATTAATGAATCCTTTTTTTTTAACAAACAAAACTTTTGGGCTGAAGATTTACTTTCACATAAATTCACTTAAATTCAATTTTTTTCATTTTATTCTTTTGTATTTTATTATTTTATTTATAAAAAATGAATTAAGTTATTTTAGTATTTTTGTTGTTGTTGTTGTTTTTTTTAAATATATTTTCTTTATAATAAAAATTTTCTCTAGATAACAAACAGTTTTTGTGGCAGTTTCGAATTTGCTATAAAAAGATTTTACAGATGTAATGTAAATCAATTGCATGCAATGCAGTATAAATATAGATACTACCTACATTAACTGAATATTTTTTTATAGTTACGTGCATTGTGTACATTGTATATATGCATTAAATACGTAATATTAATGTAGTACTCGTATACTGTATTTTCTTTCATTCATATATAAATTGTTTAAAAGAAAATTTTTTTCCTATTTCGCCTGCAATTTTAATAAAAATACTCAATAGAATATACGAGTATACGAGTATATTGCACATATATGGCATGGCAATGTAGCGTAAACGTCGTGTACATAACTCATTGTAATTAATAATATGTATTCACGTAATTTAATTTAATGAATTTTGAAATGAACAATGAAAATATATATTTTCCTTTCATAAATTTATTTTATTTATTTATTTATTTTATGATTTGAAAACGATGATATGAACATGTAAGTATCTACAGACAGAGTATGCATATAATTGTCGCTTCCCTGAAGTGAATGGATAGATAATGTGATTCAAAACTGAATGAAAATTTTTCAACATTTTTTTGTATTATTTGAGAGTGTAAATTATCTAATATCACATAGTACCTAATCAAATAAATGCATGTAAGTAATGTAAGATGTAACTTGTTTCCTATTTCCTTTTTTTTTTTCCACACTTTACTTACATCATGTACGTATATATTGATCAAATCAGAGCTACCCATAATATTATTTTTAATTTGAAATCAAAAATCAAAACGATGTCAGATATCAACAGATATCAACAAAAATATTTCAAATATACCTATCAATGAATAGGATTTTTATTTAATAATGATTTCATTTAAATTTAAATAATCGACTTAAAATGTTTTTTTTTTTTTTGTTTTCCCAATTCTAAAATATAAACTTCTCATTCCATCAATTATGTATGGGTTCTTGTAAAAGCCATTCAATGTTTGTGTTAAATTAGAATATGTCAATGATTCAGTAAGATCTCATACATCACATTGGGTGTAATAAATGATATTCAATTCACAGGACAAAGCTAAACATAATTTTTCATTCCATGAAGTAATGCATAATGATCTGCTTCAATTTACATACATTGAAGCAAAATATTTAAAATTTCTAAACAAATAAATGATTATATTTGGCCTAAGATCTTTTCATTTCAATTTAATAATTAACGGATCACTATAATTCGGTAATTTGAAAAAAAAACTGGGGGACATTAAAACTCAGCGCGCTTATTAAGACAGTTTGAGAAATCATATTTATATGGGTTTAAAATGTTTTCGATAAAGCAGATCTGAATGGTAATATCTTTCAATGTGAAAGTATTAGCTGTTTTTCTTTGGTCACAATTATCTGATAATTCTCAGTTTGACATCTCACTTAATCATTTATATTATTCTTTTTACTAACTGAGCAAACAAACTGAAAGAAATGGACTGATACTTTTATTCTCAGTTGATTGTCATTTTGAAAAGAAATAATTAAAAAAATTTTTATTCTTACAAATTAGTTTTCACAAATTATTTATTACAAATAAACTATATCCAAAAATTTACGAAGTATGAACACGAAGATTGTCAAAATTGTTTTTTTTTTTTTAATTCTCAGTTCCTCACATCAACTGAGCAAAAATATTTTTCTTCAGTTGGATTACATAAATCTCACTTCGTTGCTGCTGCCACCTATAACAGAATAGAAAAAACACATACCAAAGAAACGCATTGCTCAATTGAGAACTGAGAATTATCAGATAATCGTGAGCGTGACCAAAGAAAAGCAGCTATTATTTCAAATAATTTGAGTCTCAGGTTTTGACATTATATATGTAACTTTATGCTAGTTCGACAATACTTACAGTTACAATTACAACGTCTGAATAAATAGAGTTTTTAAACTGAGCTTACAAAATACAAATATTTTATGTGATTAAAATCAGATTAATCTAAGCAAAGCAAAAGCACTTTAATGCCACTTCTACATTCAATGCAGTGACTTCAACTTGGACTTCGACTTTCGACTTCACATTTCTAAGGCAATGTAATGTAATGTAATCATTGAAATGGCAATTGGAATTGTGAAGTAAATCAAGACTTTATATTGTAAACAAATGTGAATTAAAATTGTGCATTGTTGTTGTTGTGCTGTATGTACAAATTGTTTCTTGGTGTTGTGTTGTTTATATTCCGATGACCTGTGTGACGTCAGACATTAAAAGTCAGACGTTTTTACATTCCCTTAGAAATGTGTATTCCGTGATGTATACATAAAAATAGCTGTCAAGTCTACTGCACTGCATTGAATATTGAATGTAAAAGTTCTAATATTGTAGACACACAGAGGTTGAAATTAAGTATTTTGCTAATTTCAGCTTCGAAATCCGGAAAAAACGACGGATTTGGGCCGAAATCTAGTCAGCGAAATTACATAAAAAATACGTAATTATCGCTCGAAATCTACTCATGTTTCGCTCTTTACATAGAACAGAGACATCTACTAACAAATTGTAAACCAAAAAAAAATGTTTTTTTAAAATTTTCATTAAGAAATAATTGAATATAAATGACAGTTAAATTTAACAGAAGAAGTAGGCTATGTTCAGATAAATTAAATTAAAATTAGATAAATTAAATAAATTCGACAAACTGTCAAAATCGCTGTGTGCCACCTTCGTAATTTCTACTCGAAATTAAAATGAAATCTACTTAATTTCAACCTCTATGTGTCGAAGACATAATACATATTCATTAAATCAAAGTCTGTGTTTAAGTCACTGCATTGAATTGAATGTAGAATCGGCATATTGCCGTTCACGAAAAATTGAAACATGAAATGAATCTCCTAAAGTCCTAATAATCATTACTTCATTAGTTTATGTTTATAACTTTATTTTATACTTTATAATATGTAGTAATCGTCTATTTTACACATTTAAAATCAATTTGTATAGGTAAATATGTACAATTTCTAACAGTTGCTATTTTTGAAATACAAAAGTATACATATGATATAATATGAACATTATACGTAATCATAAATACATATTATTGCTTAGGTTAGGTAGTATAACATAACATATATCTATACTATACAAGTGCATGTACAGTATACATACATACACATATGTGTGTATAATGTATAATTATTACAATAATATTTTATAAATTATAATTTTTATTTTCGTGACTAATACTTCATTTTTGATTTTTTTTTCCATAAATGAATTCATTTATCATATTACCATTACTCAAATTAAAAAATTTTATATTTTTATTTTTTATTTTGTATATACATATGAAATGATGTACATATCTGTATATTATATACTTTTATATACAAAATAAATATTATCTATAAAAATTGAGTGCAACGGCCATTCGACCTAAAAGTATGAATGTAAAACGTGTTAATTTTTAATTAAAGATTAAAGTACATAATTTTATAATTTTAGCAAATTTTTTTATTAACATTTTTAAGTACATATTTAAATTATTTTTGTATATAGTCAACAAAAATACAAAAATAAGTACATATATATATGTACATGAAGTATTATGTATAAGAACGTAATACGAATATTATTATCGTATTATACACATGTACGTACACGTATGGACGTATGTACATACAATATGCATGCATTTATGAATATATAAAAATGACAAAGGAAATCAAGTCAAATCAATAATTTTTAATTTTACACCCAGCGACATAAAAAAATATATTTTTTTTTTCGTGTAAGAGAAAGATGCACTCAAAAACTTAAGTTTTAGCAAACTTTTACCTTTTATAACTTTGTCATTTTTTTTTAATTCGGAGTAAAAACATTTCAAAGGGAGGAATGGATTTCAAGCAGAATTTTAAAATTTTTGATAATCTTTTTCGTTTTTGAGTTGTTGTCAGATCAGGATCTTGAATCGGATTAGTTAATATACCATTTGAAAAAGGACTTCCTACAATATTTGTCACAGTTTATTTCACTTTAATTGTATTAGCGGTTCTCGAGATATAAAGATTTAAAATCAAAATTTCACATATTTTTTATAAATCACTTTTTCAACTTCTTTTGATGACGGTATAACTTCAAAACTTAAAGGATGACATGCTTATATGTTTTATTATATCATACGAAAGGTTTTTTGTCTTCTTTCCAATGATATCATATTTTTGTATGGAAACTTTATAAATAAAAAAAATAAATGTACAAATATATAAAAAAAATGCGAAAAAATACACATTTCTCATACAATACAAAATAATTTGTAAGAAAAAAGTTAGTAATAATTTTTTTCTGAATTTTTTATACAAATTTTTGTAAACTTTCAATTTCCAAATTTTCAACTTGGTTGTCAACTTGTTGTCAACCTGGGTTGACGATCAAAACACACAGACGCTAAACTAAGTTGACAACTTGAACATGAACATTATTTTCTAAATGATTTCATCCCGAAAGGTCATATATATTTTTTGTTCAGAGTTTTTGTTTTTCTGTTTGACATATGTGTCTATTAGAATCAAAAGGGTATCATAAGAGTTTTTTAAAAAAAAGAGTGGCTGTACTTCCAAATAGGTAGCTCGGAATATCGTAAAGATACTCCGGTGACACATTCTTCAGGATGTCCTCTTTAATATGTCGTATGTGCCAAGTTGCAGAATTTTGATGTTTGGGAGAAAAGTGAGGTAAAAAATTTTTCAAAAAATTTGCTGTTTTACAAAAATCGCTATATTTATTTTTTGGAATGGTGCAGGATATCGATTGATATTGCATTTTAAAGAGAACTTTTTTCTCTTTCTAACGAATTATATTTTGTCCCGAAATAATAAGTGGTTTCTGAGATATAAGGACTCAAATTTCATGTTTTAAAAAAAACGATTTTCAAACTTCTTTTGATATTGATATATCTCCAAAAGTTGAAGGACGACATATATATATATTATAATGTCAAATGAAAGATAATTTTGTCCTCAAAAAATTTTTAACCTCACTTTACTCCCAAACATCAAAATTTTGCAACTTAGCACATATGACATATTAAAGAGGACATCCTGAAGAATATGTCACCGGAGTATCGTTACGATATTCCGAGCTACCTATTCGGAAGTATCCCCAAAAGAGTTAGATATGCCATTTTTTTAGTCAGTTTTTTTTTTCTATTAGAAATAGTTTAAATAATTTGAAAAAGTTTCCATTTCTTCTTTAAAAATCGAATCGCAAATCAGTATCTTTTTCAAAAGGTTACCTTTTTATTTCATATTTTTTAAGTATCAAAAAGGTATCTTTTCCTACACACTAATTGAACTTCAAACGTATGCTTTTTACTATATGTTTTGTCCCCTCTATAGAGCCTTTTTCTTCTTCTTGAGAGTACGACAGTCCATACAATAATACTTCAGTTACTTGACTTTTTGTTGTTACCGTAATTTTATCAAAGATGTTACGGAGGAATAGATATGTGAAGCACAAGAAAATGGTACAGATCTTTTTATATAATTATTTTTATTTGTAGAAATTATTTTTTGTTATTTGTTTTTGTTTTTATGAATTATTGCTTTAAAAAAAAAATTAAGTTTTCGAATTCTTTTATATAAAATTTTCATGATTTTCTCAATTTTACTTAATACTCCAATGTCCCTTTTTGATTCTAATAGACACATATGCAGATAAATTTTTACCATGCCAAATTTCATTATTAGGTATGCTCATTTTGTATAAATAAAAAACACTGTATGATTATATTATTAAATATTCAATCTCAATTCTTTAAAAAATTTACACTTTATTTCAATGATGTTATCGATACGAATTTTTAAATCGAAATGATGTTTTTCAACAAGTTGTCAACACAGGTACAGACGCACAAATTGGTTGTCAATCTAGGTTGTCAACCACGCAAAAATCAAAAAATTTTAATTTTTCTTCAACCGTTGATCAACCTAAAATTTGAACCAGCAACCTATCTACAGACGCTTCAACACGTTGACAACCTGGTTGAGAACCAAGTTGAAAGTCTGTATGCCGCTTAAAAGTTAAATGAAACTTAATATAATATATAATATTAAACTTATATATATAATAACTTATATAAGTTTTAGTAAAAGGAGTAAACAAAAGTTGAATTTAATGTATATTTTTGTAAAAGGTGAATAAAATGGAATTTCAATAAATGTTTTATGTAGGTACTTAGTAAAAGGTAAATAATACTATGAAAAATAGTAAATTTTTAAATGATTACTCAAAAATGTATGAAAATGCATGAAAAATGTGTATTTTTTCGCATTTTTTTGTATATTTATGCATTTATTTTTTTATTTATGCAGTTTCTATATATAAATGTAATATTATTGGAAACAGAACAAAAAAAACTTTCAAATGACATAATAAAACAAATATGTCATTCTTCAAGTTTTGAGATTATGGCGTCATCAAATGAAGTGGAAAAAGTGATTTTTAAAAAACACGAAATTATGACTTTGAGTCCTTATATCTCAAGAACCACTAATCCAATCAAAGTGAAATAAACTGTGGCAAACAGAGCAGGAAGTTCTATTTTAAATGCTATATTAACTAATCCGATCCAATATCGTGATATGGAAAAATGATGATGTTCGCAGAACGCTATTTTGGACCAAAAATTTTTAAGGGTAGTTTGCGTTCTCTAGATGAATTTGCGCCAATAAAGACATATACCACGTTAAAGAGGACATTCCAAAGTATCATTATCGGAAGGTCTCGTTTCAAAATCTGGCGGCACCAATTCGAAGTTCAGCCTTATTTTCTATTTCACATTCAAATTCAAGTAAATAAATAAAATAAATGTCAAAACTGTAAACACTAAAGTGTCGAGGTCGACAGTCGATACAAAGTTCCGTTCGTTTTTTGTTTCTTTTTCATTCGTTTTCTTTCATTTAGTTTTTTTCGATATTTTATTTTTGTATGGATTTAATCTCATTGGAGGAGAAGAACGAGATGAAGATATTTGCCAAATTTCAAAGTTCAAATTCAAACTGAAAAATCAAACGAACGAAAGGAATTAACCTCAATTTAAGTACTTTACAATTTTCGACGAATACGTAATTGGTGATTTTTTTATTCTTTCAAACATTTAAGTGATACTGGTAACACATATACACAAAATTAATTAATTCTATTATTAAAAAGAAATGCTAAATAAGATTACGGATTAATTGAGGATATAAAATAAACCTTTTAGCTGTCAAATGTGTGTGTTTGTTGAACACTTTTGTTAGTTCATTCTTTAATGAACATGAACAAAAAAGAATACAGGTGACACAGAAACGAATGAATGAAACTATATGTATGTGCCTCAGTTCAGTTATAATAAGTAACATTGATAGAAATAAACCTTTTGATTTAATGAATTTTTCTATTGGCGAGCTTTTGATTTTATGAAAGTGCCACTGCCCAATATTTTAAGTTTTTAATGTTACTGTTCATTAGAATGATTTTCATTTTAACATGTACACTATGTACACTATTTACCTGTATTTATACACATTTTTATTTTCCTATATAGGGTAGATGCACCAATTTATGGCCTTTTAAGGCATTTCATTATTTTGGAGTTGTTTCTATCAAAATCAAAAGAATATAAAATTATGAAAAAATTATAAACTAATTCTTTATGTATTTATTTATACAATGTTATGTTTTTATTTTAAGAAAATGTTAGTAGAATTTTTTAAAAAAGAAAAATATGGAAAAAATCACAAATCACCATTTTCTGGCCAAATGATCACTAATTAATGGCCATTGATGTACCAAATTCTGGCCACCCAGTAAAATTTCTGAAAGTATAGTATAAACTCTTTCGTATTAATTTTTAATAGTTCAAAAATATGAATTAAACACTACAAAATAAAGAAATCAATTCATATAGCAGTCCAACAGACAACTCGAAGATTTTTGCCATTGGCTGACTTTATTTTTCCACTCACTTTATAGGTGGCTTAAATACGCTAACATCAGCGGGTTGCATGAAGTGAGTTGTATTAGCTAGTAAACTATATACATAGTATGATACCATTTTGATCACAAAACTCACTGAGATCGAGATTAAAATAAGATATAATGTCCATCCACAAACAGTATCACAGGCTTTTGGATTCATTCCCATTCATTAAAGCCACGAGAAATATAGTAGAAAACATCACTGTTCATCCAACCAGTTTCTGATAAAGCAAAATTACCAATCATTAGGAATGCTTGAAAATACGTCCTTTGGTAGTCTTACATAAGGAAAAACTATACAAGTGGAGTTACTACTTCTCCAGTCGCTGTAAATGTAAGAAGATGGTTTCTTTCTCGTTATTATTTTTGATTTGGCATAAATTTTTGTAGCTTTTTGGAGCTATTACCTTTCCTGTTTTCAGTGGACACAAACTGAAACATTTCTTCTACTAAGGGAAAACTACATTTGCCCAGCGCGATATACTATTCAATAATTCTTTTTTCTTCCGCTGATGTTAAAACTGTTGGAGGACCTACTTTTGCTATATTTTCTGGTAATTTACGCTAATCTAATCTAAGTTTAGCTTGTAGTGTGCTTATAGGTACATTATAAATTCTACTAGTCTCTCTTATCTTCATATTATCAATTCTAATTTTACTGAGTGCTGTTCTCAAAGAATCTCCAAATTTTACATTTGACTTTTTTTCAGACATTTTCTATATAAAGTATCAAAGATTTAAAAACTTTAGTGTATTATCTCGTATTAAAAAGTAAATTTATAAATAAAAATATACTATATTTTGTGCTGGCTATGGTTAGGTACAACCGTACTAATTTATGGTCTTTGATGGCCAGAAAAAGGTGAACTTCATAAAATCATGATCCTATTACTGGCCATGTCATAAATACTGATTTTATGATATTTTGAACTAATTTTTTTGGTTTTTTATATATATTTAAGTTATTACCTAAAATTTAACATTAAAAAGTATTATTTTCAAAGTGGCCATAATTTGCTGCTGGTCAGAATTAGGAGCATCTACCCTATATTAAAAATAATTTGTGTTAATCATATATATTATACTACAGAAAAGTAAACGTATACATACGTACATGTGCATATATGCATATACACACACATATATGTATACGAATGGACAGTGTATATACTGTACTTTTACTATACATTTACATATATTATAATAGTAGTAGTATTATTGACTTTGACTGTGACTAACAAAACAAAACTTTTATTCATTGATGAAAACTCATTCAATATTTTATGTAGGGGTGTTTTTTTTTTTTTTTTGTTATTTGCTTTTTGCTTATTGTTTTATTTACTTTTTTCATTTATTAAAACAAATTGTCAAGGTTAACGACAATAATACCGGACGACCTCAACGCGTACAAATATGTAATATAACAAATAATACTCGAAACGAAAAATAATGTAGTACTATTTATTTATACATCATCATCGTTCATCGCATATTATAATATCGTATTATTATTATAATTTATGAAAGAAAAGGTTTTCAATTGAATACTCGTATTCCGCATGTACGTACATACATACTTATTACAAGTAATATATGTGTACTTATTATTTTTTTTTTGTTTTTTTTTTGGTTTTCATTTTTTGTTGTTTTAAATGTTTAGTACACCGTCATATCATATCAACAGTATGGAAGTACACATACTACACACATATATGCATATATTTATTGCTTTATTATAGAAGTTCGTGTATGCATGTACACATTGTACGAAATTATTCACAGGTATGCGTTAAAAATTACATATTATTGTTTATGATAAAAAATTTGTATACCTGTTAAAAAAGTTTTCATAAGATATTGTAGGTATTAAACAATATATTCAAATACTTATGCATTGTGAGCATAATTATAATGAGAAAGTTTTTATTTTGAATCCATTCATAAGAATGTACATACGTGTAAGAATAAATTTCACGATTATTTATGTTCTCACATATGATAATTTTACTCGCGTATTTTATATGATATGGTTTATATTGTATGAGTAGATCTAGATACCAACATTATTATTGTTAATTTTTAATTTGCCATACAAAACTGATTATATACCTAGTAGATAAAAATAAAATATAAAATAGTACATATATATGTATGTATACAACATCTCTACACATGTTACATATCTATACCTACTACTGTGATCAAAAATTATGTGGTAAGATTTTATTATTTCCTTTTACATTTTTTTTCATCATCTTCGAAGTAATTCCCTTCCAATACAATACATTAATACCAAAGTTATCCTTCTGGCAGAAAATATTTTTTTATCAGAACATAGAGCGTCACGAGACACATCTTTTGAGTCATATATCATATCTGAACTGTATCATGTATGACTAAGAAGATATTGGCAAAAAATTTGTAATGCAAATCGTGACCAATAGGGGACGTTTTTCCAAAAAATATTTAAGCATTTTTCTTATATTGTCAAATGGAATCTATGGAAAAAAATATGTGAATCGGAGAGAACATCTTTTTCCAGTTTGTTAAAATGGTATAGTTGAAGTCGATTTTTGAAATCTAAAAGCCCTTAAAGTCTCCAATAGAATCAAAACGATGACGGCTAGCGCAGTTATAGAACAATATGCGTTCAAATTTTGGTGAAATAGTTACGTACCAAGCACAACAGTGTGAGACGTTCGAGTCGGCGCATATCATTGTGAGGAAAGAATTTTTCGTTCATTTTAAAAATCGATAAATGCACCACTTTTTTGAATGAAAGTAATCAATTGATAGCTGTACTAAATATATTGGCATTAAATTCAGCAAACGTGATTATCAGGACACTCACTACTATCTTAAGGGCAAAAAGAATCTAATCATTTTGATAAGCCCCCATAATGATTTAAATGGAAGAGTACTAGAACTACTTTTTGATCACAGTAGAACACATGTAGGTATTTATAGAGTATGTATGCACATAAGTATACTGAATATAAACACATAATAATCTAAACAGCTAATTATCTATTTTTCTCACGATTAACATTAATAATTATCTAACCTAGATATAAATAATTTTATTTCATTATTATCAATGGTTTTCTCTATTTTCTTGTGCATATTTTTATCATTACTATATCAACTTTATTTTTATTTTAACTCTAATACTTACATACATACATTATATACCTAATTCCATATCGACATTTTTTCCAGTTATGAAATTTAAAAAAGCCGAATATTATAAATAATAATAATATACAGATACTGAGATACATATTCATATGTATATATATATATATGTATGTGTATAAGAGTATAAGTATAAAAGAAAATGTTATTCCGGCAAAATTATATTATTATTATTTGAGAAAATATCTATTTATGCATGTATTATGAATTCAAATTCAAATTAATTTAAGTGAATGAATAATATGATAGCGTGTACTTACCCAGCAAACATTTTGGCAAGTGTTTGCTGTGGCAATAAAAATGGCAATAGTGAATTATTGCCATCGCCAAGCAAAATACAAGTGTTCTTGCAAATTTTTCGTTTAGGCAATATTTTCGCAATTAACTACATAATTACAAACTAGCAAACATTGTTAACTTATGCATTCGATTTTTGCCTCGGCAATACAATATTTCATTGCATTCTTATCGCTGCTTCGATAAGAATATAATTTGCCAATATGATTCGCTTACGAGTAAACTTTTTCTTGAGAGGAACGTATCGCTTTCTGCTCGAAAAGCCAATTGTTTGCTAGTTTATAATTAGTTAATTGCGAAAATATTGCCTAAACGAAAAATTTTGCAAGAACACCTGCATTTTGCTTAGCAATGGCAATAATTCACTATTGCCATTTTTATTGCCACAGCAAACACTTGCCAAAATGTTTGCTGGGTACATATAGGTATATATACTTGTTTAATGTACAAACTGTAGTGAACAAAAGCCATTGAATTGCATAGAAACATATTAACTTGCAGTATGCATCATACATATATGCAGTAGAACGCAGTGCTATCAAATTTAGAAATAATTTTATAAAATTTGAAAATTTTCAATACACACAATCAAATAAATGATTGGTCCAACAAAATGTCAAATATCATTCTATAATTCTCACATATTCAGAGTTTCTTTTGTATAGATGTAAATGTATGAAGAAAAAAAACACACACACACAGTTTCAAGAAAAATATGATGCGTACACGCTCCTTAACAAATTTTTCCTTAAAACAAATTACGTACGTCACGTCTCTCAAATATCAAAAAAATGTTTGATTTTCCTCAAACATTTTGTCAAATATTTGAATTGTTTTGTAAACAACATTCCACATAAGGTCAAATATACTCAAATTTTCTTAGTCCTCCGAAAAATAAAAAATTCTTAGTGAGAAACGGATTCTTACATCTGAAATGACAGTATGATATTCGTACAAGTTACATTTATAGCAAAGTTGAATTTGGAGGTATACATAATACTTTTGGCTTGAGTAATTTTACGTTAATTTAATTTGAGTTAGGTTATACATCAAGCCAAAATTAAGATATCTCTGCGCATACTCGTCCAGGTCTTTCCATTGTATTACTTAAACTACGATTTAGGTACATAAATTATAAATTTATAATGAATATTATATTAAAAAAAAAAAAATGAATTAAAAAATCATACAAAAAACGTGTTCAAATGATGTAATATCGACAGTATTATATCACCATTACACAACGTCACATATCACCTATTATTTTACATTACTTCTTCATTATTAACGTTAGTTAATTAAATGAAAGCAAGCATTCATATTGAAAAAAAAATGTAAATTATTCCGAAAAATACTATTTTGTCTTTTATATACCTGTATTGATTCTTAAATATCACTACTACAGATTCGTTATTCTATATATACCTATCATGTCTACTTATATGTATTTATACCTACTATATTTACATTTTATTGTTTAAAATAAAAAATAAAAATAATTTCAATTAAGTAATAAATGTATGTAGGTGTTCGCGTCCATTCATAATTTTTTATCCACCACCTACATTATGTACATATTACGAGATTAATTTTTCTTCATTTTTAAATTTGAATTTTTACTTAGAATTTTGAATCTATGTTATGAATAATGTAAAATAATATTTTTTCTTATTATTATATGTATTTTATTTTTGATATTCGATTGTTATGCATGCGTGTGTTCACATTAAAAAATTCTTTAAAGTCTGACTTTATATGTAGTGTAATCTAATTATGTATTCGTATTTCATTTGAAAATCAAAAAAAAAAAAAAAAAATTATTCTTTTCTTTTTATTTATTTTTTTTCTTGTAGTTTCTTCTTCCGCTAAGATTTCTTAGAAAATTAATTGCAAAAAATACCCATGTAAAAATACATATAAAAGTTAATGGAAAGTCATCATTTATTCCGATATTTTACTGGTATTACTCACAGTTTTATCTGAACAACATACTCATTAAATACGTACGTATCTGTATGTATTTTTTTAATGTAAGTATGTATGCGTATTTTGTAATAGGTACATGTGCATATACATATATGCATATATGTGTTTTGAATTACATACATAAGTACATATGTACCTATATGAAGACTCGATCGAGATTACTTACACCTTTAAAATATATGTACATACTTTTAATTCAAAAAATTCAATCGTATACATATGTACCTATATGTATTTACGATATGATGTATAGTAGGCAGTTCGATAAGTCTTTGATTTATATATCTACGAAAACAAGAATTTAAAATTCAAAATGTACCTAACTTTTTTTTTGCATTCAACATAAGTAGTTCGCTTCATGCACAATACATCTGTTATTTATATATTTGCTTATTAATTTCTTTTTTTTAACCATTTGTCTATAGTACAATCTGTCAAGCAGTTATTACATACTTTAAAATACGCTTATTTTTCAGCGAATTATTTGTCATTTGAGTAAAACCCAACCATGAAGACATTTTTTAAAATTTTGAAATAGAAAAAAGTCACAGAAAGTCAAATTACAAAAAAATATGGTGGATGTGGTAGAGTAGCTTATATCGTAATTCCACTATAATTTGGTTGTTTCATTTTCTTTGGCTTAAGTGTATATAAAGTGCTATTTCCCCATTGAAAATTGATACTTAAATAAAACTCAAAATTTTGTTCTAAAACTACCAAGACATTTTTTAAAAAAAATTGGTACTAAATGAAAACTGATTGACAGATCTTGAAAAATTTCAACACGTGACCATTTCATATATCTTCTCCTTTTTCTCCGGCTAAACAGTCCTGAGTAGAACTTTTACTCAACAGTATTCTCTGTTTAATCATTCATTTCATTATTTCATTGTCTCCCTATATCGCATCCTACCATTTATTTTTGCTTCTGGCTCTATTTCACTCTATTTTAATGCCCAAGCCACCTCAATCTGTTGATTTTAATAAACGTTACCACTTACCAGCTACTTAATAAAGGTCTGATAAACGTTTTATTATTATTATTTTAGTAACTCTAGATATATGTTTTTTATTTTAGTATTGAGTTTAGGCTTAAGTAAGTTTTAATAATCCTTTTGTTTATTTTAATTGTTTCTGAGCCTAAATATGTAAATTCATTGACCATCTTAAAATTATGGTCTTGAATATCCAGGGGTTTGTAAAATAATTAAACTAAATAATTAAAACTTGTTATATCGATAGAATCCATTTTGCACTATAGTTTTTTTAAAATTTACATCTCGTTCTTGATGTTATTTATAATAGTTTTAAAACGTCAATTGACAATAGTTGTATTACAAGTCTACTTGGAGTGTGTTCATAAACATTACTTTAACCATAGTCATGGTATAGTATAGTTTAAGCAAAGTTATGTTGTACTACAGCCATCCATAGTTATGTTAACTTCAAGTAGTTTTTGAACGCGATTTTTACCACAGTAGTAGCAATAAATTATCATTCAACTGTCAAGTCAAATAAATTAAATTAAATTGAAATTTTCACAATTCACAAATTCCACAAAATTAAATGACAAACGATTTTTTTTATTGTCTTTACCACTTAAAGTTACTTATTTAACTATAGTAACGTTTATGAACGCACTCTTGATCGTCAATAAGTTTGACAATAATTTTTTTTTTTTATCAATTGACATTTCCAAACAGGGCATGTGTAGATCACATTTGTCAAAAATTACAAGTGTTTATGGATTTTGTAACGACCTTTTTTTTTTTTTTTTTTGGTTAAGATCAAAGACTTATCGAACAGCCTAATAAGTAGGTATAAAAGTATGTAACAAGTAATTAATTAGATATGTAATTCAAGTAGTATAAATATATATTTACTCATGTGTGTATTGTATTATACATATACATATGGCTAATTCTAAAATTAGAGACTTATAGATTGAGAATAAATAACGAGTTATAGCTCAATAGCATCCCTTTAATTATTCAAACTTTCTTGACGATTTCAAAGTAAAAGTCCTTGTGAAAAATTATGAAAAGTCTTGGATCAAAAGTATTTTAATCAAAAAAGATATAAAAAGAATAAAGTGCGTTGGCGACATACTCGAAGAAACTAGACCAAATTGACATATTGATAAAAATTCTAAATTTCTTCGAAGTTTCAAGCCGTAAATTCAAATGATTTTTATTAAGAGGTGAGTCAGATAAATTTTGGAATTTTTATGACGTTATAACTGAAAACCTAAAAGAGGTAGCGAATTGATGTGTATAGACAAATTATTCTATAAATGGTACGAAACATTTTAACTTTTTCCATTTGTGTCTAAAACGTTTAATAAAAAAGATGTGCAGTAAACAAGAAGAAGAAAGAAAAATTATCTTGGAAAAATTTTTAGAAAATAAGAAAAGATCGAAAAAGGAGATAGCTAAGGAAACAAATTCTAGTGTACAAACAGTTTACAATGTTATCAACAAACAACTACAACAGAGGTAATTCTATTGAAAGAAATCGAGGATCAGGGAGAAAGAAATGTCCTTCTGATAGGCAGGTACTAAGAAATATTGTAAATGTCTATAAAGCTGATCCACTGAAATCAACAAGGGTTGTAGCCGCTATTGCAGGTTCGTCACAATCAACAGTAATGAGATATAAAAAATTTAGTGGACTAAAAACATACAAGCAACAAGCAGTACCTGATAGATCTGAGGCTAAACAACATCTGACGAAAACACGAGCAAGAAGGTTATATGAAAAATATCTAACGAAATTTGATTGTGTTATCATGGACGATGAAACATATTGCAAAACAGATTTCAACCAGATTCTAGGAAATGTGTATTACACTGTAAAAAATAAGAAGACAGCTAATAAAAGAATTTCAACAAAACAACACACAAATTTCCTAAACAGTTCATGGTATGGCAGGCTATTTGTAATTGTGGTCTACGGAGCAGGGAATTTTTCACGACGGGAACAATAAATTCAAATGTTTATATTGAAGAATGTTTAGAAAAACGATAAGACAACATTAAGGTTCAGTGTTATTTTGGCATATTTAGCAACTAGCCACTATGCTAATACAACGAGGCAATGGTATAAACAAAATGGGGTCCATGTGGTCCCGAAAGAGGCAAATCCACTTAATTGTCCAGAACTAAGGCCAATTGAAAGATATTGGGCTAAAATGAAATATGTATTGAAAAAAACAAATAAAAATTGTAAGAATGACATTGATTTCAGAAATCGATGGCGGAAAGCATATGAAGTGATCACAAATGAGTCTGTCGGGGTGCTAATGCAGCACTTCAAGCGAAAAGTTAAAAAATTTTGTAATAGATAATTATATTGTGCCAATATTTTGTAAAATAAAATCGTTGAAAATATAAAATAAATCAAACTTTATTTGATTGAAATCGGAGTTAAACTTTTTGATCTGTGGTAGAACGAAAATTCTAAAATTTATCTGACTCACCTCTTAATTATAGTTCCATAATAAATAAATTGACAGTAAGTAATAAATTCAATAGTTTAGAAAAATTGTAATTTTATAAATTTTAAACTAAATTTACAAAATTGTTGGCGACATACATCCTTCAAAATTAATATGGATTTTTATTGCGAATTTTCGATTTTTTAAAACTATCTTAAGAAAAATTGCAAAAATAAAACGATGAATATTATTTTAAAATTAAAATAAATATTTTGGAATATATGTTTTTTTTTTTCTTAGATTCAGAAAAAAATGAAATCTAAAAAATGACATATAGGTTGACCTTTTTTTAGAATTAGCCATATGTAATACATTTTATTTATATGATATCGAATCGACAATGATACAACAGAAACGATGAGATAGGTACCTAGTCTACTCTACTATACATAATGTCTGTATTTGAATAATCAAAATGCAAAATATAAAAAATTAATAAAAAAAAATGTAATATTATAATACACTACTCTATAATATATAATATCTACCTACAATCCTACATACGTATACAATATACATGCATTACACTCATATTATGTACGTCAGCGTACAAATACTTTATAAGTCACATACGCATATACTTAATATAAAATCGTTTGGTATGTATATATATACGTATGTATTCTATCTATGTATATACCTACCTACATATCCATTTCGTTCGTTTGCGTTCCGTATATATACATACATTAATATTGTTCATATATAAGTACATACATCTATACATATAATATTCATTCATTTCATTCCATTCAAATATTTAACATTCAACATATTATTTTTTATGACAATGGAGTATGTTTAGTATGTATATTGAAAAAATTTGAAATAAAAAAAGAAAAAATGAAAAAAAAGAAAAAAATAAATAAATAAATACATGCCACTTCCGGCCGGTATTAATTTGTAAATGAATATGAAACAGAATGAGAATTGTGTTGAGTTGAGCGTGGTTGAGCTGAGACGATGATGACGATACGAATATGCGAATATATGATATTATATACTAAACGATGATGACAAAATGAATAAATAAAATAACGTCCGGTTTACACTATACAGTAAACTGTGGATTTATTATTTAACATTTTTCTTCAGTTTTTTTTTTTTTTTTCAAACATAAAATTATAATTATTATACTAGTTATTTAGTCAATCATGACGAAATTAGTCAATCAAACAAAAAAAATTAATTTTTCATAAAATTTATTTACAACACAACTAAGCCAATACATACATATGTACATGTAATGTTGTATACAGTAGGTACCCATATCGGGTGATTCATATATTGGTATGATGTACTTTCCAAAAAAAATAAAAATTAAGAAAAAAAATTAAAAATTTTAATTTAATCGCGAGTAAATCTTCATTTTTATACCAAATAAAAATAATAAACATAATAAATAGTGCGGGTGACTGAAGTTTCAATTTTTTTTTTCAATGAGCTTACAAATAGAGCATTTTAATTGGTGGTATTCGGTCGGTATTAACATTATTTTCAAATTTCTCTAAATCGTAATCTTGACTTCACTTATCTATTCATGTAAATTTAATCCTTCAAATTAATGTTATAGTGTCAAATAAAAAATCTAGAGATATGTGATATATACGAGGGATTTTCAAAAAATTCCCGGAAAAATGAAATAATACACCAATTGTTGATTTCTATGGATTCATTTTTCTATGTATAAAACACCAAGTTTCATCAGCAGTCACTATATGGTGCAAAAAGTATTCAGGATTTGAATCGTATTTGGTCAAAAACTCAGTAAAAGTTCGGCATGTCTTTCAATGTGTTTTAGCGCAACGCTTTAGACAATGTTTTAATAATACCTATTTTTTCAGGTATCTGTATCCTTTTAAATAAAAACAAATGAATTACTTTTTTTATACACAGCAGTTACGCTTTCAAAACACTCAAAATATAACCAAACTTCTTGACTGTTGACCTGCTTACTAACGCAAGTATTCCGGGAATTTTTTGAATTACCCTCATACATCTAGACGGCAAATTTATTTGTCCGAAGCGTAGAATTTTATTCTGATAATTCCGTTGCTGAATAACATTTTTAATGGAAAACAGTCGATCATCTTGAAGCTTTTATAAGAACACATTTCGTTGTGCCCGCCCCACCAATTAAATACTTCTATGAAAAAATGTTAAATAATACACAATGAACACTGGAAACATTGCACATATATGTAATACCAATGTCAAAATTTGACATTATGATTCAAGTGAATGATCTGCCACAAAATTCTTGCTGAAAAAATGATCGACAATATACCTTTAAATCCTTTAAATGAATCACTTTGTAGTACATTAGATGAGTGTATACTACATCCCCATTCATTCATTTAATAATAATAAAATATGTAAGTTTCTTACTATCTAGCGTATGTCAGAAGGAAATATGCATATGTACATATGAATGCATTTTTTATATATTTTTTTAAAAAATTCAAATTATCACATTATTTATTCTTTTAAATTTTATTTTATTATTTTTAATTAAATGTATGAGAATCTAATATATATAACAATGTATGCAACATTTACCACTATGTAGATACTAATCCGAAAATTTACAATTCCATAAAATATATTATAGAATAGAACTACATTATGTACATAAATTATTAATTTCTTACATTTCTTTATTAAAAAATAAAAATAAATAAATGAATAAATAAATACATATGTATATGTTCATCATAAAAAACCTTCAATACAAAAGTTCAACATTCTTAATAAAAATACTTTTAATAGCATTTTATGTACGTATACCTAACATATTTTTATTTATTTTATTTTTATTTTCTTATTTTTTTATCAAAACTATGCATGTCTGCATTTTTGTATTCAATTGCAGTCAGTCATTCATTCGAATCAAATTATTTTCTTATGGTTACAGAGTTGTAGTACAAATTATAATGCATTTTACATCCGATATAATACATTTATTATAATACATAATATGCGTGTATAATAATGTATACATATAATTAATTAGATTCTTAATAATTCAAATATGTAAGTATATATACGTACATACATAAGTGGGTGATCAAATTAGTACTATGTGACCATCGGGAATTAGTGGTTCAGTGGTAGTGGTAGAGCAACTGGCCATGTGAATTCGAAATCGCGGGATTCTCAATTCTCGTCTAAGACAAACTTTCCAACTTTTATTACCCCCAAAACCAAAAGTTCACTTAGCTTTGAATGGGAAAAAGAAATTAAAAATGATGATTCTGATTTTAGTCCACTCGCTGACGACAATCAATTCAAGTATTATTATAGATCATTATAAAAATAGATAAATCTAAATTCTATCATTCCAAGTAAATTTGGCTGTTTTCGGTAATTCAGATCTTTTCTAACTTTCCAGCCAGATCTAACTATTTTGACACTGAAACAAAAAATATATGTATGTGTACATACTTAGATCAAAAATACTCAAATATTATTTATCGGTGATATTTTTTAAGCTGACTGGAAAGTTAGAAAAGATCTGAATTACCGGAAACAGCCTTTGACTCCATCCGATTTAATCATCATTGTCCTTTTCCATATTTTTGTAATATGATCACTCTTCATATACGCAAGTATTTCATATTCGCAATGTCCACACAAATATAAATTTACTTACTTACGACGATCTATGTAATAATGCTGAATAGGTATTATACCGTACTACTTAGCACTGAGTTACTGCTTTTATCACGTATTGAATATTATATTCATGCTTTTTGATATATTATCTCTATCTCTTTAATCATAAAATTTATATTATGATTTAATTGTTTAATTTTTTTTTCTAGGTGGCTACTCAAGTTTCCGAAATGCATTTCCTGAATGGTGTGAAGAAAATAATCAAAATCAAGAAATGGAATCTGGTCATGGCACAACTCAAACTGATCAACTTATGGGTTTAAGGTTTGTAATCATGCGCAATTTTTATGGAATTTTTTTTTACAATAAATTGTGGCAAAACTTACTTATATCTTATATAATGTTATTTATCATAGCATTACCACTTTAAATCAAACTTTATGCAAATGGAATGAAACTTTTCAAAGGTTCATTTGGTTTGTACAAAGTTTCATTCCATTTGCATAAAGTTTCATTTAAAGTGGTAATGCTATATATATCGAAGGTACAATATGTATACGCCTTGCTTGCTTTACTTGCCTTATTTGCTATGCGCATTTGTGAATAATCCCATTTAAAAGTGTTATTTCTAGTCAGCGTATACATTGTACCTTCGCCATTAGTGTATGTTTTCTTTGAAAATTTAATTATCAACAGATCAACAGAAAGGTATTCACTGCACAACACTTTGTAATGTAAATGTACTTCCGTTTTAATGTTTTATCTCGTCCATACTTCCTTCCTTTTTGATTTTTTTTTGTTCCTCCACTATAAAACGTCGTCTTTTTGATCTATTTCCGATATTTTTTTTTCTGATAATTTTCATTTTATTTATTTATTTATTTATATATTTTTTATTATTAATTTTTTTCTTTTTTTTTTTGATTTCACATTTATAGATCATTACGAATATCAACACCGCATTCAGATTCAGCATGTAGTAGCTCGACAGAATCATCTGATTGTGAAAGTACAACACATTATCATCATTATCATTATCACCATCAACATATAAATGAAGCTCCTGTTGAAATTGTGCCTGGACTATTTTTGGGTAATGCTTCACACAGTGGTGATTCAGATGCATTACAAAAATATAATATTAAGGTTTGAATTTTTGTTTTTATTTAAAATAAAATATAACAAAAAAAAAAGAAATATTGTAAAATTCATTTCATTTATTCATTTTATTTATTTTCTTTTAATTTTTTACAGTATGTTCTTAATGTAACACCTGATCTTCCTAATCATTTTGAGGCTTCCGGATGTGGTATACAATATTTACAAATTCCAATTACTGATCATTATTCACAAGATTTAGCTGTACATTTTCCTGCTGCAATTAATTTTATTGGTAAGATACGGGCAACGAAACCGCATATAAAATATTTTTAATTATGTATTTCCTTTTTTTCAAAGTTTTTTTTTTTTTCTAAAACTGATTTCCTCTTTTATTCTTATTCTCTTTCTTTTTTTTGTATTTTTTTTTTTCAATTTCAATTTCAATTTAAATTTTATAGAAGAAGCTAGATCAAAAGGTTCTGCTGTTTTAGTTCACTGCCTAGCTGGTGTTTCACGTTCTGTAACAGTTACATTAGCCTACCTCATGCATACAAAATCATTATGTTTAAATGATGCATTCTCATTAGTACGTGATCGTAAACCAGATGTAGCACCAAATTTTCATTTTATGGAACAATTACATTCATTTGAACGTCAACTAAAAATTCAAAATCCAAATCATCATCATATACCACATCACTGTCATCATCATCATCATCATCATCATCATAACCATAATCATCACAATAATGATTCAATTATGACGCCATCATCATCATCGTTGTCGACAACAACAACTACTACCACTACTGATGGTGTAAATTCATCATCATCATCATCCACAAAATCACAATTGACAGAATGCGAAAAATGCCAAAATCATACAAAATGTGATAATTGTATTGAAAATATCGATAAATGTAAATGTATGCAAATTGATTTTTTGGCACGTGTTAAAACTACAGGTGTATCACCTGATTCTGGTATAGAGTTTGATCGTTGGACACCATCGTTAGATAGTGGTGGTAGTGGTGGTGGCGTTGGCAGTGGTGTTAATACAACTGGTAACTGTTGCTGTATTCATACTGGATGTGCTGGAGGTACAAATAGCAATTGTGGTGGAAGTGAAAATGATGAGAACAGAAGTGGATGTTGCCTTAAATGAAATCGATTTGTAGGAAAAAGTTTTATTTTGCCTCCCCTGACTAATGAAATGGAATAACAAATGCTTCTGCATAAGCAACAACAGAACCAATAAGAACGACAGTAATAACAGCAACAGTAGCATCAACAACAACAACATTAACTACAAAAATTGAATTTTATGCAATTGTAAAAGAAAAACCATAAATTTATTGTATAAGACAATTTTGTTCTTTAATTCGAAAAAAAAAAATAAAAAAATAAAATAAAATAAAATTAAATAAAAAGGCTGTTTTCAAAATTGCAAACTTTATTTCATCAATTTGATATCAAGTCAAATGGCTTGCCGCCTTAAGGTAAGAAAAAAGATGATCATATGATGAACTTTGTAAACTTGACTGAAAATTGACTGTAAAACTTCAATAAATAAATAAACATTTGATATATAATTAAAACTATATAATTAAAAAAAAAACGTGCAAGGTTTTGTCACATGTTTGCAACTTTGAAAATAACCATACATAGTTCCATAACTCATACTGTAGGTATTTTATATATCATTCCGTCATTAATTGACCATAATTTGCGCAATTTAATTAATTGCTACTATAATCTATAATCGCGTATATTTCGCAGTACCAAAACGGTTTTTTAATGTGAGACCGAACGAATTGATTCCTAATTCTTTTACGTCATGATACCAAATTTTTAAGAAATAAGAAAAATCATTTGACAAGTGACAAGGTATAAAAATGTTAATTTTTACTTTTGAATTTATTGTTAGAGTTTGACGTCACTTATCATATTGTCAAATAACTAGTTTGTTGGTGTAATTTTGTAGTAAAATCTTTGAAAATACAAAATTAGGAGAAAAAACTAAATAATAAACTAAACAGTTTTGAATAAATATATTAATGAAACTTAAATAAAAATGTTTTCACAAATTTGCTACTTTTTACTTCAAGATAAATTTCTTTAAGCAAAAAATATGAAAATTCAGAATTAACGGGATATGTTTTTGTAGTTTCTCGAAATACATAAGTTAATGCTTTTCGAGTAAAACATTACAAAAAAAAATTAAAAAGTACTGCAAAAGTAGTAAGTAAAAACCACCTAATGCACGAACAGACCTAACAAATGTTTGTTGTCATTACCATTACAGTCGAATCAAGTATCAAATCAAAAACGTGTTTGGTTCAGAACAAATTGATCGATTTGACCAGTTTGGTACTGCGAATTATACACGATCTATGTATCAAAATAAAAAAAAAAAAAACGAAAACAAAATAAAAAAAAATGCTTATTGCGATTGTAATGAGACTGAAAATTATAAAATTAAATTTATAATTAAAAAATAATTTAAAAACGAAAAACAAAACAAGTAAAAGAGGCAGTGCATATTACGAAAAGAAAGACTTTTTCCTACATTATATATACATATAAAAAAAAATAAAACATATATTTTATAATTATTAAAAAATATATATAAATAGATAAGAAAATGAGAAAAAATTTATATATATACATATGTATAAATATTTTCCATTAAAAATAATTAAGCATAAAACATTAGAATAATGTGTAATGTATTTATTATTTCTTACGTACATAACATAAATGCAATGTATATTTTCTACATACATATATAAATAAATACTTTTATCTTTTAAAGATAACTTATATTAGTTATATACAAAAATATAATTCACAAAAAAAATAAATGTGCAAAGTTAAAAAAAAAATTATAATGTTTTAGCATAAAATTGTTTTTAAGCCAAATTATTAATAATTTAAAAAAGCAAAAAACTAATTATTATATACTTATTATTATTATTACGATGAAAATATGAAAATTAATATTTTTAAAATTTTAAAGTAAAATTATAAGAAATCTATTTAAAAAAAAATAAAAAAAAAATATTTGTAATGTAAGAAAAATAAAATAAAACAAAAATGAAAAATTAATGTATCAATCTTTATAGGTGAATGTAATGTGAAACACTATATGAACATAAAAAATATGTGTAATGTTATGTACAATAATTTATGTTATTAATGTTTAATGTATTAAAATGCAAATTTTGAAAAGAAAAAAAAAACAAAAATAAAATCATATTATCGTTTGTTAAATTAATGAATTAAAAAATTAAAAGAAATAAATATTTTACTAAACATAAACTTTGTCACTTTCATAATCACAATTCTTGAATAGAGAGGATAGAATTTACGTCTTGTTTGCTGTGCTTGATTTACATTCATATGTACTTTGGCAGCTGACTAGTGACTAGAAATAACACTTAATTAAACGGGATTGCTCATATTTACTTTCAACTTTATGTTAAAACTACCGTTAAAACTAATTTCTAGAATTTCCACAGCATTAAAATGGCGCTACGTTTAGTAAATTTTTTGAATACTAGCTTTATATTAGACAAATCATGCTAGTTTCAATACCAGCTTGTTATCATGGTATAAAGGATGACAGATATGTAGTATAGTCAATACCATGGTATCGATATCACGTTTATATGTACTACATGTCTGTCAATGGCTTAACTTTTAATTGTGCTGTGATATTGTTCTTTCACAAGTAAATCATTTCTGTAAAAGGAAAAATGCAGAGAATAGAATTTGTAAATACATAACTAAAAAGAAAGCAAAATTGTAAAAGGAAAAATGAAGATAATAAAATTTGCAAATTTAAAATTCAAAAAATCTTTATTGTAGAACATAAGAGTATAAAAGTTTTAAATTAGCGCCCCAGCTTACAGCTACAGAGTCAAGCTTAAGCTACGCTGCACAATGTGTTTCATCATCATATAGGTCTAGTAAGCCGATAAACCTGAATTCAGATTCTCATATAAAAACTATGTAAAAAAGGTGGTCTGAATTCAGACACATTCATGGAATAATAATAAACGAAAAGTATAATAAACATTGGTTCTGCCTTTGAATGATAGATATCGAGCTTTGTTTATGGAGATTTTTTGTTATATTTTTCAGGCACAATTTAAATAAAATTTTATTTTTTTCGACCTGAATTTTTGACAATACATATGTGTTAGAATTTGAATCAATTTATCATCGAAAAATATTTAAAAAATTCAAATTTAATTTTTTTTATGTCTTTTTAAATGTCTCTACTCTACATGAACATTTATGATGCAAATCTACACAGTCTACAAAAATTTTCTCCATGACCTGAATTCAGGAAGCATAAATAGAATAGTTTTAGAATCTGAATTCAGGTCCATCAGCGTACTAGACATTAAAACAAAATATTAACAAATTTTTCATTACTTTTTAAAACTGTACTTTAAATACTTATAGCAAAATCATAAGCAGCATTTTAAAAAAACGATTACAGAACTTAAAATGCCAAAAAATGAATAATAGCTGCTTTCGATTTAGCAATTACAAGTACTTGCGAGCACAAAAATGTGTCTAGGATAAATCTTTATAACGAACGACACAAAAATTATTCGTTGCATCTACTTGAACAATTTTTGTAGCTACGACTCTACGAGTAGATGATTTAGCACAGACATTCATCTTATCTACTCACAAGTAATTGAAAATTTTTAAATCGAAAGCAGCTAATATAGAGCACATTTTAAGAATTGAGGCGAGGTGACAATGTGTTTTAATGTAATATGAAAATAATAATAATAAAACATGCCATAAAAATTATAAATTTAATTATTATTTTTAATATTATTTTATATACATGCATAAATATTATTATACTTATCCTTGTACGTATTTATGTATGTGTATATTATATACATACATATATTTGTGTTTTTAAAAAATTGACAAAATGAAAAAAAAACATGAAAAGAAACAAATACACGATGCAAAAAAATATAACAGAACAGAATAAAATAACTTTTAAACAAATTTTCAAAAAAAAATGTAAATTGCATTTAAAATGTATGGATGAAAACTATAAAAAATAAATTATTACAAATAAAAAATATTGCCATTTCATAAATAACAACAAAATACAAAAATAAAAAGTTTTAAATTAATTGAAATGTTTCAAAATTTTATTATTTTTTTTAAATTATTTTCCAAATAGAAAATTACAATAAAAAAAATTTGACAAATTTCAATTCTATAACAAAATCCAAATATATTTTTTTTTTAATTAAAGAAAAAAGAAATGAATAAAAGATAAAACAACAAATCAAATTCCAAATTTTGAAAAATATTAAAAAAAAAGTAATAACTTTTTGGGGGGTTATTCTGAGGTGGTCGTGTTATCTGCAAATTCTACTAACTTGACGAGATTCTGTTAACTTTATTTCATAAGAAGTTTTAACATTAATACATACATATGTACATACTACATAAGAATAATAAATTTTTGTGTGAATTCTCACAATTGTTGATAAGAACGATTGACGGGATAAAAAATCTTTTTTGGTGCGACAATACCTAAATGTAGAACTTTAATCGACATAGCTGACATGGCAAACATGGGAAAAAATAATGAATTTTAAGACGTGACATTTGGTTAACTATAATAACATAAATAACATACTAAACAATAAGCCATAGGAATTTCACAAAATGAGGTTATGACTTATGTTACTTATGTCATGTACGCTTTCGATCGTACTGCTTATGTCGAGCTTATATTAAACGAATTTTTAACGAATGTCGGCAATGTCAGTTATAATTTAGCTTATTGATTTGGCTGTGTTCGTAGCCGACATAAGACATAGTCTATGTCAGCTATGTCTATGTCGATTATAGTTTTGCCTTAATGCAAGTACTCGTATCAGGTAGTAAGGGTTGAACATAAATCGAGGTTATTTACACATCATACATCAAGTCTGTAGACAGACATACAAATTGGCTCATCTGGCGCTTCTGATCGTTCGTATGATTTTTTTATTTTGTCAAAAAAATTAGAATTATTATTTCGACATAAAAAAAATGCGCATCATTGTGTGTCAGAATTAGAACGTATCTAGCCAAGCAAAATATTACAGTATTAGGCCAAGTTAACTGGGGGCTGAATAGCTTGATGGCTGTGGCATTAGACTGATGAACTTAATGCTTAACGTTCCGAGTTCTAACCCCAACCAGAGCACTATTCTCGCCCAAGTTGATCATTAGTTTAATCGGCAATGTACACCAATAACTGATTACTGATAATAAAATAGATCATCTAACTGAGAAAATTTATTGATCGCGCTCGTCGGTGCCATGATAATGGTCTGAACCTGAACTGAGTATCCGCGTGTACTTAGCGGTTTAACTCTCAGCTAGAAATGATTGGTTTAAGTTTAAAAATGAATGACATACATAAATGTATTCTGGCGAAAGCTAACTTTCAGTCTATAATACGGTCATAGAATAGCCCCAAGTAATAATAAAAATCAACAACACGTACATACATTCATATAAAACAATGAAATGAAAAAGGAAAATAAAAACCAAAACGTACGCTTTCTACCAGATAATAAAATAAGATTGTAATGTAATGATAAACAAAGCAAAATAAAAAAATATGTTCAATAAAACAAAAACAAAAAAAAATTTTTAAATAAATAGCAAATCTCATAAAATTTTATTTAGGCGAGAGACACAATGAAAGATTTTTTGTCAGCCAAACTTTTAAACACACATACGAATATTTAAATATGAATTCACATTAAAATAACAACTGGAAATTTTCGACTGTCTGAACCTGAGTGTTATTAGTTTTTCATAATATTTGAATTTTTAGTCGATCTTGTTTTTGTTTTTGCTGACATTCCTGTCAGAACGACATTTGTCAAAAAATGACATATCTGTCATTTTTGTTATTATCATCATTTCGCAATATTTCAAAACATACAATTCAGTCAATTCGGTTTGAAACTTTTATTTACTACGTTTATGAACACCTCTTAAAACAATTTGAGATAGAACGACATGAAATAGTAAGATTCATAAAATCGATATACAATTATGAATTATCATATCGTTCTAACTCAAACCAATTAAGTTATGCGTTCCAAACGATTGTAAATCGAAATGAAATTATTTATAAGCACATAAAATGAAATAGAAAACAGGTTATCCAATATATAAGTACGAATACGATACGTTATTATTCGAGCGTTAAATTTATGAGGAATTTCTTTCTAATGAGGAATATTTTGAAATTTTAATGTATTTTGTGTATAAAATTATAAAGTTAGCATTTATATTTTTCAAGTCGATCGAATTGGCTTTCATCCGTTGAGGTATGAGAAGCATGGAAGTTGAACAACATCAAAATATATTTATGTAATAAGTTCCAATGAAAACGCATGAAAAGCGTAGGAAGTCGACAAAGGATAGAAATTGGTTAACTTTTAACTTTTCAGGCGGTAAAACACATGAAATTAAGAAGAAGAAATAGTTTGACAGTTCCAAAGCAATGAAAAACAAAAACAAAGAACAAACAGAAAATTAGTATGGAAATTTGAAATTAATATTATGTGCAGAATATAAACTGTTTGAAATTTCTGCAACGCGTACATTGTACCATACAATAGCAAATCTATGCGGCAACGGATAAAATGTTTGTAAGATCTGAAATATTTGAAAACTTCATCTTTCACATTGGGCCTTCCAGCTTTAGTTCGATTCAAGTGTGTTCACATAAACACTGCGCTTAAATGTTTTCAACTAAACTAATTGCTTATTTCGGTTTACATAATGTCTGTATTATCACAGATAAGGATATCCTAAAAAGTGGTAAAAGTCTTTCATCGTGTTTCTCACCTTATTCATATAAAATACATATAATAGGTGCTTTCGATTTGGCAATTTCAATTACTTGCGAGTACTAAAATGTGTCTACGAAAATTGTTATAATGAAAGACACAAAAATTATTCGCAACTAAGTACTTGCATCTACTTCCAGCTACTTGAAAAGTTTTCCATGAGTAGCTGCGAGTAGATGGTTTAGCACAGACATTTACCTTTTCTACTCGCAAGTACTTGAAATTGCCAAATCGAAAGCACCTAATATGTACATTATATGTTAAAGCTTCTTCTAAAGTAGACCTCAGATTATCAATATTTATTGACAAACACGCGAGTTTGGGAAACCATATTGATAGTGTGAGTATGTGGTATTGATGATTTGTCAATAGTTTGAAGAATATCAAAAATTTTAAATATTTCATCAATATTTTGATATTGACATGAGTTTGATAGTTTGAGGTTAGATTTGACAAAACTTTATCAGTATCACGTCAATATAATTTGTCAATAAATATTGATAATCTGCGGTCTATACTTAAAAGGATAATAAATAAAAACACACCAAACATTATAAATATAATACTTATTTTTTGCATATTCATATACACTATAGCACATTATATAAATGTACAAATGTATATTAAGAAATAATAAATAAAATAAAACACATTTTATGTCACATTTTTTATTTTACATGAATAATATTTGATAAATAAATGCATACACACATACTATGTACGTATGTAAATGTGCATAATAAATGTATATTGATAATATTCATTTAATGCAGCAAAAAGCATGTAAAGTAAACCGAGTGAAATGTGTAAACCATACGCATATGTACTTATTTACATGATTTAATCGTTTTATATGACTTTAACTGCATTAAGCGAATATACATACCTTCATTAGTGTAGTATGTTATGGATAAAATCTAAGAATTCATGTAAAAAAATTTATAGTATTGCATATTATAAGAGAATTAATATTGTACTGAAAATTTTGCGTACAATTACTACTATCAAAAACCATAGAATATATAAGACGTGCCAAGCTGATTATAATCGAAAAAATAGCTTTCAGATCATATCCCAACATTGGTGGCTATAGCTTTTTTGCTGATGTTAATGTGATCTCTGGACTGGTAGTCTCCTTGCGGTAGAGGCTTATGTCGTCGTTAAAGTAACTGTCTCTGTCTCTGTATATGGTGAGGGTGGGGATGTTTGGGTCATGTTCGGGTTTGGAGGGGAAAGGGCCCCCCAGTCGACTGATCATCATGACCGATCTCCTGAGGGTCGAGTATCTGTTGTTTATGTCATTACTTAGGAAATCCCAGACTATTCCAAACAGTGGAGCCCTAGGGTCTCCTACCTGTTTGGAGGCAAATCTCAACCTTAGCTTCATGATTCTGTGTTCCAGGTCCCAGGTCCCACATTCTGCCATTAGAATGGGGATTGGGGTCGAGCGGTAGGCGCCTGAGGCTACCCGGAGGACGTTGTTCATTGCAGTTTGGATGCTTTTTTTGCAAGTTGGTGAGCAGTCACCAAATAGGGTAAGACCATACCCTGTAATACCGTTTATCAGTACTTTTGCAATGTGAATGAGTGCTGATGGTGGGGCACCCATTCTACCTGCTGCTAGCATTTTTATAAGATTTTGAACCTTGTTGGTTTTGAACGCTTTAACGTTGGGATATCTTGTCAGTTCCACTAGCAGTGTGTCCAAATAAACAATGAGGAGCGTTGTGGACAAGGGAGACCCTTGTGGGGTGCCGTTATTCAGGGTATAACGGTTTGATAAATAGCCATTTGTTCGGACTTTGATTTGTCTGTTGGATAAGAAGTTTCCAATTGTTCTAACAAAGTTAGAGTTTATGCCCCAAGAGGCCAGTTTCTGGCATACGAAACAGTAGAGGCGGCTCCTCGTATAGGGCTAGGAGGGCTCAGCCCCACCAAGATTATCGTATTTTCAATCTTATAAATACCAATAAATAAATTTAAAAATTATTTTTCACATCAATAATATTTTTATAATCATTCATTCAATAAAAATATGTAAAAACTTTAGTTAATTTTACATCACTCAAGTGTGTATAACAAATACATTATTTTTTCATAAAATACACATAAGAAAAAATCGTTATAACTGCCTGTCTGAATTTTAAAAATATTTATAAACATCGAAGATAATGTAGGGTTTAGCATCATAAACTGTATTATCTTTGTAAATATGTACAACAAAAATGTATGAAAAATAAGTTCGAATAAACCATACATATAATTCTATTTCCGTTTCACTCAGTATTAATGTATATTTCTACCTCATTCAATACAAATACATGTTATAACAATAATTACCATTCAATCAAACATTCAAACTGTCTGACTGTCTATTCATCGGGACTAATTCACTACCAGCCCGGATGAACTCACCATATAACTCTGTGAGAAGAATGAATAATTCGTTTTAATTCATTCAGTTTTGATTTTACAAAAACAATTTATATGTGCTCGATCCGGGCTGTTTTGAAGTAGCCCTCTCATATGAATTGTTATTGTATTTCATTTTTGTATTACAGCACAAACAATGATCATAATGTCTATTGTTTGTGCGGTATTGTGAAGTAAATGGTGGTATGTATGTATGTATACTGCTTTGCTTATCTTCTATTCCTTCATTTCTTTCTTTTCTTTGATCTATATAAAGATTGACTTGTATTATATTTATATATATTATTAACATACAAGGCAAGTTTATATTGGATTGTATTACTCAGTCAACAGTCTTATGTATTTTTTATTGTTGCGTTAATACAAACACGAAATAATTTATCCGCCTTATCATGATATTCGAAGACGAAACGTTTCGTATCGTCTTGTTAAAAACGCGATCATGATATTCGAAACGTTCCAATTTCAAACGATTTTCATCGTCTACTCAGTCGATAGCATTTTGTTCATCGTTTACATATAAATTTATTTTTTTTTTTGGTTTTTAATAGAATTTTTTTTATTTAAAGCATATTACTAATATTTGTGAATATTAATATTAAATTAATTTTTTTAAAAAAATGGAAATTATTATTAAAAATGATATTTCAAAACATCAACAAAATAATAGAAATGACATCGAACTCTTTTTTCTTACAACAAAACTGGAAATTGTATGAATTAAACATTAAAGCTTCGTTTTTATAAGGCATTTATATTGTACCACTATGTACCACTTAATATTCGAAACGATGAAGTTACATAATAGCAATTTTATATCGTATCGTTTCGTTTCATCGTTTCATCGTTTCATCGTCTTCGAATATCATGATAAGGCAGTGCTAATCGGTTTACAGTCCCATCAGTCCATTATGTTGAATAATGTTGAATATGGTTGAAATTGTTCAAAAGCAAAGTATGAAGTATGAATGATATAGATATATTATGCATTATACATATGGCTATGTATATAATATGTATACTTATGTTTTCGTATTAACAAATGCATCCACCAGAGGATGTTTGTTTAAATTATTGTTCGTTTTATATTTAAAAAAGTCAAAACATCCGTTAAAAATTAAAAACCGTCATATTTAAGTATTTTTAATAAAAAAAATTGTAATAATTTAAGTATAATTTTAATTCCTTATTTCAAATTCAACTTAACTCCGTTTTTTCCTCTTTTTGATCAAAATAATTTTTAATTAAGAAGAAAGTTTCCAAGTTTACAATTTTTACAATTCAAAATTTTTTGCTTTTGAGTTTTAACAATTTTTTTTGCATATTGGATAAGACACGAATTTCCTAGAGACTGCAAATCATTTCATTTTAAATAATTACACTTCTCTTGAATTTTGAACTCTGGAATTTTTTTCTCTCATAGAAAAATGAAAATAATGTTTTTTCGTTTATAACGAGAAAAGCCAGTTGAACAATTTTTGTCGTTTTAAGATTTTCATAATTGGTTACCAGCGTAAATGGTATGTAAGATTGAAAATGTTTTACGCTAGTTCCATTCAAATGAATAAATGATATCGAATTTAATTTATGATATTATCACAACACAAATGTTCTAGGAGTTTTGTTCATAATTTATCTTTTTATGTTGCAGACCCAAACAAATTTTTTAAATTTTAGGTTTTTCGCCAAACATTTTAAAAAATTTTGTGTTTCTTACCCGTTCGATTTGAAGAAATATTTCAAATAAGAACTAACCGCCATTTAAAGCGATGATATGTTTTGAAATGTTTTTCCATTTCCGAAATTTTCAAATTTTCTAACGATGAAAATGAAAATAAAAAATTTTCAAGAATATTTAAATGAATCCTATCAGCATTTTGGTATCTAAAAGGGTTTTTGGTACTTTAATAAGTATTAAAATCTAAAATTAAATATAATGGGAGTCTAAAGTCGACTAAATTCCTTTGCAGTTATTTCAATACGCAGAGAAATTATAAATATAATATTGCAAATTTTAGCAAATTTGTTTTTGGTCAAGAGAAAGATCGAAGTGTTGAGTATTTTTTTAAACGAAATGTTAGATTATACAGAAATGATACAAATCCATATTTTTAAGTTTACGAACGTTTGTTAAGTTGTTTTTTTTTAAAGATATTTATTATTACTATCAAAATATTTTGTTAAGTATTTTTAACGTTTTATTTTTATGAAGTTTGTAAATTTTGAAAGAAGCCCAAAATATATAACTTATTTTCCAAAAAACAATATTCTGGGGAAGTGTATCTTTAATATGGACTAACCCTCTAAAAGCGTTACTTCTTGGATGGAGTGGAAACCCTTGAAATCATTAGCCCCACCATAAATTTTGGTCACGAGCCGCCACTGCGAAACAGGCTGGTATTCTGTCGTATGCCTTTTCTAGGTCCAGTGAGATAACACTAGAATGGTCTCTTGTTGCCAGAGAAGAAGCCAGCCCTTCTTCTAAGTCATGTAGGAGGGTGATGGTGCCTCTCCTTGGCGGAAACCATGCTGACCAGACTTCGTCAGCTCCTCAGTTACTGTCTGGAGTCTTTTACCCATAATCTTCTCAATTGTTTTTGACAAACATGAGAGAAGGGATATGGGCCTGTAGTCCAGTGCTTGTTTGGCTGTTAACGTTCTCTTCGGAATCGGTATCAGGGTGGCTAATTTCCAGTCATGTGGGAAAGTTCCACTTGCCAGAATTTTGGTGTATAGGTCTGCTAATCTTTGCTTAACTTCGTTTGGTAGGTGCCTCAACATGCGGTAGCTTATTTGATCGGCACCTGGGGTGGAGCCACCGAAAGAGTTCAGTATATGCTCCAATTCCTCAATTCCTCAAGTGAGATCTCATAAGAAAGGTGATATCTCGCATGTTGTGTTGCTTCCACCGCGAATGCAATTTTCTGTCTGAGTACCGATTCCGGGAGGTTCTGGTCGCTAGAAACTGAGGACCATGCCGAAGCAAACTCCTCTGCAATACCAAGTGAGTCGGTAATCGCTCCATTGTCTGTCCTGAGAGATAGTACGGCTGAGGGTGGTTTGCCGTATAGGCGCTTCACCTTCATCCATGCGTCCCTCATCGAGTCAGATGGAACGATTGAGTTTGCGAATGCCTGCCAAGAGGCCTTTTTCGCTTCTTTCACCGCCCTCTTCACTTGAGCAGTTAATCTTTTGTATGTGGTTGAGTTTGCGCTGGTGGCGTTTCTATGGAAATTTTTCCAGGCCGTATTTTTTTTCTTTATCAGGGCTTTTATCTCTTGGTTGAACCAAATTGGATCAAAGTTGAATCTCGGTCGAACAGATGGCATTGAAGAGGTTGCAGCAGCTTTGATAGTTTTTTTAATGCTGGCCGCTTCTTTGTTTATATTGCTGCTTATGGGGTTTACTCGGTTAAGTCTCAGCACTAATTGGGCAAATAGGTCCCAATCAGCTTTTTCTTCGACTAATCGAGTCGAAATCTTTTTGACTGCTAGTTTTTCAACGCTTTTTTTCAGATGGGAGTTGGTTTGTGTAGTTTTCTAGGGTGGAGGTATTTATGAGGTAGGTTCGGGTAATTTATACCGATGAGAAAGCCATTGGGGGTGATGTGTGTACGGTGATAGACACATTTAGGAATTCCGATGTAATGTCGAGCAGTGAATGGCTTATACTGGACCGTACTAGTATGCCAACTCCTCGTGAACGAGACAAGGAATCACTGTCCGAGAAGTGACAGGTGTATCCTCGAAAGTTCGATGGTCCATTGTTTTTGTGGAATAGTGTTTCCTGTAGTAGGATAATATGCGGTTTATACCGGCTAATTAAAAGTTCGAGATTGTGCTGGTTCGCACGAAAGCCTCTTATATTCCACTGTATGCAGGTAAGCTCACGTGATGATATTTGCGAGCTAGGCATGAAGTGAGATATTTTTTAGATTATCTATCTAAATCTCGATGGTTTTGATCTGCTGGAGGATGGGGTCTGTCCTGGACGTTGGGGCGTCTAGACAGTCTCCATTCTTATGTCTTCTTGGGCTCTTTGTTTAAAGGATGGGGGAAAGGGTATTTCTACCCTGTCAGAAGTTTGTATTAGTTTATTGAAGGGAAGTTGTGTTCCAAGGTAGTTGTTACCTTGGTCTTGTATGAGTTGCTCTAGAGTGGTTCTAGAGTTGTCGTATAAATTTACAATTTCGTTGAAAGTTATGTAGTATTTTGGTTGGTTTGTCATTTGCTTATCTATGTGGTTTGTGTTTATTGTTGATGTTTTTTCTATATTTTGTTCGTATAGTATTGATTCGTTTGGTGTGTTTTTGTCAAGATCTGTGTGCGTGCTTTTTAGCACCTTGTTTTTTTGTGTGTTTGATGTCAAGTCTGAGTTCTTATTCTTTTGTTTGTTTGTGTTCTTTTCTTGTGTGTCATTGTTATTTGTTCCTGTTTGTTTGCGTTTTTGTTCGTTTGTGTCAGTTGTCTGTGTGTTTATATTGTCATCCGTATTAGGTCGTTTCTTACCTGTTTGAGACGCTACTTGCGCGTATGTCGGTGCGCCCAATCTGTTGGCCAAATTGCTGGTTCCTCCATTCTTCCTTCTTGGTCCTGTGGTAGCTGATTCTGGGTGTCGGTCCAGGTATCTACGACGAGCCTGGAATTTGGTGCATCTCTCTGCTGCCATGATTTGCAGCAACTCTTTCTCCTTTATGAAGCAAGGGCAGTTTTGGTCGGCTGCACCGTGTCCTTTAACGTTGCAGTTGATACAGAACTTTTCCCCGCACTTCTCATTATCGAGATGTTTTTTGCCGGCACACTCTGCACATCTTTCTTCAGAGCCGCATCTGTTCTTTGTGTGTCCAATGCGTTGACACTTGTGGCATCGCATCGGTCTCATCTTGTACTCCCTAACGGCGATGCGAAGTACTCTGCAAACAATGACATGTTTGGGAGCCTTTGATGCGTCGAAAGTTAGTACTATCGTTCCGGTTGGTGTCGGTTCTATGTTGTTCTCACCCATTCTCCTTTTTACGTGTCTGGCCGCTATGACCCCTTGCTCTCTGAGATCTTCTATGATTTCTTCATCTGATGTGTAGCACAATTCTCTCGCTGATATGACCCCCTTCGATGTATTGAGGGCATATATATATTCGGCATGGATATTAATTATTTTGTCCTTCGCTAGAGTTAGTTTCTTAGCTCTGATGAACTTTTCGGCACTATGTTTGTTCTTGATGAGGAGTTGTACTCTCCCATCATTCCTCCATTCAACTTCAATTATGTCTGAGGATATCCCTGATAGGGCCTTTAAGACAAGTAAAAAGTTAAATTTTTCATGGCTGACATAGCCTTTTCTGTCACCTTGAGTTTTGGCTGGGTCTTCTATGTCGCTTCTTACTATCACGTATTTAGTTTCTTGATCAGTCGTCGTCCTTTTCACCGGTAACTGAGTCTGTGAAGCCTGTGTCTTCATCGAGGATCCCAAAGGGATTCTCATCACCCCCTGGGGGCTCCTTCATCTTACCTGTCTTTCTACCTACTTTCTATTTAAATCTTTTTATTTTTATTTTCTTTATTCCTGAAAAGTTCACTTAATTTACTTTATGTTGATTTTTATTTTATTCACTTTTTTTTTAAATTTTGGTATATATATTTTTATTTTATTTATTATTTTTTTTTTTTTGTTTTTTTTTTTAAAAAAAAAAAAAAAAAAAAAAAATTTTTAATTTTTTGTTTTTGGCACCCGTGCATTTATTTTTTTGTCACTCTGTTTTTTTCTGATTTTTGTGTGCCCACTGTTTGGGTCACCCTGTCTTTGGATACACTTAATTTAGCACCCTGCACTTGATTTTTCGATTTTCTGTCGAAAAATTTTAATGGCCTCCACACTACCACATGTATTTCGATTTTGTCAAAAATATAATTAACACACGTATAATGTTTTCACTGCCTAATGGCGTCCTTTTGTTTTTCACTATTTAACTTTTATAGACTAATTTTAAACTTATTTTATTTATTTATTAACATTAATACATTAATTATTTATTTTAAATATTATTAAATTATTTTTCTAGTTTAATTTCTATTGTTTCTATTCGTTTTTTATTTTTTTTAATTTATGTAATTTAATTTAATTTTTAATTTTCTCTAAGCACACTAGCAAACACGTCCGTACCGCTCGGTTGTTCGAAATGAACTGTTATTGTTATTAGTATTATGTATTATATTATATTATAGAAGTTGTTAGATAAGTAAGCAATATAGTATTATTGGTATTATATTCAATTTTGATAACTATTAAATTATTTGGGCAATTCACAGTTTGTTGTATTTGACCATTCTATATTTAATACGTTGTATTCGTAAAACGAAATACAACTACTCTTGTATTTTAGCAATACTCTAAAGCTGCGATTCCACTTATTGACACTTTGTCAAATATTTGACCATATTTGATGTCATAGACGTGTAAACCCTTGTCAAATATTGTCAAAATGATGTATGGCAAGTATGGCATCAAATATTTGTTGTCAAATATTTTGTTGTGTGTAAACTCCTGTTTTCATATTTGACATCAAACATTTTGTCAAATAAAATATTTGATAATTGGATGTCAAACAGTGTCAAACAACGTCATAGTTCTACCGCCTTTATACTACTTATTTTGATTTATATACATATTATTTTACTACTGTCGTGATTTAATTTAAAAATTTAATAAAATTTTGTTTAATAAAATTGAATTATTTTAATAAAATTGAATTTTTTTTAATAAAATTGAATTTTTTTTTTTGTTCAAATTGGTGTTAATTGTGTTTGTAAAAAAAAATATTGAATAGAAAAAGGATTTATATACTATTATTTTATTACTGTTCCTGATTTAATTTAAAAATTTAATAAAATTGTTTAATAAAATAATTCAGATTTATTTAAAAAAGAACAATATTCAGAAATAAAATTATAAATTATTATTTGTAAATAAAATAAAATTAAATAATCTAACTCAAAATTCGTTTTAATTCACTTCACGACTGTCGTAACACATTATATTAAAATGTCGACTATGATGTCAAACAAAAAATTAACGCAATATGTCAAATAGTGTAAACCAACGTCATATAATGATGCCATATATTTACTTTGACACTCTCTTGGTCAAACTTTTTGACGTCAAATTGTTCTGTAGTGTAAACTCCCCGTGCCATATATTTGGCATTTCTTTGTCAAATATTTGACGAATTGTCAATAAGTGGAATCGCAGCTTAACCCATGTTTTTTGTGTATTGTACTGCGTTGTCAACTGATTTTGACATTCTGGTTACTAAAGGTCGCTCACAGTTTAATGTGTAAAAATGTTGCATTTATACAATGGATTAAATTTACAACAAACTGTGAATTGCCCAATTGTTGTTTTCGTTGGCTTATATTTTTTTCTTTATTTTTTTTTATGTTCGTGCGATCTTGTTTATACAAATGTACACACATATGTATACGGGATATTATTACCCTTCGATATTGTACAATTTCACGTTTTTATGTACATGTATATTATTATCTATATACATATTAAGTATATACCTATATATTACCACAATTGTATATTGTTTGTGATATTACAATAACTACAATATTTAGGGATACAGGTAGAAAGCAAAAGTAACGATAAAAAATTTATATTTAAATCATATTGCATATATAATCACCTGAAATATTAAAACTATATCTAAGCAAGTGTATAGATATACCATTCATGCGAAATATCCACATATATGTAATGTATAGTATTTTTAAGATTTTTTGCTTATTACGTTCATAATTAAAATTCAAAAATTATTCTTATACATATTCAGACGAATATGTAATGGTATTATTGTAATTCATAATACTCGAATAGAGATTATGAAATAATTAATATAAGACCACGCCAAAACAAAGAACATAAGGAAAAAATATTTCAATTTATAATCAATGCAGATCATACCAATCTTATACAAACATACGTATGTTTGTCATTATGTCATTCGTTTATATAGTAATATAATCCATCATCACGGGTAAAAATTGTTTATTTCAACGTGATGATGGTTCTTTTTTATAAAAAGAAAAATTTTTTTTTATTATGAGAAATAAATTTTAGAATTATAAAATTAAAAAAATTTGCTGAATGTGCAAAATTACTCTTTTTTCTTTCTCATGGGAAACTTTAAGAAATAAGAATTTTTATTTTTTTCTTCCAAGTGTAATAAGACACTGTTAACACAAAAAAAAAAAATATTTTGTACTAGTAGTTATCATTAAGAAAAATTTGAAATAGTCAGTCGAGTAAAAATTTTGGAGCTAAACAGTAGTCGTAAAAAATGAAAGTAATTTTTTTTGTAATTTTAATTTTAAAAAATAAAGTTTTGTAAAAGTGTTTAAAATGTTATAAAAGTGTTTTTTTTTAATTAACAAAACCCTACACAGCAGAAAATAAGAGAAAAAGAATTTTAAAAGGAAAAGGTGTGGAACAAGTTGAATTTTCTTTACTATATATTATTATGTATATTACTCCCTATTAAAAAAAATGTTTGTTTACATTTCTTTGAAAAAAATTTCTAGTTTTTTATTCCATTTTACTTATCATTCACAACAATTCATATCCATATATACATACATATAATATTCGCATATAAATTCGTATTATACTACTAATACATAATACAGATAAGGATCTTTGTTAATATACATCCTACCAAAGACCAATATAACAACTTGTTATTTGGTCTTTGATACTACATACTACATAATGGGCTCTATTCTGTAACCATTCTGTTAACTAACATAATTTTCTGTTAAGTTTTAACAGATTGACTTTTTAACAGACTTTTTAAAATTCGTATTCTGGTCGTAACAGAATTCCGAAACCTTTAAGAAGCTGTGGAAGCTGTCAAATTGAATCCGAAATCTGTTAATTTTTAATTTGACAACTGTTTGTTTACATTTTGAATTTTTATTTATATATGAATTATGTATATATATGTAAATGTATATGTATGTATATTTTTTTTTCAAATATATGTACATATATACATACAATGTATATAGTATATGTTAAGTGCACGCGGATACTTAGTCCATTATGGCACCGCCGATCAGTAATTTCTTGACAGATATATCATTCAGTTTATCATCAGTAATCAGTTACTGGTGTACATTGCTGATGGGAAATTAATGATCGACTTGGGCAAGAAGAGTAGCGCGCTGGCTGGGGTTCGAAACGTTATCTCAAGATCACAGGACCGACATCCAACCATCGAGCTATTCAAGCCCCCATGTATGTATATAAATAAAGTTATATAAAAGTGAGGGTTTTTTTAAAGCAATTTAAATTTTAAAAAAATATAAATTGTCGTACATAGTATGTATCCATGATTTTAATTACTTTTTTTTTCTTTTATTTATTTATTTTATTTAAAAACAAATTTGCAACATCAACTAATTAATTAATTAATTAAATTATTTATTTATAATTAATTAATTTTTAAACTATTTTATTTTACTTTTCACTTATGATTCTATACTTTGATTTACTTTACTTTTTTTTGTAAAACACTACACATAACCGCAAATATATTTTTAAAAGATTTTTAACTAAACTAAAATGTTCGCTGTTAGCTGTTAGTTGAAGATTTTTCACAGATTTTTCTGTTAACTTTTCGACCAGAATACGAATTTTTTCAGTTAACAGGTTTCTGTTAAGTTGTCAAAATTTTATATGCGGTAACAGATCTGCAGAGATAATAGTAGTTCTTCTCAATCGATTTTCTTTTTATTGTAAGTGGTAATTTTTCCAAAAACGACACACTCACATAAATGATAAAGATCGAAAAAGCTTCATCGAAACCAAAAAAGTTTTTCAAAATTTTTCGAATTGCTTTGAGTTATGTACCCTGTACACAATTATAATGATTTCAATAAATGTGTCTGACAGTCTGTAATATAATGGAATTGTTTTTGTAAATCGAGTTATCAAAACTAATTGTGTAGACGGACCATAGTTTCGAATTTGTTCTCATTTATTTTAAATATTTGCTCTCACTAAATGAAATGAACACCTGTCAATGCTTTGCAGCAATTGCAGTACTAAACAATACACAATGCTATTTAAAATGTACATTTAATTCATATGATATTCCACACATATAAGTATTATTTATGTGTATTTGTATATTTTGAGTATTGAAAATAGAATAAATTAATATCATTGGCTGGAGCATAAATATGAATTTGAACATTTTTGAAAGATTTTGATCATAAATATTTATTTTCCATGTATGGTTAGTTTATGCTCGTGCATAAGGATATATAAGGATAAACATTGAATTGAAGACGATCTCGTACACATACATACATAAAGCATATAACATGAATAAACAACGTTTGATATAACGAAAGACCGAATATATACATAATGTATTATCTCATGGTATATTATATTGGTCTTTGGTATAACATCAAATGCGATGTAAAATTTCATTCTAATACAATTTTAAAAATTAGAGTAACTGGCAGGTTTACATAATAAATTGTAGACATGAATAACAACAGGCTGCTTGCTTTTGCCCTTATGCATAATAGATAATAGTAAATACTATATGGAATGAATGTACTATTTATGTGATATACATGATTGTATGTATACATCGTATATATGGTCTTTTTGTACACATATATACAAGTGTAATTCTAAAAATAGATTATTCAATGATATACATCAGGATCTATAATGTATATAGTATCAATGACCTTTCTTAATATATTTCTTTATGAAAATATTTGTGTGTAATGTTAAATATGAACCTTTTTGTTATTCATAGATATATGAATGCATATTTGGTAATTACATATACACTTTCGCTATCAGATGGTTTTTTACTCATAAAAAATTGAAAAGTCAACCTTTTTGCAATTTTTTTTCAACTTCGGTTTAATTTCGGATTTATGAATAGAATATAATAGTGGTTGTTTGATGCGGGGGAGTAGTGTGGTGGGTGGTGATTACTCATGAGTAATTTTTCATTAGTAAAATTGAAGAATTTTATAGAATGAAAAATAAAATATAAATGAAAAAAAGAGAATATTGGCAGGTAGGTGCGTGGTTGCTAAAAGAGTATAAAAAGTGTTGTATAATTAGCGTCATTCGTTAACACTGATCAACATTTTTGAACTGAATTAAACTGATTTTTTCATATGCTCTTTTAACCATCTACCATACTATCCTACGCATCAAACTGTAAATATTATATTTTTTTCATAAATTCGAAGTTAAATGGAATATTTTGAGACTAGAATCATGAAGATTCATATATTTTTCGATTTTTAATGTTTAAAAAAAACTAGCTGACCGCGAAAGTTTATGATTACCGAATATTTATCAATCATATTTATCAATTCTTTTTGTAAAAAAAAAAAATATCATTGTGCTTCAATAATTCATATACCACTTAATACTATTATAATTATTAATAATAGTAGATAAGTGTAACACAAACCCAACGGTAGTGATATACAAAAACAATCATAATGCCCACCGATACGGGTGGAGGTAGTGAAAATAACTATTGGCATCCACTAACTACATTAAGTGATAATTGTGACAATGTATTACCAATTAAAAGATCAAAAAAAATCAGCATGAGTTCTACACGTGAAACAAATACATTCAGTGTTAATAATTTTCCTTTTCTGGATTCTAAAAATAATTACTCATCAAATATTAAAAATTCATACAAATACATTTTGATTAAAACAAAAGATCCACAAACCAACCTAAAAAATACCAACATTTTCGCATTGACAAAATCAATTGAAAACATTTCTAAAGACTTCAGTTCAATAACGTTCACAACACAAGGGCACTTACTAATTCTTACAAAAAATGAAAAACAAACAAAAAACCTGTTATCAACAAAAAATCTCAATTGTGGCATAGAGGTAGAATGTGTTTTACACCCAACATTAAATTCATCAAAAGGTACTATATATTGTCATTTTTTAACAAACATGGACAATGAGACAATAGTTAAAGAACTTAAAAATCAAAATGTTATAAAATGTGAAAAAATAACAAAATTTATTAATGGTCAAATCATAAAAACTCCCCTACACATTCTCACTTTTGATAGCTTAAACTTACCGGAAGAAATATCAGTTGGATTCATAAAAGTAAAAACAAGACAATACATACCTAAACCTATACAATGTAAGAACTGTTACAAGTTTGGACACTCAAAAAAGAAATGCTACAATTCAAAAATTTGTTTAGTTTGCAGTACAACAGAACATACTCCTGAACCATGCAAAAAAGTAGAATGCATTAACTGCCACAACCCACATAATGCAACAAATAAAAAATGCCTAAATTACATAAAAAGACAAGATATACTAGAAGTTAAAACAAAATATAATTGGACTTTCCAGAAAGCATTAGAATTCATAAACGAAAAGTATGACAAACAAAGCATACAAACAACAGCACCAATCGAATCGTTAGAAACAGCTATAAAACACAAAGAAAAAATACAAAAATCTAATAATAATCATACAGAACAAATCAACAACGAAGTCAAAGAAAATTCAACTCAAATTTACACAAAAACTCTTCATAATTCACTAAACAATCTCGAAAAAAACCCAGTCAAAATTAACACAAGTAATAACTCTTCCGCAATTGTTATTGCAAAATCAACATCAAAAGATGAATCTACAAGTACTACATTACACAATCAACAAGAATCTACAAACAACATCACATTAAAACAGATAAATACTAATCCTAGTGAACTAAGCACAAACTATAATCACAGTAACGAGACAGTTTTCGATATGGACACCCTATAAAACATAAAATTATACTTTAATTTAAGGTAATGTTACTCCTGCAATGGAACATAAATGGACTAACTAACAATCTTTCTTTTCTCAACCTACTGACTAACAAATACAATCCCGATTTCATCTCCTTACAGGAAACTCATACAATCAATAATTATAACAAATTTTCATACAAATCATATAACACATATTTTTCTAACAATAACATTAATCAGTACTCAAATAAATGTGGCGGTGTAGGACTTTTTATCAAGAATAAACTACAGCACAAACCCATTCAACTCAAAACAAATTTACTTTATATAGCTATCGAAATACAATCTCCACCATCTCCAATAACCATCATATCACTCTATATACGTCCTTCAGAAAACATTTCACACAAACAACTAAGTGATCTTAACAAACAAATTAAGACACCATGCATCATCACAGGCGATTTTAATGCATGGAACCCTATCTGGGGATCTTCTACCTACAATAGAAAAGGTAAAATAATAGAGAATTGGCTACAAGAAACTGACCTTGTTGTACTTAATAATGGAAAACCTACCCACCTTTCCACTCACAATAGCTTTACACATATCGACTTATGTATCTGTTCTGCTAAGTTGGCACCAAAATGCAATATAAATATTCTAGACGATCTACATGGTAGTGACCATTTTCCCTTAATCACAAGCATTTTTAGTCATACCGACACTCCACAATTCATCCACAGATACTTAACCACACAAGCAAACTGGTCCAAATTTCAAACAAGATTAAATACTTATTTAAAAGAGCACCCCAACTCAACAAATATTAATAAAGAAGCCGCTCTAATTCTTAAAGCCATTCGTTATGCTGCATCAGAAGCTATCCCCTCTACACATCCCCCAAAACCTTACCATAAAAAACAAATGCCGTGGTGGAATAAACAGATACAAGATATCCAATCACAAAAAAAGCTGCCTGGAACTATTTCAAAAAACATCCATCATCAAACAACTTAATAATTTACAAAAAAATGAATGCCAAACTAAAAAGAAACATCAAAATAGCGAAAAAACAAGCCTTTGCAAATTTCACTCAAAAAATTCACCCCCAGTCGTCAATCACCTCCATTTGGAACACTGTCAGAGCCTTTACGGGTAATACAAAACAAAACTATATAACACATCTAATATCCAATAACAAAACCACAACCTCTTCTACTGATACAGCTAACTGCCTCGGACTATACTGGACAAATAACATACATAATAACTACCCCTTAAACAATACGATTTCTTACAATCCAAAAAGCAAAACTATAAGATCTAAAGCTAAACAAATTGAAAATCCAATAAACGAACTTGAGTTTCAGCTAGCACTTGAACAAGTTAAAGGCACCACACCTGGTCTGGATAAGATATCATATCCAATGCTAAAAAATTTAGGAATCTTGGGAAAGAAAAGATTACTTAATCTATACAATAACATACTAATTACAGGCCTAATTCCTCTTCTTGGAACACCGCAGTAGTAGTTCCTATACTAAAACAAGGACTACCTCAGAATAATCCCCAATCATATAGACCTATCTCTCTACTGTCATGCCTCAGTAAATTATTAGAAAAAATTATTTCCAACCGACTACAATGGTTTTTAGAAAACGACATTTTTAATAACCCAAATCAATTAGCATTCAAAAAAGGCTCAGGGACAATCGACGCCTGCCTATTTATAGACCACTTAGCACATCAAGCTTTATCACACCGATCACACTGCACTGTAATTTCCATGGATTTTGACAAAGCTTTTGACAGAATACACACTGTAGCGGTACACTTTTCTATTAGTGATGTCATCATCACCAATATAATATTTATTACAATTAACATGTACATTTAACTACATATACAAATAAATGTACATACCCAGCATCTCTCATCTCTAGAGAAAAGATGAGAATAAGTACATATGCACTACCTACATCACATTTCCCTATATACATATAATGGTTAATAATATCACATTGATATTTTATACCTGCTATTCTTAAAATATAATATGTAATAGAATATGTAACAATTATATATAACCAAATATAACATAATATATAGTAATATAATAGATGTTAAGTTTTAACTTTAAGATAAAAACTTTTTTACAAAATTGTATAATTTCTTCTTAATTTGGATTTCATCAAGTGAGCATTAAAATATTAAAAATTAATTTACGAGCATTTTTTATTTTCCACGTCGCTACATAATTGGTGACCCCGATAAAAATTATTAAAATATAAAATTTAGATCAATTAATAAAATTGAATCAATAATTAAAATTTAAAATTTAAAAAATTTAGTTAAACAAATAAAAATTATTGTGAAATTTTTAAATAAAAACAAATTAATTAAAAAACATAAATAAAATATTTAATTTGGTGGAAATTTATCCATTATATAAAATGGAAACATAATAAAATAAAGTTATATTCGAAAATAACCATGCTTCATACTTGCAACGTAAAGAGTCTTCACGTGCAATTTGCATAAATCAATCAATAAGGGCTAAACTACAAAAATATATGAAGACTTAAATTCATCATCATCTTGGAACATCAATCGCATATCCAGCAAAACCGATTCTTTCCTGAAAACCCGGATGAACGTGGATTTTTCTGCACCACATGGACCAGTCAACATAACGACGTGAACCAGTGGTTATATAAAAAAAACGACATACACATATACAGCGCAGCAATATAATATAATATACGGCAATAGCAATAATCATACACATACATGGAACTAAATATAATTAATATTTAATTAAACAATAAAATAATATAAAAACATCATCTGTAAGTACGGATCTAAAAATTTTTTACCTAACTCAAATAATATTGTAAGTACATTTATATTACATTCTTATATACTATACATATATACATATTGAATAAAATTTTATGTGAAACAGATTTATATACAATCATAATATAAAATATATATACAGGGTGGCGCAAAATTAACGTTGTGGTTTGATTTCTTTATAACTTTTTTATTTTTTATTCTTTTTAAATTTTTTTTTCAGTATTTTGTAAAGAAGACTTGGAGAATTTTATATGGAGCAATACACGATCGAGCAACGAACCAAAATTGTTGAGCTCTATTTTGAAAATCAGCGATCCATTGTTTTGACTCAGCGTGCATATCGTCGATATTTTAATGTGCGGATGAGCCCCTCACAGCCAACAATAAACCGTCTGATATCAAATTTTCGTCGGGAAGGGACAGTGCGGAACCTGTCTGGTGCTGAAAGACCACGTACAATGCACACGGATGAAAATATTGAACGTGTACGGGAGAGTGTACAGGAAAGCCCAGAAACATCAACAAAAACGCGTTCGACTCAACTCGGGCTTTCACGAAGGTCACTTCAGAGAATTTTGGGCACATTGCGCATGTTCCCATACAAAGTCCAACTTGTGCAGGAATTGAAGACGACCGATTACCAGCAGCGACTTGATTATGCCATTATCTTCCAGCAAAAAGCAGAACAAAATCCTGATTTTATTCACAATTTGATAATGAGCGATGAAGCTCATTTCCACTTAAATGGCTTTGTGAACAAGCAGAATTGCAGAATATGGGCTACGGAGAATCCAAGAGCAGTTCATCAGCGACAATTACAGCCACTTAAATGTACTGTTTGGTGTGGTGTATCATCTGAAAGAATTATTGGCCCATATTTCTTTGAAAATGAAAATGGTGTTGCAATAACCATCAATAGTGCTCAATATCAGACGATGTTAGAAAATTTTGTAAGGCCAGCTGTGGAAAACCATCCAAACTTGTGGTTCCAACAAGATGGGGCTACACCTCACACTCAGCGGGACTCAATGGCTCTTTTAAGGGATATCTTTGGCGTACAGATTATTTCACGCGGAAGCGATTTTAGTTGGCCTCCGCGTTCACCGGATTTATCCGCTCCTGACTGCTTCCTTTGGGGATACTTGAAAGAAAGAGTGTACGTTAATAAGCCAAGAACCATCCTCCAATTAAAAACCAACATCCGAAATGAAATCAGAGCCATAACACCCGAAATTTTGCGGAAGGTTATGGAAGATGTCTTGGAAAGAGCGCGAATGTACGAAGCAGAAAATGGCCACCACTTGCGAGATATCATTTTTCACAAATAACCGAAAAATTTTTCCCATTTATATACTACATTAAAAAAAGATAATAATAAGAATAATTGCTTGAATAAAAAAGTTATAAAGAATTAAAATCAAAACGTTCATTTTGCGCCACTCTGTATATATATATAGATTATACAGATTTATGATAAATCTGTATAGTCTGTATATATACATTTATGTAGTATATTGATCATCATTTATAAATTATATTATTAGTGGTAGCATTGGTAAATTATATAAATTATGTGAATTAAAATTTTATTGTACATTTTTTGCATACAACTTTGTGAATTAAAATTCTATTGTACATTTTTTTGCATACAACATAATTGGTGATTTATTGAATATTACATTGTAGCATGTGTGTATGTATGTAGGTATACATATGCCTATTTTTACACATATTTTGTGCATTTTCATTTATATATATTAATGTGCATGTGCCTACGTATATATATACACACATTATATATGTCTATATATGTGAACATATAATATATTATATCTAAATAAATACAATATGGTATATTGTATGCATATACATATATATATTTATTATTAGTATATCCAAATAACGCATATAATAAAAAATACAGTGATTTTGAAATTATGTGTGTGAACTCTCAAAAATGTATAAATTCGAAATGTAGAAACGTGGAACAATCTCGAATATATATGTATATATATAAACATATACTTCCGCTCGTATATAAAGACACAAACATTTATATTTACTCGTATACATTAAAACGTTAGTGATTTAAATATTATAAATATACATATACATATTATTTATCATACACATATACATATTACATATTACATATTTTATGTAGTCTACATGTGTATTCTGTAGTGTATATATATACTATACAATATCAATATACATATCAAACTTTCGGGAATCGGTTATACTTCTTTTTTGTCCAGAATCAAATTAAATCACATTACATAACCTAACATTATCAATATTTCTGTTTGTTCATTGGTCTTATTTATTATATACGTATATATACCTTTAAAATTACAAAGTTTAACTATAACAAAAATGAACAAAATCTCAGAAAAAGAAGACAATTCGGTTGCAAGTCAACAAAATGAATCTCTTGATAATTCTTCAATTCAGACGCAATATGTATCCACATTAAAAATTCCACCCTTTTGGAACAATAGACCTGATTTATGGTTCCTTCAAATTGAAAGTCAGTTTCGTGTTAGGAATATAACGGTCTCGTCCACAAAATATGATTATCTTGTTTCGTCATTGCCTAATGAAACAATGGAGCTAGTTTCAGATGTCCTTTTAAACCCTCCAACACAAAACAAATATGAAAATCTGAAACAAATTTTGATCAGTAGAAGTCAGGATTCGGAAGAACGTCGTCTAGACGCAATTCTCAATAAGATAGAGCTAGGGGATACTAAACCTTCTGAATTATACAGAAAAATGGAATCCCTAGCAGCTAGTAATAGTCTCATTAATGCACCACTTTTAAAAAAACTTTGGTTAAGTAAATTGCCAACAACAATTCAATCCTGTTTAGTGGCATTAGAGTCCTCACAATCAACTGAAGATTTACTTCTTATTAGTGACAAAATTTTTGATAGTGCTTCTTCTACAAATTTAAAAATTTCGGCAATTCAACACCCTTCTAACGACAATAACAATGAACATATTGCGAACACTTTAAAAAGAATTGAGAATAGATTAAAAAAGTTAGAATCACACCAGTCGAGAACGAGAAATAGAAGCCAATCGCAAAATAGAACATTTAATAGGAAATCTACACCCTCTCGCATTAATCAAAGTTTATGTTGGTACCATAAACGATATGGTACGAAAGCACAAAAATGTACTCCACCCTGTAACTATAAAAATCCTAATTTAAATTCAGATTCAAAAAACGACGCATAACGGTTTCGTCCGCGGCAACGGAACCTATTAAGAAGTCGTGCCGTCTGTTTATTCATGATAAACTTACTAAAATTCAATTTCTAGTTGATACGGGTGCAGAGGTGTCCATTGTCCCTAAAAAATTTTTCCATTCACGCAATAGAGATCCAGATTTTAACCTTATAGCTGCAAATGGGACACAAATCGCAACTTTCGGTTTCAAAGCTTTAACATTAAGCCTTAACTTACGCCGTAATTTTGATCACTTGTTTATTATAGCTGCAGTTGACCAAGCCATTCTAGGTGCCGACTTTCTTCATAAATATAAATTGTTAGTGGACATCCGTAACAAAAGGGTTATTGATTCAATTACTAACCTCTCTGTACAATGTATCGAACGGAAGATCAAGTCATTATCACCCAAATTAAGTCCTATAAAAGGTGACTACAGTGGTATCCTCAATGATTTTCACGATCTAGTTAAACCCCCTGATTTTAATACTCCAGTGCGACATAATGTAGTACATCGTATAATCACACAAGGACCTTTACCTACGGCACGTCCGCGACGCCTGGATCCCCAGAAATTCAAAATAGCCAAATCAGAATTTGATTTAATGGTTCGTTTAGGCATTTGCCGCCCTTCTTCGTCCCCCGTCGCTTCTCCTCTTCATATGGTTCCCAAAAAAACCCCAAATGAATGGAGACCTTGTGGAGACTACCGTCAGCTTAACGCAGCTACAGTTTTTGATAAATATCCTCCTCGTAATATCCAAGACTGCAATTTGAACCTACAAGGTACCACAATATATTCAAAAATAGATCTGGTGAGAGCATATCACCAAATACCGGTAGCGGAAGAGGATATATATAAAACAGCAGTTATAACACCATTCGGATTATTTGAGTTTGTGCGAATGCCTTTTGGCGTCAAGAATGGTGCACAAACTTTTCAAAGGTTTGTCGATAAAATCTTGTCAGGTCTGGATTTCGTTTTTCCATATATTGATGACATTCTCGTAGCTAGCAAGGATCCTGATGAACACAAACGCCATCTTCATCTCATTTTTTTAAGACTTCAAGAACACGGCATTAAAATCAATCCTAGTAAATGTATTTTCGGTGCCAGCGAAATAAACTTTCTCGGTCATCTTATATCGTCAAAAGGAATATCTCCTTCTGAAGAAAGAATCCAAAATATCAAGGATTTTCCGCAACCTAATTCATTCAAAAAGTTGCAACGCTTTTTGGGAATGGTTAATTTTTACCATCGTTTTATACCCAATATAGCTCGTCTTGCGATACCGCTATATGCAACGCTCAGACACTGCAATACAAAAAAACAACCCAAGAGAGAATTCATTTGGTCAGATGATCTCGAGAATGCTTTTCAAGCTATCAAAAATTGTTTTCAAAAACAGCTCATGCTTGTACATCCAAACGCAAATGCCAGAATTAGTCTTTTTGTTGATGCTTCTAACGATGCTGTGGGAGCAGTATTACAACAAATAAATTCCGAAGGTAAATGGGAACCGTTGAGTTTCTTCTCAAAAAAATTGCAACCATCCGAAAGAAAATATTCTACTTTCGATAGAGAGCTTTTAGCTATCTATCTCGCAATTAAACATTTTAGACATTTCATCGAAGCTAGAGAACTAACAGTGTATACAGACCACAAACCTTTAACAACTGTTCTATTGTCAAAGGCTGAAAAATCTCCTCGACAGTCCCGACATTTAAATTTTATTTCTCAATTCACAAATGATATCCGATATGTCAAAGGAAAAGAAAATGTCGTAGCCGATACCTTGTCTCGTGCCTATATTGACGTCATTGATCCAGAACTCAATCTTAATATCAAGAATTTACATCAGGAACAAAATAAAGACGAAGAACTTCAAATATTATTAACCAATTCAAAAGGAAAATCAAAAAATTCTTTCAATCTCAAAAAAATTTTCATACCATTAGAAGACCTTGATATATGGGGTGAAAATTCTACAGGTAAAAACAGACCATTCGTTCCACTGACCATGAGGCGAATCATATTCAATAAATTACATAATCTTTCACATCCAAGTGTTAGAGGCACCAGGAAACTAATTACAGCCAAGTACTTCTGGCCAAAAATGAATAAAGAAATCAATCTTTGGGCCAAAACTTGTCTCAAATGTCAGAAGTCAAAAATTAATCGCAATATCATTTCTCCACACGGATCATTCAAAGTCCCCGAAGGCCGATTTGAACATATCCACATGGATATAGTAGGTCCTTTGCCTCCTTCAAACGGATATTCTTACATATTGACCATAAAAGATCGTTTCTGCTACTGGCCAGAGGCTTACCCTTTGAGAAATATAACGGCGGAAAACATTGCTAAAACTTTTCTCTATCAATGGATTTCACGTTTCGGTGTACCACTTACAATCACAACGGACCAAGGTACCCAATTTGAATCGTCCATCTTTCGTGAAATATCTCAAATACTTGGTAACCATCGCATTAGGACTTGTTCGTACCACCCACAAGCTAATGGATTTGTAGAAAGATTTCACAGAACTCTGAAAACTGCAATAAGGGCTTACGGTGATGCAAAAAAATGGTATTTCTTCTTGCCATGGATTCTTTTAGGCATAAGGTCAGCAATTATGGAAGATTTAGATGTTGCTCCTGCAAATTTACTCTACGGTCAATCCTTACGATTGCCAGGAGAATTTATAGCTCCAGATACATCGAACCCAATCCTCACAAATTCCCTTGCTAAAAATTTAAAGGATACTATACAAAAAATAAGACCGCAAACAAACAGAACACGAAATCAAAACAAAATTTTTATACCACATAGTATGAAAGATTGTTCTCATGTATTTATCAAAGAATCCGTAAACAAAGGAAACTTGAATCCACCATATAAAGGTCCATACAAAGTCGTATGCAAAAAAGAAAAATTTTACAAAGTACTTGTAGATCATAATGAAGAAACAATTGCAATAGATAGACTCAAGCCCGCCTACATTCTAGATCCTAACGTACTTACAGATACTAGATTAACTAGACAAAATGTAAAAGATAAAGTTATTTTAAAATTATAAAAAATTGTTAAAAATTGTAAAAATATTTTCTTTTTTAAAAAAAGGGGGGAGTGATGTAGCGGTACACTTTTCTATTAGTGATGTCATCATCACCAATATAATATTTATTACATTACAATTAACATGTACATTTAACTACATATACAAATAAATGTACATACCCAGCATCTCTCATCTCTAGAGAAAAGATGAGAATAAGTACATATGCACTACCTACATCACATTTCCCTATAAACATATAATGGTTAATAATATCACATTGATATTTTATACCTGCTATTCTTAAAATATAATATGTAATAGAATATGTAACAATTATATATAACCAAATATAACATAATATATAGTAATATAATAGATGTTAAGTTTTAACTTTAAGATAAAAACTTTTTTACAAAATTGTATAATTTCTTCTTAATTTGGATTTCATCAAGTGAGCATTAAAATATTAAAAATTAATTTACGAGCATTTTTTATTTTCCACGTCGCTACACACACACATACAATACTACAAAAACTAAGAAAATATTTCTTAGGACCACGAATCTATACAATTATATAGAAAATTTCCTAAAAAACAGAAAAATAATTGTCAAAGTTAACGGACATTACTCCGTCTTTTTCAAACTACTTCAAGGTATTCCACAAGGTTCTCCAATTTCCGTTACGCTTTTCAAAATAGCATACCACGAGATAAAAAATATTATTGATAAACACAAAAAATTTAAACATTGTCTATACGCTGACGACTTATATATTATTTGTCAAGAAACTAATCTAATAAAAGCATCCGAACTCACAAATGCACTTTACCAGGATCTGTTCAAATGGACAAAAGACAGCGGAGCTGTTATATCTCTAGAAAAGTCAAAACAAATCCATTTGGACACACCAAATCACACATCAACATCTACTAACCAAAACATCTGCTCCCATTTGTTCCACCTGCAATAACGCAACCTTTAACATAGAACACATTTTGTTACATTGCACCAGATATCATAACCTAAAGAATCTAATAGTAAACGAAAACAATCAAATTATAATACAGAAACCAAATATCGAAAACTGTAAAAAATTACTTGAATTTTTAAAAAAAACTAAACTATATAACAAAATTTAAGAATAATAATTATGTATTATTGAAATAAGATTTTAATTGTAAAAAAATAAAAAATAAAGCCGATGGCCCTGTTGCTAGTGCTTAATTAAATTAGGACACTGGAATTTACTTCCAGATTCTAATTAAATAAAATAAAAAAAAAATAAAATAAAATAAATTTAATCATATACATATAGTAATATATTTGATTTTAAAATTTTTAAATTTGAAAACTGTCTTCCAACTATAGTTAAACTAAAACTGGATGTACAGTATTGTTCACAACTACTTTTAGACGGCATTTAATTTCTAATCAATTAATAATGGGAAATGCATCCTCGAAACATTATAAATCCATAAATTTGTTTAGTGTATACATATATAATTATAATAATAAATAATTAAATATAATATCAACTATTAAAATATTAAAATATTGTATAAATTCAACTATATTAAAAAACGATTGATAATTCATCGCTTTTTTGTCCGAATTCTTTACGTTCATTTAAGTTCAAAACAAAGTTACTTATATTTTATAGAAAAAAACAGAATTAAAAATACATGCAATTTTAAAACTTTTGTTCAAAAAAAATTCTGTATAAAAATATTTATGACTAATAGTGCTAATACTAAATGTCAGAGGCTATTCAAATTTCTGAAAATATATTCTAAAGTATAGACAGGTCAGATTAACTTCCTATTTTTTGCCAACTCCATGACCGCACCATGCAGAACTGACCAGTTCTTGTACTTTTTAAATGAATGGTTTAAGTTTTAAAATTTGGTTTAAGAATGGTATTAAATAGTTGAGCTATCAATTTAATAGAAATGTTAAAATACAAAGGTAAATTTTAAATTCAAAAATCAAATAAGCAATTATAATTTACTATACGTAAACCTATTCCACGTTATTTTCAAATATAATTTTTTGAATCACTACTGAAGATATTTTGATAATACGGATCTCCAAAATATTTCTAGGACTAGAATTATAGGCCCATTCTACTTAATAATTTATTTTCAAACAAACAAATGAAAAAAATTTGATTGCATTCAATCATAAAAATCCATAAATTTACAAATAATTTATTTTCGACTTCATGACATGTTGTTTATTATATATACCTATGTATATATAATATTTTTCAAGCTGCAAATAATTATCAATTTTCATTGAATCTAATTAAATGTTCATCAGCGCTAGTATTTAGAATTTTTTGAGTATATACTTTATACCACACACAAAAAACATCAACGAAATAAAATTTAAAAATTTTGAAATAAATATTTTTAAGCTTTCTGTTTTTAAAAAATATTGTAAATAATTTAAAATTCATTATCCTCAAAATTTAGAAAAATATACATATTTGTAAATTATGTTCCATATTAATTTGAAAATATCAATTTTTATCTATAGTTAGAAAACAAATTGACTCAGTCTATAAAAATATTTGGTAATTCACAAAACACCTGATTTTTAAATTTCTATATTATGATCATAAATCAGAATAATACTTTATTTTTTCAGAAGTCCTAAGGCCCAAACATTAAAAAAGACATTCTTTAAAAATTTCAAGAAGAAATTCAATTCACGGGATATGATATAATATATGTATAATCGTATCTTGCATTCATAAAGTCAATGAACTCAAAAACATAACAAAATAAAACCATAATATATCCATGTGTATACATATATTATGTATAATCAAAGATACTATATACTATCACAGATAAGTGTATCTGATCTGTGATACTATGTAAAAACATATTTATATGTATTTATATAGTATCTCTGGTATAATGCTACAGCATTTATAATGTATGCATACGTAAAAACCTCTGTTGCCAAATATTCTACAATGCTACATCAGAAAATAATGTAAACCTATACAGGTAATACATATAACCAAAGACCATTTAAATGTATATATTTATTTGGTCTTTGATATAAATACAATTCTATATATGTATTTCAATTAGAAGTAGTAGTAGTAATTTATGTCAGATCATATAGCACGCGACAAGGCATATTAACATAACAACACATACATACATATATAAAAATACATGAAATATGAAATACTTTCCAGCTGACCATTCAGTGAACTAGGTTCACAGTGAATTCATAGTGAATGCCAAAAATCTTCACGAAATGAATAATTTTTCTCTTATTCATTTTGAAAACACGAAATGAAAAATAAGTGAATTATTTAAAAATATGGGTACATTATGAATACACCAAGTGATTGAAATATGAATTATATTCATATAAAATTCATTTGATGAATGACGATTTATGTAAACTTGTTTTAATTTTATGATTAGGCGAATTCATTCGTTTTATCTTCGTAAAATGGTTGCGATTCACAAAGGCTAACTGCCGGGGCCCAATGACAACGTAAACCTTCAACCGAAACGTTTATGTTAACGTTGAACGTTGTTCAAAGCCCAATGACAACGTTCGCAACTGTCAAATCAATCTTTTCAATCTCAAATCTGTTCTTCTTCATCATCAATTTTTTAAACATTACTTCGGAAAATATTGTAATAGAATGTTTCATTTCCATTGCGTTAACGTAAAAAATAGAATTAAATCTAATTGAACCGAAAAGTTACGCTGAACGTTATCATTGGGCCTTTCTGAATTTATTTACATTTGAAATAATCAAGTAAACGTTTCGGTTGAAAGTTTACGTTGTCATTGGGCCCCGGCAGTAACACTATGGAATCACTTAGTGAACGTAAAGTGAAATTTTGTATTTCTTTTTCATGTACTAATTTGTAAACTGAAGCGATATAAAATGTAGTTATTTGAGTCTAAGAATAAGGAATAAGCAAGTGTTTTAAATTCTGTGTAATATTAGTTTATTAAAAATAGAAAGTAAAATAAATAAAAAATAACGAAGTGATTAATTATTAAGTGATTAAAGAGTTTTTATTTAAATCAATGAAAAAAAAATCGAAAAGTAGGAATATAATAATTAGAGCCAGGATTCATTGATTACTCACATTGTGAATGATATTTTACCCTCACAAAGTGCATTCAATATGAATTCATTTCGTGTTTTCATTAAACGTTCAGTAAGTGATTACAAAATGAACTCATTAAGTGAATTCACTGTGACCAGCCATAGCGTAAAAATTTTTGAAATAAAATATCTTCACTGTGAATTCACTGTGAACGTTCACGTGAAGAATCACTTGGTTGGAATGAATTCAGAATGAATTCACTATGAGTTCACTTGGTCAGCTGGGCTCCTTTCTCAAGTCATTCATATATTAAATACGACGATCAACTCAATACAATATGGGGCTTGAATAGCTCGATGGTTGTGTGTCGGTCTTGCGATCTTTGAGATCACGGTTCGAACCCCAGCCAGCGCACTACTCTTGCCCAAGTCGATCAAAAAATTTTTCCCATCAGCAATGTACACCAGTAACTGATTACTGATGATAAACTGGATAATATCACAGATAAGGATCAGATATTTCTCTGCATATATTCAAATATGTAACAAAATCAAATTCATATGGACGTTCTGGAAAATCCAGATTCGAGTCTTCGATATATTTAAATTCAAAATATACGTTAATATTCGATTGTTCTTGCATTCAATAAAAGTTTTAAAATATGGTTCATAAAATTATATACGCATACATATAAACAATCTGATTTGAGTGTGTTTAGGTTTATTCATATATTTACATAATAGAAAATATACGATTTATTTGTTGCAATTTGGCAGTATATATAAATAATATCATAAACATTTATATATGTACATATATGATAATATTAATGCTGATGGTATGCTACCATAGTGCATGTTGTCTTGCAGGTATCATTTAGTCCTATGTATAAACACAGATAAGGATTATATGTGGTATGTGGTGGTATATATAACAATAATATTGGACATTGAACCCTATTAAATGTTTGCATTAAATTTTGAAGGAATATGTATCGCTAGTTATTCTTTCATTTTTTTCCTTTTTTTGTGTGAAAAAAAAATATATACCTGCACTGGTTTTTGTATACGTTGTATATTTTGTATACGTCACGTATAGTATAGACTACAGTAAGGATAGTACACCATAATGATTTATAATTACGTGGATGTGTAAGTGTATAACAAGTTGTATACATAACATACCCTTTAATAAACATGTTTATTGTTTGTGATATAGTGTACCATACAGAAGGAAATATAAAAATTAGCACTGCACAGTACACAGTCTAAATGCTTATAATGTTAGAGGTATTCACCAAATGTTGTAAGAGTGTAAAAAGTGTGAACATACACCAAAATCTTACACATTACACTATATCGTGAACGAAAACTTTGTATTGAAATCAAGCAAATTATGTCAGCTAAAATATTATAAAAATAATCAAATTATTTTAGCATTTAATGTCAGAATGGCATATACATACAATAGTAAGCAATAGTAATATACAATGGGTTTCAGCATTGTAAATTTTCACAAGCAGTGTAGGTAAAAATTACATTGCAGATGTTTACAATAGGTGTAGGATTGTACGAGTTACACCGTTTACAATGATTCAAGACCAAACCGTGAATACCCTTATTATTTGTCCGTTTTTAAAAAATAATATTCTAAATGTTCAAGTCAAAAATTGTTCAAAAATTATAACAAGCCTGAAATAATTTTTCTATTCATGTACAATAGTGTACATACTACATACATACTGCACATATACAGGGTGTCCCAAAAAACGTGGAGAATATTTAAAGGGGTGAAAGTAGACGCGATTTGCAATCGAAAATTCCATATGACATTTTTTCGTTTGCGCTTTATTTTCGACGCTAGAGGGCGTTTTAAATTTTGAACATTTTGCAAGACCTTTCAACGCAAAATTATGTATAACTTTTTGTATATCCAACGTATGAAAATTTTTGACCCTCTTCGCACATCTTTGATCTGTAGAAACTCAACAACGGCTCATGCAATCGACGTGAAATTTTTTTTTGTTTGAAAGAGGACACTTTTCCACTGTTTTTTATTAAAATGGGAACATTTGTTGTTATGCCAATTTTTTTCAGGAAACCTATTTGTAATAAAAGTGGTTTTTAAAAATGAATCATGAATTTTGACTTCAGGATGTTTTTTTAAGAACTGACGAACTGAATTCTTAATTACCTATTGTAGTATATCAAAAGAAAGATAATTTTGTTTGCTATCATTGACTAGAACACTAAATTTTCATACGTGGGATATACAAAAAGTTATACATAATTTTGCGTTGAAAGGTCTTGCAAAATGTTCAAAATTTAAAACGCCCTATAGCGTCGAAAATAAAGCGCAAACGAAAAAATGTCATATGGAATTTTCGATTGCAAATCGCGTCTACTTTCACTCCTTTAAATATTCTCCACGTTTTTTGGGACACCCTGTATATGTAATTGTGTGTCAAGATAGTGGCATAGCAAAAGCAACATCAATAAAAAAAGGATGAAAGAAATTGATAAAAAAATACTTTTTCTGTTTTGATATATGTATAAGTATATTTATTTCTATATTAATATGTGCAATATTTATTTTTCAATAATTATATAAACAATGATTATTATTATTTTATGTTTCATTAATTATAATAATACAATAATTTCTTTATTTAATTGACTGACTCTTACTTATCTAGAAAACCGACTGACTGACAATTACTATCTAAATAATATCTAAATAATATCTAAACTCCATTTTCAATTTCCATCATCTGATTTACAGTGACATACAAAACAAATAATTACTTCTAACACTCCTCCTTAATTATTTTTTTCCTTAAATTTTCAAAGTTTTTGCGTAATAAGGGCTTTGTTAAGATATCTGCAAGTTGATCTTCACTCTTGACGTGAACTGGCATTATTGTAGAACCAATATGTTGTTGAATAAACTTTCTTGAGATTTCGATATGTTTCTTTCCTTTTGTGATTTTCCCCTCATGAGTGTTATTTAGCATATGAATGGCAGACTGATTATCAATATAATGTAGTGTAGGCTGATTTATATCCAGTTGTCTTAATTCTTTAGCAAATCTTCGAATCCAACAAATTTCATCAATAGCTGATATTGCTGCTCGATATTCAGCTTCAGCAGTCGAGTTTGATACAGTATTTTGCTTCTGAGTGAACCATACAACAGGGCCTCCACGTAGCAACATGACTCCACTCGTAGAATGTCCAGTCTCTGAATCTCCACCATAATCAGAATCACTTCACTGTACACAGACAGATTTCTACTTCCGTTAAAAAATATTCCGAATTTTATAGTTCCTTTAACATATTGAAAAATACGTTTAACCATCTTCCAATGATTTTTCATAGGCTTATTGTTGAATCGACTGAGGTAATTTACTGAAAAACTGATATCTGGACGTGATATGGTGGATAGGTAAAGTAAACTACCAATAGCTTTTCTGTACGGCATTGATTCATCTAAAGGACTGTCATTTGCAAAATTTCCAGGATCTGATACCATCCCTTTTTCAATAGGTGTGTGCGCAGGATTCATGTCTCCAAACTTAAATCGTTCTACAATTTTTCTTGCATATTTAGACTGATTTACAAAGATCACATCTTGAGATACTTCAATTTGCATTCCGAGATATGAGAAACAGTTTTCTTTTCCAGTGTCGTAGGTAATGTTGAATTTTTGATCCAGTTTCTTTAAAATTTCAAACATTTCATTTTTATGTTTTCCAACCACAAGACCATCATCAACGTGTAAAATTATTATTACACTCGCGTTTTTATTATAGTAAACACATGGATCATCGTCTGTAGACCGAAAATTTATAGTGTGTAAAAAATCAGTAAACGTTGCATTCCAAATCTTAGGCGCTTGCTTTAACCCGTAAAGACTTTTCTTCAGTTCACATATACGACCAGACATGTCATTAAAACCTTCTGGTTGATACATAAAAATCTTTTCATTTAGTTTGCCATGCAGGAAAGCAGTCTTTACATCAAACGTCATTATATTCATGCCTTCAGATGCAGCGATACTTAGAATTAATCTAATTGACATATGACGAACAACAGGACTAAAGATTTCATCATATTCTCTACCTTCTTTTTGTTCAAAACCTCTGACAACAAGTCTTGCCTTGTATCTTCCATCTTCTTTTCTTCGTAATACCATAGAATAAATAAACATAAAGAAGTAACAATCAGTGTGTAGTTTCAACAACCAAATCAGCATAATCGAACCTCCACATTTCACATTTTCACCATAAAGTTTAAATGCATAATGTTGATCGGTTTGGAAACAAAATAAATTTTTGTTGAATATTTTATTCGGCTGGTGAAAAGTGTAATGCTGAAATGTGCTTTTAATATAAATTGTATGTACACACATACATACCTGTAATAAGGAATAAGGCAGTATTATTTTTTATATTTCACTCTATATCTATATGCTATATGCTGGCACTAGACATTATTAAATGTTTGTATAAATGTGTATTCTATTGTATAAATTTATTTGTTGTAATTTTTTTCCTTCTTTTCCTTTTCTCTTCTTTTGGTTCGCTATATCGTTGCTAAATTATGTGTACCATATAAAAGTAAATTGTTTATCTTATGTTTGTATACGTTTCAAATGTATTGTTTTGACAACTTAAAAATCTTTTTCTTTTTTCTTTGTCGATTTGGTAGCCGAATTGTGGTTACGCTATTATAGATGCACATCAAATAGACGTTTACATTTCAAGTGACATTTTACCACAGAAAATTTACATTTTACCATAGACAATTTGTTTTTGATTAATGCTACCATCGTATAAATATTGACAAATATTGACATTAATATTTATACGATACTAACGTCACTCAATTGTTTTGCCTTCCCGTAAACTTTTCAATAATACTTAAACTTTATGGTGTGGTATTAAAGTTCAAATTGACTTTTAAGTATTATTACGAATCTTTTGTATGGGAGTATAGAAAAGTGTTGTTTTTAGACTTTTTTAGGCAATTTTTTAAATTTTTCTCTCCGTAACAACCATCCTCGTACTTCAAGGAATATTTTAAAAAAAGAATTAGCGAAATCGGTTCAGCTGCTCTTGAGATTTGCGCTTAGCAACACATTCAGCGATTCATTTTTATATATAAGACTAGCTGACCCGGCGAACTTCGTACCGCCTAACAGTCGATTCTTTAATTTTTTATTTTTTTTTAATACTTATTCTGCTATTCGGGACACCGGGTCAGCTAGTAAGATAAAAAAAGAAAGTTAATAAGTCAACAATTACATTATGTTAAAAAATAAAAATTATAAAACACTTAAAATTCTTTTAATAGTCACTAAAAAATCACAATGAAAATTACAATTTCAAATTTCTTATTATGATACCTACTTATTATATTTCATTTTATTTTTACTTATTCTAAATTAAGTTTCATTTTTATTGTAGTACTTTATGGTACACGATATTTTTTGTTTGATTACCTGGTGCGTAAACAAATAGAGAAGATGGTTTTCCAACACGGGAACAGGCAACATACAATTGACCATGCGAGAAACATGGGTTTTCTAGATTAATACCACAAACACTTAATGATTGCCCCTGGGATTTGTTTATAGTCATAGCGAAAGCAAGCCGTAGTGGAAACTGCAGTCGTTTAAACTCGAATGGTACGTCAGTCGGAATCATTGGAATGCGGGGTATCAAAACGTCTTCTCCTTTATACTTTCCTTTCAATATTATTGCTTCTATTACGTTATTCAGTAATTTTTTTATCGCTAATCGTGTGCCGTTACAAAGTCGCGGTTGATTAATATTTCGCAACATTATAACTACAGATCCAACCTTTAATTGAAGATTGTGAGGCGGCAATCCTGGGAAATCTAGTGAGTTTAAAAATTCCGGTGGATAGTTCACGACATCATCTTCATTAGTTGCCGTATCAACTGATTTATATGTCCTCATTTCGCCAGGAATGTCATCTTGAATTTTGAAATTTAATTCATTTACATCATTGTTTTTGGCAGCCAGTATAGCTCGTTCGCTCAACCAATCATGGAATAAGTAATTTTGAGCAACATTTGGAAACACTTTTTGAATGAGTTCAGCTTTTGATTGCGTTAACTGACAAAAACTCTCAGGAAAGGTGATGCAGCCAGTCAGCACGTCTATAGGAAATTTCCCATTACCAATATCAATGAGTTATTTAGAAAATATTTCTCCAGATTGATCATTTTGCAACATGACACGCATATTCTTGCTTAAATGTAATACCTTGACATGTTTCCACAAATTGGATGACTTTAAACACGCATTCAGTTCATCAGCTTGCGTTGAACGTGGAACCACTGGCAATGTTTGCCGAAAATCTCCTGATAATAAAATCATTGCGCCACCAAATTGGTTTTGGTTGTTCCGTAGATCTTTTAAGGTTCTATCTAAAGCCTCTAAAGATTTTTTATGCGCCATCGTGCATTCATCCCACACTATTAGTTTACATTGCTGCAAAACCTTTGCCATTGCAGAATTCTTTGAAATGTTGCAGGTTGGAGTTTCGTTGCTTTGCATATTCAATGGCAATTTTAGAGCTGAATGGGCTGTTCGACCGCCTTCAAGCAAAGTTGCTGCAATGCCTGACGAAGCAAGAGCAAGAGCAATTTCATTTTTTGAGCGAATTGTTGCCAATATTAAAGTAATCAAAAAAGTTTTTCCTGTACCACCAGGAGCGTCCAAGAAGTAAATCCCTTCATTTCCATCATTTATTACTTTCATAAGAGTATCAAATACATACTTTTGTTCTTCGTTCAATAGTGGAAGATTTATTTGAATCGATTTTTTCAAAGTATTGAGATCATACGATTTTTCACGTTGTAACTCTTGATGAAAAGCATCATGCATTGGGCGATTGGGCGCGGGCATACCCAATTGACATAATAGCTTGTTTGACATCATCAATTTTTAAATTTTATTTCGTTGATGTTTTTTGTGTGTGGTATAAAGTATATACTCAAAAAATTCTAAATACTAGCGCTGATGAACATTTAATTAGATTCAATGAAAATTGATAATTATTTGCAGCTTGAAAAATATTATATATACATAGGTATATATAATAAACAACATGTCATGAAGTCGAAAATAAATTATTTGTAAATTTATGGATTTTTATGATTGAATGCAATCAAATTTTTTTCATTTGTTTGTTTGAAAATAAATTATTAAGTAGAATGGGCCTATAATTCTAGTCCTAGAAATATTTTGGAGATCCGTATTATCAAAATATCTTCAGTAGTGATTCAAAAAATTATATTTGAAAATAACGTGGAATAGGTTTACGTATAGTAAATTATAATTGCTTATTTGATTTTTGAATTCAAAATTTACCTTTGTATTTTAACATTTCTATTAAATTGATAGCTCAACTATTTAATATCATTCTTAAACCAAATTTTAAAACTTAAACCATTCATTTAAAAAGTACAAGAACTGGTCAGTTCTGCATGGTGCGGTCATGGAGTTGGCAAAAAATAGGAAGTTAATCTGACCTGTCTAAACTTTAGAATATATTTTCAGAAATTTGAATAGCCTCTGACATTTAGTATTAGCACTATTAGTCATAAATATTTTTATACAGCATTTTTTTTGAACAAAAGTTTTAAAATTGCATGTATTTTTAATTCTGTTTTTTTCTATAAAATATATGTAACTTTGTTTTGAACTTAAATGAACCTAATGAATTCGGACAAAAAAGGGATGAATTATCAATCGACTTTTAATACAGTTGAAATTATACAATATTTTAATATTTTAATAGTTGATATTATATTTAATTATTTATTATTATAATTATATATGTATACACTAAACAAATTTATGGATTTATAATGTTTCGAGGATGCATTTCCCATTATTAATTGATTAGAAATTAAATGCCGTGTAAAAGTAGTTGTAAACAATACTGTACATCCAGTTTTAGTTTAACTATAGTTGGAAGACAGTTTTCAAATTTAAAAATTTTAAAATTAAATATATTACTATATATGATGTATAAAGTATAATATTAATATGCAAATTATGTATAAAAATATCTAAGAAAGTCATAGCAAAGCAGAAGAAAAATTTTGATCACGATCAAAGTGGATTTTGCACTTATAATAGTGGTAACGTAGTAAATGAATGATATATTCTTCAAATATAGATATTGTGGTATCTTAAAAGGATATTTGCTTGAGGCCTGTTACCTATCAAAATTGTTATTTAATTCTTTTCAGAGGAAAACCATCAGATTGCAGTGTAATTGATAAATATTCGGTAATTATAAACTTTCGCTGTCAGCTAGTTTTCTTTAAACATTAAAAATCGAAAAATATATGAATCTTCATGATTCTAGTCTCAAAATATTCCATTTAACTTCGGATTTATGAAAAAAGTATAATAGTTACAGTTTGATGCGTAGGAGAGTGTGGGTAGATAGTTAAAAGAGCATATGAAAAAATCAGCTTAATTCAGTTCAAAAATGTTGATCAGTGTTAACGAATGACCCTAATTATACAGCACTTTTCATACTCTTTTAGCATCCCCGCACCCACCTGCCAAAATTCTCTTTTTTTCATTTATATTTTAGTTTTCATTCTATAAAATTTTTCAATCTTACTAATGAAAAATTACTCATGAGTAATCACCACCCACCACCCCCCACACCACTCCCCCGCATCAAACAGCCACTATTATATTCTATTCATAAATCCGAAATCAAACCAAAGTTGAAAAAAAAGCAAAAAGGTTGACTTTTCAATTTTTTATGAGTAAAAAACCAGCTGATTGCGAAAGTGTATATGTAATTACCAAATACTGTATTCATATATCTATGAATAACAAAAAGATTCATATTTAACATTACACACAAATATTTTCATAAAGAAATATGTTAAGAAAGGTCATTGATTCTATATACATTATAGATCCTGATATACATCATTGAACAATCTATTTTTATAATTACACTTGTATGTATGTATACAAAATACCATATATACGATGTATACATACAATCATGTATATCGCATAAACAGCACATTCATTGCATATAGTATTTACTATTATCTATTCTGCATAAGCAAGCAGCATGTTGTTATTAATGTCTACTATGTCATGTCTATTATGTATGTATTAGAATTAGTTTTTTTTACATCGCATTCAATGTTATACCAAATACCAATATAATATACCATGATATAATATATTTTATATATCGGTCTTTGGTTATATCAAACTTGTTTATTCATGTTATATGCTTTATGTATGTATGTGTACGAGATCGTCTTCAATTCAATATGGATCCTTATATATCCTTATGCACGAGCATAAACCATACATGGAGAATAAATATATATGATCAAAATCTCTCAAAAATGTTCAAATTTATATTTATATGTTCCAGCCAATGATATTCATTTATTCTATTTTCAATACTCAAAATATACAAATACATATAAATAACACTTATATGTGTGGAATATCATATGAATTAAATGTACATTTTAAATAGCATTGTGTATTGTTTAGTGCTGCTAAACATTGACAGGTGTTCATTTCATTTGTGAGAGCAAATATTTATAATAAATGAGAACAAATTCGAAACACTATGGTCCGTCTACACAATTAGTTTTGATAACTCGATTTACAAAAACAATTCCATTATATCACAGACTGTCAGACACTTGTGTTGAAATCATTATAATTGTGTACAGGGTACATAACTAAAAGCAATTCGAAAAATTTTGAAAAACTTTTTTGATTTTGATGAAGCTTTTTCGATCTTTATCATATATGTGAGTGTGTCGTTTTTGGAAAAATTACCACTTACACTAAAAAGAACATCTATTGAGACGAAGAACTATATTATCTTTGCTATATAATAATCAAAGAATATAGAGCTAAAGCAATAGAAATAACATTCGACGGTTAAATTCAAATAATGTCTGTATGTTTGCCAAAATACATATTTTCTTGCTTCGAAATTTTGAAAAAGGGGAAAGTTACAATTAATGTGGATGATGTGGAATGAACCGAAAAAATTTTGGATTTCGCACATGTTTTGTAATTAATGTGTATGACTTGTGTATAATTTTATACTTCGAAAAAATACTTCGAAAAATAATTTCGTATTTATGAATGAAAATAGGTTTACACATAGCATTTGTGTGTGCGTTAATTTGATTATTCATACGCCATTATAGATTTCAAATATACATATAATGTAGATATATATACTATATATATATAATATAATTTTTATACTACTGCTGGTTGACTGCTATGTTTTTATTTCTATCGATCATTTCTTTATTGCTATTTGCTCTATTGTAATTTGTGATTATGCTTAAGAGCATATATTGATAATGGTAATTGGTATACGGCAAATACAATGTAAATTTATATTTTATAATGTACATTGTATACGCTAATGCAATACGATTATATATGTATGCGGATAATCATTATATATATACTATATATATAATATGATGATGATGAAGATATGATATTATGATATATAAATATATATGTAAATATATATATATATATTTTGGGTTTTTTTATAAATGCATGAGCCGAGATATTTTTAAAGGGACAATATATAGCTATGTATGATGTACATAAATATGTATGTATATTGTATTATAATTATAAAAATATATGTATTTTACAATATTGAACAAAATGATTTTTGGTATTTGTGTACTACTACGTAATGTACGTAAGTAAATGTATATGCTGTTTGTTTACATGGACGTTCATATTATATTGTAGACACTATGTACATATGTACGTATAATACTTGTAGGATTGAGTTTATGAAAATTAATAGCCCTATTTTGAGTGTCGATAATATCGACTATCGACAAAATAAAGACGAGACGAGACGACGTAAATTTTGTATTATGTAAATCGGTCGCCTCGACAGTAAAATATTGCCATATCAAATTTTATTTTCATTCAGTTTCACCATGTAATTTCTATAAAAATTGTCAAATATATCGATACAAAAATTTATAATTCATTTTTTTTATCAATTTTGAATAAACATTTAATTAATTTTTGTAATTTTTAATAAATATTTGATTAATTTATGTAAATAATTTGTAGCTATAAATATAAAATATAAGTGAAAATATAAAACATTAATTTAATAATGATTTTTTTTTTTTGCATAAAAGAAGAGTGTTCATGTTTTTTTTTCAGAATAATTAAATACAACTTATCTTATATACAAAGCATAATTGAAATATCAAATCACCATAGACGACTATACCTGTCGATTAGTTTTAGCTGATCGACTCAAAATGTCGATATTCTCGCCTCAAATCGACACACATAATACAAAATTTGTCGAGTCAAGGCGATAGTCGATGACAAGACGATATTATCGACACTCATAATAGGGCCCAATATAAAATAAACAATTAAATAATAAGGTGAATGGCTGATTATAGGATAATACAATTCATATGCATTTATATCGGGTTTTCCAATAGGGACATAACATTTTTATCATGGTGAAGTTCACGAACGAGCAACATTTAGAAATTATTGAAAATTACTATCGCAATTCTGAATCGGTAGTCACAACTTTAAGAGCGCTTATTCCAATTTTCGTGCTCGCGGTGGTCATATGAATGAGATCGAATTCCATAATTAAATGTAATAGGTGTACTTCACTTGGAATAAATTTTAACCTCATATATTAATTATTCTTTATTTTACTTAAATATACAATTGTTATGTCCTTACTGGAAAACCCCACATTATTAGCATTATGTATTATATTATATTGTATAGAAGTTGTTAGACAAGTAAGCAATATTGTATTCTTGGTATTATATTCAATACAGTATTATTGGTATTATATTCAATTTTGATAACTATTAAATTATTGTTGTTTTCGTTGGCTTATATTTTTTTCTTTATTTTTTTTTTTTATGTTCGTGGGATCTTGTTTATATACAAATGTACACACACACATATGTATATAGTATATTATTACCCTTCGATATTGTACAATTTCACATTGCTTTTGTACTGTTTTTATGTACATACATATACGTTTTTATGTACATGTATATTATTATCTATATGCGTATTGTATTAAGTATATACCTATATATTACCACATTATTTGTATATTGTTTGTGATATTACAATACCTACAATATTTAGGGATACAGGTGGAAAGAAAAAGTAACGATAAAAAATATAATATTTAAATCATATTGCATATATAATCACCTGAAATATTAAAATTATATCTAAGCAAGTGTATAGATATACCATTCATGCGAAATATCCACATATATGTAATGTATAGTATTTTTAAGATTTTTTGCTTATTACGTTCATAATTAAAATTCAAAAATTATTCTTATACATATTCATACGAATATGTAATGATAATTATTATTGTAATTCATAATACTCGAATAGAGATTATGAAATAATTAATATAAGACCACGCCAAAACACAGATCATAAGGAAAAAATATTTCAATTTATAATCAATGCAGATCATACCAATTATATACAAACATACGTATGTTTGTCATTATGTCATTCGTTTATATATTATTATGTATATTACTCCCTATTAAAAAAAAAAATGTTTGTTTACATTTCTTTGAAAAAATTTTTTAATTTGTTATTCCTTTTACTTATCATTCACAACAATTCATATACATATATATACATACATTTAATATTCGCATATAAATTCGTATTATACTAATACATAATACAGATAAGGATCTTTTTAATATACATCTTACCAAAGCCCAATATAACAACTTGTTATCTTTGATACTACATACTACATAATATTCCGTAATGAATATTATACACGTAGCTATATATATTATCGTAATACACAATAAACTTGTATTTACCTTTAAATACAATACAATTCACATTATTCCATTGCACACATACATAATTTATAATACAAAATATAATATTATATCGATTCCCTTCCCCGCAACAGATTTTAATCTAGATGATTTGTATGGCAAATATTATAATATAATTCCGAATACCTCTTAAATAGCAAACAGATAGCTTCCTCTGCGTCAACTAGCATCGTTCACCAGTACAGTCATCAGTCATCACGCTGCCTCAGTGATAGTACTCTTTGACGCTGAACATACATGTGCCTTATTTATATAGTCAGGTACGTGAGGGACTTGAATAGCTCGATGGTTGGGTTTCGTCTTGTGATCCTGAGATCACGGTTCGAACCCCAGCCAGCGCGCTACTCTTGCCCAAGTCGATCATTAATTTTTCCCATCAACAATATACACCAGTAACTGATTACTGATGATAAACTGGATGGTATATCTGACATAAATTACTGATCGGCGGTGCCATAATGGACTTCGTGCACTTAATATATACTATATACATTGTATGTATATATGTATATTTGAAAAAAAAAAATATATATATAGTCAGTACTGTTTATTACGGCACGGATGTTATCTGTTTCCATCTTTACCTCAGACATGGTAAGTAAGAAAAATTATGTGTATTTTAATACAATTATGAGGGGAAAAATTTATGTTCGAAACATGTTTCGAACGAAGATATTTATGTAACTTTATGTGTTCTGAATTTTTGACAGATTGTGGAATGAAAATTCTATTGCTTTAGCTCTATATTCTTTGATAATAATACATCAAAGATAATATAGTTCTTCGTCTCAATAGATGTTCTTTTTAGTGTAAGTGGTAATTTTTCCAAAAACGACACACTTACATATATGATAAAGATCGAAAAAGCTTCATCAAAATCAAAAAAGTTTTTCAAAATTTTTCGAATTGCTTTTAGTTTGTACCCTGTACACAATTATAATCATTTCAATAAATTTGTATGACTGTCTGTGATATAATGGAATTGTTTTTGTAAATCGAGTTATCAAAACTAATTGTGTAGACGGACCATAGTGTTTCGAATTTGTTCTCATTTATTATAAATATTTGCTCTCACAAATGAAATGAACACCTGTCAATGTTTAGCAGCACTAAACAATACACAATGCTATTTAAAATGTACATTTAATTCATATGATATTCCACACATATAAGTGTTATTTATATGTATTTGTATATTTTGAGTATTGAAAATAGAATAAATGAATATCATTGGCTGGAACATATAAATATAAATTTGAACATTTTTGAGAGATTTTGATCATATATATTTATTCTCCATGTATGGTTTATGCTCGTGCATAAGGATATATAAGGATCCATATTGAATTGAAGACGATCTCGTACACATACATACATAAAGCATATAACATGAATAAACAAGTTTGATATAACCAAAGACCGATATATAAAATATATTATATCATGGTATATTATATTGGTATTTGGTATAACATTGAATGCGATGTAAAAAAAACTAATTCTAATACATACATAATAGACATGACATAGTAGACATTAATAACAACATGCTGCTTGCTTATGCAGAATAGATAATAGTAAATACTATATGCAATGAATGTGCTGTTTATGCGATATACATGATTGTATGTATACATCGTATATATGGTATTTTGTATACATACATACAAGTGTAATTATAAAAATAGATTGTTCAATGATGTATATCAGGATCTATAATGTATATAGAATCAATGACCTTTCTTAACATATTTCTTTATGAAAATATTTGTGTGTAATGTTAAATATGAACCTTTTTGTTATTCATAGATATATGAATACAGTATTTGGTAATTACATATACACTTTCGCAATCAGCTGGTTTTTTACTCATAAAAAATTGAAAAGTCAACCTTTTTGCTTTTTTTTCAACTTTGGTTTGATTTCGGATTTATGAATAGAATATAATAGTGGCTGTTTGATGCGGGGGAGTGGTGTGGGGGGTGGTGGGTGGTGATTACTCATGAGTAATTTTTCATTAGTAAGATTGAAAAATTTTATAGAATGAAAACTAAAATATAAATGAAAAAAAGAGAATTTTGGCAGGTGGGTGCGGGGATGCTAAAAGAGTATGAAAAGTGCTGTATAATTAGCGTCATTCGTTAACACTGATCAACATTTTTGAACTGAATTAAACTGATTTTTTCATATGCTCTTTTAACTATCTACCCACACTCTCCTACGCATCAAACTTTAACTATTATACTTTTTTCATAAATCCGAAGTTAAATGGAACATTTTGAGACTAGAATCATGAAGATTCATATATTTTTCGATTTTTAATGTTTAAAGAAAACTAGCTGACAGCGAAAGTTTATAATTACCGAATATTTATCAATTACACTGCAATCTGATGGTTTTCCTCTGAAAAGAATTAAATAACAATTTTGATAGGTAACAGGCCTCAAGCAAATATCCTTTTAAGATACCACAATATCTATATTTGAAGAATATATCATTCATTTACTACGTTACCACTATTATAAGTGCAAAATCCACTTTGATCGTGATCAAAATTTTTCTTCTGCTTTGCTATGACTTTCTTAGATATTTTTATACATAATTTGCATATTAATATTATACTTTATACATCATATATAGTAATATATTTAATTTTAAAATTTTTAAATTTGAAAACCGTCTTCCAACTATAGTTAAACTAAAACTGGATGTACAGTATTGTTCACAACTACTTTTACACGGCATTTAATTTCTAATCAATTAATAATTGGAAATGCATCCTCGAAACATTATAAATCCATAAATTTGTTTAGTGTATACATATATAATTATAATAATAAATAATTAAATATAATATCAACTAATAAAATATTAAAATATTGTATAATTTCAACTGTATTAAAAGACGATTGATAATTCATCGCTTTTTTGTCCGAATTCATTAGGTTCATTTAAGTTCAAAACAAAGTTACATATATTTTATAGAAAAAAACAGAATTAAAAATACATGCAATTTTAAAACTTTTGTTCAAAAAAAATGCTGTATAAAAATATTTATGACTAATAGTGCTAATACTAAATGTCAGAGGCTATTCAAATTTCTGATAATATATTCTAAAGTATAGGCAGGTCAGATTAACTTCCTATTTTTTGCCAACTTAATGACCGCACCATGCAGAACTGACCAGTTCTTGCACTTTTTAAATGAATGGTTTAAGTTTTAAAATTTGGTTTAAGAATGATATTAAATAGTTGAGCTATCAATTTAATAGAAATGTTAAAATATAAAGGTAAATTTTGAATTCAAAAATCAAATAAGCAATTATAATTTACTATACGTAAACCTATTCCACGTTATTTTCAAATATAATTTTTTGAATCACTACTGAAGATATTTTGATAATACGGATCTCCAAAATATTTCTAGGACTAGAATTATAGGCCCATTCTACTTAATAATTTATTTTCAAACAAACATAAATGAAAAAAATTTGATTGCCTTCAATCATAAAAATCCATAAATTTACAAATAATTTATTTTCGACTTCATGACATGTTGTTTATTATATATACCTATATATATATAATATTTTTCAAGCTGCAAATAATTATCAATTTTCATTGAATCTAATTAAATGTTCATCAGCGCTAGTATTTAGAATTTTTTGAGTATATACTTTATACCACACACAAAAAACATCAACGAAATAAAATTTAAAAATTTTGAAATAAATATTTTTAAGCTTTCTGTTTTTAAAAAATATTGTAAATAATTTAAAATTCATTATCCTCAAGATTTAGAAAAATATACATATTTGTAAATTATGTTCCATATTAATTTGAAAATATCAATTTTTATCTAGTTAGAAAACAAATTGACTCAGTCTATAAAAAAATTTGGTAATTCACAAAACACCTGATTTTTAAATTTCTATATTATGATCATAAATCAGAATAATACTTTATTTTTTTAGAAGTCCTAAGGCCCAAACATTAAAAAAGATATTCTTTCAAAATTTCAAGAAGAAATTCAATTCACGGGATATGATAATATATAATCGTATCTTGCATTCATAAGTCAATGAACTCAAAAACATAACAAAATAAAACCATAATATATCCATATGTATACATATATTATGTATAATCAAAGATACTATATACTATCACAGATAAGTGTATCCAGTGTTGCCAGGGGTTGGAATGGTTTCAAATAGGACAGACTAGTTTCTGGAGATCAGACAAAAAACGGTCTATAGACAGTCGATTGACCACAAAATGTTTGTTGGGTAAGATATAAGTAACAAAAGTTCAAACTAAAATAAATAAAAATTTATAAGAACAAAATAAATTTACAAACTTGAAAAATCATTAATTGTAATTAAAACTGAGAAAACAAATGAATATAAGTAACAAAAATTCAAAAATTAATGGGAACAAAATAAATTCATAAACTTGAAAAATAATTAATTGTAATTAACTACAAAAATTGTTATTATTAATTGATTAATATTATTATTAATTGTTATTATCCTCATTATTTCCCATTTCACGAGTACAGTTTAAAATATCTAGCAAATCAAATTCCTCATACCTTTCCTCGATATTCTTATTTCCATAAATCTCATTTTTTCCAATCTTCTGTAAAACTTCTTCAGGAAAATCAAAAGAAGAACAGCATTTTGACATTCTCTTTAAGCCATATTTTGATGTTAAGATTTTATTTATCGTTTCAGAATTTAATCTATTCCGAAGTGTAGTTTTTACAACATTCAATTGGCTAAATATCACTGAAATTACTTGCTTCAAATATTTTGATTTTAACAAGTTATTTACTTGAAGTATTAAGAAAAGCTTGAAATACTAAGAAAAACTTAATAAGAAATTTGCAGTGTGCACCAATAAAATTATTGCACGTGGTAATGATTTGATATGAAATATGATGATGATGATCTAATGGTGCTTTTCTAAAAAGAAAAAATTATTATTTTAATTCATAATATAAATCTTTTAACTTTTACAATATACATACATTAAACCTTATTATACTATTATACACTGGCACCAGCATAGCACGACAAACCACAAGAATATTATGTATTTTGTGTATATCTGCGTCAGCGTGTTATGTATGTGTTATTCCTTCAACTATTTCATATCGTATGAAGAAATGAACCGCGAAATGTGAAATGAAAATGAAATTTGTTGGTGAAGCTTGAAGTGAACTTGATTTGATATATATAATACTTATGTTATAATTATAAGTATAGGAATAGGATTTGATAGTGATTGTGACATCTTTTAGATTTGACTGATTGACACCTGACAAGTGACATGTGATTTTCTGCTGAAATCTGATAATCTGAAATTCAGATTATCAGACTTCAGCAGAATTCAAAATCAAATCGGAATTTTGCTGTGATCAATTTCATTTGTTCCTAGAGAAAAAAAATGGCCAAAAATGGCTAGATAAAAATAATTAATGGCTAAAAAAATGGCTAATGGCTAGATTGGAATTTTAGTGGCTAGATTGAAAAAAAAATGGCTAGATCTAGCCATAAAATGGCTAAAATGGCATCACTGAGTGTATCTGATCTGTGATACTATGTAAAAACATATTTATATGTATTTATATAGTATCTCCACGTTCCATGGAACAGTTGAGCGGTAAAGACGTGTTTTTAATTCGGTCTTGTGGTTTGTGTAATATCAGTATAAGTAAATTTTTTTTTTCAAGTTTTCTTTTTTGTAGTTCATAATTTATTTTAGTCAAAGTGTTTAAGATTTTAAATTTGAATAATCACATGAAAATATTTATTTTTCTAAGTGGATACAAGGACTCCATTTATTTAGTTTTAAAGTTAATTAGTTAAACATATGAAACATTTTTTAGATAAATAATATTAAAAATTTGAATAGTGTAAATAAAAATATTAAGTGAAAAAGGACGCATAGTACATTTCAGGTAGTTAAATTTTTACCTGCATGAATATTTTAAATAAGGATTGTGTTGTGATAATATAAGGACTTAATGTATATAAATAAAGTTAATTTCAGGTACTTATTTTACCTTACTGAGTGATATTAAAACAGGGACTTAGTGTACATTAATATAGGTATTTTATATACCTGTGTTTATATATAATATAAAAATAAAAACAGCGAAAAGTGTAAAGACAGTGTGAACACTATTATTTGGTGCACAAGCTAAGTGCACATTACATTAATGGTACAGGGTAATGGTTAGGGAGGAAGACCTAAATATTACTAAAAAAAGAAAAGTCCCGAAAGGTAGGAGGGAGTTCACGGGGCTACAGTCAGCTGTAAATTTCCCACCCCTGTTCATCAAATCGGCTCCTACCGATGAATCAAAATATATTCTTATCAGTTCCCGCCAGCCTACAGGTACCCCATCGGGTGAAGGCAAATCTAATTTCCGAAGAATGGAGGAATTTAATATTTTTATGGTTTTAAAAGCCCTCACGGCCATCTCTACAGATATTCAAGATGTTGAATGGCGAAAAGACGGCCGCATTCAACTTTTAATCAAATCAAAGGTTATTGCTGAAAAATTTATTAAAACAACTAAACTACACCTCATAGGGGATACAACTATTCCTATTCACGCTGAGTACATATCTGCCCTCAACCAATCCAGAGGTGTTATCACCTCCTCTGTCCTAAGATTCGTTTCAGAAAAGGACATTGTAGATGATCTCGCTAACCAAGGTGTAATATCAGCTAGACAGATCAGAAGGCAAGGGACGAACGAGGCCACCGGCACAGTCGTTCTAACTTTTGATCACCACACCATCCCATCCTATGTGAATCTTTGCGGTGTCTTCAGAATACCTGTTAGGGAGTACAAGATGACTCCTATGAGATGCCGCAATTGTCAAAGAATTGGACACACCAACAATCGCTGCCCAACCCCAAATGACCCTCGCTGTTCAGGATGTGGTACTACCCCACATGCTGGTCCATGTAGCACCACAGTGTGCATAAATTGTGCACTAGGACACAGTGCTGATGACAGGTCCTGCCCTATGTACATTAGAGAGCAGGACATCCTCGGAATTATGCAGCGGGAAAGATGTACAAAGTATCAGGCGAGGAAAAAATACTTTGAACGTAACCCTGGGGCCTCATCATCAACATCAAATAGAATAAGTAGTATTAAGAATTTGTCTAACCCCTCTGTAAGTCGTCGTGTAGGTTCCGAATCTTTTGCTGCTGTGGCTGCCAGTTCAAATTTACAAAGCAACAATGTCATTTGCAAATCTCTCACCCCCAACAACAACAACAACAACCAATCTAACTCCTCTTCTAAACCACCTTCCCCGATAAAATCTACGGCAATCGTTAATAAAATCATTCCGCCTACAAATACATCTCCTAGTACCTCAACTCCAACCCCAACCACCAACCAACAAGTTAGCACGATTGCTACAAACCAAGTTTCTCTTGACCAAACAGTCAACTTAACTACAAAGAAACAAGACAAGAACAAAAAAACCCAACATCAACAACAACAACAACCTCAACAACAACCACCTTCTCAACAAAAACCACCACAGAAAACACAGACTCAACCACAACAACAACAACAACCACAACAAAAACAACAACCACAACAACCACAACTACCACACCACCTCCCTAAACAACATACGCAACAACTATCACAACCTAAACTTGCAATACAAACGAACCAACAATCACAACTCAATGAACAAACGAATAACATAGATCTCACTGAGAATCCAACTTTCAGTATCGAAGTTGAACAAATTCAACTTCTGGACATTCCGTCCTCCTTCTTATTGAACGAGTTTAAGTCTCTCCAGGGTAATAACTACCTTGGATCTGGCTTAAATTTTGATGACTATTGTAAATCAAACAAAACTGCTTTTCTTCCTTTCTTACCCTCCTTCGCACCCTCAGGCGAAGAGGAAATGGAAGCAGAACCGATACTCTAAGTGCCCGGTTCTTCTCCTGACCCTCTCCAAACCTCTGTCTATTTGAAATTTTGAATTTAATCCTCTAATTTCAATTTTTCGTTGCTTCATGTCGAGCTTTCTCATTGCATCTCGAGAGCTCACCTGTCTGCAATGGAACATGAGAGGTTTTCGAGCAAATCAACACAGTCTTGAATTGCTCATCACTCGTTATAAACCACATATTATCCTTTTACAGGAAACTTTAATTTTTCCTCCCAGTACACCTTCGAATTTTAAAGGATACACCTGTCACTTCTCTGACAGTGCTTCCTTCAATAGTTCACGGGGTGTTGCAATACTAGTACGATCTAGCCTTAGCCACTCCCTTCTTGACATCACGTCAAATTTCCTAAACGTGTCCGTCATCGTACACACGTCTCCTCCAGTGGCTTTTTCCTCTATATATCTGTCAAGAACTGACACTCTCGACACCTCCTCACTATCAAATTTTCTACATCAACTCCCTGCTTCTTCTATCATTGGCGGTGATTTTAACGCCCACCACCACTTCTGGGGTGATCACCGTGTGGACCCTAGAGGCTCGTTGATTGTGGATTGGATCTCAGAATCTAATCTGACTTTGCTCAATGATGGAGCCCATACTTTCGTGTCATCGACACATAATACTAGCTCCGCAATTGACCTCACTCTTGCTACTAGCAATCTCGCTAGCAATTTGTCTTGGATCCTCCATGACAACCCAGAGGGAAGCGATCACATCCCCATAGTAATTCAAGGTACAAATAGAGTCACTATTAGACGTAACTCATCTCGACTTGTCGAAGCAAAAGCAGATTGGGCTCTTTTCTCCCAATCTGGGCTGAGATTTGATCGAGTTTTTCCACCCAGCAGCAACATTAATAAAGAATCAGAATCAATCAGAAAAATAATCAAATCTGCTGCCTCTCTTTCTATGCCTACAGCTCAGGCCAAATCCTCTCTCGAGCCAACTTGGCTCTCTGTTGATATAAAAAACCTCGTTAGGGTAAAAAACAGAGCTTGGAAGATTTTCCAACGCAACCCCACGCCAGAAAATTCTATTTCCTTCAAGAATCTGGCTGCTCAAGTGAGAAGGTCTTGTAGACGGGCGAAAAAGGCCTCTTGGCAGGCATTCGCTCAGTCCATAGACCCGTCTGACTCGCTGGGAGATGCATGGAGGAAGGTGAGACGCCTTTACGGCAGACCCCCTTCAGCAGTGCTATCTCTCTTGACAGTTGACGGATCTATTTCAGATCCACTTGAGATCGCAGACGAATTTGCGTCCTCATGGTCCTCAGTATCATGCGATCTGAACATGGTTGAATCGGTATTTAATCAGAAGTCTGAGTTTTCGATCGATGATTCTTATCATGTGAGACACCATCTTGCTGAGGAGGTCACACTCGTTGAATTTGAAAGTACCCTTAAGTCTTTCAAAGGTTCAACTCCGGGTGGAGACCAAATCAGTTACCGCATGATAAGTAATCTCCCGATTGAGATAAAGACGAGAATAGCTAATCTCTATTCCAAAATTCTGAAAGCTGGAACTTTCCCACACGACTGGAAATTGGCCACACTCATACCGATTCCCAAGCAGTTTTCAACTGCTAAACATGCACTTGACTTTCGACCCATATCCCTTCTCTCTTGTTTATCTAAAACATTAGAAAAGATTATGGGCAAAAGACTGCAAGTGGTTACTGAGGACCTTCTTCACCCTGGACAACATGGATT